>OX104063.1:57511722-57543236 GCA_944474145.2 Dicrocoelium dendriticum
CCCTGCATAGACTTCCGCATAGACGTAGATCCGGTGTACCAGCCATTGAGAAATCACAACATGAGACAGGAAGCAGCGGCGGTCGAACGACGAACCACCGAAGGTCACATGATATGCAGCGAAGATACTAATTTCAAACGTCACTTGCCCATCGATCAAGAGCCGAGTACCCACTTAAGGAGCTTGCATGTGTGGCATTGAGGATGCCACTTCGGCTGGTGACGAAACGTCTGTAGAACAACTGCTCAGTTCGGACAACAAATGAAAACCAAATAGAAGATTATTCAGACAGACAATAAAGTGAGGTAACAAAAAGTAACTAAGCAAAAATATAGCAAATTGATCACCTGAAATGTAGGAACTCAGTACGCAAGCACGCGGTAAGTAGCTCGAATGTAGCGTACCTACCAACGCTGCGCCGGTTCAGCAGCACCCTTCGTCGTTTCGATGCTTGTCCCGAGTGGCGTCGCTCGTGGCTCACTGAACCTGTCTGACTCAGACACACGCGATCACATGTGCTAGAGCGCCATGCGCTCGACGTCGATGGAGTGCACATTATCGGCGCCTGTTGCTTCCGCACCTGCCATTTCCTCTCTGCATGCATGAGTGTTTTCTCCTGCACCTCAGCAACTGCCTTCGTGATCTGCTCGCATCACGCGCGCCGATCAATCGTCATCGATTCCCAAGACCTGCAATCAACATTAGGACATGATAGGTTTACTTAGATCATGTCCTCGTAACGAAGCCATGCTTCCACATAGTGAGGGCTTGCTGTTTAATGAAGCAACACTGGAGGAACTGTGACAGGGGGCTCGGCTAGCTTCGTGATCACAGTCTTCAGTGCCTTCTGGCAAATGTGTTCGGCTCTTGGAGAGCTATGATAGCGGAATGAGAAAAAAATCCTTAGTACAATTGCTGGGTTGAAATTTACTTGTCTAAACCCTGGATTCGGTAATTTGCTTGACGGTGTGTGACAGGTTGATTCTGCGCGTTCGAACATTGAGGCGTATTGTAGCCGCCGTACATTGGCTGATTCGTCGGCGCTCTGTATCCGTCTGCCTGTTTCGGAAAGTGTAAGGACGCTATGCTTTACTTTTCAAAGACTTGACATGCCTATACAGTAGTTTGTTACTTTCCACAAAATGTTTTACTAGGCAGTGTTGGTAAGTTACTTTGTCCTCAAGGACAAGTGTGGTGCAATGGTTGCTGAGGGTCAAGAAGTTGCTCCCAAGTCTCTGAGGCAGGGTTAGTCATGAAGTCACGCCATGCTGCATCCCTTACCGCTAGACGTTTCCGAGTCCTGCTTCTGAGAATTGATAGTACTTTTGCGGTACGAAGTGGCTTTGTCTCTGATGCTTTGTTGACTATGTCACTGAGTCTTTCAACGAACTCTGTCCAAAAGTCGCCAATGAGAGTGTTGTTCGAGAGCTCCGAAGCACATGCCTTGATGAATTTTCTCAGGACGTGATAGTGTGATCGTATTAGTTAGTTCCTTGTGTACAAATGGATACATAGCATAGCAAACATAGTTAAACGTTATCACTACATCATCACTGAGACCTATTGCTCTCTTCATTAATAAATTGCCGATCAGGAGTTCTTCATTTGTGAGCACAGGGTCCAATGTAGCGGGCATTTTGCTCTCCTAAAGCAAATGGGTAAAGTGCAATGTTTGGATAGGGCAATATTAACCATAAGTTCATGAAAGTGTGCTTTGAACTGTTTATTGGGAATTGGAGATATCTCCACATCGTGTATATTAAAGTCACCGTAGATGAGGATGTGGCTGCACGTATGCCGTGTTACTCTATTCAAGAAGCATATAAATCTGTAATTCATTTCCAGAGTGGATGTTGCGGCGGTAAACTACTGCTACGATATGTACATCGTTGTGTCTTAGCTGGAGACGGAACCTGTGTGAGTTGGTAATATGAGTTTCCTGATGATCAATTATTGCACATTGCAATTAGGTCCCGAAGTTCGGTAGGTTTACTGAATAGCCCTTGGGCGTTATTGTACATGCATGAAAGTTTCTCGGAATTAAGCGGTGTGTCGGAGATTATGCAATTCATACTTGCACTTTTGCCGACCAGTGCGTGACCGGCGACGAATCGTTTGTCCGTGGGTACTTGGCGGCTGCTTCGACGTCAGACGGTTGGGAATCGCAAGTAATCCCAAATCTAACCTTCCGTGTACCGCGTAAATTGTCTGGACACTTTATCAATAGATTGTACAAGCTCCTCCGATACATTGCTGGTGCATTGTTCTATTATAGGTCACAACGCGTTCGGTTCTTTGGGTGACATATCATCTCTGGAGAGCATATCGCTCGCTGCCTTCAGATGACCGAGTGCAACGAAACATACACCAGCTTTTCAGTAGCTGTGCTAACATTTGTCTTGACTGTAGGATTACCTTCAACACTTTTGGGCCCCATCCGTTGTAGTGCGATGAGACTCTCAGCCATGACACCGATTTCGCTAGCACGTCATCATATGAAAGTGTTTCGCGAATATAACACCATTTTTGCTTATCATGCGTTGTTCTTCCATGTTCATGGCATGCTTCAGTTTCAGGAACGCCGTTGACAAGAATGGTTCTGGTTACAGCTTCCGGTGGCCTACTAGGTTGCTGTTACTTCGAAAACACCCACCCCATTGGATGTCTGTAATGAAACGATTGGAGCAGTGTTCATTTCTGAGTCGATCTGTTGACAGCAGAATTGATTTTACTTCAGTGATTGAGTTCAATATAAAGCAAGGCAGTTGTGAGGCTGCGTAATTCGCACTACATATACAGGTTTAAACACAGGTTACTAATGATGTCCCACTAGTTGACGTCGTCCAACGGCCTGCTTCTGATTGACGTCTCTTTGATTTTGGCACATTGGAGCACAGTAAACGAGATACAGTTGTTGCAACTTACTATCTTTCGACGTCATTGGTTGACATACTCGGTGAGTTACCGCAGGAAAATGGTAGTGCTTACACCAGGACAACTCCGCTTCGCTCCACAATTTCCGATCCAGTGAAAGTGCTGCTAATTTTAAATCTCTGCACTTCTTGGAAGGAACCGTAACCTCACTTTCACCAGTACCGGCTTACTCTTTTGCTAGGCACCCAGTCGGGAGATTGGACAAAGCTTTTCTTATAGTTACTCCGATAGAAATGACTATGGCATTGATTGAACGTGAGCCATCTGTGGTATTGGAACAGCAATTGGTTTTCTGAGCTATTCGTATTGTTTTACTTACGACGTTACCAACCGGTCTCCACAAGAATCGAGTGGCATTTACTGGGGAGGTCTGTGTTGCACAGTTCGCTATGTTCACCATAACTATGGTGCTATGGTGGTCAACGTTTTCCAAAAATTGGCTCGTAGTTGGTCCTACTTCTGAAATGATAGGAGTATGCCTTTTATCAGCGGGCTAGACTTGTCTTCCAGGCAGAAACAGAGAGAAGCTGGTTTGTTGAATACTTTGGCCTAGCCGGATTTCACTCGGACGCATTTCACATTGGAAATCTTGTAACAGTTGGAACAATGAATACTCACTTTGATAGTTTGGCACACGATGAACGCATGCCTCTAGCCTGTTGTTTTCGTTTTTCTGACGCTGATGGCAAGGCCATACACAGGATTCAATTGGCACTTGTGTGACCGAAAACTGTGTTATCTGAAGTGCCGGTCGAAGGCGTCAGTGTGCTCGTTAGATAGATCATACGATAGTTTAACGTAGCAGTGTTGTGGTTGGACCTATGAATCACCCCAAAGGGAACTTGTCGTGAGACTGAGCGAGATCCGCTGCTGAGAAACGTAAATTGCCCTGTAGCTTCTCCACACAAGATTGGTCGTGGAATAGTGGGAAGTTGTTCAAGCGCCTTCGAGTGAGACCGTCACCGTCTCCGTCGACTGGAATTGCACAAATTATGCACTTGGATATCGGTGAAAAAGCTGCCAGGAACTTACTATCCAGCGTGAATTTAGGAAGCACTGGTAATCTTTTCAAAAGTATGGTATCACGAATTCTAGCTTGTAAAAGCGAAACCAATACGTATAGATCCATTGGTGTGGGACAAAGTGCGGTTGAGAAACATTGAAAAATGACGAGTGCACAAATGCGCAAATTGCACGTCAGTCGGCCCTCGATAAAAACCTTATTTGGACATACATGAATAACAGCACTCAAGAAATAGCCTGGAAACATTCGTAAAAACCTTCAGTTTGCTAGTCACAGAAGCTCAAAGCCAAACTTTTCTATCATCCACTTAAAGCAAAATCATTTTGAGCAACCGAACACCAAAATATTTGACGTTGAGGGATCGGACATGGCGCTTTCATAAAAGAAATCCCAGCTCCGAAACTTGGAGAGCGTACGCAGTTCAGCTCAACTATTCTGTACGTTTTCTTCGTGAGCAACATGTTACACATCATCAGGAGCTAGCGAGAGGATTCTGTTCGAACCACACGCTTCTTTACAAATACGTCAATGGATTTCGCAAAGTACAGCGAGGAATCTCGCCATTCGCTGCGATTGATGGATATACACATACAGTAGGATGAGCGGCCAACGCCTTACGGGCCCAGTATTCACCTACTTTCCATGCAGTACAAGCCTCCAAAGTTATTCTTGCTTCCGTCAATCCGCTATCAGTTTTGTTCAGTTTCTCATTCAACGCAGAAACGGTACTGAAAAGCTACTATCCCTGCGTACACACTACTCTCCTGGAGCGGATGACATTGAACAATGAACAATCATGAACAATGAATTTATACGGGTTAAGAAGCGTTGCTTTACAAGTCCCGTTGGATAGTTGGTGGGATATCGAAATAACAATAATGATAATAATGATAGTAAAACAGTTAGTACTTTAAATATGAAAATAAGGACTTATCGTTTGCTCCGCCGTAGTCCTGCAATCCGCTTAGATTCACAGCACCCGCAGTTAACATCAAATAATTCCATGGTAAACTCCAGGTGTAGGATGGAGACGTAGCGCTAAGTGACAAAGTGTAAGTGGATGAGTGCGTCATCCAACCGTCTTTTAAATACTGTTAGTGTCGGTGCAGAGACGACCGATTCTGGGAGAGCATTCCACGGGTGACAGACACGAATGGAAAAGAAATTTCTGCGGCACTCCAGACGGCTATACTGTACAGCGAGTTTCAGTGAGTGGCCCCTCAGGTTTGTATTGGTGCTGAGTCGCAGTAAAGGGCGGCACACATGATGTGGGTCTCGCAGAATCAAGTATGCCATAATCAGGTCGCCTCGTAGTCTGCGATAGCTTCCACTGAATACTCCCAGTCGTTGCAGCCTCTCCTGGTATGAAAGATTGCGCATTCCAATTACGTTCTTAGATGCCCGACGTTGTGGCTGCTCCAGTGCATTAAGGTCGTGTTTCAGCCACGGATGCCAGGCTTGAATTGCGTAATCGACATTCAACCTCAAACACTGTAGGTAGCAGCCATACCTCTGGTCAAAGCACTAGTTGAATTCTTTCATCTCTATCTTGACGAGAACTTAGTTCCTTCAAATAGGAAACGGGGTATTATCACCCATAACCACAGGGAATGAAATCGATATGAACCTGCCAATTACCGCCCCATAACGCTTCTCCCTGTGCTCCTCAAAGTAATGGAAGCGACCGTCGCAGACGCATTGATGGGCTAGCTGGAAAGCTACGGCATCGTAGCGCCGGAGCAGCACGGGTTTAGTCAACATCAATCATGCAACACAAATCTGCTGATAGCATGCGACGACTGTACCGCAACATTCAACGAGGGGAAGGAACTGATTTTATCTAATTGGACGTTTTGTTTATATCATCGGATCCTGCCTCACAAACTTCGGCACTACGGCGTCGGTGATCAATATTGGGTCTCGCCTGTTCTTAGTATACGTTAACGCCTAGCGAGTTATCGCCTGAAAGGTTTTGCTCTTGGCGAAGACCTTAAGTTTTGGTAGGCAATCAAAAGAATTAGATGACTACGAAGTCCTCCAAGGCATCGTTGATGAGGTCTGGAATGAGCCTGTGAGGCACGCACTGTCATTCAATGTGGACAAGTGCCGCATTGATCACATCCGCCATCGACACGCCTACGCCTACAAGCTTGAGGCGGAAGATCTGCAAACAAACTGTCAGAAACGTGACCTCAATGTGCTTTTACAGGACAACCTCGAGTGTTCCAGGCAGTCAGCAGCAGCATCAAAAACAGATCATCCGCATGTTGGCCTCTTGCGGAGGGCAATCGAGAATTTGCATTCATCCATCTTCTCTCTCCTTGTAAATGCCTACGTGTGTCCCCACCACAAATGGAACAATGAAACAATGGTGTATTACGGGTAAAAAAACCATTGCTTATCAAGTCCCGTGGGGTGGAAATCATTAAAAAAATTAAATTGCATGATAAAGTGAAAAAGCGTTTTGGTGGACTCACCATAGACTTATGTAGAATAGCGGAGATGTTCGCGTATTAAATGTATAAATCCATAAATCCATTGGTTGGGAGTTTGGTAAGACACCGTTTGATTGCGTTTTGTAGCCCCTGGCTAACAAGTCAGAAAATGAATTGTAAATGAGACAATGCGTCGTCAACACGTCGTCAGATTGAGAGCAGAGACGACGCAATTAGGGAGGGCGTTCCAAGGCTGGTACATGCAGAGGGAAAAGAAATTGCTACGTCATTCAAGCCGGCTATAATGAATTGTTAGTTTCCGAGGATGACCTCTTGGTTTAGTGCTGTGGTTCAATTCCGGCAGCGGACGGCAAATGTGGTTTGGGTTCTTCAGAATCTGGTAAACCATTGTGAGATCCCCTCGCGAAAGCCGATATCGACTGCTGTACATTCTTAGAGATTTCAGTTTAAGCTGATAGGGCAGATGAGAGAGGCCCCTGAGGTTTTTCATTGCCCTTCGTTGAGGAGTCTCGAGAGCAACGAGATCTTGTTTCTGTCACGGCTGCCACGCCTGAATAGCATATTCCACGTGAGGTCGAACGTAGGCGTTAGGCATTTGGGGAAATATTGGGGGTTCAAACCGACCGAAGGCTCTGCAAAGAAGGCCGAAGTGTTGATTGCCGGTTCTCGTCGCCTTCTCTGCTTGTTTTGAACACCCGAGATCTTCCTGTACCAATACACCCAGGTCATGCTCCTGAGAGACTTTCTCCAAGGTGTGGTCTCCAAGCTTGTAAGCGCTCACCGGCTGGTGATGCAGATGGATCACCTTGCACTTAGCTATGTTCAACTGAAGCAGGTTCCTCTTTGACCATTCATAAATGTAATCTAGTTCATGTTGGAGTAGACCGTGATCTTCATTGTTATTAATCGCCCGCCATACCTGGAAGTCATCGGGGAAAAGCAGGAAATTTGAGGAGGTAACTCTTGCCAGATCGTTTATAAAGACCAGGAATAAGCGCGGTACTAACACTGAGCCTTGTAGGACGCCACATTAGAGAATGATCAGCTAACGCTTACTTGAAGCTTCCGTTGGTGAAGAAAGTTTCCAATCCAATCAGGTACAGGATCTCCGATTCAGTAGCTCTGTAGCCGGTGAAGTAGGATGCGATGATCACGGCGGTCGAAAGCTTTGGAGAAGTCCAGATTGATGACGTCATCTCCGATCCCATCATCAGCCAATTCCGTCCAACTACCTCGTGCAATCAGTAGGTTGGTGGTGCATGACCAGTGTTGACGGAAGCCATGCTATTCCGGTACCAAGATGTTTCATTTTTCCAGGTAGTTCCTTAAAGCCTCAGCGGCGACTGCTTCCACCACCTTCGCGAGCACAGGGAGGAGAGTCACTGGACGATAGTTTGCAGGATCTGAACGGCTAACGCCTTTAAAAATTGGGGTGATAATGCCACGCTTCCACCTAGTGGGGACTTGTTGTTCATCAAAGCACCTTTGGAAAAAATGTGACAGTGGTTCAGTTAGCTTGTTGGCCACAGCCTTCAGTGCCTTCGGGCAGATGTTGTCGGCTCCCGAAGAGATATGATCGCGCAGTGACAGTAACTTCCTTAACACAATTGATGGGTTGAAAATAACATTTGTAAACAAAGGTGTCGGTAATGCGCTTGATATTATGGGACAGGTAGATGTTGCGAGTTCAAAAATTGGGGCGTATTGTAGCCACGGGGCAATGGCTGCTTCTTCGGCGCTTTGTATTCTACCGCCTGTCATGAAAAGTGAAGGGATTCCATGCTTCAAGTTAGAAAGATTATTGACATGCCTATGCAGCAGTTTATTTTTTGCCATGAATTTTTTGGCTAGGCACTGTTAATAAGTTTCTTTGTCCTCACGGACAAGTGGGGTGCAACTCTTGCGATGGGACAGGAAATTGCCCCAAGTCTCTGAGTCGGAGTTAACCTTATAGGCACACCATGCTGCATCCCTTATCGCCAGGCATTTGCGAGTCCTACTCCTTAGAATTGAAGGCATTTTCGCGGGACGAAGGGGTTTGGTCTGTGATGCTCTGTTGACGATATCGCTGAGTCTATTAACGAACTCTGTCCAAACGTTGTCAACGGGACTTTTGTTTGAGAATTCCCAAGCAGCTGCGTCGACGAGTTCTTTCAATACGTGGTAGCGTGTAATTGTATGAGTTAGTTCCGAGTGTTCAGATGGATACTCTGCATAACACACATAGTTGAACGTTATTACTACATGGTCACTGAGACCTAATGGACTATCCATCAATAACTTGTCAACCATGAGCTCTTCATTTGTGAGCACAAGGTCCAGTATGGACGGTTGGTTTGCTGTCCTGGATCTCGTGGGCGTGGTGACATGATTGTACAAAGGAATGTTAGCGATCAGTTCATGCAAGTCTGCTTTGAACTGTCCACTGGGTGATACCGATACCTGCAGATCGTGTAGATTGAAGTCCCCGGAGATGAGAATGTGGCTGCACCTAGTGCGTGTTACTGTGTTCAGGTCACGTATCAAGCGGGAATCCATTTTCGGAATGGACGTTGGGGAGCGGTAAACGACAGCTACGAGACATGCGTCACTGTGTCTTAGTTGGAGACGGCAACAGAATGAGTCGGTGACGTGAGTTTCCAGATCGTCGACTATTGCACCTTACAGGTGGCTACGGTAGTAGAGTACGACCCCACCTCCTCTGCTGGGGCAGTCGTTCAGGATGAGTAACATTCCGGCTATCTCAACCTCAGCATCAGTCACCTCTTGGTGTAACCAAGTTTCGGTAATAGAAATTAGGTCCCAAGCATTCCAAACCTGACGTAGCCGAAGTTCGGTAAGTTTATTGAGGAGCCCTTGGGCGTTAAAAGTTTCTCAGATGTAAGCAATGTTTCGGAGGTTGTGCAATTCATACATGAAGTTTCGCCGACCAGTGAGTGGTCGGGGACTAATCGATCTTTTTCGTTGTATACTTTGTGAATGGTTTAACGTCTTATTCATCGTCCATGTAGTTTCTCCCGTGTCTAATCTTCTACGCACAGCCTAAGGTGTCTGGTCAATATCATCTTCTACAGGTTGTATGGGTTCATTCGGCACACTACTGGTGCATTGGTCTTTTAGAGATCCTATCGCATTTGTTTCCTTGAATGACATATCATCTCTGGGAGGCATATCGCTGATTGTCTTCAGCCGAATCACAGATGCTATCCTGCAACGGAACATATACGAGCTTTTTAACATCCGGGCTACCATATGTTTTGACTGAAGGACCACCTTCAACACTCTCGTGCCACTTCCTTTGTTGTTCGGTGAGGTACACAGTCGTGACACGGATTTCACGGAGTGTTTCACGAATATAACACAACTGTTCTTTAGCATGGGTTCTTATTTCCTGCTCATCACATGCTGCAGTTTCAGGAACCCCGTGAAGAAGTATGGTTCTGGTTGAAGTTTACTTCCGGTAATCCTCTAAGGTGCGGTTAACTCGATAACGCTCGCCCCATGGGATGTCTGGAAAGATACAGATGGAGCAGTGTTCATTTCTGAGACTACCTGCCGATAGTAGTACTGATTCTACTTCAGTGATGGAGTTCAGCACAACGCGCAGCAGTCTTGGCTCACCCAAATGCTTAGAGTTGGGGTGTCGCTTAATACGCATTACGTGTACAGGTTTCATTACGACTCCGATTAGGTTACTAGTACTATCCCACTGGTTGAGGTCATCCAACTGCCTGCCTCTCATCGATGTCGACTTTGATTCTGGGATACTGGAGCACAGTAGGCTCAGTACAAGTAGTTGTTTCTCTGCACCTTTCGACATGTCGCGCTTAGTGATTGAAGTACTCGGAGATGTACCACAGGAAACCGGTGGTGCTTGCACTAGGAAAACGGTTACGCTCCTGATTTTCCGATCCAGTTGGGGGTGATGTTAATTTTAAATGACGGCTCTTCTTGGAGGCAACCGCAACCCAACTTTCGCTCGTAGTGGCTTGCACTTTTTCTACGCACTCCGTCGGGAGTTTGGAACTAGCCTTACGTGTAGTTACTCCGATCGAACTGGGAACCGCTTTAGTCAAATGGGAACCACGTGTGGTATTGGGACAGCTGTTGATGTTCTGGACTCTAGGTGTCGTGTTGCTTACGGTGTTGTTAACAGTTCTTCGCGGGTTACGAGCAGCAACCAAGAGGGAGGATTGGGTTGCACAGTTTTCTATACTTACCCCAACCCCAGTGATTTTGGTGTTTACCATTTCCTCAAACTTGGCTACTAGCTGGTCATACTTCTGAGATAATAGGAGCACCCTTTTTATCAGTGGGATCGATGTGCATTCCACACAGAACCATAGATAGTCTGGTTTGTTTAATAACTTGGCCTGACTAGGTTTAACTCGGAGTCATCTGGCATGGAAGAACTTGCAACTGTTACGGCACAAAATGTCCCCCTTAACAAGTTTGGAACATGATCCACATAGGTCTTTAGTCTGTGGCACACTGGGCATCACGCTTGTTGAGCAAATGTTACGAATCATGTGAATGACTCACCCTCTATGGCAAAAGGTCGTTCTCTTATTGACGTTGTCGGTAAGGTCACAGTGTTCACGTTGCAGTTGTGCGCCTGTAGACTGTCCTCTCTGGCGTGCCAGTCGAATGTGTCAGCTTGAACGTGGGGCAGATTACACGAAGGTGTGCTTGAGAATGTGCGTGGTTAAGCCTATGGATCGCTCCGGGTGAATTTGCTTTGAGACCTGTAGCTGCACCAAGCAATGTTGGAATTAAACGAGTGACAGTTCGTTCGAAAGCCGTTGAAATGGTCTATCGTGTGAGATCAAACAATGTCTCCGATGGTTGGAGTTCGGCGACTTTTGACACTTGGATCTCGGTAAAATACTGCCCGGAATTTAGAATTCAGGGTAGATGTAAAATGTATTGGAGTGTACTCGAGAAGATAGTATTACAAGGTGAAGCTTTTGAAAGCATGACAATTGAGTATAGGTCCAAAGGTGTACGAAAAGATGCCGCTGATCCACGGTGAAAAAACCTTGAGTGTACAAGTGAGCGATTTGCATGCACGTTCGCTCAGGCTTGGCAACCGTGACTAAAGCGTGACCTCGCATGCTCAAAATCCCACAATTTCGAGTGACGCAAAATGTCAAGGGGTTGCGCAACCTTCCGTACCATTAACGACTGAAAATACTCAAACAGCTCAATGGACGCTACCGACGGCTACGTGCAGACCATATATTAGTCTACTAAATACTGAGCAACTACTCAGAGGCTATATCATGAAACTGCGTTAATGACACAGTGATCTATAGATCGTCGACGAATTGATATCTGCCTCCAGGTCTGCCAACCCTGGAACGTCATTCCAAACTCAGTTGTCTGTAGCCTCACGTTGGCCACTTTCCGAAATCGCTTGGATATTGCATCGACTTCCCTACATTGTGTTACGTGGACGGATATTCTGGATATACTCAGGCTAACTAGTTGAGGCTAAAGTGGATACCGCCACTATAATTTTACATGAATCTAAACAATTCAAGTGAACTTCGTCGCTCACGTTACAATATAGTATACGTCCTTCACAAATTGATTTCCATCAATCTGGATAGTTACCCGGGATCAAAATGAACCAATTATTTCTCCACTTCAGCGCCATTGATGTGATGCATTAATTAAGTCTTCAGTGTAGATATCAACGAATATTAACAAGAATTGGTATATGTACATTGGTACATATTTATGATTGCACAACTCGTTTAAAAAAGTACTATGCAACTCTATTGTCACAATGTCACTATTGGTTTAACTGTTCTAGATACGAAGCAGCTTTGCGTCTTTTGATAATCTTTGCACCATTATCAAGTTTGGTTTTAGGGGATAATAAACTGTAACGTGCAGGTCTTTGACAATGTAAACCAACAGGGATACAGCAGAATTCAGCAATGGTTGCGGAGCTATTGCGCGGACGACATCTTCTTGCTTTTCGACGATGTTGCGGTGGCACAATCAACCCTGAATAGCCTGTCTAGAGTGGTCCCATGATTTGGTATGCACTTCGCACCCTCAAAGTGCAAAGTGTTACTGCAGGACCACTAGCCACTTTATGATCCCTTGACCCTTGCTAACGAGGAACTCGAGGTGGTTGATCATTTCACTTATCTTGGCAGCTGCATCAGTAATGATGGGCGCATAGAAACTGACGTCAGCTCAAGCATTGCAAAGGTCAGAGCTGCCTTCTTGAACTTGTGGCATCTTTGGCGACAGAAGGGAATTTCCCTCCCTCTGAAAAGCCGTGTATACAAGGCCACAGTGAGGACGGTTCTGCTTTATGGTACAATAGAACAATGGTATATGACGGGTAAAAAAGCATACACTTAACGAGTCCCGCAGGTTGGCAATAGAAATACTAACAGATTGGCAAACCACATAAGTGGTTGAAGTAAGGAGCGTCAGAGAGATAAAAGGTAGAAGTATAACAGTTTTAGGGGGATAAAGTGGTACGACGCAAAACTGGCTAAGAAATTGTTATCGTTGGTGATGGTAGCAAATAAAAATGGAGTACTCACCGGTTCGCACAGATTTACGACCGTGAATTTGGGGTATAAATCCAAACAGGCTGGTCAGCCTAAATATATACAAGCGTTTTCGTTCATAAAACAAAGCGCAGGGGGCTCAGTGCGACGTCCAATCGTTTTTTAAACGTATCTAATGTGGGGGCATAAACAACTGAGTTTGGAAGGGCGTTCCAGGGCCCGCAGACCCGGAGGGAGAAATAGGTTCTCCGACAGTCTAGACGACTGTACTGTTGGCTCAGCTTTAAACTGTTACCGCGAAGGTTAGTGTTCGGGCTGAGCTTCAAGATGTGGCGGCATACGTGATTGGGATCGCTCAATATCTGGTACACTAGTATGAGGTCTCCACGAAGTCGCCGGTACCATCCGCTGAACACTCCGAGTATCTCCAGTCGTTCCTGGTAAGGAGTGTGGCGCAAGCCCTTGACAATTTTCGTTGCTCGACGCTGTGGGGTCTCAAGCGCTGCAAGGTCACGTTTTAGCCAGGGTTGCCAGGCCTGGATTGCATATTCGACGTGAGGACGCACGTAGGCATTCAGCATCAAAGAGAAGATGAATGGATCCAAAATTCCGAATGCTCTTCGCAGGAGTCCAACGTGCTGGTTGCCCCTTTTAGAAGCGGAATCTGACTGTTTGGAACACCCGAGGTCTTCCTGTACCAGCACACCCAAGTCGCGTTCCTGAGTGGTGGTCTTCAGATCGTGTGCCCCAAGCTTGTAGACGTGGACTTGTCGATGGCGGATATGAACAACGCGACATTTGTTCACATTAAACGGCAGGGCGTTTCTCACCGACCAATTCCAGGCCTCATCCCAGTCACGCTTTAGGACTTCATGGTCGTCCGATCGTTTTATCGCCCGCCAAACTTTAAGGTCGTCCGCGAAGAGTAAGAATTTCGACGTAACAACTCTTACTAGATCGTTAATGAAAAGCAGGAACAAACGAGGCCCAAGTACCGAACCCTGCGGTACACCGCATCCCACTCGAATCGGATCGGAAAAGGATGATCGAACTCTAACTTCTAACTGCCGTTCAGAAAGAAAGTTACCGATCCATCCTAACAACGGGTCTCCGATACCATACTGTTGGAGTTTAATGAGCAGGATTCGATGATCCAGGCGATCGAAGGCTTTCGAAAAGTCCAAGAATGCAACATCGACTCCTGTTCCCTCATCGACAGTCTCGGTCCAGTTGTCACGAGCTATCAGCAGATTCGTCGTACGTAAACGATGTTGACGAAACCCATGCTGTTCTGGCGCAATTATGCCGTAGTTTTCCAAGTATCCCATTAACGCATCTGCTATCACCGCTTCCATGACTTTGGCGATCACAGGCAGAAGCGTTACGGGGCGGTAATTGGCAGGATCCGATCGACTTCCTGCTTTGTATATGGGCGTTATTACTCCTTGTTTCCACCTCGAAGGTACGATGTTCTCATCGAAACAGCGCTGAAAAAATGCAGCTAGTGGTTCGGCCAAGTGGATGGCAGCTACCTGTAATGTTTTCGGGTGAATGTTATCGGCCCCGGGAGAGCTGTGTGGACGCAAGGATAGCAGCTTTTGCAGCACCATTTCTGCAGTGAATGTGACGTTGGATAAAACGGACGGTGGGGTAACTAGTGGCGGAATATACGTCGAGGCTTGTACACCTTGGAAGATTGGGGAGTACTGGGCCCGTCATGCATTGGCCGCCTCCTTCGCAGTATGTGTATACCCATTGGTCGTATTAAGTGGTGGGATTCCCCGTTGCACCTTGCGAAGTCCATTCACATGTTTGTAAAGAAGCTTTTGTTCGAACAGAATCGTTTGGCTAGCTCCTGCTGATGCGTTCTCTTGTCTTCGCGAACCAAAAGCACACAGTAGTTGCGATGCGAAACGTATTCCATCCAGTTTTCTGCGCTGGGGTTGCTTTTATACATGCGCCATGCCCGATCCCTTAGAGTCATGCATTTTCGCGTCCGGCTTCGCAAGAATGATTTCGCTGTGCGGGGATGTTGGGAAACTTTTGGTGTTGAGGCTTCTATGACTAGTGACGTGATGGTGTTCACAAATGTCTCCCAGGCTAGTTCTGGGGTGCAGTTAGCTAGAAACGTCCAACTGGTATTCTCAACTAGAGCAGACAGAACGTGGTAACGGGTAACAGATTGCCTCGTTTCGAGCTCCGCAGCTGGATATTCGGCGTAGCAGATGTAATCGAACTGCAAAGTCACGTGATCGCTACGGCCCAAAGGACTGCACACCATTAGTCCATCGACCATGAGCTCTTCGTTAGTGAGCACTAGATCTAATATCGATGGGTTGTTTCCTGTTCTGAACCTGGTTGGAACGGTGACGTGGTTATACAAGAAGGTGCTAGAGAGTAGCTCTTGCAAATATGCCTTGAATACTTCTGTCTCGGATGCTGGATTTTCCAAGTCATGGGTGTTGAAATCTCCTGCAACGAGGATGTGGCTGTACTTCTGATTAAGCACGGAGCGAAAAGCGGAGATTAGTCTGTTGTCCCTTTCCGGAGTGGATTTCGGTGGTCGGTAAGCCACAGTGGGACTTGGCCCACTCGGTCTGAAGATCTGAGGCGCCTTCGAGTCTTTGATCATCGTTGTCTGCGAAGTACTGCTGTTGTCAGATGGCACCAGCGTGTCAGTAACGATGATGTGCGTAGGCGAGTGCTAGGTAGTGATAAACATGCTAGCTCCCTAGAACACCAGATAGCACTGAATAAGTTGCGTTGGCTCGGGCACGTGCTACGTATGCCTGGTCACTGCTTCCCTAGAGGGCCTTGTTTACTCTGCCAGGCGCAGGGTGGCGCGAGTATCGATGTGGACAGAAGTTGACTTGGCAGCGGGAAATGAAGTCACTGATGACCAAACTGGGTGCCATTGGTCCGTCTCGTCTTCCGGGCTGGATTCCACGGGACTCGCCTTATGCTTGGCTTGAGACTTTACAGGACATGGCTCGAAGTCGGTACCACTGGTGCGTCTGCTGTCGTTTCCTAATCGGATTGTGTTTGGTGCTGAGTTATCTGCGGGGTAATGGCTGATTATGACGCGTGGCAGTGAAAGCCGCAAGGAGGCTGTCTCGCCGATCCCGCCTTATCTTTACACGATAGCCTGCTGGTTGTGACAGTACGTTGTCTACACAAGGGCTAGGCACCTTGGTCCTGAATGTTTGCTTAGGGCACTAAGGTTTTCAGGTAAGTCCCCTTATCTCCCACTTCTTATTCTTTATTTCATAGGTCCTCATGATGGTATGGCAGCGAAGCATCAGTTCAAATGGCTGACGTATTGGTGATTGAGGAATTGATTGATTGATTGGGCCTGCTCTTAACCTCTTTGTGTGGGGAAGGGTAAACTCCGCAAAATTTTGTTGAAAAGCCGGGAGATAAGCACGTAATTCTGTGCAGATGGCTGAGCAGTCCGAATGTTAGTTGCTATTTACATTAAGCATAACAACTTCTAATTTCCTTTTGCCTAGTACTATCTCATTCTTCTAACCTTCGTTCTATATGGCATGACTCCATAACCACCGATACGCATTTTATTTGGTCTATAATAGGAGGTGACACGGTTTCGAGACACCTAACATCTGGTCACAGGTTGGTTCCCGACCGGCGATAGCAGGGCTGTCATGCCAGGAAGTGCTGAAATCAGTTCGTCATCATCACACGGTTTGCTACCCGACCTGCGGTACCACGGCTAAGTCACGCGGGAAGCTGATGAACTCAAACCGTCAGCATGAAGCAGGTTGATACGGGATACGATAGATTGTGATCTATAACATGAACCATGATAATGGCCTAACATACTTCGGTCTAGCAAGTTTCGGTGCTCTGTTTTACCCCCGGCTGGGTTGGCGTGGCAGAGCGCAGAGGGAAATCAGCGTTACAATAGTGGCAACGCGTGTTTAAATCTATCCCGGAAATGGCAGCCAGCTTCGAACAATTACAGGTACTTTTGCAGCAACAGGCCAAGCTCATTGAGCTGGTGACGCAGAAGCTGTGGATCTAGTCAAGCCCAGGGTTAGGGCAAGTGTAAGTGACCCTTTTTCAGAAACCATGACTCAGAAGATCAGTGAATTTCCTTATGATGCGGATGCTGGCGTGACATGCGCTTCCTGGTTTCACGGGTATGAAGCCATGTTCCGCGTTGCTTTCATCAACGTACCAGAAGAAAAGAAAATTCACGTGATGCTCCGGAAATTGGGTGCGGCTGAACACGAAAAGTTTAGAAATTTCATCTAGCCAAATTAGGGCACTGACCCATCCTTTGACGAAGTTGTCCCAGTCTTGTCACGAGGTTTTGATGAGCAGACATACTTGTTTAACATCCGGTACAAGTGCTTCACTATGGCGAAGAAAGATGACGAAGATTAGGTCACCAACTTGAGCAGTATAAATCGAGAGTGCGAACGCACACAGTTTCACAAAATGTCCTCCGAGCAGTACAAATGCCTCATTTACGTTTGCAGCCTGCAAGTAGCCAAAGATGCAGACATACGAAAAGGAATACAGAGCAAGGTTGAAGAGAATCGTGACATCACATTGCAGCAAGTGATTGGGGAGTGTGCCAGAGAATGATGAATCTGAAGCATGATACATCAATGATTCAGCAGTTGTCCAATATGAACGAGCATGATCTCATATGTGCAGTCAACCGGACGCCCCAAAAAGTACCAACTCACGTGAGTCCATCACATTCCAAACCTCCTCTTGCTTGTCGGTTTTGTAGAGAATGATATTTTACTCGCTACTGTCCATTTAATAATCACGTTTGCAACTGATGTAGCAGAAGAGGTCACAAGGAGTCGGGTTGTTTGGCACGTGGTCAGACGTTGTCCAGAAAAAAGCACAACAATGCCTCGCTGTTCAGACGGTCTGATGGGATCAGAACGATCACTGCGACTTTCAAGGTTGGTGGTGTCAACAGAGGTAAGCACACCATGATGGAAATCAATGGAAGGCAAGTCAACTTACAACTTGAGCCGGCTTCAGACAACATTCTGATTTCTAGCAACAAGTGGTGCAGGTGGGGGCGGCCGACACTCGTACAAACGACTCATACGACAAGAAATGCTTCAGGTGGTGCGTTAAACTTGCTTAGTGAAATGAACTGTCAAGTCAATTTCCGAGGCCAACAAATCTACACAACGTGCTTCGTGACAGACCAACAGGGGTTAGACTTGCTGAGACTCGATTGGATGGACGAGTTGCAGTTGCTCGATCAGTCGGTAAACAGTTTATGTCATCGGTTGTAAGTCAAGCAAGCTACGCGGATGCCAGCGACGAACTCTGAATTGCATAACCAAATTCGTAATCCGAAGCGACGCCATGAAACTTTATTCAAACCCGGTCTCGGATGCCGTCACGTATCCAGGACGGAGCTGAACCTCAAATCAGATGCGAGACCAGTTTACAGACCAAGACGTCCGGTGCCGTACGCATCTCAATCTCCAGTAGAAGCTGAGCTAAATCATTTGCAATCGGAAAAGATAATCAAACGGGTCCACTATTCCGAATGGGCGACACCGATTGCGGTGGTATGGTCCGTATTGGTGCTGATTTTTTAACTGGACTGAATTCTGCGCTGGGGACGAATCAGTACCCATAGCCTCTACCAGAAGACTTGTTCTCCAAACGCAACCGTGGAAAGTGTTTCGCAACACTTGCTCTAGCCGATGCTTACTTGCAAGTTCCAGTTGCCGAGGAGTACAGAACATTAGTAACGGTTCATACGGACGTCGGGCTTTTCCAGTACAACCGGCTGCCATTTGGGGTAATCGCACCGGCCATTTCCAGCAAATAATGGATACCCTGCTGAACAATATCCCTAATATCGTGATTTACCTGGATAATGCATTGATTACAGACGCAGACTCGCAAGACTTTGTGCACACACTGGAGGGTGTGCTTTCACGTTTGGAAGAAGCTGGATTTCGATTACGAACTGAGAAATATGAGTTCATGTTAGGTAGTGTTAACTTCCTCGGGTTTATCATAGACCAAAATGGTCGGCGCCCAGATCCCGCCAATATCGCAGCTATCAAATAGATGGAGCCTCTGAAACATGTCGCAGAGCTTCGCTCATTCCTCGGTCTCGTGCGTCGTTACAAACTTTTCTGCGAAGCCTGCATCAAACCAGTGGTCCACTAAGCCAGTTACTGACGAACGATCACGTTTGACAATGGATGAGGGGATGACCGTAGTCCTTTGCAAACACAGCAAACACAGCTAGCTTGGGTATCGACGCCATTCGTCCAGAGTCATTGGGAGCAGCAGCAAGCCAACTGGCAAGACCTTGAGCTCAGTTTTTCCAACGCTGCTTAGATCAGAACCAAGTTCCCGCCATGTGGAAGCTTGGAATAATAACCCCGATTCACATAGGTGGAAGCAGAACTGATCCCTCCAACTACCGCCCAGTTACCCTTCTTCCTATACTCTCCAAGGTCATGGAATCCATAGTTGCCGATGCACTGGTGTGTTATCTGGAAAACTGCAACCTCATCACCCCTGAACAGCACGGTTTCCTTCGACAGCGGTCATGTACAACAAACTTACTAATTGCACGCAATAGTTGGACCGATGCAGCTGACGCTGCAGAAGGTGTTGATGTAATCTACCTGGATTTTTCCAAGGCTTTCGATCGTCTAGACCATCGGATACTACTATTCAAGCTGCAGCATTACGGGATCGGAGACCCTCTTTTAAGCTGGATCGCCAACTTTCTACTTCAACGGCAATTAGTGGTCAGAGTTCGGAGCTCATTATCGGACCCCATACAAGTCGAGTGTGGTGTGCCGCAAGGCTCAGTTCTAGGTCCACGTTTGTTTTTGGTGTTTATTAATAACCTTGCGCAGAGAATCGCTTCAAACTTCCTAATGTTTTCCGACGATATCAAGATCTGGCGCAGGATCCAGGCCAACGCCGACCAACATGTGCTTCAGACTGATTTAGATACAGTGTATCAATGGTCGACACAAATTTACTGCATTTCAACGTGTGTAAATGCAAGGTGCTTTCCATCCGACATCAGAACATCTACTCATACCGACTCGGAACGGATGTACTGCAACAATCAACTCTCGAACGTGACTTGAGTGTCCTGGTTCAAGATGACTTGGGTTGCTCCAGGCAATCCGAAAAGGCCTCGAAGACCGGGAACCAACACCTCGGGCTGTTGAGGACGGGCGTTTTGACAAATTAACAGCTCCATATTTCGACAAATGCTCAGTGCGTATGTTGGCCCCATGTCGAATACGCAATTCAAAGCTGGCATCCATGGCTGAAACACAACCTTAATGCACTGGAGCAGCCACAACGCCGGGCATCTAAGAACGTAATTGGAATGCGCAATCTTTCCTACCAGGAGAGGCTGCGACGACTGAGATTGTTCAGTGGAAGCTATCGCAGACTACGAGGCGACCTGATTATGGCATACTTGATTCTGCGAGACCCACATCATGTGTGCCGCCCTTTATTGCAACTCAATAGCAATACAAACTTGAGGAGCCACTCATTGGAACTCGCAGAACAATACAGTCGTCTGGAGTGCCGCAGAAATTTCTTTTCCATTCGTGTCTGTCACCCGTGGAATGCTCTCCCAGAATCGGTCGTCTCTGCACCGACACTAACAGTATTTAAAAGACGGTTGACTGATGCACTCATCCACTTACACTTTGTTACTTAACACTACGTCTCCATCTTACACCTGGAGTTTACCATGGAATTATTTATTGTTAACTGTGGGTGCTGTGAATCTAAGAGGATCGCAGGACTACTGCGAAGCAAACGATAAGTCCTTATTTTCAAATTTAAAGTATTAACTATTTTACTATCCTTATGATCATTATTGTTATGTCGATATCCCCACAAAGTATCCAACGGGACTTGTAAAGCAACGCTTCTTAACCCGTATAAATTCATTGTTCATTCATTGTTTGACGCACACAAGAAGCAGCACTCAATTCTGTTCTACTATTGACTCATTTCAACCCGAAGTTGGAATCACCGTTGCCTCGGACGCTTCCAATTACGGTATCAGCGCCGTTATTTTCCACCTCTTTCAGGAACGGAGGAGAGAAGGCAATTGCACGCACCGTGCGGTCCCTAACGTTACCTGAGAAGAACTATAGTCAGATTAAAAAGGAAGCACTCGCAATCGGTTTCCTCATGAAGCAGTTCCACAAGAGGTTATATTGCAGGCATTTCGCAATTCTGATAGATCATAAATCATTGCTGTTGATATTCGGCTCAAAGAAAGGAATTTCCGTTTTTACCGCGAATCGGTTACAAAGATGGGCGACTACACTGTTGGCGTACGATTTCAATATATAGTATCAACCTACTCAACAAATCGGCCAAGATGATGCCCTGTCTCGTCTCATTAATTCGCACCCAAATCATCATCATCATCATACACGTTAGCTAGAGGTGGGGAACACCTCAGCTACTGTGCCGCAATACATAGAAAAAAGGGGAAAAAAGCGACTGGCCCAAGCTGGCTGAGCTACCGGTAACGGATAGGCATTGTTCCGGTAAGCTACCAGCCGGCTGCTGTGCACCTAAAAAGAAAAAAATATTATGCAAGATTATATAAGGCTAAATAATGAGATCGTGGTTGGAGGGGGAGGCTAAGAGTGATGGGGTGGGACAAAGAAACTCACAGCACGAACGCCACTGAGGTCGGCTCCTAGCCATATCAGCAAGTGTGTCCAACCAAACGTGTTCTCCGTCTTTCGGACCCCAACCAGGGAGCCGAGACGCTCCAACCGAGGCCAGCTCAGAAGTGAGGGCCTTCATTCTTCTGGACCAAGTCATCGCTTGGCCACCCCTCCTCTTCTTCCATCCACACCCCCGACGCGCAAACAATACACGTCGCGGGAGTCGGTGGGCTGGCATGCGTAACACGTGCCCGAGCCATCGGAGCCTGATGCGTGAAATAACGGTGCTGAGCGGTTCAGTTCCTTTTCCTGTGCCATAAACAAGGCGTCGAACACGCTCGTTGCTCACGCGGTGTTCCCACCAAATGTGAGCTAAATTACGTAGGCACCGGTGGTCGAACGTAACTAGCCTCTTCAGGTCCGCTGCTTTAAGCGGCCAGGTTTCACAACCGTACAATAGGGTCGAACGTACTGCTGCATTGTACACTCTACTCTTCAGGGCAAGAGTGATGTCGCGCCGGCGCCATAAGTGGCGAAGGTTAGCAAAAGCGCCCCGAGCTTTTGCTATACAGTTCGTGATCTCGTCTTCGATCCCAAGGGCGCTGATACAACTTCCCAGGTAATTGAATTTCTGAACGACTTCTAGCTGATCCCCACCAAGGGTCAGCGTAAGAGGCGGTCCAGACCAATCTTGGAGAAACGCTTTGCACTTCGAGGGTGCGAACCAAAGCCCGAAGTGACGGACAGCTAGTGCTAATCTGTCCAGTGCCGCTTGGCACGATTGTGAGCTGTCACATATGAGGGCAATATCATCAGCATACTCTAAATCAAGAAGTCGTTCTTTTGGGAGCAGATCCACACCTTCTAAGTCGTGTCCTGTGAACGCGATTTCCATGACTTCGTCAACAGCGAAGTTCAAGAGGAAAGGTGACAGCGGGCATCCTTGTCTCACGCCGCTGGAGATATTAAAGGACGACGACAACTTGCCGTAAGCCCTCACTCTGCCCGAGGTACGCGCATATAATGCTCGGATAATATTCACATATTTCTCAGGTACACCTTTCCTGCGTAGACAGTCCCAAAGTGCATGTCTATCCACTGAGTCGCATGTACCTTTGATTTCGAGGAACACGACAACGGTGGGCCGTCAATATATGTGACGGTGCTCCAACAACTGACGCAAAGTGAAGATGTGCTCAATGCAGCCACGACCTCGACGAAATCCAGCTTGCTCTTCGCGAATCTGGCTTTCACGAGTGCCAGTCAGTCTGTGAAGGATGACAGGATGGCAATTTGGGGACGATAGGGATCAGACTGATTCCTCTATGGCTGCCGCATTCCGACCGTGAGCCTCCCTTGAAAATTGGGACTATGATGGAGCGGCTCCAATCGGTTGGGTCAGTCTCCTGCTCCAACAGTCTCACTAGTAACTCGTGTAAACCATCCACAAGAGCAGGTCCCCCGAATTTGAAGAGGGCTGAAGGAAGGTCATCAGGTCCCGCGGCTTTGGTCAACTTCAACAGTCCGATCTCATGTTTGACTTCTGAGCGAGAGGGTGGATCCAAAAGAACAGCCCACGGAGCGGGGCGATCACTGGTCGGCGAGAAATCTAACAATTCCGACCGATTAAATTGGCTTTCAAAATGCTCAGCCCAACGTTCCAGGCGTTTTGATAAGTTGTGGATAGGCTGTCCACTCTCGTCACGTATAGTTTCACTAACACCAGGTCTCCTGCTGCCCGTTTCCCGTATAAGACGGAATAACTCACGATGGTTGCCAAGGGCAGCGGCCATTTCCATCTCTGTTGCACGACGAGACCACCAGGATTCGCGGTCTCTCTTCAGGCTAGCACGGAGTTTTTGCCCGGAGCTCTTTGCGAGTTTCATTGTGTTCGCTTCCAGCCGGAATATGTCGGCGAGCATCTATAAGTTCCAGAGACTGTGAAGAGACCCAATGTTCATGTTGGCGATTAGACATACCACATGAGGATTTGCCTGCTGCTAGTAAGGCCTGTTGCATATGAGACCAGTGAGCTTCAATTGCATCCAGTGAGCGTTTATCCAACTCGGATGACAGCGTAATTTCATAGGCGTTCAGAACAGCTGGCTTCACCAGTCTGCCGGTGTCAATGCGCTCACAACATCGTCGCGAGCGTCCGCCAAAGCGCATCCGCAGGTCAGCACATACAAGTGCATGATCGGTGTCAACACCTGTGCTCCAAATCGAGCGACAGTTCTGGACGCAGCCTCTCCAGCGGTTACTGATAGCAATGTGATCGGTTTGCGTCCATAGCTGGTTCGAGGCTGGTGGGCGCCAACTCACCCTCCGGCGGGTGCTGTGTCGGAAATTAGTGCTCGCAAGAAATAAGCGAGCATCCTCACACAAATGAAGTAACCGCTCACTGTTATCATTACGGGAGCCTATACCATGTTGGCCGCCCAGATGCAGCTCATCTGTGGATAATATTCCAACTTGAGCGTTCAGATCCCCAGCCAGCACCACAGTGTCCGAGCTTCTTCTGTGGCGAAGGAGTTCGTTCAGTTGGCGATAGAAGTCGTCTTTTACCGGGTCATCGCTACAGTTTGTCGGTGCATAGGCAGCGATAACGAATAGACACCTGTTAGTCCCACGCGACTTCGAAGTTTTGAACGAGCCAACCAATCGGACCGCACACATCCGGCTACTGATTGGAATCCAATCAACTAGAGCAGCTTCAGCCCGGGGACTCAGGGCAATACCAACACCGGCTTGGCCGGTGCTCGAAGCTGCATCGTCACCGGATAGGCGCAATGAGAAAGTGCTGCTAGTGTCACCTGAAGGGGATCGCAGAGTGAGTACAGAGCTCGAGTCTTGCAGGCGGGTCTCCGATAAGCAGCAGATATCGATCGAGATGGTCTCTAATGTTCGGGCAAGTGCTGCCTGTTGACAGATCTGAAGCAATGTGCGAACACTGAGGCATGCCAGTCTGAAGGAGGATCGAGGGCTCCAAATGGAAGCCGATGAACTGGAATGGGCCACTTGCTTGGACATGGGCCTGTTGACAGTGCAGGAATGACGCTCTGCGTTCGCCTGTGAGTTGAAACTAAAAGGCAAGCGACTACTGAAGCAAGGTGGGGGAGGGCCGAGAATTGGGAGGTTGAAAACAGGGGGGATAAAAGTGAAGCTGGAACGGGACGATAAGGGTGAAAAAGCGCAAGAAGGGGAATAAGAAGACGGGAAGGCTTGAGCAGTAGCATCCAAACCCCTATCCACCCTGCTCGATGCAGCAGATAGGGCACCGTTGATTATCCTCTGGGGTGCCCAGAGCATCAGCAATTTGTTTGGGGAAAGATTCATTGTATTGCGTGGGCAGGATACTGTCAGGCTGCCCAGGCCTAGACAGGAGAACGATTAGGGTTCTCAACCAAAGCCTTTGGTTCAAAAACCTGGCCGCAAGGCAGCGGGTTTGGCGTTGGGCTACAAGGAGTCCGTTTTAAGGAATAAGATGCCACCTTCCTTGCAACCCCCAACCTGGAGGACCAGGAGGCTGAGTTTGTCTGGCCTCTAACCATTGACCAATCTGGTATGAGTGGCTCTGAAGGTGCAAAAGCACCACCCAGTATAGCTCAATGGATCACTGAGGCACACAAACCATCGCACCACGGTAAGGTCCAACCTCATTGCGATGCATTCGCACCCAAAGGAGAACGATGATTGTAATTGCAGCTATCAAATTCGAATCAGAAGTCCAGCGAATCCTGATCGATAATGTCAGCTTACAAGTGACAGATGACACTATTCGCGCTGAGACTTTCCGAGACAGAACCCTGGGGGAAGTGATGCGTTAAGCGCACAACTTTTGGCCAAAAGACGGTATCCATGCTGACTTGCGCCCTTTCTTCAACCGACGTGGGTTACTGTCCGTTGTGGACAATTGGTTGATGCTTGGAGACCGAGTGGTCGCACCAAAAAGGTGAACAGGCAAGCCTTACAGCGGTTTAATACCGGGCATCCAGATACCAACAGTACGAAAGCTTTGGCATGCAGTTTTGTTTATTGGCCCGGAATGGATACGAATTGTAGAATTCTGCCAAAGATGGGAATCCTATCAAGTGGCTGGGAAGGCCCTTTCCAAGTACCCGTGGCAACGTTGGCCCAAAGCAGAGAAGCCATGGCAGCGAATCCACTTAGATTGTACAGGACCAATCATTGGTCAATCCTATCTTGTTTTGGTGGACTCTTTCTACAAGTGGCCCGGTGGGATCTCGATGCAAAGTAAGACTGCCCAGTACACGAACAATTAGCTGCATAAGCTGTTCTAGTACTTCGGCCTGCCAGAGATAATAGTGACAGATAAGGGTACACAATTCACTTCAACTTCCTTTCGCGA
This sequence comes from Dicrocoelium dendriticum, assembly GCA_944474145.2. Lineage (NCBI taxonomy): Eukaryota > Metazoa > Platyhelminthes > Trematoda > Plagiorchiida > Dicrocoeliidae > Dicrocoelium > Dicrocoelium dendriticum. The sequence continues at coordinate 57,537,732 of OX104063.1, forward strand.
TTGATGCAAAGAGAAAGGAATTCAGCAGGTTTTCAACACCCTATCATCCGGAATCAAACGGACAAGCGGAACGATTCTAGATACCTTTATAGGTGTTTTTCTAAAGCGGAACAGAACAAGTTCTCGAAGGACGCGACCCAGTCTTTCCTGCGCATGCATCGGAATGCGCCAAACCCAAAGGGCCCGGATGGAAAAGCCCCTGCCGAAATCTTTTTTGGTCGAAAGATCCGGATACTGTTCGATAAGCTTGTGCCAAGCAGAAAAGAAAAGACTTGTAGTTGGCAAGTGGAGGAAAAGCTGACAGATAGACTCCGTCATTCCAAAATTGGGGACATAGTGTACACGCGAGAATTCCGGGGACCGAGTAGGTGGTGCATGTGATGATAGTATCAGATCAGTGGGAGCAGATGAACCAACAGAGTGAGCCGGACAGCCAATGGGAGGCGGACGGTACGGATTCCATTACTGAAGTCGGATTCGCCGATATTTGTGTGAGCTGGTTTGGCTGAAGCATAAGAAGAACCTCATGGACTCAGAAGGGTCGTTATTTATGCACTTGAACGTGCAATTTATATCGCGAAGTTCGGCTTGCCAACTGTGCTGTAATTTGCGCAGGCTTGACTTTGTTAACTAAACGTTTGTTCCTGAAGAATTGAGATCCGCAACATGGTGTCAGAGAACACAAAAGCGAATCCCACCGGTGGCGCTCCGGTGCTGTTTGCATCCTCAGTGTCTACTCAGATGCCTGCCTTATTGAACTTGGATGAACGGAACTTGGCGAGTAATAGGCGTGTATGGAGGTGCAAGTGGATGGATTTCGGTACCTTAGTGAGTTTGGATGATCAACCGATGGCGTATCGCTTGGGCTATTTTTCGACACGCAGCCGGGGATGACGTGCGCCGATTGATAGAGACATTGCAATACAGTATGGCTTAACACTCTTGAAGACATGGCCCGCAACCGGAATCAGTGGAAGAATTGTGTACAGTATTGTATTGATTCACATGTTTAACACTACAAACATTAAACTGACAAAAAAAGAGCAAAAGCGGCGTGTGAAAACAAACTAAAAATGTTTTGTTCTACTTTTTGTCAAAATGTTCCATTCTTCCTGCGGCATATTAGTTGAAGTGTGTTGCCCACCTTCAACTAGCATGCCACGATGATTATGACGCGATGATTCTTGCTTATCTCCTGATCTCCATGGTTTTATTCTGGCTCTATGTCTAGTTAATAGACTGTTGAGGTTACATACATGCAATACAATAAAAGCGAAGGTCCCAATAATTTGGAGACAGTCATTGAAAAGTTCAGTGAATTTTGCGAAGGTCAAACCAACGAGACCTACCAGCGCTATCTTTCTTCACGGGTTTCACGGGTTTGCGCAGAACGAGTAAGCGTAGCTTTTCGGTGGTTCTGCTTCGCGATCTTACGGCAAGGTCCTGATCTCGTCGGTAGGTACCAGATGTTGTGAGTCTCGACGCAGTGTGGTGTTCAGCACAAGAATTCAGCGAGTTGACTGTGGGAACGTGGATACCTGGAACAAGAGAGTGGTGTAGGTAAATTCGGCAAAGTTGGATAGAAGCAAAATGATAGAAGCGCCGCGTGTTAGCTTGGCAAATGGCCAGATCTTAGCAACGTGGAAGACCAGCGAGGTAAGAGCCAAGCGTCTAGGCGCTGTTTGAAGGCCTCCGTATTGGGCGCTGAGACAACAACTTCAGGGAGGGCGTTCCAAGCGAAGGCAATACGCACACTGAAACTGTTTCTTCGGCACAGAAGGCGACTGCTACGAGTCATCAGTTTGAGTGAGTGCCCTCGAAGATGATCTGTACGGGCGCGGATCAGCAATCCTGCGTTTGGGTGCCTGTTATTAGTCAGGACGGAATAAGCTAAGATAAGGTCGCCACGAAGCCTGCGATATTTCAACGGGAAGAGGTTAAGGGCCGCCAGACGCTCCTCATACGAGAAGTGGGATAGTCCGTCCACTCTCTTAGTGGCTCTGCGCTGCACAGTTTCCAGCATGGCCTCGTCCTTCGTCAGGTACGGCGGCTGGACAAGTATGTTGTACTCCAGCAGCGGACGTACTAAAGTGCTATAGAGACGGACAAATGTCTCTCTAGGGAAAGACCCTAGTGCACGTCCAAGGAGGGCCAGGCGAACGCTAGCCTTTCGCGCCAGTGTAGCTACGTTGGCGCTCGGGCTCAGGTCGGCGGATATTATGGTCCCCAGGTCGCGTTCCTGGGATGTGGCTTTAAGATGCACACCGCCGATATTGTACGGATTAGCCACACCTTGCCCAATGTGCATGACTTTGCACTTGTCGATGTTAAACGGGAGCGAATTTTTCGAGGCCCAAGAATAAGCAGCATCGATATCTGTCTGGAGAAGTGCCTGATCACTTGGCCTGCGGATAGGTCGCCATATCTTAGCGTCGTCCGCATAAAGCAGTATGTGGCTGTTGATACAGGATGGGAGGCCGTTGATGAACAAATTGAACAGCAGGGGCCCGAGGATGGATCCCTGGGGCACCCCGGTCGTTGCAGCCACAGCGCTGGAGAGTGCGCCGTTTACACGAACTCGGTAGGTGCGGCCAGACAGGTAGGTACTTAGCCAGCAGATTGTTTGCTGGTCGATCCACAAACTCGGCAGTTTACTCAGCAGCAGTGCATGATTGACCCAGTCGAATGCTTTTGAGAAATCCACGTAAACCACGTCAGTTGGAGTATGATTGTCTGCCTCTGCAGTCCAGGAATCAAGGGCTGCGAGAAGATTCGTGGTGCAAGAGTGAGCCATGCGGAACCCGTGCTGTTCCGGGGCTATTAAGGACAGACTTTCTAAATGGCAGCGCAAGAAATCGTCTATGATAACCTCCATTATTTTGGAGGCAGTGGGAAGCAGTGCTATCGGGCGATAATTAGAGGGGTTTGTCTTGTCACCACCCTTGTATATCGGCGTTATGACCCCTTGCTTCCAAGCATTCGGGTATTCGGCACTGGTGTAGGAGCGGCTGTACAGTAAGGCAAGCGGCGCGGCCAGTACCGTAGCGCACTCAAGTAGAAATATGGGAGGGATCCCATCCAAACCCGGCGATTTGTCTGTCCTTAATTTTTTAATTTCTCCAGGACTTTCTCTGATGTAAACTGCACGGGATGTCTGGCAGCGATGGGGGTAAAGTTAGCGCCATCCGTTGTACTGCGTGCGAAGGTGCCGAAAACGGACTCGTACTGAGTCTTCAGCAATTCCGCAGCTTCTTTGTCCGACGTTGTGGTATTGCCTACGGGTCTGAGCAGGCTGCCAACGGCAGCGCGCGATTTAGTGAGCGACGCAACAGAGCCCCAGACGAATCCTTCGACGCGTACATCGCTGAATTGTAGATTTTGACCCGATCCTGCAATTTCTGTAAATGCATGGGCGACAGTGTCATACGGGATCGGATCGTTCTGGGAATCAATGATGAAAGTACGACAAAGCGGCTTTTGCAACAACGCAACTTATCCCTCTAGCAGTGCATCGATATCCGCAACACTGACTCCTCTAGCACCTATCAGTACCAACAAATGAGACTCGCAACTTATGTTGAATCGTGTGCCGTTTCTGGCTGCGACGCAGCGAAGGCTACTAACGTGAGACAGGTTTGCAAATTTTGCGCCGCACGACACTCGAGCTCTTGCGACCAGTGTCCGGTATGGGGTCGGAGGTGTGCCAAATGTGGAAAAAGGAAGCACTTTGCTCGTTGCTGCCGATCAACCAATGTGAGTGCGGTTCTTCGTGACAAATCGCCTGAACATGCTGAACATTCAATTGGCAACGTGTCTCGGAGGGTGTCGCAGAAGTGTGTCTACGCAAGTCTGTTGATCGGAGGCAAGGCCGTACTATTCCAGATAGACACGGGAGCTACTGTCAACATGCTACCAAGGAAGCACTGTTCCAGAGTGTGCATTCCATCCGATCAAGATTGTCTGCGTATGTGGAATGGTTCCAGACTTCATCCGAAGGGCTCAGCTACAATCGAAATGGTTAACCCAAGAGAAGCAACTTTTCAGCGACTGCAGTTTGTGTTCGTGGAGCAGGAGCTCACGCCGGTTCTCGACGTTGGTTCGTTTCAGTCTTTCGGTTTTGTTGTTTTTAATCATGATCGTTTTCTTCATGCTTGCCAGGGATAAACCGATACTAGTGACCAGTATCCGTCTGCGTTTAGCCCAGGTTTGGGAAACTTTGAGGGAACCGCTTAATTGTCCTTAGATCCTTTGATACAATCGACAGCGCTACCGACTAGGAGAGTTCCATTTATATTGCGTGGCAGGTTCTCCGCTGAGTTGAGTAAATTAGTGAGAGAGGGTGTGATTGTCAAAATCGCAGTCGAGCACTCACCGTGACCGAGTAGCGCTATGCACAGATTGAACAATGAACAATGATTTATCACGGGATAAAAGCAAGTGCTTGACACGTTCCGTAGGATGGTTGACGTGAATTTGATGAAATCAAATATAGACTGCGTCATCTACCGAACGTCTGCCGAGATGAATACTTTGATAATTAACATCAGTGTAAAATTAAAATAAATTATCGAGCGTAAACGTTCAGAAAGACACTGGGGTGCAGTGATCGTTGAGGTAAGTTGTGAGAAAAGTAAAATGTGGTCACTCACTTTGGTCCGTTTGATACATAAATCCTGTTGTAACGCACCCTTGGCGTAATCCACAGTAGGGGAGTTTAGGTAACAAAATGTTGGGAGCTAAGAGCAACATCTAATCGTTTTTTTGAAAACGTCCAAGGTAGGAGAGGATACAACTGAGTCTGGGAGTGCGTTCCACGGTTGGCAAACCCGAAGGGAAAACTAATTCTGTCGCCACTATAGACGGCTATATTGTTCCTTCAATTTTAAGCAGTTACCCCTGATCTGCGTGTTGTGGCTAAGTTTCAGCTTGCGGTAGTCTATACCATGGAGCGTTTTAACTATTATACTTTCGGAAGAAAGACAACGGTGTATACCGATCAAAAACCCCTTGTGTCAATAGCCGGGAAACCGCTGTACGTCGTTCCACGTCGCCTACAGCGTATGCTTATCCGGCATCAAAAATACGACATGCATATTGTGCACACGTCTGGTGCACACATGTTCATCGCGGATACGCTGTCAAGAGCTCATCTTCCGGCAGCCCAGTATAATCCGGAAAAGGTCGAAGGAGTAAACCTAGTACATCTGACAGGGACAGAAGATCGCCTAAAGTAGGGGTTCAAAACCTGGGGGTAATTACCCACAAAGGGGTAAAATGGTTTTTGCGGGGGGTAAATATTGGATTGGATTATCAATCGGTCGCTAAACAAGTATAATAACAGAATCATCTGTATCGAAAAATGTCGCTAACTCCAAATACACTTTGGATTAGTAATCAGAGACCAGTCATTAGCCACTGCAGCTTCTATCGGCTCTCGTAGCTATCGTCAAGCAGTCGTTCGCCGAGTAGAATTATGGAGTCGATTGCAAACTACTATACCATTTC
>OX104063.1:57543736-57641418 GCA_944474145.2 Dicrocoelium dendriticum
TCAAAAGCACACCGCTGGTAACGTTTTGGATAAAGATAGGCGGTGAGTATCCATTGCTATCGGAAAAACCATTGAGAATATTGATCCCATTTTCCACAACTTATAGATGTGAAAGTGGATTTTCGACAATGGTTTCAATGAACACAAAAGCAAGGAGTCGAATGAACCTGGAGCACGACTTCCGATGTGCATTAGCAGAAACTGAACCAAATATACCCGAACTTGTTAGCACTAAGCAATATCAACCGTCCCATTGATGTAGATCTCCTCTTGATTACATACGATGTTGTACCAAACAACTGGTTTCTCTTTTATTGCTCGAGAGTTATTCCACATAGCTATCAGTTCCCGTACTTAGAAGCAAACAGCGCGATAGTTATTCGTTAGTCAGCGTTTGAAACGGAAATTGGGGGACGGGTTGATTATAGCAAACCCCATTTGTGAGATCCACAAAAAATGTTAAGAATCGCCGGTGTACAGCAACATGCGTTAAGGATAAGTGTGATATCGCTTTCTAACAGCACCATCAAAGTCGCGTTCAGGACATCAGCAAGAATACTCTGAACGCGGTACTTAATGCAAGAAACTCATGGATTTTCTTCGCACTACAATGGGGGTCTCGTTTATTTGCATGATCGAAATTAATTACATATGGTATTCTTTGGCCGTAATTTCAAGAAAAAATGCAGCAGTTGCTAGCTAATTGGCTTTAGAAAGTTTGGGGTAACTGCTTAAAGTGAACCCGCTTTGGGGGTAACGGCCTCAAAAAGGTTGGGAACCCCTAGCCTAAAGGAAATAAGGCTCCACACAGAAGATGCAACGTTTGTGGCTTTGCTAGACGTTATTCTAAATGGGTGGCCAGAGAGAAAGAAGCAGCTGCCGAAAGAACTAATACCGTTCTACAATTTTTGGGATGAACTCTCTGTCTATGATGGTTTGCTGTTCAAGGGAAGCCGTATTCTGGTCCCGTCATCGCCTCGAAGAGAAATGCTGAAATACGTTTATCGCGCTCATCTGGGTGCCAACTATACCATTAACCAAGCAGGCGAATTGATCTTTTGGCCAGGAATGACAGGTCACACGAAATCCAGTAGACGAGGGAACCAATGATGCTGCATGATGTCTCTGACCGACCGCGGCAGAAAGTGGCGGTAGATTTATTCAGGCATAACGGAAAAGATTAGTTACTCGCGGTGGATTACTATAGTAGTATTCAAATTTGGAATTCTTTCTTCTACCGACCTACAGGACGTGTTAAGCTTGTGCTATTTAACCTTAAACCATCGTTACATTTGATGTTTTGCTATGTGACAGAAGGACGACTTATTTGTCTTCTAACGGCATGACCGATGAGATGAGCGTCGTACTGAAATCACTGTGCGCTAGCTGTGTGATGTGATTGAATAGTGGGGAACTTAGGCGAACAATTGTCGCAGCTCTTATCAGGCAGACAGCCACCATACATCTAGGAAAGCGCCAGACGGCCGTTTCGTCCTATTGGGTCTCGTCAGTAGTGCACACCTGCTGAATACTGCGGATTCGAACCAAGAGTCTTAGTTTTATGAACCAGTAACTCATGTTATTGAGCCATGGGTGACGGCAGCGGACCGCCATGACTGACGTCTAACTGTGATATAGCATGGCTCAGCCTCCACTGTCATGTATCTTGAACGTGCAGAGGACAGAACTGTTTGACGCTGGACGCTTCCAAAGGTATTGACATTCTTTTTTCACTACATGAAGCAGCTCGTTACCAGGAACTTGTCACGGAATGTTCCAAACTTCAGATTGAACGTGACAGTTTGAGCTTCTGTACGTCAGTCAAGTCACACAGAGCCACGATCTATCATGATCACTCCATGTGAATCAAATGTCACCAAAGTCAGGCGACTTTTGTTTTACGTTGCCCGATTGTGATCATCTGCGTACCATACAATTTGATTCTGAAGTGTATCAATACGTGCAGTCTATCACGCTGGGCTTATTGTTCTCCGGTGAATTTTCCAGGCCTACCGTGTAAGTATTTCAAGCTGCTTGACAGGCCATTGAAGCACTTGTTTCGCTGCGGTGGTATACCAAAGCTAACTTTGGCAAAAACAACTGTGGCGCACGTTGAATCATGCATTAAATTTGCTACCAAAATACTCACTTAGATTAACCACTCTCTTCACACGGCACTTTCCAGTTGTACATCTACTTCGTCGATCAGATAAAAGTACAGAGCTATAGATGCCCGCACGATTTATCAGTCATCTCTTATTTAGCCAGATTTTTATTTGACCAAAACGATATTATTCAAGAATTGGTCGGTAAATTCTGCCTGTGAAGTTACGTTTTTCCTTGCGCTTTTACTCTTGCCCGTTGTTCAGCCGCTTTTGAATTGCTTTTAGATTATGTCGTATAGTAGTGTGTCAAGGCTGAAAATTCACCCGTCACGGTGCATAAAAGCGCATTCTTGGCTTGACTTGAGTAAGCTCACGTCAACGTGTGCAATTCCAATATGCATGACTTTACCGCTTGTCCCACAAGCTTTCTGGAGCAAAATTACTGACGGATTTAAGCCTTATACCTCCCGTTGACACCTGAAGTGAACAAGTCACTCATGTTCGTAGGCAACCCACTATACGACGACTGACGGTCCATGATAGCGTGCAGTTCTAGGTACACAGGAAACGGGTCGTACCAAGTCGTTTGCCGGAGATAACCGTTGCCTTGCTAACCTAAAGCTGGCCGTGTAACTAAAGTCTTATAAACTCGTGAAACCAAGAGCCAAAATATTAGTCCGTCATCAAACAGCACTTGGCAGGGCTTTCGTGTGTGCACTTTTGAGAAAGCATGTTTCAGTTCAACCGCCACTGTGCATCTGAAAAGCGCTAACCGGTCGTCTTGACCTACTGAATCTAGGCCAAAGACCTTCCTCTTACGAGTTATCGACCCTGGCCTCTCCCGAATGGGAGAGTTCAGTTCAACTGTACTGAACGACGTGGGTGCTGTTGAGATACGCATGGTCGAATGTATAAAATCCACGGAGCCGGTGAAGGAAGACAGCTGGTTCCGTCAGTATCCATTGTCTATTAACTGTTCGATAAGAGGTTGGCACGTTCTTCAGCTGAGTGGAAGAAGAGCAGAGTTGATTTATCCAACCCGTTTACCGAGTAGAGCGTTAAGTTTTAACTCCAGCACAACTGAAATTACTGCTCATAGATTTCATTCCATATAACTGAGTATAAGATTGGGTCACCCCGCTACATTATCCCATCTAAAGTATAGAGTACACAGCAAAAAAAAGATATTGTGGTTTGTTGGATAAAGCTGTGGTAAGATGTGTACCGCGAGAAGATTACTGGGGCTAGGAATAGCAAACAGAACCCATAGCTAAGGCTGACAATTGCGCTAGCGATGCTGAGAGTTTATTATTCTCCGACATTCGTACCGCTGGGTAAACATTTGTGAAGTCCAAAAGAGAACTCGAGGACCATTGTTGACTGTGCACAAGGGCAGAGTGAACGAATTGTAGTGGTTGTGGACCGCTAAAGCCCTCAATAGCATTTGGCCGCGGATGATCAATGGGTTGTATAAGGGCATACGCTCGATCAGGTGTGATTGTCTGTCGGAATAACTTGATTGGTTTATCAAACCCTTAGTGAAAGCACCGTGCCTTCTTACATTATTAATGGTTAAATTTTTCCATGGCTGTACTATTAATGTACCTGAGCATAACACTGCCAATGCGGCATGTCCCATTGATTCTACCGTTTTTCTTTGCTAGAGAAATCTGGCAGGTCTCAGAGCTTCTGGCATCTTGAAAATAATTGTGAATGGGTTCAGTTTTGCTTCACAGCCGAAATAATGCGTTCAAGCATCAAAATACCAGAGCCCTGTTTTCCTGCTTCTGACAGTGTTCCAAGTGGCCTGCGGAGAATTCGTCAACATATTTAACAAGCTCGTGGCAAAGACATCTGAAACCAAACTATACTGGCCTAAAAGGACGAAGTCTTTCGTAACGAGCAGGACACGTAAATGCATGGCATTAAGGCACTTGGCATGGCGCACCTACATAGCTTCCCCGAACGACGACACCTGGGAGGTCTACACAATAAAAGGAGCCACTCTGTCAAACCTGTCCAGGAGGATAAACTGAAGAGCTATGGTGGAAAAGTTTTGCTCCATTCCCAAACTGCTACATAGACACGTAAACAATTTGCGCCGTTTTAAGAGCGATATTCGTACTTTGCACACAGCATGCGGGTTAGCCCAAAACGCACAAGAGGCGGCCAACGTTCTTGGACAACAATGTGGTCGTACCTTCCAAAGCGTGCAATCACCATGCATCCTGCCTAGGCAGATAATGCCGCCATCAGAGCTTAATCACATATCGCTCACCTCCGCAGCTGTACTGAAGAGGCTGATGTCTCTGCGCGAGTTCAGCTACCCAGGTGCTGACAGCATTCGCCCGAAGGCGTTGAAAGTTGCTGTCATGAGTTTGGCGGCGCCACTAGCAATTTTCTTTTAACGATATCTGAACGAGACGCACTTCCCCACGACGTGGAAGCATGGAATCATCACACCAAGTTATTAAGGTGGCAGCTGAGCTGGACCAACAAATTATCGCCCGATAACACTCCTTCCTGTGAGCTCCAAGGTTATGGAGCCCATTGTAGCTGAGGCTTTGATGGGGTACCTGGAGAACAACAAAATTTTCGTTCCGGAGCAGCACGCATTTCGCCAAAATCACTCCTGTACCACTAATCTGTTGATTGCTCGTGCAAACTGGACGGAATCTGTGGACGCTGGTATAGGAGTCGACGCGGCCTACTTGGATTTCTCAAAGGCATTCGACCATATAGACCATCGCATTATCCTCCACAAAACCCAGAAATATGGAATCGACGATCCTCTTCGGGGCTGGATAGGAGACTTTCTCCTGCAACGTCACCCGAATGTGGCGGTTAGAAGCAACCTATCAGAATCCATCGAAATTCATTGCGGCGTACCTCAGGGCTCGGTACGTGGACCTCGCCTGTTCCTGGTCTTCATAAATGATCTCGCGAGCGTGCTATCTTCTAACTGTTTGCTATTTGCTGATGATCTAAAGGTATGGTGTACTATAGCTGCAGTGGAGAATCACACATTCTTACAGGAGGACCTGGACAAAGCGTACACATGGTCCATCGAGAACATGCTGCATTTCAACGTCACCAAGTGCAAAGTTCTCAGTATACGGCACAAGAGTATGCACAAGTACCGCCAAGGACCACAAATTCTACAGCGGGCTTCTCACGAGTGCGATCTCGGCGTGCTAGTTCAAGACGACCTCGGTTGTTTGAGGCAGACTGAAAGGGCAGCTAAGAAAGCGAACCAATATCTCGGCCTTCTTCGCAGAGCTTACGGGAAGTTTGACCCTTCAGTCTTCCCAAAAATGCTTAGTGCGTACGTGAGGCCGCACGCGGAGTACGCCATTCAAGCGTGGCAACCCTAGCTCAAACACCGTCTCACCGAGCTCGATACTGCACAACGTAGGGCAACGAAGAGCGTCAGAGGTTTGACCAGCCTCCCCTACCCACTCAGGCTGAAGACCCTCAAAATATACAATGGAGATTATCGGCGTCTAAGGGGCGATCACATAATGGTGTGCCAAATCCTGAGAAACTCCAACCACCCATGCCATTCCCTTCTGACGCTCAGTCAAATCACCCCGCTAAGAGGTTATCAGTTTAAACTGGTCACGCAGTATAGCCGAATGGAATGTCGGCGAAACATTTTCTTCCCTCGGGTGTCAGAGCCTTGGAACGCCCTCCCGGAACATGTAATTAATGCACCCACCCTCTCCCTTTTCAAAAGATGCCTTGAGGAAACTCTGTCACATTTACACTACGTGCTATAGCTAATGACCATAAGTTGCTGGCACTAATGCACAACAGACAGTGGACAGTGCCATAACCCTACTCGAGAATGAGTCATTCCAAACGCCTTGCACGAAATTTAATAAACGCTACTACTATAGAAACTGGATTTCTGTATCCTGTCGACCCTTGATAGTTGCACATGAGTAAGCGTTGTTCTTGCTATCTTTTTTATTTTTCTCGCCTATTACGTGATCAATAATCACTCCCCATATTACTTTGTGTGCGCACATTCTCATTTCAAACTCCCTTTATACGACAGTGCAGTTAAATATGTAATCGTTCAAACTGACGACACCATTATCCCTTGATCTATATTTTTTCACTCTAACCACCCCACGGGACATGTCAACACCTGCTTTTTATCCGCTATAAAACATTATTCATTGTTCGAGTGCACAAAAAGGTGGATGTTGAAAGCACAAATGTAACACGAGCATTTGATTGTGACACACTGGAAATCTTATATAGTGTTTAGGAATGTTCCCAAAAGACAACGTGTTCAATACACAAGTAATTGTCTAAAGGTAAAATGACGACTGGTTGACAAACGAACTAGCTTCCGCACAATTAACTGGCTGGTGTTACTGTCTAGGTTCACTCAGCAGGCGAGGACAGGTCTTGAACGCTTCCGCGTCGGTGTATGCACTCCGAGTGAACGGTAGAATAGGCATTGGAGTGCTTGGTGCGTAAAAATGGTTATACACATACGCAGCGGTAGCCGCGCTCTCTGGACCATCAGCCCACGGAATTGGATAAGTAAGGCTGTCCGATGATATTGTCGTATCAGTCGCTTCTTTATCCTCGGTCCTGCAATCGCGTTCCTTCACGGCAATGGGAATATGACGATGATTACCACAGCGACGGCGACCTAGTCGCTTTTGCCGGAGGAACAAAACCAGCGTCACGGCGATTAGATGAAGGAGTACCAAGAGGAATGTAGCCAGCATTAAGTACTCCGTTTTAAGACACATGATCATTTGACAAGTATCTAGAATGTGAGGCAAGAGAACAAGATAAATGAAGGTTTATAAAAATTCATTCGCATTCCAAACTTTCCGAAATTATGGATTCATGATCGAATCAATGCTTATTCTGATACACTAAACAGAAAGGTGTTTATGGGTGCACAATCATGGATGAAGATTCCCTATCTGGAAGCAAGTTTGAAACACAGACTCCTCACAAAAGAATTTTAAGACACAAAGAATGCGCATATTCTCCCAAGCAGATTTATGGTAACCATCAGCTGGCACTTGGATCGCTAAACCCATGTATCCCTACGTATAGGCACTCCTGCGTCGCATATTCCTTACAAGACACCTCATGCATCGTTTCAGATGATTACCTGTTCCTTCATTGCAATTTCGAGCTGAAGGTCAACCGAGCATTTCTCGAAGGCATTTGTGCGTCTTTAAATTAACCTTTCAGCGGTTTCCGCGAATATCATGGTTCAAATGGACTCAATTAACGGTCTTTCATGTAGCAGGTAATCTAAAAGCCCCCCCCCCCTCGATGGAACAGTTTAGTTCTATTTCACAATCAACTAAGTGCTCCCTTGGTAGATTTAAGATTCCGAACAAGACGAAACTGGTAGTAAACTGTTACATCGGAGGTGCGAGACATCAGTGCACAACTTGTATAGCTGCCGAGCCACATTTCACTCAATCCCTATTACAAATGATTAGGTGACTTGTTACTACACACCTGGGTGCCATTAGCCACCTAGCGGACAATTAATGCAGGATAGAGTTGGATGGCGATAAAGTATAATTTTCCAAATGCCCAAACACTGGTAGTAAAATAAACGAGACGGCCAGAGGAGAACGTAGATGAATCCGGGAGGAATAAATATTTATTCGCGCCGTGTACCAAACATTCCTGCCATTTATGCCCAAACCCCGTGGTTTTCGGTTGATATTTACGCTATAGACTCTAATGCATAGAAGCAACCATATAATCACTGCGATGGTATCAATTTGAGCATAATTTAAAACGTTGGTCCATTTTAGCCTGAGACACAGATTATCAATTGTTTCATGTTACGGAACATTGATGAGAGGCGATTGTACATCCAATGAGGCCATGGTTTTATCGGAGAAGTTCATCTACAGTCTCGGTGAGCCGGAAAGAGTCCTTCAGACAGTATGGGATAGTCTACCGTTTTAACGACTCAAAACTTCCACCAGCCAAGGTGCCGACTTCTGTTGTGCCGGGTTTGCCATTGACAAGATTGGTCTAATCTGTTTGTCACATTTATGGGTCTTCGGAAACCCGGGCAAGAAAAATATGCACTATCGACATTTTAGATGATGAGATAAACGCGCTCAAGGATCCGCTGTTGAAAAATGGCTATCCAAGAAGATTCCTCGACAAGCAAAACCCAGACGAAGGTGCCGGGGCAGAATGTTTCTACAAGTTCTAAAAAGTAGGTCTACATCCAGCTCCCATTTAATGGTGCTTTTGCCAATGAGGACAACGGAGCGCATAATTTCCGCAGTCAAGGGGACTTATTATGCTACTGGAACTGTTCTTGTCAACCGGAATACTCGAATATCTGTTACCCCAAAAACGGAAAGATAACCTTTTGCCTACAATTCACATTATATTTACCAATTTACCTGTAGTTGTGTTACACGCTACATCGGCCGTACTAACAGTGTTGAACTCCACAATAATGGAACATGTACCTAAATGGTTGCAGCGTCAAATCACCCAGTCGTCAGTTGCTCATGCCACCTGTTCACGTAGGCCATCTGCTTCATCCATACGTAGGCATTTACTAGCCATCTGTCATCCGTTTGAGCCGGACACAATATTCACATTCGTGTTGCGACATGCTAAGACCCGTTTCCTATGTTTTGCAGAAGAAGTCGCGATCAGCCGTATCAAACCCGAGTTTCGTGTGCATTAACAGTTGTTTATAAGCCTACGACTGCCCTGGGCGTAGGGGTGTCACGTCTGTTCTCTACTATTTCCTAGCTTGATTCGGTCTCACCCTACCTGTTGTGTTATATATATCTTCATGTTATTGTGTTGGCACTGAACAGACAATATCAAATTTTGAAATCTGGCAGTATTCAGACATAGACAATACTGAAAATGCCAATTAATAACTAGTATAACTGACTTTGTGCTTCTGTGACCCGGAATATTTCCAACCTGGCAGACAGCAGGTGAGTCCGTAAGCTCCTTACTGGAGAGTTTTTGGATTGATTGCACACCACCTGCAACAAAATTTATGACAGGGAAGTGAAACGAGTTTCTTAAACGTTTCATGGAAGTTACGAGTAGGCACCCAAGATATAGGTTGTTCAGTTCACTTTATTTTAGGTGCGAAACATTACTCTCGACTAATAACTTTGGACTCGTGCGGTTGAATAGCGGTTTGCCAGTTCACTGCGTATGTCATGAGCATCACTGGCAACTAGGTTTAGCTTTTCAGTTCTCTTTATGCCGAACACAGGTTGCATCGTTTTAACCGAGTCCAACTGCTGAGTAGATACGAGGGAATAAATTAGGACAACACCGAAATATGGCACTGAAATTCTGTCCCAACCACCGAATGCCTTACAGGTAAATTTGAACAATCTACGGTGTGTACCGAGAAGTTCCTGTCACTAGTTCAAGTTCAAGTGGGACCGGAACAGTAGGATAAATCCCCGTGAATGTTCCTTCCGTGGCGCATCGTTGATCCAGGGTATTATTCGTCCGCGATAACTGGAATCCAGAAGAGTCAAATCAGCGCGCGCGAATCACACCACGGTCAACCAATTAATAGCCACGCGATCTGCACTGGCAGTCCCCGCCGCACCGGTCACGTGGAATAAGAAAGAGAAGTACGAAGTAATAAGAGCGTCAAGAAAAAAACGTAATAGATTTAATAACTCAATAAAACGAATAAGCTAGGACGTGGAGGGGAATGTTAAGAATTGAAGGCCAAGAGCGTTGAATCGGTGTTCGAACTCTTTCACTGTTAGTGCCAATACCACGTTCTCTGGCAGTGCATTCCAAGAATCCACCACTCGGCGTGATAAATGAAAGTCCGCCCGGACTCCATCCGATCGAGGTTTGTGTAGCTTCATCGAGTGACCTCGGAGCGATGGAAGCCTAGCCGGTTGGAAAAGTTCGGATAAATCGGGTCCGATTTTACCGGTAAGTATACGATAGGTCAAGACTAGGTCGCCTCGATGTTGACGATAGTGCATCGAGAACGTCCCCAGCGCAAGTAGTCTTTCTGGGTAAGAATGGTTTTGCAGTCCATGGACCAGTTTGGTTCCAACGCTCAACACTCTCTCCACTGACATCCTGTCCCTTACTAAGCAAGGTGGACAAGCCTAGATGCAGTATTCCAAGTGTGGCCTGACAAACGCAGAGAACAACCTAACAAACATAGCGCCCGTGATGGTCCCGAATGCCCTGCGGATCATCCACAACATTCTGAAACCTTGCACGTAGCTTTCCTCCAGTTCTCACTGGATTTAACTTCTGAAGATAATGTGACCCCTAGGTCTACCAATCGGGTAAAATGGTGTAGTTCATTACCGCCAAGCAAATAACGTGTTTGGGAGCTATTTGGCCCTATTCGTAAGATGGAACACTTTGTATAATTTATGGGTAACTGCCACAGAGCAGCCCAGTCCCAAAGTTTATCGAGGGCCTGTTGCAGAGTCTGGGGTCCATCGAAGTCAAACACTATGTGCCAAAACTTTAGGTCATCTGCAAACATGAGAGATGATATCTCCAGCAGTTCGGGCAGCTCGTTGACATACAAGGAAAATAACAACGGCCAAGCACCGACCTCTGAGGGACCCCACTGAGAACTGACTGTCGGAAAGACAGACTAGACCCCACACGAACACACATCTGTCTCCCTTCCAGAAATGTGGTGATCCATTTTAGTGCACCCCCGGATATTCCATAGGACCGGAGTTTCAAGGAAAGACGAGAATGTGATACAGTGTGGAACACCTTGGAGAAGTCAATAAACACCACATCTACTGCATGACCCCGATCCAAAGCATCCGCCCAACATTCGCGTGTAACTATCAAATTCGTCATACAGGAATGACCCTTGCGAAAGCCGTGTTGCAGTGGACTGAGCAAACCAAACTCCTGCAGGTGGTCTTCAAGCACATCTCTGACCAACTTCTCCAATACCTTGACCTGTACGCTTGTCAAACTTACTGGTCTATAATTGGCAGGGAGATGCTTGTCGTCCATTTTAAAAATCGGGCAGACGATAGCATCCTTCCAGTCCTTGGGAAAGGAGCAGCTGCGAAGCGACAATTGAAACAAACGCGTCACTGGGCCACAGAGCTCGCTTACGAGTTCGTACAGAAGCTTAGGGTGGATATCATCCATCCCAGCGGATTTAGCAGGATTTAGAGCCTGAAGAAGATGGAGAACTTTTGCCTCCGAAATTGTGACGTGTGTTAAACAGGAGTCCTGGGGGACTCTCATTGCTAGGTCAAGATGCGGCAATTGTTCATTGGCGACAATTAATTCGTGCACTGCAGATTTCACTGCCGTCCTACCTGCTCCGCTGTCGTATCGCCACGGATGCCTTCGCCCCACGACCGCAAGAAGAATTCCAAAGACGAGCCGGAAAAATGAAACCACATGTACTTAAATAGTTTTGAAGGCAAAATGAAGGGAAGCTACTAAATTACAGTTGAGCTAACTAACAAACGGAAAATGTAAAATGCAACGGTGAATGAACACGCGTGTACTCAAGAGCGAATCGCGTATGTCCTTACAAATTGCATCATGGGACCCCGAGCGTAAAGCGAATATCCATTTACAGTGACGGGCACTGGCCAATCAGAATAACGAAAGGTAGCGTTTAAACAAATGTCACGAAACGAACGAGAGTAGGAAGTGCAGACCCGAAAATTAAAAACTAGTACAATAATCGTGTGATAACTAAATATTCCTTTAACATAGCTAAGTAGAACAGTGATGCGGAGCAAACCAATGGAATGTGTTCTTGCAAACGACACTGCTGAAATGGACACAGAGATGAGCGTCCATTAAAAACAACTTGTGTGTACCAATCGGGCTAACACAGTGGAGCGTTTAAACAACAGTCAAGAAGTAGAAAATAGGAAGAATAAAGAATAGCTATTAAGCTCGTTCCCTAATATCTTCACAATCCACACCAACTAGACTTAATCAGATCTACCTTATTGCCTCCAATGCACTGGGCAGATGCTTTTCGTTGAGCTCTCACGATCATAATAGTGCATGCATCTTCATCCATAAGCGTTGCTACTGGTTGCAATAAACATGGATGATATGCTGTCGTGTTTTTTCAACGGTCCCACGATACAATGTAGTTTCGCCACTAACTGGAAGCATATTATCGTCATGTCTACTTACTGACGGAACAACAGTGATGGACACACAAATTAGCTCCCGGTCAACCTCTTTCTGGTGCCATCTAATATTCCAGAGGCCATTAACACGAAAGCACTCATTGAACACTTGGAGAAATGCGGTCACTATGCCTGGGCAGCACCTATGTGAGTTTGGATGTTTACGCAGAAAAATCGCAAGGGTAGTCCGTTTTGTTCGGATTGGGTTATCCAGTGCTGTTGCAGAACTCGAGGTGGCAAGACGCAATTGCACATTTTTCTCTACAAGCACCATCCCTACTTATTCAGTCACCCTCTTATGAGTTGTATGCGAAATTTTCTCTTTACATGCTGCGCAAGTGTCAGAGTCCGCCGCATCCTGGGAAGATCGAGATTCGGAGTAGCATTCCACGCGCTTCTACACTGAAGTCAGACTTTTCTTTACTTTCATAAATGAGCTGGCTTGGGGGAATACCACAACGTAAATTTTATGCTACTAAGCACCAGTTCTGGGGAGCTATCAAGACAACAGACGGTCAAATAACACTGCGAAGTAAATGCAACAAGGCTGCTTTCATAGTCAACAAAGCATGCCTCAGTGTATTACGGTTAAGTGAGTAGTGTTGAGCATAAGCTAGCACAGTGTGCACCAGAAAGTATTGATGCAATATCTATTAGACGCACATTGTATGAAAGCCATTTCGCCTTGCGTGTACTGGACGAACTTAGTTACCCGAGTATATCCGATATGTATCACAAATGTTTACCTACACGTTAGGCTCCTGTGGACGGTATTCGGAAGATTTAACGCTCTCAGCTTTCCACAAACACTCAATGCTCAGGTAAGGACATATGTGAAGTGCGTCGTGCGAGACTGGCAGTCTTACTGGAAGCATGATATTGCTGTACTTGAGAATTCATAGCAGAGGCAACTAGAACATCAAGGGCCTGTGTAAAGTGGATAGTATCGGAGTCTAAGGTGAGAGCTCACAAACTTACAGCAGATACACAAGGCTTTAAATCGTGTTTACCCACAACTAATAAGATTTGCCACCAACGCTTCCGAACTCTCTTTCATATCGACCAAACACTAAACTGCTATTACATGAATCTCATGCCTTAATATGTTGCATGTGCTTATCTCCTATTACTACAGTATTGTTATTTTTGTGCATATTGCTCTGTGCCGCCACAAACACAGTTGCTCGGGTATTGAGAACTGCACGTGGTATTAGTACTAGTATCAGTGGTTACAAGCCAAAGTTGGGATCAAAGCATGGCCGGTTAGGATGTGGCCTAAAGTCATTTTCCAAGCCACTTTACTTCTACTCCCCCATATTATCACCATCGAAAAGCAAACTGACGACACACTAGCTCTTTTACATGTGATGATGACGTAAAGTAACCGGACGATGTCTTCGTCTAATTTTCCTGTGAACTAGATGTAGGCGCGGTTACATTTGATCTGAGTCCAGCATCTAACTAGATCCATCAATATGCTGTTCTGGCGCTGATTGTTCCACAGGATCTGTCACGCACTTATTGCAAACGTGATAAACTGTTATCCACTGCCCATTTTTATAACTATTAATTATTTCAATAGCTTACAAAGTGCTAAACCGAGGCAACCAACAGCTGGGCCTTTACCACGAAATGTGTGTCGCCTACACTCTTTCGACCGGCTAGTAGTGACTGTGTTTGGCGGCAGTACAGCAATGTGATTCTGCCTTGCGGTAGAAGCGATATGTATTTCTATGCACCATTCTTTACTAGTTAAGATTGAAATGTGATCCGTCATTGTCGATTACCGGGGGAAGCTGCGAATATCAGCTCCATCAGTCTACACAGGGTTAATGGAACACGATGAGGTGAGAAGCGGATGAGTGTGCATGGACAAGTGAACGTACGTTTAATGGACTTACTGTATCGCAGTTCGCTTGAATACAAACATGCACTTGACAAATAAACTGGGCTATCCGCCAATTGGGCAAAACTTTTGTTGTTATTATTGGACTGGACATGTACGATAGATTGCGAGAAGGCTCTAGCGTCCACCATATGGGCCATAGGTCTACGAACTCGTATTTGGATTTTCCATAATTGGATACAGTTTTGTAGTTCACCTCGGAAAAACATCTGAAAAATGTAACACAGCAGTGTACTTTGAAACTAAGCTTGAGAATAAAAATGTTTGCCCATAACAGACAAAATTGTCTTTTGGAGAATACATAGGAGATGGGGCAGTAATGCTTCAGGCAATTCGCACTACATTAAACGTAAAGGGAAGAGGTTTTCGCGGTGTCTGTGATCAATCTTTTAATCTATAAACTTTCTAGGCCCTCTAACTTTGCATAAAACGTTACCTAATGATCTCCCAAGTAAGTTGTTAGTTAAACAATTACTGAATGAGAGTAACTGATCCGAGCGCCTCGTTGCCGCGATTCGATTCAACAGCGAATACGAATTCGCCGTCTGTGACTACACCGTGCCATATATGTTAAGTAGTCTCGAAATCAATCGAGCTTTTTGAATTCCATTCCGGAATTTTCTAGAAGTTTCTTGAAGCTTCTTTTATGTAGGCATATACGGGGACACACTGGAGCAATGATCTGCCGTGGTCCATTTCTTTTACACTTTAGCAATGCCTGCGTTATTGGCTAACGATCAACATGCTGTTCGCGGATACTTAATATAAGATTACTTAAAAGGGCGCAAAGCAATCGAGACTTGTCGAAACATCCATGGCGTACTCGCCACGGATGCTCCGAGTTACGATATGGTGGCATTTTGGTTTCGTCGATTCAACGTAGGCAACTACGATTTGTCCAACATCAGAGGCCAAGGACCTAAGCCGGTGGATATTGACAGCAACATCGAGGATGCTCTAAGGGAGGATCCGAGTCAAAGTATGAGTGAAGTCTTGTCATAACATGGTCTTCCAATAACCACCGTTCATCGCCATCTGAGCCAATCCGGAAAGCTCCCAAAGCTCGGACAACTTGTATCACACGGATCGACTGATCATTGGATCATTTGAATGTAGAGAGCAGAAGGAGAACTCTTTTGTCAGCTCCATCGCCTCCCGTTCCTCACAGGGATCATGGTGGACATTGAAAGTCGGTACCAATGGAACCGCTACATTGACACAAGAAGCAACAAGATCCGAGTTTACTCAACAGGTAAGAATCCAATTGATGTTTGAAACATTCCTCCGACTGCGCATCAACGACATACACAGGTAGGTTATTCCATTCATTCACTACTCTGGTAGACAGAGTGACGTCACAACGGACCCGAAGTCTCCTTTGTTTAAACAATTTCCAATGGTGACCCCGAGTCGACTGATGACTGATGACCGATTCAAAAACCGTTGTGCCAGTACACTTTCATTGCACACCCGAGGATGCAATAATCGAGGACTGAACGATGTCGTTATTGGAGATGAGAAGTGGGTGTCCCGTGTCAACCATGGCAGGAAAAGTCAGTGGATCGGAGCAGATGAAACACCCGTACAAGTCCCGAAAGGCAAACTGCACGACAAAAATCTGCTGCTTTTGGTCTGGTGGGATCGCCGTGGCGTCATTTATTGGGAATTGCTACTTGACAACTCCATTGTTACGGCCTATGTCTACTGCGAACAACTGTAAAAGATGATCGAAAAACACCAAAAAAGCGTCCAAAAGCGACCCGAGTCATTCTCCTGCATGACAACGCACGTCCTCATGTGGCAAAAATGACGCGTCTCAAAATTCAGCCGCTGGGTATCGAAACACATATGCATGCAGCAAATAGCCCGGACCTTGCTCCTACTGATTACCACCTCTATACCACTCGCTGCAAATTTACATCAAGGACAAGAGATTCCATGAGGGGCAACCATTTCGAAACATACTTTGAGCAATACTTTGGCAGCCAGCCAAGCTCGTTCTATGAGCGAGTCATCGACAACTTGCCTAAGCGTTAACAGTACGCCGTCGATAACAATGGAGGTTACGTTGAATACATATCATCGCTTGTTTGAAATAAATATTGATTGAAAAAGTACGCTAAAAATTCGACTGATTTCGGGACAACCTAATACATACGCAAGAGCAATGATCATTCTTCTGACAAGTAGGAGAAAAATGTCGCTATTGTTCGAAGGTACGGATATGGTGTGGATCAGCAACTTGATACGTAATGCGGTAACAGATAATACTCAAGAACGACCAACAAAAATATAACTCGCACCCGGACGATGGCTTACACAACAATCGCATTTAATGAGGATCGTGCTAATCCTGGACGCGGATGCATGCACGGGGAGTATGTTGTGTTGCGAATCTGCGATACAGCACGGTGGATCAGCTATGGTGGATAGCATCCACAGTTGAGGATTGCGGTTCACCGGATATATATATGTATATATGTATGCATATATATATATATATATATATATATATATATATATATATATATATATATTGCCCATGCTGAGGCTAATGTTGCATTCTTGATGCTTCTTCACCGCAGTTGGGCTGAACCAACTTACACTTAAACTAGGTCTTTCTAACCTGGCTAAATTTCATTCCACTTTATTTGGTTTGCTCTGCCTATCTGAATACTCTTCTATTAACTGGCCACGTTGCTTACATTAATTGCGCTTATCTTCGGAAACTTCGTTGCGTTTGAAGCATTTTTAACTAATTGTGGACATTTTTTCCTTAGCGCGAATTCGTTGCTAACCAACTAACTTCATTTGCTAATTTAGCGAAGAGTTATGCCACCGTATCTGTATGCATTACTGGATTTGTTTTCTTTCATCTTGTCGTTCCAGGTGATTGGCTGTTGCTTGATATCCCCGGTGTGGATGCGCTTGATGTGCATGTAGACAAGGTGTCTACCTGTCTATAACCCACTATCTAGTCCATACTGGCTCCAGGAGACAGTTGGTCGTTGCTGGAGGGGACGGGGTGCACTGTGCATTTCGCAGTGCTAGGCTCGAAGAGTGGTTCCATGCACTCAGTGTGGAGCGGACTACGATTCAGCCACCGCCTTGTGTGCGCTTGATTTCCCAAATACAGCGTGCTTGTGTTTACCAGTGAAGGAGTGTGGGCCGGCTCCGTTGATGAAACGTGGCTCCCATCCACATGCCTCCCGGTCTTATTCCTTCGGGTTTACATTGGATATGGGGTGTATGGTTGCAGCTGTGGGTGGTGAGCGCAAGCCATCCATGGTCCCTCTGTAGGCGCAAGCGTCCTGTGGCTGGCCACAGTGACAGGCAAATCCGAAACCGGATGCCGCCAACCATATATATATATATATATATATATATATATATATATATATATATATATATATATATATATATATATATATATATATATATATATATGGATCGACATGTAATTGGTGCTGGCTACACATTCTACTGGGTGGACAACACCGCCTCAGCACCACTTGATCATGGGGTCGGATTTGCAATATCCGATCGCCTCCATGGCCAGCTGGTGGGTGAACCAACAGGCATCAGCGCGCGACTCATGACATTTCGTCTAAGACCCGGGAGAGGTAAGTTTGCTACTTTTATAAGCACTACGCTCCGAGCATGTGTTATCCTGATGACACGCGTGATCGATTATACACTCAGTTATTCACCGTAATACGGTCTATGCAGAGGATGGACCGACTATCCCTACCGGGGGATTACGACGCGCACAGTGGTTCTGATGCATCGAGGTGGACAGATGTCATCAGTCCGCATAGCATTGGTTCAGCGAATGCGAACGGTGACTGGCTGCTCTCACTGTGTGCCACTCACGACCTGACGAACACGAACACTCGGTTTGTACTGAGTGCGAGTGATATAGCAACTCAGACGCACCCACCAAGTGGTCACGCTCACCTGCTCGACTATGTAATCGTACGTCATCGTGATATGCATGAAGTGCGCATGACACGTGCACTGTGTGGAGCTGAGTGTGACACTGATCACAAATTGGTGAGGACCAATCTCTATATATATTTTCCTAAATCTGCGTATTGCACTCCCGTCGTGAATCTGCGTAAATTTGGCATTCTCTCTCTCGGTACTGTGGCGAAACGTATTGAGCTGGAGAAGGCGACGGCTGCACGTCTGTGTGATGTGGACTGCATAGCCACAGTGGGAGACCTGTAGCATCACATTAGCAACCAAGTGACAGCTGCTGCCGAGGAGATCATTGGGCGCGCAAACTGCAAGCGACCTGATTGCTTTGATGAGAAAATGCGACGATTGGCGCATTGGTGTCGGAGAAGAACGCACCATTTGCTGCAAATGTGGTAGACCCCAGTGATATGGGGAAGAAGAGTGAGTTTCACAGAATTCGACGACGACTGACTCGAGCGCTCTGTCGCATTACTCATTTATGGTAGACAGAGAATGCGGGGCTGTTAGAATGCCTCAACGAACGCAGACACAGAGAATTCCTCGACTGCTTGAAGGCGGTGTATGGACGGAGATTGGAGCCGTTGAGGACGCTGATCGAGGCTAGTTCAGGTACTACCTGCACACAGACTGCAGACATAATGCACATCTAGCAAAACACTGACATTTTCCTGAACAACTGTTCAGATTTTGACTGACCTACTTTGAACGGCCTGAAGCAGCAAGTGGTAAAGGTGAGTTTGGCGTACACGCCGACACTGGATGAGACGCAGAGAGCACTTGCTCAGCTGCGAAACGGAAAGTGAGCCGATGCCGACGGGATCCCGCCTGAAGTATTGAAGCACGACGGACCCGTATTGATGACTGCGCTGCACTACTTAGTGCAATGCGTGTGGATTGAGGAGGAGTTGATTCCTCAGTTGAAGGCTGCGCTTGTGCTATCACTGTACGAGGGCAAAGGAAGCAAGCAGTGTGCCACAAATTATCATAGTATCAACTAGCTGAGTTGTGCGACCGAGAATATTGCCCGAATTCTGTTCAGCTGCCTCGTTACTCAGCTTGTGGAGCTGAAAGTGGCAAACGAGCAACGTGAATGGTCGTTCGGTTCACAGCACCATATATATCGTGTTTGCGGCTCGTCAGTTGCAAGATAAGTGCAGAGAATGACACCGCCGTTGTATTCGCTTTTTGTTGATTTCACCAGGGCATTTGATACAGTGAAACGCGAGGCGTTGTGATTGATGTTGGGTAAGGTTGGTTGGAAAAGTAAACTTGTAAGTCTAATTGCATGTCTGCACAGTGTTATGCGGGCGAGGTTGCAGCTGAGTGGAGAGACCTCGGATGACTTTGCAGTTCTCTCTGGTGTGAAGCAAGGCTGTATCTTAGCTCCTGCCCTGTTTAATATATATTTTCGTGCCATAATGTATTGTGCTTTTGATACGGCTTGTGTTTTTAGTGTTCGTGTGGGGCATCATATTGATGGCGGGTTGTTGAACATCCGCAGTTTAGGTGGGAGAACGCTAGTCTGTGAGACAACTATCCGTATGTTGTCCGCTGAGGATTGTGTTTTGTTTACACAAAACGCGGAGGAGCTGCAGCACATGAATAGTGCTCTGGCTTCAACAGCGGCCAAATGCGAGCTCACCATCAACACAAGCAAAACTGTCTGTCTGTTTCAGCCTTCACCGGAGGTGCAATCTTCAATATTGCCGCAAATCAGATTTAGCAATGAAGTACTGGAAACCACTTCCCGGTTCTGCTACCTTGGGAGTGTGATGTCGACTGACCAGCAGATACACATGGAGCCGCGTATCCGCGTCTCGTAGGCAGCGGCGGCATTCGGGAAGCTTGAGTACCGAGTGTGCAACAGCCATCTGATTACCACTGGCACAAAGCTGATGGTGTACAAATCCATGGTGCTGTCCGTTCTTCTATACAGCAGATAAACCTGGACGATGTACCAGAGAGATGTGTGACATCACGATCGGTTTCAGCAACAGTATTTGCG
The DNA here is from genome assembly GCA_944474145.2 of Dicrocoelium dendriticum. Lineage (NCBI taxonomy): Eukaryota > Metazoa > Platyhelminthes > Trematoda > Plagiorchiida > Dicrocoeliidae > Dicrocoelium > Dicrocoelium dendriticum. Next base: position 57,563,909 of record OX104063.1, read on the forward strand.
ACGGATTCTGCGCGTCGGTTGGTGAGACAGAGTTACAGACACGTAGGTGTCGTGCCGAAGTGGAATGTATGCAGTGAACTGCATACATTTGCTGCGACACCTTAAGTGGCTCTTTTATGTGTGGTGTATGGATTCGATTCAGATGTCTAAGCAGCTATTATTTGGTCAGCTGAGTGTTGGGAAGCGGCAGGTGTGGAAACAGAAGCCTCATTATCAGGACAAGATCAAAGTGGGCCTCTCAAGTTCTAATCTTTATTGCGGGTCATGGGAATCGAAAGCGGTTGATCGGTGTGCAAGGCGCGACCTGATCACGAAGGCATTTGCTGAGATGCAGGAGAAAGCCCTCATGCTTGCCGAGAAGAAGTGGCACATTCGGAAGTGGCAAGCTCCGATTTGTTGTACTCCATCGATGTAGAGCACATAGCGCTGTAGCACATGCGGTTGCGACTGCCTGACTCAGGCAGGCCTAGTGAGCCATGAGTGAGACTACTCTGGGCTAAGATCGAAACGACGACGAGTCCTGCTGAGGGCGTAGTCAGAACCGGCGCAACGTTGGTAGGTACGCTGCCTTCGATTTACTAACCGCGTGCTTGCATGTTGAGTCTCTTTATTTTAGCTAGTGGGTTTGCTATATGGCTCTAATTCTATTGTATCTCCTAATAATGTCTACCTGAACTATCTTCTATAAACTTGCACAGGTCGCTTAAGCTAATTGTTGTTAACTTCGATAACATTTTCGGCTTTGTGTCATTTTCTTAAAATATATTTTCGAACTTCTTGAATTCATCGCGGATTTGTTCATAACCAATCTATTTCATACGGTTATTTGTGAAGAGTTATGTCACAGTATCTGTATGTATTATTCGATTCATCTTATTTGATGGCGTCGTTTTAATTGACTGACTGTTGCTTGATATCCCCGGTGTGGCTGCGCTTGACGTGCTTGTTGACAAGGTGCCTACTTGTCTATTACCAATAACCTCGTCCATACTGGCTCCAGGAGACAGTTGGTCGTTGCTGGAGGGGACGGGGTGCACGGTACTTGTGGCCGTGCTATGCTGGAAGAGTGGTTCCATGAACACAGTGTGGAGGGGACTACGGTCCAGCCACCGCCTTGTATGCGATTGATTCCCAAATACAGCGTGCTTGTGTTTTTCTGTGATGGAGTGTGAGCCGACCCCGTTTATGAAACGTGGCTCTCATCCTCGTGCCTCCCGGTATTATTCCTTCTGGTTTACACTGGATATGGGGTGTGTGTGGATGGAGCTGTGGGTGTTGCTGTGCAGTACACCCGTGGTCCCTCTGTAGGCGCAGGCGTCTTGATCGTGACTCTTGGTGGTCAAAACAAGCTGGTTAGATGGAAGCCGCTGCATTAGCTCGCAACTTTCGCCGTCTATTTTACATCGTCTAGCCCACTGGTTGCAATTTCCACGCTATCAGCCAGACGATTTGCGAATCAGACGGCACGAAGATCACCAACCTTCACAGGCGATTGGGTCGCTGGGTAAAGCATTTTGCTCTCCAATTAAATCACCCAACACAGCTCCCTGCGGCACCTCCAGCCCCAATGTATGATGCTTGGCCTGTCTCAACAGCCCCCCAAATGATGCAGAGCTTCGAAAATCAACCCAATCTTTGAAACGCCACAAGGCTTCGGGTCTCGACAACCTACCACCGGCTCTATTCAAAGATGGTGGGAGTGTACTTGTCAGCGAAATCCTATTGCTGTTCACAAAAGTTCAGACTGAGGATAAGGCTCCGCGCTCATGGGGAGAATCTGTCATTGTTCCGATTCACAAGAAGGGCTCCCGCGCCGATTGCTGCAACTACCGCGGAATCTCCCCAATCTCTGTCGCATCCAAAATCGTCGTGTCGGTCCTACTTGGAAGGCTTTCAACGACTAGAGAGGAGTTTTCCCGAGAAGAAAAAGCCGGATTTCGTCCAGGCCGCGGCTGCATCGACCAAATCTTCACGCTTCGGCAAGTTCTCGAACTTCGTCACATCCACCAGCGGCCAACAACCGTAGGGTTTTTGGACATCCGAGCGGCATTTGACTCAGTAGATAGATCTGCGCTGTGGAACTGGTTACTGAAGAAAGGTGTGCCTGACAAGTTTGTAACTATCCTGAAAGTACTTTACAGTCACACGTCGGGCAAAGTTAGGGCTTACGGCACGCACTCCACTTCATTTGCTGTGACCAGCGGTGTTCGCCAAGGTTGCCTTATTTCACCTATTCTCTTCAATTTCGTCATGGAAGATGTTATCTAAAGAGCACTGGGAGGTGTCCAGGACTGGCGTGTTGAGCTCCTTCCTGGAGGCAGAGTCACGGACTTGGACTACGCCGATGATATCGCCTTGCTGGGGGACGACCCACAGACTGTCCAGAGCGCTTTGGACCGCTTAGCGATGTAGGTGTCTAAGTACGGCTTATGCTTCACTCCGGATAAATGTAAAACGCCGCTCCTGGACTGGCAGGTGACTGAACCCGAGCTCACCATTGCTGGACATGTTCTGGAGCAAGTCCCTTGCTTTATTTATCTAGGGAGTTGCATCACGGCTGGTGGCGGTGTTGGAGATGATGTCTCACAACGGATTGCAAAGGCCCGCCTTGCATTCATCAAACTGAGACACCTATGGCGTCGTCGTGATGTCAGTTTCAAGCTCCAGGGCAGGGTGTACAATGCTTCCTCCCGTGCGGTACTCTTGTACGGCTGTGTGACTTGGCCTATTCGCTCGGAAGATATGAAGCAGCTGTCAGTCTTTGATAATCGCTGTCTATGAAGGATTGCTAGGGTGTGGTGCCAACACAACGTAAGCAACGCAGAGGTCAGAGACCGCGTGCTTGGAGTAAATAGTGCCAGTCTTCAGGACGTTATTCTCCCACATCGCATACGTTGGCTCGGGCACGTTCTGCGCATGCCAGCCCAACGGCTTCCACTTCAAGCGCTGTTTGCACTCCCAGGGAGCGATTAGAAAAAGTGCCACGGTGGACAGCCAATGACGTGGAGAAGGAGTTTAAAGAAGGCAACCTCAAGTTTGGCGGCAGTCGGACTAGTCCGTCTTCCAGGTTGGGGACCATGAAATGCTGAATCGCAGTGAGTAGAAACATTGGATGTCATGGACCGCAACAGACATCAGTGGCGTCAATGTTGTTCTGCCATTTTACCGTCCCTTTGACGCACACAATACTCAAAAAACAAAAACAAAAAAGGTACAAAATGACGTGTGTAAAACCAAAAAAATCATTTCCCATATTTTTTGATCACAGTTCGTATTCCCATCCTCGCTTTTTTTCTGCCCTTCTTCTGATGGCACAATGTCTGTTGACCGACTGTGAATATATATATATATATATATATATATATATATATATATATATATATATATATATATATATATCCTTACAGCAACAACTTTGTAAACAACGGCTTTGCTTGCGTCGGCAGCGTGTTTGAGATGACTGAACTTTACTATCAAACTAAAGTGTTACTTTCGTATTTGCTTACTTTAAGGTTAATCCCTGCTTGTCCTTTACATTTCGTAAGACAGATCACTACACCGTAGATGATAAACTTAAATGTTGTAACAATTTTATACTATTTGTCTACCAGATGCCAGGTTTTACTAACTGAATGCCCGTAGATGACTACCATAGGGTCCATTCAGAGCGCGTTGCTGAAACGACGGAGAATCGGTTCATTCGGGAAAGAATAATTAACACGATTCCGTCTTACAGTCAAATTCCTTCTTACTTTAGAAAATGCCGGTAAATTTGTTTGGCATTCGCAAAGCATAGGTTTTAGCCTTAAACGAATGGATCAGTTTGCTTATGATGGACGACACTGAAGTTCCTCTACAACCATCACCCTAGTAAAAACCCCAGGCACCGAAGTCGCATATGCGCCAATTCAACTCAAGTTGAGTTTGCTAGAGAGCTCTTTACGTATTTACCAAACATCCATAACTGTTTGTGCCGACCAAATACTGATGCAGTCGTTCAAGGTCGAAATGTTATCTTCGCTGAACCTTTTGCATCAGTATTGAAAATTGGTGAAAGTAACTCAACACCACCGGATATCGTAAGGTTGAAACATGAGAAAGCAACGGAAGTAAAATAGCGTGAAGCCTGCGTAAAAGCAATGAAAATAGCCTACATTGTCAGTATATGCACATTTGTTGAGGTCTCCACTGTGACTTAAACTCATTGCTCCCCAAAATAATGATCATATCGTAGCAGAAGACCTTCCAATGGCTTTCCAAAAATAGAACCAGCTATTTTCTTGAGACTTACCTGTTCATTCGGTGCCTAAGCAGAATGGTCTTCAGGCCCAGCAGATTACTGGGCAAGTGGAAAGTAGCCATAGCAACACAGAAGCCGATAGAGACCGGAGTTGAGGATGCTAGAAAAATGAGCAAGGTGATTTTTAAGCGATTCATCACAAAATAATTCCTCCATACGATTTACAAATGATAGGAAGTGCAGTGGTGTCCATTTTGGAGTGTTACCGATTGGCACATGACACCCACCTCGTTCTTTCCCTCTGGTATAAAACTTGATACTGGCCGACTGTTCATTAGGAAGTAAAGACAACAAATGGTAAAGCATCCTGTTTGTTCGTATAAAACGAACCATTGTGCACTGTATCGTCGGAGGAGTACACTTTAGCTCAGCGACACGCGAACTTGAGGTATCACACGTTAAAAATGATCACCGCATCTTTATTCATTTCCATGTACCTACATCTAGCCACTTAACAATCCCATCCGAAAGTACACAAGAAAACCGTTTCGTTCACCTGACTCTCGTCAGCGGTTACTTGGTCGCATTGACTGTGAATAACGCCCCCTTGGTCAGAACCTCCAAATCCTGGGATTTCGAGCTCTATCCCCTGCTCAGGTGGAAGACATGCGCAATGCGGACGGGTCTCCACAAGATGAAGCGGATGTTCACTGCTTTCCAGAATGTCTGGCATCTATCCAGCAGGATCCGGTTGTGTCCTGAAGTCCCGTCGTAAATACTCCATATTTCCCCTTACAACATTTACTGGCGAGTCAATTTACTTTGCATCCTGCTCCGACATACATTACATACAAATGTGCAGGGGAATGGATGATTTAAAAAGCCCCTTTTCACTCGATCATCCAACATTACTGTTTGAGATTCACAGTGCTGAAGTTTACCACTCACGCTATCTAATGTGTCGCGATACGATAAATAATCCCACTTTACCACTGTGACACTTAATACGCTGTTGCTACGGCAGATACTCACGAAGCCGGAAAAAAGTGTCTGTGACTAGCTAAAATCAGCATTATTGTGCAATGTCTAGTCGAGCAACTCAGGGACAGATATGACACTCGATTCGAGCTGCAGTTGAAATTCGCTGTTGAAGTTCCATGCATGGTCGTAGCGATGCATTTCCTCTGCGTGTATTATTTGTACTAAAGAAACTGATAAGTTCAGAATAACCACCAAGCAAGTATCGAAACAGTGCACGACGGTAAAACTATACACTCGGAAAAAGGATTTAATAATACCTAAATATTTAATGGTGTGTGGGAATGCATTGATCACTCTTCATTGAAAGGCATTGGTAAAAGCGGTGAATATAACAGAGGGTTGGCAAATGACCAAGTAAGTCATGTAGACAAAATGATGAGTTGCGATCTGTGGGATTTTCCACTTTCCTCAAGGTGTATTGAACTATGTCTAGACAATAAGTAAAGCTTTGATCCAGCCGCAGAGGTTGAGTTACACAGATAACCACCAACAGATGAAATCATCTGCAACTTTGGAAAGTAGAAAGCACGCAATTCACTCTCGCGCCATGATTACAATCTCAGGAGACGGCCTTTAATAGTTCTGGAATGGAGACCCATCGAAACAAATCGTTCGCCTACTATAAGTGATATGAAGCAACACCTGGCTAGTCGCATAGTAAAGTGTTCTCCTCTGTCACAGAGTTGTACGTCTTCATCTAGCGCAGTCATCATACACTCATTTGAATCGGAATAACACCCTGTGTTCAGTGGGCATAGTTTTACGGAAGTATTTTCTACGGAAGTGATTTGTACTATCCTAGTTGTGTTAGCGCGCTTCGTGCTTCCATTCAGACGCGCCACCTGGTTGGTTTTAATGGGTTTCAATGCTGTAACACTGTGCTCGACGAAGGATTCTCCGTGCTATCTGGGGGTCCTAGAAATATATCCATATGATCATTTCTAACGAAGCTACTACAACCTGTGGTTTCAATTACATTCACCCATCGCCGGGACCTGTCGCTACCATCCACACACTCCCGTTCAATTCCAACGGCTTTGTCTTACAGGAACCAGTGTGGATCAATAAGCTAGCCAAACTCCGTGTAGGTGTGTTCCCACTGTACACCCTCGCCTACGGCAATCGACGTCTACAGTGCGACTCGGACAAAGAACGCGCGCGTCACCCGCCCTCTACCTCACGTGACCAGACAGGGGAAACGTTCTTTTGCAACAACGGTCATCAATGGAATTGCTTCCACCTTACCGCAAATGTGTGAAGCAGGAGTGTATACGAGCAGTTAAGCGGGACATTATTTGTGAATTTTGCGGCTTTCCGTTCAACCTCCTCTGTGCTTGTCTAAGTCAATTACGATACAAGAGACAGATCAACCTGAGTGATTCGCTCTGGTTTTGCCAAACATGCAGAGCAATCCCAATATCACTCAGGGAAAAGTTTGAAAAACTGACTGAAACAATCCAGCAGATGGAGAGCTTCATAGCTTTAACCTTCGAATCTAACAACACGGATGTTTCTCTACAGCAAACACCTCAGAGCTCTGTCCCTAAGTCGAAGTCTAAAGTCAGGTTTGCTAACCACCCGACGGCATCTGCACCACCTACTCCGATACTTACTAACCCGTTCAGTAGGCGAGACACATGCAGCATGACGGCTATTAACTCATCCCTAGATGCCATATCTCACGCGTTGGTCACAACACCGATACCAACAGTCCAGAACCGGGTAACCTACGTATCGATCGCCTCGATAAAAATGATTAAAGAGACACCCGTAAGTCCATTTTCTGGACCATGCTCGGGTAATGCGACGCCGTTTTCACAACTTTCTTTAGTGCTTGCCAAACAGTGCAAGCTAACAGCCACAACACTCAAACCAACATTCACTAAACAGAACCACAATGCGTTAGCGGTCGTGTGCACTAACGTTCTTGCGTGCAATTCCGGCACAATAAAGTGCAGGTTGGCAGACGATCGCAATCAGTGGCATTCTAGCTGCGATACGATTGGTAATATGGTTGACCCAACTGGGCTGAGACGTGTAACACGTCACCCAAATTCAGTGAACTAAGGCGAACCCCGATTTCTTCGAGTAACCCTGAATTCAACTGAAGATACAGAGATAGTCTTACTCTCAGCCATTTACCTTCGCAACTCATCGAGCGGGCTACGCGTACTACCCAATATTCCTGGTAAAGGACGGTCAAAGAAAAACAAAACCATGGCAGTCCTTCTACGAACGAAAGCAAGAAAACCGTATTTATTCATATTATTCCTGAACTACTGGGCTCTCTTGTCCATGAAGCGCAAAAACAGGACTGAGAGCAGTGGTGCTACATCCGCGAAGCACACTCTCTGAATCAGGTCATCACTATATCACCAACGAGAATTCCTTCTTCTTCAAACTACAAGGGCTGCGGTCCGAAAATGTTTAAAGTCGTGCTACACCTCGTTGGAATGACAAAAGTTCTATTGCATAGCTGGTTGAAGCATTGCTCTGGGGTTGCATACCGAGACTAGGCTAGATATAGCAGGCGCACGGCCACTAGATATCAGCACTTCATTGGAACATGCAACGTCAATAAAATATTTGCCTTCACAATCCTTTAGAGTTATAGACAATATGACATTAGCGACACCTGACGAGACCGGGAGACACACGAGAGAACATCTCGATCAGGGATGCTCCATGCTATCATGCAGTCTGCCTGAAATTCAATAACCAATGACCCACGCAAAAGCGATTAGCGGCCGACCGAAGAACGGTCGGCTTAAAGCTGAACACGAATTTGTTGTCTACGCACGCACTTCTAACCTCAAAAACACTATCATGTTTGTATGCTAAAGCCCAAGGTCTCTTTAGTAAGTGGGCCAAACTTAGAGAACGCCAAGCTTCACAACCTCGGGATCTCATTATAATTACGGAGACCTGGTTAAGTCTTGAGACAGCAGATTCTGAAGTCAATTTACCTGGTAGGTCAATACTTCGGAATGACAGAGTTGGAAGAGGTGGTGGCGGAATTCTCTATTACAAGATTAACGTCCGATGTCGTTATTGACCACCTAGAGATCCGTGCCCCAAATTCGCTTTGGCACCGACTATGGTTGCGGAACAAAGACACATGTCTTATAGCTGATTTACCGTCCACCAAACTCTATGTGTGAAATGGACTCCAAACTAAACCACGTCCTTCAGGTTGTTTTGTGCAAGACATGCAGCCACATTTTCCTGGCAGGCGACTTTAATGTGCACGATCTGGAAATAGCGGCGAACGATAGCATGCAGTTCAAAGCCTGTTTACAAGAGATAATTTCCGGCTACCCTCTGTACAACCACGGCGATCTCTCCCGTCAGATTCTGAACTGCTAACAAGCCGTCCATACTCGCTCTTGTGCTCACAAACGAAGAACTCATGGTAGACGGAATAATTACGAGCAGACCACTGGGTCGCAGTGACTATGTGACTCTACTGTTTAACTATGTATTTAATGAGGAATATCCTGAGGAGGAGAAGGATAAAGTATATGCGGTCGCGCACTGCAACTTGTTATCCACGATTGTTAAAGAGGTATCTTGAAGCTTTTTAACTGAAAGCCCCTCAGAAATCACCTATGACACGTTCACAAGGACATTTACCACACTGGTAGCGCACGCATCTGAGCAGAAATCCTTAGGGCGTCAAAGGAGAAGGAAGTCAATTCTGAGGAGCAGAAAACGCAAGTGCATGTCTTTGAGGGACTTAGCATGGAGAGCTCACAAGGACTCTGCTAATTCCGACACTGTACTGCCTATGTGGCCCAGCTAACTTCGGTGTGAGTTTGATCCGCGAGGACAAGCTGTCGCATCGGCAGGATTTAATGAAGCGATTCGGCACGAAACGCAAACTCTTATACAGGCATCTTAATGGCCTTCGTAAAGTGTGACGCTGAATTCCAGCACTGATCACGACTGACGGATGCACGCGATCAGCAACGGAAGCAACCGATCTCTAACGGTTCCATTACTCACGTGCGTTCCAGCGAGTACCGGGTCCAACGGTTATCCCTGTTTCTACTGTCCCACCATAAGCCCTATGCACTGATAATTTTACTACAGATAGTGTGTCAAAGAAACTGTTGTCTCTGCGTATCTACGACTCTCCTGCTGTCCAGAACATTCGACCGAAGGCTTTATACGCAGCAGCCAGTGATCTGGTGCAACCTCTGGCTATATGCTATCAGCTGTGCATGGAAGAGAACCATATACCAACAATATGGAAGCGTGCGGTAATTGTTTTTATGCATAGAAGAGGTAGTCGCACTGACCCAATCAATTACCATCCGATAACGCTACTCCCTGTGCTTTCCAAGGTTATGGAGTCTATCATCGCTGATGCACTCATGCAGTATCTGGAAAATCACAAGATGATAGCATCAAAGTAACATGGCATCCGACAAAAGCGCTCATGTACTAAGAACCTGCCTATGGCACGCAACAGCTGGACGGAAGCAGTTGATGGTGCAGCAGGAGTTGATGTCTTTTAGCTGGACTTCTTAAAAGCGTTTGATCGCTTAGGACCACCGAATACTCCTCCATAAACTTCGGCTGTATGGCGTTGGTGACCCACTGCTGCATTGAATAAACAATTTCCTGTACGAATATCAGTTAGAAGCGAGAGTGCGAGAACTCCTGTCTAACGCAATTGAAGTGGAGTGCAGCGTACCACAAGGCTCGGTGCTCGGACCCCGTCTATTCTTGATTTTGATAAACGATCAGGTGAGGGAAATTACTTCGATTTCCTGCTCTTCGCAGATGATATCAAGTTATGGCAAGCGATCAAAGAACCTAAGGACCACGAAAAGCTTCAGCATGACCTCAGCACGATTTCAAACTGGTCAGTTTTGAATACCCTACCGTACAATGTGGAAAAATGTCACGCTGTTCCATTGCACCATAGGCATTACTACGTGTATGGGCTTGGGTTACATGTATTGCAAACAACTTCCCAAGAACGCAACCTTGGTGTGTTCATTCAAAGTGATCTTAACTGTTCAAACCAGTCAGTCAGTTGCGAAGTTAGCCAACCAGCACGTCGGCTTGTTGCGGAGAGCATGGTACACCATTCTTACGTGCTTGGATAGCGTATTCCGCCATCTAAGCTTGGAGACCTTGGTTGAAGTGCGACTTAGAAGTGCTAGAGAAACAACAACGCAGGGCCACAAAGAATGTCAAGAGCCTACGAAATCTGTCCTACCATCAAAGCCTGACGTCATTGGGAGTTTCGGGTGACCGCAACTGAAGCCTAATCGGCGATCTCATATTAGTCTACCAACTATTGTGTGATCCTAATCACATATGCAGTCATTTGCTAAAACAGCCATAACGCCAATCTCAGAGGTAACCCTCTTACATTGTATGCACGGTATATCCGCCTGGAGGGCCGGCGGAGTTATTCTTCTCTTCGCGTTTGCCAATCCTGAAACTCTCTCCCAAACTTCGTTGTTTCCTTCCCGAACTTGGGTATTATCGAAAAACAACTGGATCTTGCCTTTGACCCCAATCACTTCTTTGTTTAAACTGTGCAATTTTGGAAGATATTAATTATCCCTCCAAACCGGTTTAGCATGTTACATAAACCTGGGGATGCGAAACAGAAGTGAGTATTCCCGTTGTAACTTCTTACTTTTCTCACGGAGTACAACAACTGTAACTGTCCCTATTTCGTCTCGTAGTTCGCATTCAATCCCAAGTTACTCGACTATTATTCAGCAGCTTATCTGCTAGATAAACGCTCAAACAGACAACTTACCAGTCTTTTGATAATTGTAGTTTTGCCCTCACCAACCTGCGGGATATGTCAAGCAAGTGCTTCTTCACCCGACCTTAATCGTTGTGCATTGTTCATTTGTCGCCTTTAGGTAGAGGTGACGTCTAAGTAGTTAGTTCCACTTAGATATTCGAAAAGTGCGATAAGAAAAGGAAAGCTGATAGGTGCCTACATTTAGTATTATCTCTTCAACAAAACTAACAATGATCAAGATTCGATTATATGCTATGGCTGACTGATGGATACAGTGACAAGTTCCTGACAGATCGACAACCCGCTGCTACTAATGTTATGCCGTAGAATCATGTGTTGGACACCTCCAAGTGGCTACCACTGTGTGGAGTTGGGTTACACCCTACTTCTAGATAAGAGCCAGGGCACAATTACGATTGCTTCGATTCACCGACTAATGGCTCTCGGTCCGCTGTTTTTCGGGTGTAAACTTTATCTACGGCTTTGGCTGGGGACCCCAATCATTCTTCAAATCAGTCGTGGACACCCTGGCAGTATCCCAATCCCATTCCCCAAACATGAATTACGCCAGTCATGATAAATCGGTGAAGCATCTGATGTTGCGCAATGACCTTAGGAAATGGGTCGCCCCAACTGCAGCATACAGCGGAGTGGATAACCTAAAACATGCTACTGCTGACGCCTCTCTTCTTTCTTTTTCCCTTACACACATTCTCTTCATGCCCATTTCACCTAACGCAATACTTCCTCCAATCCAGCTCGTCCCCACCCATACGGTTGCTCGCCAATGCAATCGTATGCCTCCGCGCAAAGCGCTCAACATCAGATGCTGGAACCTGCGCACTATGCTCGAGCGGAATACGAGTGAGCGTCCCGTGCGGCGCACTGCACTACTTGCGATGGGCCTCGAGAGCAACCGGATCGATATTGCTGCAGTCAACGAGACTCGTCCACCTGATCAAGGCAAGCTGTATGAGGATGATGCTGGTTACACGTTCTACTGAATGGGCAACGCCACCTCAGCATCACGTGAACATGGGGTCGGACTTGCACTATCCGAGGGCCTTAATGACCAGCTGATGGCAGAGCGGGCCGGCATCAGCGCACGATTGATGACTCTCCGTCTGCGACTTGGAAGAGGTAAGTTTGCAACTTTTATTAGCACCTATGGCCCTATCATGTGTTATCCGGATAACACGAGGAATCAGTTTAATACTCAGTTGTCCTCCATGATACGGTCTGCGCCGGGGAGAGATCGGCTATTCCTACCGGGTGATTTCAAGGCGCGCCTTTCGCGTGATGCCTCGGTGTGGGCGGACATAATCGGACGGGATGGCCTTGGCACCGTCAGTGGAAATGGTGACCGCCTGCTCTCACTGTGTGAAACTCAAGCAGACGATCAGGAACACCAGGTTTGCACTGAGTGCGAGTGATATAGCAACGTAAACGCACCAACGGAGTCGTCGCGCTTACCTGCTCGACTATGTTATCGTACGCCAACTTGGCATGCCAAAAATGCGCATGGTTGCGTGGAACTGAGTGTGACACCGATCACAGATTGATACAGAAGAACTTGTACATAAATTTTCGTAAGTCTGTTTATTGCTAACCTGCCCTAGGCACTATTGTGGAGAGAATGGAGAATGCGATAGCTGCCCGCATTGGCGATGTCGACTGTGTCGCCCCAGTCAGCGACTTGTAGCACCACATCCATGAGCTGATGACAGCTGCTGCCGAGGGTACCATTGAGCGCGCAAAATCTAGGCGGCCCGATTGGTATGATGACAACAATGTGACCATTGGCGCTTTGGTGTCGGCAAACAATACAGCATTCGATGCACATGTGGATGACCCTGTCGACTCCGAGAAGGAGAGTCAGTTTCGCAAACGTCGACTGTGATTGACTCGAGAGCTCCATCGCGTCAAGAATGCATGGTGAACAGAGAAGACGAAACAGATGGAATGCTACGCTGAACACCGCCAACACGTCGCAAACGATCATCCATTTCATCGAAAAGCAAGGTGAACTTTACCCTGAGCCGATTGTGTGGCCTTCAAACGTCTACCCTGCCCTCAGTCAGGTGGAAAATTGTACCACTGCCCCGGGCGGCAACATTAGTTGCTACGCCACTGGTATCAACTTGCTGACTTGTGCCTAGAAAGTGATCTCACGGATCATGCTCAACAGTCTCGTCACTCAGGTTGTTGAACTGCACCCTAGATATGGTGTTCGCGGCGCGTCAGCTGCAGGAGAAATGCAGGGATTGACACCAGTAATTTCACTCACTATTTGTCGACTTCACCAAGGCATTTGACACGGTGAACGGCGAGACACTGTGAATGGTTGCATAAGTTTCCTTGTTAAAGTAATTTTGTGAGTTTAATTGGATGCCTGTAGTGTTATGCTTGCTAGGGTGCAGCTGAGTGGACTAATCTCGGGTGACTTTTATGTTGGCTCTGGTGTGAAGCAAGGCTGTCATAGCCCAGTGCTCTGTTTAATATTTACCTAAATGAACTGGTGACTCATGTGTCCGTGTAGAGCACCGTATTGATGGTGAGTTGCTGAAAATTCGTCGTTTCGTAGCAAGAAATCTCGTGTGTGAGACAACGATTCAAATGTTGCTGTTTGCCGACAACTGTGCGTTGTTTGCACACGGCGCAGATGAGTTGCAGCGCATGACGACGGTTCTCGCTTCGACAGCGGTCAGATTTTGGCTCACGCTCAAAACAAGTTCGTCGCATGGATTCTCTGAAGATACCGAAACATATACTATATTGCCAACTGCGTGTAGGAAAGCGGAACGCAGGAAAATCGAAGCTAAGTTGCCAGAAGATGACTGAGGTGATTTTATTACGAATTAATGGTGATTTCAGAGGTTGAGAACCAACGGCAATGGATCATCGCCAGTGGCGAGAGTATATCATGAGAGCGGGTGCCCCGGTGTATGTGAAATCGCTACTGTATGCGGAAAAGTCTGGTACGGAAGCGACAGGCGCCCGTGGACGTCAAGTGCACGGAGTTGTAGCACATGAGATTGTGAATCGTCAGCTAGACTGGTAAGCCACCAGCGTAGGCACATGGGGCGATATCAAAGCGACAACGATTCAGGTGGCTAGGTAGTACTCGTCAGCGCATCGTTTGGTAACTACGTTGATTCCTACCTAATTTCATTTAGTAACACAAGCCAATGATGGGGTCGATGTGGTGCGTGTGGCATATCATCACTGCAGTTAGTATGTATGTGTGAGCGACAAATTATTTGTTGGCTGTTAACTGATATCTGTCTCCAAGCCATATGAAGTGTCCCACCCTCTCATCACTGCTATCTTCTAAGCGCGATTCTCAACTCGCCTATTTATGAATCACACTGATGCAATCAGGGTCTCCACTGTTGAATAAAATCTGTACTTAGCTTGCTAGTATATAACACAAGAGGGCTTCTGTTAGCTAATCGTTTCATTCAGGCGTGTCAGTCTGTGCGGCACATCATCTATATACTTGTAGCTCAAAACAAGCGATGAAAAAGATGAGGGTGACGCTGGTTATTTACTGGAAAAACGTTTTATGGTACATGTGTCACTTTGGAATGCAGTGTAACCAAGTGATTAACACTTGTTCGGAGGCCACTGAATTCAGCCGTGAGACACGGAATGTCGGCTTTATCATCCTGAGCACCACAAGGAGTCATCCGATTTGTCTCTTCTCGGTATAACTATTAATCGGCTGATTGTGTAGGCGCGCAGGCTTATGACCTCTGAGGAATACTTAGGTTAACACCGATATCCGGTTGTGCATGCTTCAAGAAATGAAATAGACCATTTGATAAAACCTTGTTCAGTAACAGCTCATTTTGTGCTTCACATGATGACATGGTTGCTGTTCAACTGGTTTGCGCTAACGGGTTTCCAGAGAAAATGCGAAAACAGCGAAATGTACAGGTGGATACCGGCACTGTCATAGACAACCTCCCCATCTACTCCACACGTCATTGTGCTGTGCTTGTCTAAATCTCTTGCAATACATGGAAAATTTCCGTGTTCAGTGATCGAATAAGTTAAGGAAATATCACATTTGCAACTTGGCTGGGGAAAACTCTGAGGCTCTCCGTGATACCAGAGCCGACACGTTGCGTCTAAAGCTTGACAGTTGAGCTACAGTCAAACCTATGTAAGGCGCCCACTTAAGGGACCGAAAAAATTGGTCGCCTTGGACAGGTGGTCGCCATGGACAGGTTCATGCATAGGGACATTATTCATGAAAAAAACACTGGGGATATTTTTGAGTGCTCACCATAGACTGGTGGTCACCATAGACAGGTGATCGCCATAGTAGGCGGATTGTATGTACACTGGTTTGATCACATTTGCGTGGAAAGAAGTGCATTTATAAGAGAGCATTTGATATTCATGCGCCACAGTGATCTCAAAAATGATCTTACTGTAATGCATAAATATAGACATACCGAATATATGCCAAGATGAAGCTTGCCTATTTATCAAGCTGTTGCATCACTGAATGTGGTGTGCAGTTCGAAAGAGTGGCACAGTTACAAGATAAAGGACATCTACAGGAAACACGTGAGAACCATTTCGTGTGCAATGGCAAACTCGCTAAAATAAGGTTGCGTTTGGGAAAAACCTCTGGAACTGCTTCATCTGTGTGACCGTCAAACTAAACACCTACCCGGAGGGAAGCAGGTGTGACTTAATCGAATATAGAAAATAAAACTGTTCAAATTGTATGCGATACCGAGTTTCACGTCTGTCAAGAAAGCGACCACGAGTGTTCTCAAGCAAAACGACATTGTATTTGAACCTATCAACTGGAATAGCAGCACAGGCAAGGGCGGCTGCGCCCAGCATGAATGCTTCGCACCGGAAAATGTGGCCCTATCAACAACAATAACCAATAATTAAAACACGAATCACGGCAGTAAAATAAGTTCGGACACAATACTACCTAAATGGAAGAAAGCAAAAGAGTAAAATGCAACACAAACATCTGATGATATCTCAGACAACAGTTATCCCTTATCAGATATATTCTTGTGGATCCACTTCCTCGTAAGCCTAAAATTATCTCTGGTTGGTCGGAACAACCAGCTGTGAAAGACAGGGTTGGAAAGAGATCTCTTTTTGGTAGTTCACGTCAGGAAATTACAGACTGCTGTACCCACGAACGCCGCGGATTTTTGAGCATTGCTTCTGGATTCTACTTTCGCTTCTGGATTACTGTGTTATTTGTGTTTCATCTGTGTAAATTGTGTACCAAAAAGTTTCTTTTTGGTGTAGCCTTCAAGTTGTGAAAATTTGGTGAGCATTCTCTCACTTGTTTCGGAGAACTTGTTGATAAAGCAAATTACCGTCTGTGTCCGCCATCTTGGATTTGCTCCAACGTGTGATGCCGTGCCAATCTACTTGTGGCTCATGTTCGAAAGTTGTAGGACAAAAGGCCCATGCACTTCGTTGTTTCGGCTGTGATGTTCTGTTTCATATTTCGTGTATCGGCCTATCCGTGGAAGTTTTCCGAAAATCTGTTGACATCCGACATAGATTTTTCCAAGTTGTGTGTGATAAATGCCGCGGTTTACTACAACAAAATACACGGAGACCATCACTACCGGCTCCGGGAAAAGCCATCTCCCAGACAAAACCACTTCATTCAGCTCGTGGGGTCAAACGCGCTCGTGAGAGTACCTCTGTGAACTCCCCTTCCCCTGCAACTCCACGATCTGCACCACCGCCAGCGTCTTCTACCCCTACCGATTCTCACAACCAATGTTCCCCACAGATTGACGACTCAGAGTCGGAGCCCCCTAATCTTTCAGCGCATACCTGTGAACCTCTGAACACTGAAGATAAATGGATCATTCAAAAACGCAAAAGTTCACGCAACAACTTTCAACCTCTCCCTAACGACAGACGACCGTCCAAAACCACAAGCCCCTCCACTCCTGCTGCCTCAAGTTCGTCACCGATCTCCCTGAGGCGTTATAATCTCATGGTGTTCCATGCACCAGAGTCAAAAGATGAAAACCCTCAGAAACGCTATGATCACGATGTTGAGTTCCTTCAGGGGCTCGTTGATAAACTGTTGGATGTGGGTGAAGGCAGCGTAACGATAAAACAAGTAGTCCGACTTGGTCAGCATACTAACCAATCATGTCGACCTTTAAGAATCACCTTTGCTGACCACAGCACGCCACAACTCATTCTGTCTCGTCTCTCCAGGCTTAAAGGCACCAGGGTTCACATCCGCCGAGACTTGGAACCCGAAGAGAGGAACCGCTTGAAGACTGCGATCCTTGAGCTTAAACGCCGTACAGAAGAAGGCGAAACTGATCTGCACATCGTAAATTTTCGAGTGATCAAGAAGGGTGCACGAACCCGTATCAGTCGGTTGATCAACCTCAAGGCACGTCCCGCGGTGCCTCTCAGGACCTCCGTGTTGCATTCACAAACATCTGTAGCCTTATGAACAAACGGGATGAGCTGTGTCGCTTCGTTGCCTCTGAGCGACCAGACGTCGTAGGACTGGCGGAGACATGGCTAACTTCTGAGGTAATGGCAAAGGAAGTCGATCTCAGTGGCTACTCATGCTTTCGCTGCGATAGAATATCAAATCCTCGTGGTGGTGTATTACTTTATATACGGTCTTCCCTGCGTGGGAGGCTTGTAAGCGTGTACCGAAGTGAAGATGGACTGTGTGAACAGGTATGGTGCTCGATCAACCTCAGGCTCGGCAAGCTGACAGTAGGTGCATTCTACCGTAGCCCTCTGAACCGCTCTTTAGATTGGCTACCGCATCTTCGGAACAACATGAGTCGTCCATGTTTTCTACTCATGGGTGACTTCAATTGTCCCCACATTCAATGGCCTGAAATCCAACTCATGCCCGGGTATTCTGAAGTCGAATCAAAGTTTGTTGATTTGTTGCTTGAAACTGGGGCATCGCAACACATATACCAACCTACGCGCATGACGGCGCGTTCGAACCCATCGTGCCTTGATTTGATGGTGACAAATTGCGAACAGCGGTTGCATGACATACGAATCCAGGAGCCCCTAGCTAAAAGCGACCATTCCGTGCTGATAGCCACTATGGAACTGAACTTGCCGAGTGTATCTCCGGTGGAACCAGCTTACAACTACTGGAAAACTGATTTCGATGGATTAAATCGAGCAGCGAGCCAAATGAATTGGTCTCTACCGCATGTTACATCTGTGGAGGACGGTTGGACAGTAATAAAGGAAGGATTGGCTTTGCTTTGTTCTCAGTTTGTGCGGTTGAAATTTCCGAAAGTCGGGCCAATCAAAGCACACTGGTTCGACAAGGAATATGGTAGGCTGGCTCGGTTACGACGAAGAATGTGGGACGCATTTTGCCTCTCTGGCTCCGCCACTGATTACGAAGCATATAAAAGACAGCGAAATATTTGCAACAAAGTGAAATTGATAAAGCGCCGGAAGTTCGAAGAAAAGCTTGCAACTGACGCGAGGATGGCCCCAAAGAAGATCTTTGCTTACGTGAAACGCCGTTTGAAGCCAAAAGGTGACGTGTCATGTCTGGAAGACGCGGACGGACACCTGCTAACTTCCAGTTCCGATCGCGCGTCCGCACTGGCCGCTCACTTCGCTTCCGTGTTTGCAAACGACGCGGCGTCCGTACCCATCTCAGCGAGTAACATTCCTGTACAACTCAACAGTTTGGTTTGTGATGTCGACGAGGTGCGCCTGCTACTTGCGAACCTTGACGGTACCAAGCCTGCAGGGCCTGACGGGCTTCATCCGCTAATTATCAAATCACTAGCTGCCATTATCTCGCCTGTGGTTACGGATCTATTCAACAAATCATTGTCTGAGGGCTCATTGCCAAACGACTGGAAGCGCTCGGTGGTGAGGCCGATCCCGAAAGGTGGCGACCCCAGTAAGGTGGATAACTACAGGCCAATTTGTCTTACACCCGTTTTGGCCAAAGTGATCGAGAAGATAGTAAAAAAGCGTCTAATACATCTGTTACAATCGAAAGAACTTCTGACACCGGCACAACACGGATTCAGGATGGGATATTCTTGTGTTACAAACTTACTTGTGACGAGACAGGAATGGTTGCAAGCACTGAACCGGGGAAAGTCCGTCGACGTAATCTACATCGACTTCAGCAAAGCATTCGACAAACTCAATCATGAATTGCTTCTAGACAGATTAAGGTCGTGTAGTGTCGGAGGATCGTTACATCGATGGATCCATGAATTTCTCGTTGGAAGAAAGTGGAGGGTACAGGTGGACGGCCATCTAACCGATTGGTATCCCTCGACCAGTGGTGTACCTCAAGGTACGGTACTGGGACCCACTCTGTTTCTCATCCACATCAACGAGCTGCCCCAGCTTCTACGGTCGCCGTGTGCACTGTTTGCGGATGACCTCAAAATTTGGCGAGAAATTAATACTCTCGATGACTGTGACATTCTCCAACAAGACCTCGACCGCCTCGCAGTATGGTCTGCTGAAGTCCACCTACCGGTCAACCCGGTCAACTCCCTATTCATGAGTCTCGGGAAGGCTGTTCACGGACGAACGTACACCCTAGACGGCCAACCACTGCATCCCACACCTTCCGTGAGAGACCTAGGTGTACTCTCACGCTGCGACTTGAAGTCCGTCGACAACACCAACAAACTGTATCGAAACGGACTGCGCATGCTCTGGGCGCTGAAACGCAGCTTCTGCACTTGGTCTGAGGACGTCGCCACTCGCCTCTTCTCTTCCATCGTCAGACCAATGGTAGAGTACGGCTCGCCTGCATATTGTCCGATCACTCGCGGCGAAGCGCAAAAGATCGAACGAGTACAACACATCGCCACCAAGTTGATCCCCAGCTTGAGAGGCTTATCGTATGAAAACCGGTGCATGAAACTTGGGCTCTACACCTTGTCATATCGCCGTGTTCGAGTGGATCTTATCTTGACCTACCGTATTTTACATCTCGGTCATTTCCCCATGCTAAGGTCGTTACTCCACTTGCGAGTACCATGCACCACACGTGGGCACAGGTACAACCTCGTGGTACCTGATCTGAAGAAAATCCCACACCCCCTGTGTTTCGAGCGGAGGGTTGTGCACGCCTGGAACAGTCTGCCAGAACACGTCGTCGAGGCCGAATCTGTGCAGAAATTCAAATCTTTGTTGGATGTACACTTCGCTAACATACGTTTTAGAGAACGGTTGCCACTTGACAACGATATCACCCACTTGTGACTCACTGTGTAAACAAGCATTTTGTGTGCTACAGAAGGAGTTGCTGAACCATCTCAGGATAAACACCGGACGTGTTTATTTTTTTTTAAAATGTTTTTTGATTATCACCCGATGGAGTTGTACAGAATTATTTTCTACCTTCTCCAAAATACAGTATTCAGTATTCAGTATTCAGTATAGGACTGCTAAATGCAACAGTAAACTGGTGCAAGCGAAAATGAAGACGCTTGGGACGGTTTGAACAGATTTAGCACGTTCGTTCGATGATCAAATCGTTTATCAGATGACTTCGTGATAAGATTAACAGACAGCGAAACAACTTGTGTAAACAAAAGAGTTACAAATAAGAACAAAATAAGTATAGGTAATTACATAAATAAATAGCACCGGGTTATGCGTAATACTCCGGGGGCACGACTTCTCATCAGGGCCATGGCAAAGTCAAGCGTTGCACAAGGATCTTGTGCTTGCATAGCTCTGGTTGTGTTAGGCTGATCGCGATGGCTTCAGCGGACTGCAAGAGGGGTTTCTTTAACCCTTTTGGGTATCGCTTCGGTACGGCATACTAGACCTTGAAGGCATCTTTGGTCAAAACCTGATGCCCACCTAGAATCAAATGTCCCATGATCGAGCTGTTGATAGTTCTGAGCGTGTTTCTCCGCAGGGACCCTGGACAATGCTCAGCTATCCGTACCGACAGACACCTGCTCATATGCCCGAGGCACTTGGCACCACAGGTGCAAGTACACTGGTAAACAATGTACGATTCGGACGACACTGTAAGTCTGTCTTTAAGATGTGGAGTTATAAAGGGTGTGGTCTCCACAAGTACTTACGGTGGGTGGCTGTGTAGGTCCTTGCTACAACATTAGAAAGTTTCCTGTTCAGGAGATCGAAGGCGATGTCTCACTTAAAATGTACAGACAGAAACACATCCTTCTTTGGAACCGTTGCTACGGGCTTAACGTGATCACGGGTCTTGGCATACTTGTTGATGTAAGATTCATAGTAACCATTCGAAAGAAGCACTTTCACACTTCGTTCCTTCTGACCCTAGACAGTTTCCGGACTACAAATGTTGGTGGCCCGCTAATACAGGCAACGCATTAAGTTGCGTGTGTACTTCAGAGGGACTAAGCTCCAAAAGTGTGTGTACTGTCCAACCCATGTAGCTTTGCGGAAGACACTTCGCTCAAGTGATCCGTCTTAGCGCCTCCTCAACAAAACGTCCAGAAAAGCCAGCTCATCTTCATTTCTAGTTTCACTAGTGAACTTCATTGAGGGATGTGCGCAGTTGAACTGGTCGAGCACATTGTTGACATCAGTGCGAGAATCACAGATGATGAACGTGTCATGCATATACCTACACTAAGAATCAAATGAGGCACCAACGGTTTGCGAGAAAGATGTCGGCGAGAATGGGTTCAAGGGTGGATGCCATCTCCACGCTATCGATTTGACCGAATATGCCTTCAAGATCTAGTATGCCGTACCGAATCGATACCCAAAAGGGTTAGAGAAACGCCTCTTGCAGACGGCCGAATCCAACGCGATAACCTAACATAGCCAGAGCTATACAAACATAGGTTGTTTGTGTAACGCTTGACTTTACCATGGCCCTGGTGAGAAGTCAGGCCCCCGGAGTATTACGCGTAACCGGGTGTTATTTATTTGCGTAATTACCTATAGTTTATTTTTTTCGTTTTTGTACCTCTTCTGTTTACACAAGTTGTTTCGCTGTCTGTTAGCCCTGTCACGACGTCATCTGATGAAATCGATTTGATCATCGAACGAACGTGTTAAATCTGTTCAAACCGTCCCACGCGTCTTCATTTTTGATTGCACCATTTTACTGTTGCTTTTCTCAGTCCTATAGGTGTGTTTGCCTGATGTTAACTACCGAAAAGAGATCTCTTTGGAACCCTGTGTCTTATATTTCTATGGATCATATCTACGTGAAAAACGGTTATGTCACTGGAAGCGAATCCGTGTATTACATATTCATGCGTCTTAGCTTCCTTGATATGAGACGAATATATACGTTGAATTTTTAATTCCCTTACTCACTTAAGACTCGTATAGAATCCTGGGTCCACGTTTTTACATTTGGACATTACCTAGTTTTGATTGATCGCCTATTCCGTGCGAAGCATGCAGATGATGAGGAAACATTTTGAACATAATTATGTTGTTCCTCGGCTACGTTTGGTGTACAAATGTTGTTACGAATTCCTCCGTAGAAGTATGCTGTAATTATTGTGTAAGTAAATCGTAGCAGGTGTTTTGGTGTGCAGTACTGTCTATGAACTTCGAGTTGTTTCAGTCAAAAGGGGCTTGAGCCGAAGTTGCTGGCAATTCGCCTGATAGTTCTGAACAGAAATTTTGCTGAGCATTTGTTCAGGAGGCCACCTCTGTATGTGTTAGTGGATTTTGCTGTCGATTTTCTTTATGCTACCACAAGAGAAGCTACACTACCCGGGGATGCTGTCTGTGAGTCCAAAAATGTTGATTATTAAGAGATTGCACATATTTTGTCACATATACTGTCCGGCTACTAAACTTGTTCAAAATATCTGAAGATGGGGGAAAATCTGAATACGATTTCGTGAACCCTCAATTGTTCCCAGCTGCGTTCATTATTGAGCCCATTAGGTCCTTCAAGGTTCCAGCAACCGTAAGACTCAATACTTGATTCGTTATTCTAGTAGCTTATAGTCCAAATACCAAACAGGTCTTCAAGAAATAGATGTATTATTGAAGTAGTAATTGTGTGCTCGGATATTCACCTTATCGAAGCTTGCAGAGGACTTCTCTATCATCAAGGAGAAACTGGCCTTTTAGCCAAAGTAACACACTGAGGTCGCTGAGAAAAAACCGAAAGAGCAAAGGGCCCGATAAATCGCTTTGAAGCGCCACTGGAGAGTGAATCTGTGGAGTAAGAATGGTTACCCAAGTTCACTGGTAATGTCCATGTAAGCCTGGCGATTACTAACCAAGCAGTTGGCTTAAGATTTCGAAGAGATCCGCCATTTATCTAGCACTTGGATAGGTTCCGGCAGAACGGCTTTGGTGTGTCAAGTAATAGAAGTATAACTGTAGGCAATGAATTCTGCATTGACAGGTTGCATACGAGCACTGGTGGTTTTTTGCCGTGTCTGAAAAGATTTTATTCAGGAACTAAAGTCTAAACGAACAAAGGAGTAGTCTGAAAAGTCCCTTTTACCATCATGAGCCCTCCTACCGAGTCCTTTTAGCTAGCAAGGATTGGTGTTAGTGTCAGCCCTTCAATACCGCTATCAGTCCGATTTCATCCGCAGTCCCCGGTAACACGCATCAAATTAGTGAAGACAGACAGCTTTTCACCAGTATTGCAGCAAAATTGCGCACTAGCTCCAGTCGCTCAATCTTAATCCCGTTGTCCCCATAAATAAGCACTTCCGCGACTAGAGAAAATGATAAAATTGCATATGCATAATGAACAATGAATTTAGACGGGTCAAGGAGCGTTGTTTACAAGTCCCGTTGGATGGTTGGTGGGGATATCGAAATAAAAATAAGGATATTGATGCCAGTAAAAATTTAGTACTTCAGGTATGCAAATAAGCATTTATCGTATGCTCCGCCGTAGACCTGTAATTCGCTCAGATTCATAGCGCCGGCAGTTAAAATCAAATAAGTCCATGGTAAACTCCAGTTGTAGGATGGAGACGTAGCGCTAAGTGACAAAGGGTAAGTGGATGAGTGCATCATCCAACCGTCTTTTAAGTACTGTTAGTGTCGGTGCAGAGACGACCGATTCTGGGAGAGCATTCCACGGGTGACAGACACGAATGGAAAAGAAATTTCTGCGGCACTGCAGACGGCTATACTGTACAGCGAGTTTCAATGAGTGGCCCCTCAGGGTTGTATTGGTGCTGAGTAGCAGTAAAGTATGGCACACATGATGTGGGTCTTGCAGAACCAAGTATGCCATAATCAGGTCGCCTCGTAATCTGCGATAGCTTCCACTGAACAATGCCAGTCCTTGCAGCCTCTCTTGGTAGGAAAGATTGCGCATTCCAATTACGTTCTTAGATGCCCGGCGTTGTGGCTGCTCCAGTGCATTAAGGTTGTGTTTCAGCCATGGATGCCAGGCTTGAATTGCATATTCGACATGGGGGCGAACATACGCACTGAGCATTTGTCGAAATATGGAGTTGTTTATTTGTCCAAACGCCCGCCTCAACAGCCCAACGTGTTGGTTTCCGGTCTTCGAGGCCTTTTCGGATTGCCTGGAGCAACCCAAGTCAGTTTGAACCAGGACACCCATGTCACGTTCGAGAGTGGATCGTTGTAGTATATTGGTTCCGAGCCGGTATGAGTAGTTACTCTGATGTTGGATGGAACGTACCTTGCATTTGCACACGTTGAAATGTAGTAAATTTTGGGTTGACCGTTGATACACCGTTGATAAAATAATATTTTCCGCCCGATTTCCCTTTGATTTTTATCGGCACTGCATTCAGGAAATTAGAGTAAATTATTCTCAGTGGATTTAACATCACTATATTTTTTAGTTCACACTAATATCCCGTCTCGGTCCGATCTTCTGATCATCCCTTTTGCATACGGATATTACGTGCTACCAGAAACACCTACCCTGGGGCGTTTCTTCTAGTCATTCTTTCATGCTATTTCTTACGCTCCGCTATACCCCATCCATATTCCACCTTTTTAGATTGTTTGTCTACTATATCTGTTTGATATCGTGATGCCTACATTTTGCGCACCCACATTACCTACCTTTTCCTTTGCACTTCTCTTGACTCAATTGTTCATTTGTTCTCCGAGCTTGGCGGTTTTCTCGCAAACGTTTCACCACCATGCGAGGTGGCATCCTCAGTGCAGTGATATGCAGCGTGTAAGTTTACTAAATGAGTCCTCCAGCCATGATCGACCTGCAGGTGACTTTGAACGTGGCAGTGTCGATTTAGGTCCCGTGACCTCCACCCACTTCCCCAAGGCTAAAGTCGGCGCCCGAGTTGTTCGCTTGTAGACAAGCCTCTACAAGACAGCAGCTCTTCTTTCTTCATGAATGTCTGAGAAAAGACATTCTTCCTCGCAGTATCAGATACAGACCGCCGATTGATCACCCTCAAGCGTGGACTGCTGCTCGACAATTCGGGAGGCGTATGATACGCTTAATGATCACGGACGCTCACAATCGTCTCAGAAAATATGACAGAAGTATGAACGAATATCGATCTAGCTGCCTTCAAGCCGTTGGACAACAATTAACAGAACAACTGGAAGCTGCAATACAACGTCGGGTAGCAAACACCAGGACAAAAAAGCATAATGCGCTTCTCGATAAGTTATCAAAATTGACGTCTCCTAAAGATGAAAATATCAGTGACGGCTGGATTAGAAATCTTTCCAACCGACCAATCAACGATGCCGAAAAGCAAGTACTCATCAAGGGATTAAACTACAACTACAGAGATGCAACGGCTACCGACTTCTTAGCAGCCTTCGAAAGCGTCCTACAATCCAATGGATTAGACCAAGAGACTCAGAAGCAAATAAGACACACAATTGTTCCTGCTATAACGCACAACAAGCAATACAACGCCTTAAGCAGACAAGAAAAAGAGGCAATGAATACCCTGAAGTCTGATGAAACCATCATTATCCTACCAGCTGACAAGGGACGAATGAGTGTCATAATGAATAGAGAGGATTACATTGAGAAGGCCACACGCCTCTTGAATGACACAACAACCTACAGGTGCATCGACACGGATCCAACTTCGCAGCTGACAAACAAAGTAAACAAGACATTGAAGCAACTTCAAGAATTGAAGCAAATCACGAAAGAAGAGCGCGAGAGGATGAGAGCCCGCGACTCGAACATCGCGCAATTCTACGGACTCCCAAAGGTACACAAAGATAATGCACCGTTGCGGCCTATCGTGTCTCTCCCTGGAACACCCACCTACAACCTGGCGAAAGAAATGTGGAGACGCCTCAAACATTTAACCTATGGATCGCAATATTCCATAACCAATGCCCAGCAGTTTCTGCAAAAGATCAAAGACCTGCGATTAGATAATGATGAAACAATGATATCATTCGACGTGACTGCACTCTTCACGTCTGTCAACTTGCAGACAGCAATTACGGTCATCACGGAACGGCTGGAGGTCGGTGAACAACAAATCGGCAAAATGACGACCGAAAATGTATGTAAACTGCTCCACTTGTGTTTGTCGACCCATTTCTCATTCAATGGAAAGATTTATGAGCAATTGAAAGGCGCACCAATGGGATCACCTGTGTCAGGGCTCATGGCAGAGATGGTTATGCAGAAATTGGAGGAGGAGGTACTACCACTCGTCAACCCGAAACTGTGGGTTCGGTATGTGGACGACACTTTTGTGATAATCAGACGCAACCAAATAACAGTCGCACAACAGCTATTGAATAACGCCATGGAAGGCATCCGATTTACAATGGAACTGGAGAAAGAAGGACAGCTCCCTTTCTTGGATGTATTAGTAACAAGAACTATGGAAGGCGAGCTGCAAACATCGGTCTACAGAAAAGACACACACACAGACCAAATTCTGAACTTTAACAGCAACCACCCGAAATGCCACAAAGTAAGCTGTGTGCGGACACTGTTTCGCAGAGTGCAAACACACTGCAGTACAACAGAAGCAAAGCAAAAGGAAGAAAAACACCTACTTAAATGTTTCCAACTCAACGGATACCCACGAAGTTTCATCCGAAGGTGTCTGAATCACAACAACGTCAACATACATCCTACAACAACAACAACAACAACAGCGGCGACAACAAGCACAACAATAGCGGCAGCGGCAACAACAACGACAACGGAGAAACGGGTTGTTCTGCCTTATATGAAGAACATATCGGAAATGGCAGCCAGACTATTCAAACAGCATCATCTCATCGTAGCACACAAACCAACTGCCACGTTGAGAAAAACCCTTTCAAAACCAAAAGAAAAACTGCAAGCACATGAACAACGCAATGTAGTATACAAAATACCTTGCCGAGATTGCGAAAGGGATTATGTTGGCCAGACGGGAAGAAAATTGGTAACAAGGATACAAGAACACAAGAGAGCCTGTGTAAAGCATTATGCATCGTCGCTAGTTTCAATGCATGTAGATGAAGAAGGACATAGCTTCGATTGGAGCAAAGCAGAAGTCCTGGCACGAGGTGAAACAAGAAAAGAAAGAGAATTCTTGGAAGCTTGGTTTTCAACGAAACATTCAATCAACATGCACATGGACATCGATTCAGTATACGAGCCACTACGACAGAAAGACCTAAAGAACCATTTGTCACGCGGTTTGAGACAGAACAACTCGGGCGCCGACTTTAGCCTTGGGGAAGTGGGTGGAGGTCACGGGACCTAAATCGACACTGCCACGTTCAAAGTCACCTGCAGGTCGATCATGGCTGGAGGACTCATTTAGTAAACTTACACGCTGCATATCACTGCACTGAGGATGCCACCTCGCATGGTGGTGAAACGTTTGCGAGAAAACCGCCAAGCTCGGAGAACAAATGAACAATTGCTTCATCAACCCGAGCTACCAGTATTTCCAAACATTTTAAACTTCTCTTGACTCCTCACCCAACCGCCATTGACCCTGTATGTCTGCGAAATTTGTTAGTCTCTTTCCTTTAAAGCATCCAGCTACTTTTTGCTAGGCTTAACCACATTTCTTCTTCGTAGGATTTTAGCATTATATGCTCTAGCTTATGTTTATGCGTCCTGAGCCCTATGGTCACTCGCGTCTCTCAGTAAACCTTTCCTAAATGGATTACTTACACAACGATTTACCGTTAGCTTCTCGGTGCACAACCTTTCAACCTCCAAACTCCCACCCAACCCCCCCCCATCGTCTTCCTCCCGCCACAGCTGCTCCCATTGTCCACGGGATTACCAATCCCGGGCTGCTTTACTACGGCATTTGCGGCGGCTGCACCCTAACGAATACCTGGATATGTCTAGGTCAGGATTAGCAGTGCGGCTAGAAGGGTGGACCCAGCAAGAGGATGAGGAATTACTTAGAGTGGCAACGAAGATGAACGCCCATGTACGGACTCGTAGGACACTGGTGACACAGCTTACGCACCGGATTCCCAAGAGGACGGAGGCAGCTATTACGCGAAGGCTACAACTCCTGAAATGGAATCGCCGGCCTACACAGTTATCTCAACCCAGACGGCGGAAAGCCACCACCTGCCGCTCGTCAACAGTTAGTTCTGACTCTAGCCTTTTCACTGGGGATAACCCGGACATGCCAAACGCCCCTCACTCTTCGGTATGCGCGCCCCCGGCCTCGGGTTCCGGTCATTTTTCTCCTGCTGCTGCCCTGGCTGTTGAAATTTTCTCTAAACGAAATCTCGGAACCCCATCAGGCCCCAACGCCTCTGCGAACCCCTCAGAGTTACATCTCCTCTGCCCTTGGCTATCCGATGAATCTTCTCCAGTCTCACCCGCCGTAGTAAACACTCCTGAGAACTCAGCCCCTTTTCCACAAATACAACCACCACACCCAAAACCCCAGCCGCGGATCGGGGCCTATGAACGGCCCGCGGCGCAAGCTTTGGCTTGTCCCCCTATTTCCCCTGGCTCGAACCATCGGTCCAGCGGAACTGCTGGATACTATACCAACGTTGCAAACGGATCAGCCTCTGCTGCATCCGAATCCAGCCTGCGGAACCGCTCCCCTATGTCACCGTCCCCCACACGCATCGTGACAACACTTCCATATGTCTCTCCTCCTTGTCCCTCCTCACAACTGCCTACTTACCAGGCAATGAATTCGTATAATCCTGTTTCTTTTCCCGCGAACCCTTTGCCACCCACCCCACCGGTTTCCACCGTAACACAACTTATAACTTGCGATTTATGCCCTCGGACCTTTAAGACAAGCAGTGGTCTCCTGAGACATCTCGCCGCCCACCGAAGGAATCCAACAGCCTTTCTGGCTTCTGCAGCCGCA
This sequence comes from Dicrocoelium dendriticum, assembly GCA_944474145.2. Classification (NCBI taxonomy): domain Eukaryota; kingdom Metazoa; phylum Platyhelminthes; class Trematoda; order Plagiorchiida; family Dicrocoeliidae; genus Dicrocoelium; species Dicrocoelium dendriticum. The sequence goes on from OX104063.1 coordinate 57,593,250, forward strand.
GCCAATTTCCACGATTTCAACTGTCATACCTGCCGGCGTTCCTTTGCTTCGCAAAGTGGCCTATCACAACACCGACGACATCGACATTCAGTCCAATACAATGCAGACTGTCTAGCACGACTTCCTGCACAATCCTTTACTTGGTCGGCCAGCGAAGATAGACAGCTAAGTAAAGCGGCCTCATGCCTCGCTAGATCCTGCCCTAAACTAGTCACTTTACTTCACAAATTACAGACGGCATTCCCATGGCGGACGAAGGAGGGCATACGGAAACGCCTGCAACGCATCGGTTGGCACTGTGCTGATTGGCGTGCGCAGTGTGTAGAGTCTCGGGTTTCACTCACTCCGATACTTATCCAACCGTCCTCCCTTTCACCACTACAGCGACGCCAGTGTACACCATCGAACTCGTTATGCTTGACATCAGATGACTCATTAATACAACTTACCCGGAATGTGGCAACCGAAGACCTTCATGCTGCTAGCATCTCCCCACCGACGAACAAGATTGCTCGACGTAATACATACAATAATACTTCCGCTGCAACAGTTGCTTCATCCACAATACAGAAAGCCAACCCCACCATCCTGACTGGGTTCTGTCTACTTCCCGTGGACCTGGATGCATCACAAAGCACTCTGGAGGACGTTGTTTTGAGGCGAAAGGATTCACCCTTAAACGCGGACGATAGACTAAACTCCCAATCGGAGCCACGGCCCACGTCCACACTTTTGCCTCTCAATGCTCCTGCTGACTTGATCAATCCTCCCTCCCTTTCCGCAGTCTCAGTTTCGCATTCTACCACACAGATGGAAGATGAAACAGCCCCATTCCGCCTTCTGCTCGCGGAGGCTCAACGATTGGTGCGTGGATGCAAAGCTGCCAATAACGAACCAAATTCTCTGCTTCTCAACATGCTGATTTCCCTACCAGACGACATCTCGCGGGAACACTATAGTAGAGAGCTTAATGCCGCATGTACCAGCCTATTCCCTCAGAGATGGGCGCAGATGAAGCGCAAAAAGGTACCGCCAGTCATTAAGAACAATCAGCAACGCCGACGCCTACAATATGGTCACATCCAACGTCTCTACCATACGAGGCGTAAAGATGCAGCAGCAACCGTTATTGATGGCAGATGGCGAACGGCTTTCCTGCAAGAAGACGACCGTATCCCTGGTTTTACGGACTTCTGGACAAAAGTCATTTCTCAGCCTCCAGTACATGACGACCGTCCACCTCGCAATATCCTCCCCACTAACCCAGATTTGGTGAGACCCATCACCCAAGAGGAGGTGCGCGCAGCGATTCGTCAGATGCAAGGCTCAGCACCGGGGGTTGACCGTGTCACACCGCGGGATGTATTGAGGATGGACCCCGTTTTTGTAACTGCGTTTCTCAACGTTCTCCTCGCGTCTTCGCCCTTCTCTTCACACATGAATACAGCACGTATCACTTTTGTTCCCAAGGCAGATGCACCCTCTTCTCCTGAGTTATTTCAGCCTATTTCTGTCAGTTCCGTCTTTACGCGTCTGCTTCATCGAATCCTATTTGACCGCTGGGTTCCCACTTTTCCTTCAAATCGTCTACAATTCGGCTTCCTACGTAAGGATGGATGCTTTGAAGCACCTGCGATAATGCACGCCGCACTGCGACACGCGCATTCTTCATACGCTCCACTTTCCTTTGCTTCAATTGATATTTCCAAAGCCTTTGATTCTCTTTCTCATCAGTCCTTACTACGCGCAGCCTCTGCTTTCGGCGCACCCCCACTGCTACTGGATTACCTTGCTTCCTACCATTCCTCAGCTACTTCCACTTTCAACAATGTTCACCTCCATCCGGAAGGAGGAGTTAGACAGGGAGATCCACTCTCTCCCTTACTATTTATCATGACGCTGGACGAAGCTCTGCAAGATTTACCCTCTGAACCCTGGACATCCCCAGTAGGGCCAATTGATTATCTCGCCTACGCGGATGACGTCCTGATATTTGCTCAGGACCGGTTTTCGCTGCAGGAGCGCTTGCAACATTTCAGTGATAAACTGGCCCTCATAGGATTGTCCATCAACCAGATGAAGTCAACCTCCGTCAACATTGTAGTGGACCGTTCAAGAAAACTAACGATACTGGACACCGCCCTTTTAGACTGTGGAGATTGCATTATTCCTTCCTTGCAACCAGAAGAGAAATTCACGATGTTAGGCTTGCCTTTCAGTTGGAAAGGTAAACTCCCGCCAGCTTCCGCAGGCGAGTTACGTGCTCAACTGGAAGAAATTACAAAAGCGCCCTTAAAACCCTACCAGCACTTGGAGCTTCTGAAGACGTTCCTGCTTCCAAGGCATCTTCATAAACTCTGCTTAGCCGTTGTCCACAAACAGACGCTAAAACGCATGGACAGGCTTGTTCGAGCACATGTAAGAAAATGGCTCCGGTTGCCCACTGACACAACTCTGGCTTATTTCCACGCCTCAATCGGGGACTTTGGTATCGGTATACCCTGCTTATCCGCCACTATTCCACTGTTACGGAAGGACCGATTAGAACGACATCTTAATAATGCACACCCAATTACTAGCTGGGCCATCCGAGATCCCGCAGCTGGCTCCATTCATCGACTGGCGCGCTCTAATGTTACCATCGGCAACCGAGTGGTGATGGATAAAGTATCAACCGCGGAGGCATGGAAAGATGCGCTACTTACCTCAGCAGACGGGTGCCCGCTCCAGGGAGTGATCACCACCCCCGCTGCACATCACTGGCTGCGGAATCCCACTAGGATATTCCCTGGACTGTTCTTTCGAGCAATACAGCTTCGAGGTGGGTTACTGTCTACAAAAGTACGACGCGCAAGAGGACGACCGCCTGAGACCCAATCTGAGCTACTATGTCGCGGCAACTGTGGACAAAAGGAGACTCTGTCCCATGTCCTACAATCATGTGGCATCAATCATGAAGCACGATGTAAACGCCACAATGTCATTGCAGAGCAAGTCGCCAAAAAACTCCGCAAACGAACAGTGAACATCGATCTCGAACCAAGGATTCCAACAGCGACCTCATTCATCAAGCCAGATATAATCGCAGTAAAGGGATCATCGGTGCACGTCATGGATGTCGGAATTTGTGACGCCGACCGCATGGCGCGTACGCACCAGCTGAAGGTCGACAAATATGGCTCCGGAAATAACGCATCAATGATCTCGAAGTATATAAGCGCACAATTCCCCAAGACACGCGAGATTTATCACCATCCAATTATCTTAAACAATCGGGGATTTATATATCCGGCTTCGGCGAAATACTTATCAACTCTCGGTTTTACCAAACTCGACATCTCGGATATCTGCTTCTCCACCCTCCGATTATCACTGATGGTATATGATACATATATGAGGGGAGCTTCCTCCCAGTCCTCCTAAAACGATTCCCACAACCCGATATTTCATACATTCAGTGTCGGATTACACAAACACACGGTGACCATGGAAGCGGTTCCGCCCAAAGTTTTGAAGTCTACTTAAAACCAATGATAATTATTATGCCGGGGCATTCGCCCCTTCTCGGCAAATTGTTGTAAATCTCCACTCAGGAGTCATGCATGCAATTTACCGAAAATATAATGTTATAGGTCATCCTAAAGCAGATACTGGTCGGCGTTCGCCTGGATCCTGCGCCAGATCATGATATCGTCGGCAAACATTAGAAAATTTGAAGCGATTCCCTGTGCAAGGTCATTAATAAACACCAAAAAACTAACGTGGATCTAGAGCTGAGCCTTGAGGCGCACCACACTCGACTTGTATGGAGTCCGATAAAGAGCTGCAAACTCTGACCACTAATTGCCGTTGAAGTAGAAAGTTGGCAGTCCAGTTTAAATAGGGCCGCCGATCCCGTAAGGTTGAAGCTTGGAGAGTAGTATCTGATGGTTTACACGCACGAAACCTTGGGAAAATTGAAAACCTTGGGAAAAACCTTGGGAAACCGTGGGAAAATCCAGGTAGATCATATTAACTCTTTCCCCAGCGGCAGCTGCATCTGTCCAACTATTCCGTGCGATAATTAAATTCCTTGTACATGACCGCTGTCGACGGAAACCGTGCTGCTCAGGCGTGATGATATTACTGTTTTCCAGATAGAACACCAGTGCATCGGCAACTATGGATTCCGTGACCTTGGAGAGTAGAGGAAGAAGGGATACTCGGCGGTAGTTGGTGGTATCAGTACTGCTTTCACCTTTGTGAATCGCGGTTATTATTCTAAGCTTCCACATGGCGGGAACTTGTTTCTGGTCTAAGCAGCGCTGGAAAAACTGGGCTAAAGGTCCTGCCAGTTGGCTTGCTGCTGCTTCCAGTGCCTCTGAACGAATGATGTCGACACCCGGCGAGCTGTGTTTTCCTAGAGACGTCAGCTTTTGCAATACAGCCTCCGCGGTAAATGTGCTGTGGGTTACTCCTAACGGAGAGACGACAAAGGTTGGAAGATCGCTTGGTAGCAAGATCCTTTGAAACGTGAGAGCATATTGCATCCGCAGCGCGTTTGCTGCGTCCACATCCGTTCTGGTTGGGCCGTCAGCCATACTGAGTGGAGGATATACTTGTCTCACCTTACATTGGCTATTGACGTGTTTGTACAGCAGTTTGTGGTTAGTGCTGACGGTTTTTGTGATGTTCTTCCGATAGGCGGCTTTGTCTTCACTTAACCATTGAGTGCAGTGGTTACATTGGGCCAGGAAGTTTTCCAAGTTTCTAGTGCTAGAGCTTCTCTGTACACTCGTCATGCTGCGTTGCTTACTGTCAGCCATTTTCGATTTCTGCTGCTAAGGAAAGAAACTGATGTACCTTTATTGCAAACTCTTATCTCTGAAGTCTCTGGAATCATCTGACTGCATTTGTTGATGAACTCGAGCCAGACGACTTACGCGGGTTCTCCGGCAAGGAACGACCAGTTTATAGCACTGACGAGCTGGGCTACTCGATCGTAGCTTGTTATGGTTCGCACAGTCTCATCGTTCTTATCACCATATCCCGCATAGCAGACGAAGTTGAAACTGATGTTTGCATGATCACTGCGAACCAACGGGCAGATTACAGCCAACACATCAATCATATGCTCTTCGTTGGTAAGCACAAGATTCAGTACATATGGTCTGTTACCTGTTCTGAGTGGGCAAAGTGGTGATTGTAAAACGGAACAGTAGTTACTAGATCTTGTAGATCGGCTTTGAATTGTTTTCCGATCGTGGCAGGGGTTTCTGAACAATGTACATTGAAAGCGCTCATGATAAGGATGTGAGTGTACTTTCGCTTTAGACTGCATCTTAAACTAGCCGCAAGGCGCGAGTCAGTTTCGGTTGGAGAGTTAGGGGTGAGTTACACCAAGACAATAAGGCAAGCGCTTCTGCCTTTTAACGGCAAACGGCACCAAAGAGAGTCGGGGAACTGCGAGTATGAATCCTCCACGGCTTTACACTGTAAGTCGTTTCGGCAATACAGACTTACCTCCCCTCCTTTCATGAGCCTATCGTTCCGGATCAGCGACATGCTCGGTAGCGAAACTTCAGCGTCTGTCATTCCCGTGTGTAACCACGTCTCAGCGATACCAATGACATCATATGACCTTAAAGCATGGGGATCTTTCAGCTCGGCCAGTTTATTAAATAGATCCTGAGCATCCGTATAAAAGCAGGCTAGTTTCCCGGTCTCTAGGAGCCCACAGAGGGGTGAAGGGGTCAAGTGTAGGAGAATGCCGACCGAGGGGAAGTCGGCAGTTACTCATATTTTTGGTGGGATAATGATACCTCGTTTGAAACTTGATTCAACTAAGGTGCGTCCTAATCTTCGTTTAGATCTACGTAAGAGTCAATTAAAGCAGCAGTCAAGTTACACTTCTGTACATTCGTCGGTATGTTTACTGCTTCAGGTGGTTTGATATTTGAACTTTGCAAGCTTCTGCGGCCTTCATCCGAAGTTCAGGAAAAACACTTTCTCGATTTCTCCGCCATCGATCCAACACATCCGTCGCTTGTTGCTCTGGCTGAACCACAAGTTTTAGGATTCTAGGGCCGCATCCTCTATAATTCGGTGAGAGAGGTATCCTGGTGAGCGATAGGGCAACAATAGTATCCAAAGAAAGCGTTTCACGAATGAATCGCCACTGTCCTAAATCGTGCATACCGGTCACTTGAACATTTTTAGAAGGATGTTCTGGCACGCCATGTATGAAGATTGTGTTTAGGCGGTCTTGCTTGCCGTGCCCCTCTTCGGTGTTTCATTTTGATTGTCGCGCGCTCCAAGGGACATCAGGATGGATGCGTATCTCACAGGATCCGTGTTTTAGTGTGCTTGCCCCGAACATAACGTTTTCTACGTTCTAGTGTTACTTGAATAAGTCTGGGTTCTCCATAGTGTGGCAAATTCGGATGACGTGTAATTCGTAATAAGTTTATGGGCTTAGTTTTGATACTCATCAGCATGCACAAGAAGTTCCCTTGGTCCTGGTCTTCCGATTACTAATCCCGCAATGTGATGGCAGTAGCTACAGGGACATTTGAGCATACAACAGTCCGGGTACTTTTGTTAGATCCCTGTTTCGTTTATCTACAAGGTATGATACTCGTTTTTTCTGATCTGCTGACAAGTGTTGTTTGTTTGATGTTTGTCCTACTATTCGCCTTAACGGTATTTACAACAGAAGAGGCCTCAACGACGGTCTCCCGGTGTCCTTTGCAATAATCTCTGCATATGAACCTGATGTTCCGGGGGGCTTTGTTTCGACAAGAGATATTTGAGTTACAGGTACCGATGGTCGGTTTTCGGCTGCTTCATCCTTGTTAATGTTAGATGTCAGGTCTAGTGGAAATTGCTTAACCAGACGTTTGGAATGGTGCCTGATTTTCGTTGCTGTGAGTACTGTTTGATTCACGTAGGTACAGTCTGTTTTCGCCTGGCGTTCTACCAAACTTGAAGAAGACAACCAAGATGGGGACTTGGCTGATTGCGGTTCAGGGGAAGCGGATTGTGCAGTATTCGGTTCCTTAGAAGCCGCTACGCTTCCCTGGTGCATACTCGCTTCCATTAAAGTAATCTTATCGTTTATCCTCTGCTGGGCTTCTGCGGTTAACCGGTCGCATTTCTGGACTAGGATAAGCAAGCACTTAAGGAGTGGGATGGTGGAACACGCAGTACAGAACCAAAGTGCATCATGGGAGCTACTTCGCTCTTGTACCTGTTGTTGGGACACATTTGCACGTTGCGGATGATACGATTCCATACAGTGCGAGCAAGCCAGACCGATTTTAACCACTCGATAATCTCCTAACCAGCAAATGCCGTTCGCTTGGAGCCTTTCGGAATCGCATTTCTGCCAGTCAATGTGGTGTTGTTGCCTTATCCAGTGGGTTGGTTGGCGTTCTGTACTTTTCTAGCTTTGAGAGCGGCGCACATCGGTCAGGCGAGCGTAGTGTTTACAAGGTCAAACGAGCGGTCGGCGTGGTCGAGCGGTCCGTGTGATGGGTTATGCAGGCTCACTGGCTGACAAGGTCACAAGGAATGGCGAGTAACTGGAACCTGCTAACTGAATCTGAACACAACACTGAACACAAATTGAGCGATCACAAATTATTTCACAGCTGTGTTGAGAAACACTGGATCGGAATAAGCTTAGGGTTTTCTGCCTGCCTCGAGAATTCTGTATCGAATGGTGTCACACAGAAAGGCAATCGGCTCAATGTGATTGAGTTAACCGCTTGCGCATACTCACGGATGCCAGTGAAAACCGTTAGTGATGGCACAGGCTCTAATCGTAGAAGATATTTCCACGTATGATTGATCCATATATAGGGCTAATAAATCCGGTTCGAATGAGGGTACAGTAACAACACTGTGAGATGAAGAAGAGAGGATAGAGAGGAATAATCTAAATGAACCAGGTGCACGCACGTCACGCGAGTGTGTGGATGACCTATGGCCGTTTATTTCTTATATAACCTGTTTTTGCTTGACCATAAACCTATGATGTATGGGATGGTGAGGGAAGCAATCAGTAGCTTTAGACCTATTCATGCCTTCGTAGATTAAGCATTTCGGTAGTATTCACCTGTACTAACTTTTGTGCATTATCACTTCAGAAAAGCTTGTGCGCTGTTGCGGAATATTCACTCGTCTTGATTGCGCGTGTCACATTCGCTTCGCTTGAGTTGATTGAGCACTGACGAGCGTGAAACCCTGTTCGTGCAAACGCTTGACGCCTCCTGTTGCTGGGATCTAGTCGAAGCCACGGAGATAAACTATCTTTTTTTACTCATAATGGGCGGATACGATAGAGCATTTCTTTGCTTCCTGATAACTTATTGTTAATATTGGATGAGGTGGTTTATCGATTCTGAGTCGCTCACGAATCCCCACTTCCAGTCATTCGATAGTGCGCGCACTCAGTTAGCTGCGAATACAATAGTCCTCTGTTCGGGAGAGACCAAATTCAGTAAATACCGCTTTGTAACGCAGCTGGTCATAAGAGCTGGACAGCGAACTGCTGCGCAACTAAATAGCAACTCTCCACCGCTAATTTCAGGTATTCTCACAAAGGTTTCCGACTAGACATTAAGTCCTGTGTCGCACTATGGAGAGTAAATACCATTATTATTTTATTCGTTGATTTATTTACTAAGAGAAGTGTGCTGATGTGAGATTGCAGCTTTGCCAATGGCCCTGCACATCTCACTAGGAAAAACAGGGGTTCACAAAGATATATTCCTGGCTGTGATCGATAGCTACCTTCAAAACTGAGATGAAGATGCTGCGAGTTGGTTGGTTGGTTTAACAAGTGTCTGTTGTTGGTTGTCATGTGCTTCTCATACTTTCACATGAAAACAATGGCTTCTAACAATTAAAAACTGTGAGCTTAAGATAAGGGAAGCAGCTGAAATTTTGAACATTACATACTTCCTTTACAGACGAATGTTTGGTGGGTTTGGATACGGGAACTCTTGCTGGTTTCCGCGAAAGTTTAGAGAAGCGTGATCCATAGGCTTCTTTAAAGGTATCTCATTCTAAGTATCAGCTGTATGACCGAAATATTTCCCATCGGGAATAAGTATGCGTGAATTACTTGCAACCCTCAGACGCAAGTCGGAAAGTACCTTACTGTCTAAAAAGGCAAGGACTGTGAACTTTCGTCCACATCATCTGAACACTGGCACCGCTCCCCTAATCGCATCTTATTGGTTAAGTCTGCCCAGCAGGTGCGGTGCGCTCACTAATTAATTTCTCGTTCTCATGGTAGCGCAACTCATTCCGGTAACGATTACTCAAAAGCCGACCGTCAAGTAGCCTCTGGTAGTATTAATACGTTGAATAAAATACCGTTAGTTGTGGCTCGGTAGAGTGGCCTAAATGGATCAAATGAAAGATTTAGCACGGTTGTTGATGTCTCTATTCGAAGCCATAGAACAGGCGGTGAAAGCTTCGTGTTAGGTATGAGATTTTGACAGCCTTCAACAGCAATCGAGTTCCGTAAAAGAAAAAGCAATAATTGGTTTTGTGCTCACAGTTGGTCTTTTGATATGCAACGCATAAAGGCCCAACAAGGTCGCGATTAACCTACCTTTAGAGCTGATTTTCAGACGAACTATTGACGATTCGTTAATGGAATCCACATTTTCAAATTTTTCATTTAAAATTTGCAGCTTGTAGGAGAAAATTGACTGCTCTTCGAGATTGTCTCTGATGACATCAATTGTACAAAGTAGAGTCACATTCAAGAAACAACTCCATATACACAAAAGACAATCTTTTAGAGAACATGTGTGATACTTTAAATAATCCTATCTAAAAAACACAGCACAGTACAGCACCTAGTGAAATCCAAAACATCCTCTCGCTGCAGTGTCATCGAAACATTCTTCTAATCACGTCTACCTTGGACGGTTTTAGCTAATCCAACTGTAGCCGACATCATAGATATAAGATGGCACTTTGATACATGCCTATCCTACTGGACCCCAGTGTTACTCGAAGCAGGACCGCAGGCTGGAACGTGCTCCACGAAATGCTGGCGAGATCAAGTTCATGGCGTTGCAGTTCGTACTAGTGTGGTAGAGGGGGTGGGGAGTAAACAAACACAAAATCCTGTAAAGCTCTCACGAACACGATTTTAGTTACTCTAAAAGCAGCAGTTCAGACGCACTGTGTTGATGGTGGATGATATTTCCTGAAAGCACTGACACTACTGAGATAAATGACTGAGCGCCATGGTGAAATTCACCTAGGAGTATAATCTCGAACGAATGACATTTGTCGCGGGTAACTTGCGCGATCATGTGCCAATAGCGACACTTCGAATGTTCGCAAAAAGCATCGCAACTGAATGCAAAGCTTCTGCAAGGAGTTGGTAGCAAGCATTCTAATGAGTAAAAAGTTACCAACGTCATAACTGAGTATGGCCTGAACTCTACGAGATATTATCTGTACCTCGATGGGGTAAACTCTTTCACTCGAATGAGGTCAAGGGTAAAGAGAATGAACTTACGGATGTGGGATGCAAGGCACATCAGCCTTACAGTAAAATAAAATCGTCTGAGAAATTCGACCAAGCGCAGAATATGCCTCCAAACGGCCATAATATGTTGTCTGCTGGTGGGTGATCTATGACGCAAGAAGAAAACAATTAAACGGTAATGGCAAGAACGGTTGTCACTTGTTAGGAAAGTAGTGGTTCATCATTTAAAAGAAAATTTTTGATCAAAATAAACCGTTCCACGGTAAGGTGTTTGCTTCACCTGCAACATCGAGGTGGCAAAACCTGTAGCATTTGCAAGCATGGACGACATAATCGCACATGTTTCAACAAGAAGATCTGGGTGATGCTCCTACTCGGTCTCGTACGCGAAGCTGAACCGAAACACAATCAGAATGCCGTTCATTTTGCGCTCATTTAATCGGTTTCTGTAGTCTTGACAGGTGTCAGGACTGAAAAGGATCGTTGAGGCCCTGTTCTACATCATGTGTGCCGCCCTTTACTGCAACTCAGCAGCAATACAAACCTGAGGGGTCACTCATTAAAACTCGCAGAATAATACAGTCGTCTGGAGTGCCGCAGAAATTTCTTTTCCATTCGTGGCTGTCACCCGTGGAATGCTCTCCCAGAATCGGTCGTCCCTGCACCGACACTAACAGTATTTAAAAGATGGTTGGACGATGCACTCATCCACTTAGACTTTGTCACTCAAAACTACGTCTCTATCCTACACCTGGAGTTTACCATGAAATTATTTGTTGTTAACTGTGGGTGCTGTGAATCTTAGAGGATCGCAGGACTACAGCGAAGCAAACGATAAGTCCTTATTTTCATATTTAAAGTAATAACTGTTTTACTATCCTTATCACCATTATTGCTATGTTGACATTCCCACCAACTATCCAACGGGACTTGTAAAGCAACACTTCTTAACCCGTATAAATTCATTGTTCACTGACGTAAAGAGGGTGCAAATAACCATATTCTATGAGGTAAGCAGCTTCAAAGCATTTGTAATATGTTTCGAAGCATGGAGGCTTTCGATTGTGGTCAACGGTAATACAAATAGGCTGAGACAGAAAGTATCGGGCAGCTTCAAATGCCAACTTGAATAACTTATATCAAATCGCAGACAAAAAGTGGTTGAAATAACTTGAAGTCTTAGGGTATACTCATTCTACTGGAAATACTTAAACCCAACTTTACCAATGGTCACTAGATCAGTCATTCGGTCTGTGAGTAGCACACAATGGAGGATTCAGTGATCAAATGAGCTAACTCAGAAGCCGCAGAAATCAGTCACCGTCCGACTGAAAAGCGCATCACTTTTTTCATTCTGATTGTGATTGAAGACGAAATAATCGCAGCCAACTATTGGCAAGTAAAGATCACTAAATATCGATTCAAACTAAGTTGGTTAGACAAAATGAATGGTCCGAATTCGAAATGCCCCTACGCAAGCAGGTGGACATACTGTAGCGCTTCGCTGGAACGACAAGAAGATACATTGCACTGTAGTTATCTGGTCCCTGGTGAACAAGGAGGCACAAGCATATTCCACCAAGACAACAGGAAAATGACTCACGAAGGTATCACAGGAATAATTTTGTGTGAGCTTGGTTCCGCACAAAAATTCCTCTTTAAGCTGGCGATTCAGTTGGGCACACAGTGCATTAGTTCCAGAGTCCGGCAGCATCCCCAAAATTTTCTCATTTCCAATTGTAAACTTTTCTACGGGCTGTAGTTCGCACCTCTGGTTCATCTGTCTCTGATGTGAACGAGTCGGGACCAAAATCCGAGCAAACCACTGTGTAGGCAGTTGCTTCAACGGCAAACACCCATCGATCGGTCGGTGAGAGCCGTGTGGAATGAGGCACACCGTGACACCGAGCGAGGTACAGTGAGTGAGTACTGCATATGGAATAGCAGCAAGGTAAAGAGCAGATTAGATAACAAATCATGGCGGTCCCTGAGCACCAGCCAAAGTCAGGGGTGGTCCCAGCTGACGGGAATCAGAACAACTCTACAAACTAACCCTGCACTCTTTGGCACAGAGTCCGTGGATTGTCATTGGTCCGTAGATCGGGTGCGTTCGAGCGAACTGTCGGGTACTGGCATCCATCGTTCAGACCATCGTTATCAATATCATAGCATTCTCCACCGTCCAATTGACAGGCCAGACAAGAATGGACGGCTTCGTTACTGTTCCGTTCAGTCCGGTTGACTTGATGGGAAATAACAAAAATTTATAGTTGGATATTGCTTCGTACATAATGGAGCCATGGGACGTTAACTTGCTATATCAAATGACGCATGCCGTGTAACAAGCGAGAATACTGGGTTACTGGCATGCTAAACACAAGAGCAGACAGCGGTCAACAAATAAAACGCGCACCCCACCACAGTCAGCATCTGCCAGCGTACAAAAGAAGGTAGTCTGTATAACATGCATGGCAGTTTACTGAGCGTTAGTGCCCTACAAACTCCGATCGCGCATAAAAGTGTTGTCACCGTGAAAGTCACAAGCCATGACTCAGTAAAGGTTCGTGGCCCGTAGAGTTAAATACTCTGTAGGACTAACAGGGACACAGTGGCAACATGTAAATTTGCTACAATGAGGCAGTTTTCAACTGAGGAAAGCCGAGTGCACTACGCCCCGCCAGTAACTGTACGTGCGGTGCCCATGGACATATATTTTCGGCAAATTGATGCACGACCCAAAGCCTAAGCATTACATAAAATTGCCGAGATTGGACGAATGTTCTCATGTAATCATATTAAACTCAAAGTATGATCGGAATCACTCGCGAACGTGTGAGCGTGCTTTAGTAGTGTGATGTTTTGTGACATTGCACATCGCACCTAGATGTCATACACTTTAAGGGATTCTCTCATTGGAGCCACACACAAATCGGATATGTCAAGTTAGTTAAGCCCAGTTAATGACATGGAATTGGCGGAGGCTGCGAATATATGACACCGGTTGTTAATGATTATTGGATGATATTTAATGCTGTGGGGAATTCTGAGCGCACAAAGCAGGCTGTGGTTTCCACATGAGCACTTACACTTTGTTGCTACATTTTTACTTGGTAGCTACTAGTCAGTTGTTGGGTGTCGCATACGGCCATGTCCAGTAAGTGTGCTGTGGAGTTCTTGGTGGCGAATAACTCCGGCTTGACCTACGCTGATCCCGAGGAGATGCGGGGCTCCGGGATGACTTGGACCCCTTGGTGATGAAGCGTGTTGCTTAGATGCCTCAAGATATTGTTGCTCCTCCTACAGCGAACGTCGTGAGTTACCACACACGACTGCAGGATATGGGAAAGTGTTCTCGTTTTGTCCACATTCGTCCCGGCAATGAAGACCTGATTGTGTGGATTATTGTCACAATTTTTAAAAAGGGGACCGATTATACCCTCTTTCCCTTTTGAAGGTAAATTGCATGTGTCAGGCGGTTCTGGCAACATGCATGTAAGAGGACCCATTAGTTCAGTGGTGAATTTACGCAGCAGCTTCGAATAAAGTGAATCAGGACGAGAAGCTTTGCAAGGAAGTAGCCGTTTCAATAGAAAAAAACTTGAGTCTCCTTTATGTCAATTTCAGTTAGAGAGGAATCCTCCGGGACTTACAAGACCAACTCAAGCTGTGGTAGAGAAGTCTCACGAGCAATGACAACAGTATACTGTTCACTAGGTATACAAGCCTTATCATAGCCAATATGCACACCGATCACGTCCGCTCGTAGTAACGCTGGGATAAACAAGTTTGAGCCAACGTGCTTCAGAAAAATTTTTTGTGATTAGCTGCGGTAGAGTCAGGTAAATGCTTCTCGTTATGAAGATAAGCAGTCCTCAGATGTTGCTTACATTTGTGTTTAAGCACTTGATAGCTGATTATATGGCTAGCGGGGGTCCGTGTCAGGGTTCGCATGTCACTGTGGCCTTCACGGGACGCCTGCGCCTACAGAGGGACCATGGATGGCTTGCGCTGCACCACCCACAGCCCTATCCACACACCCCATATCCACCGTAAACCCGAAGGAATAAGACCGGGAGGCATGTGGATAGTGGCCACATTTCATCAACGGAGCCGGCCCACACTCCTTCAACATTCACAGTAGTAACATTTCTGTCTGTCTAATTGCGGAATCATGCCTACCAGACGTATACAAGGTGGTGGATGTGCCATAGCCCCTTCCAAACTGGATGCATGAAACAACTCTTTGATCTTAGCACAATAACGAAGATCGTGCACCACGTCTTCCCAAGTAATGGCCAACTGTCTCTTGGAGCCAGCATAATCGAAGGGGCGGTTTTTCGTCAAGTAAAGCACTTTGTCAACATTCACATCAAGCGAAGCCTGGCAATGCATATCACACAGGAGGTTTAATGTGTCAGACGCGCATCCGACAATCAGACGTTTAATCAAGCTGAAACAACAACGCACACAATGGGCATTCTTAGCCCTCACTCTTGTGACACGATCGATACCACATGCGGTCAGCGAATGCAACAATGGACTGTTCGAGGTGCAAACATTCACATCCGGTTTGATTGGCTCACTCGTGGAGGAGAAATGGTGTCTCAACATGCATCACATCCCCGGTGTGAACGAGTGCCGTGAATAGTGAATACCGTATGAAAGAGGCAATTGGAAATGTAAACCTGCACGACTCCATCGATACAGATGGTTCAAAACGTTAAAACATTTCCCTTGACCTATCAACACCGATTGTTTTCCTAGATCCTATGTGATAATACAAAAACGTATAACTCATCGTAACCTGGGACTCATAAAGGTGAGACACTGTTATCAGTGGGTAATTGTTTTCAACATCTAACAGGAGAAATGTAAATCCGACAGTCTTTTGGACGGTTCATCGTCAAAGCGCACACCAAAATTGTGCACCATGAAAAGCACAAATATATAAATGCGCACACTGGAAAATATGCACACGAAAATATACTGGTTCGATTGCTTGGCACATACTTGACTACCCCAAAGGCCAAAGACATTGGGATTCATTCAGAGTGCTCAATAGGCAGCGCACTGCCCCCCTACTGCAGTTTGCCGAAATCACATCGAATTGGCGGCTCTAACACACTTGGTGTGATCAGACCGAGGTTTTTGACGTCGTCCCGCTGAGGGCGACCCTGGCTAGCAGTAACTGACTTTTAATCGCCAATATCGACCAATGCTGCTGTGCATGGAAGAATGCCGAGATGGTGTAATGCCCACACAGGAAAAAGTTGGCACGGAAAGTTTGTGGCAATCTGGAGGCTACCCTGGTTTGCTTGGGTGCGATGTGTAAATTGGTAATGGAACTTACTTCTTTAATAGTGTACACTGGTCCTTAGCAGACAAATGGGTAACGCATCATTACTGCATGTCAGTTGCATCCGCCACGTAGGCTTCGGTACAGTTTTCTAGTTACCTGAACCATGATCCTCATCGCCGGCATGCATCGCATGAGTAAACATATCAACCACTGCAAACAGTTTCCAGAGGGTGGCTCTCATTGTACCGTCACAGAGAAGTGTTTCTCATTTGTGGATTCACCTGAGTACTCCTGAGAGTGATGGTACGATGGTTCGCTTGGTTCAATGCTGCAAGCATTTTTATTTCGTCACGAGCAGGCTGATAATGCATGAAAGACCTGACTTGATAATTTACTGTGTTGGTGTCATGTGATCTTTTGATTGTAGTGATTACGTCTTCCTAATCTACTCAGCTACCTTGGCTGGCTTTCCGAACTACCTCCTCGTCGTGCCAGCTGGGTGGTTCGGGATTAGCCCGTTCCAACGAAATCTTCGGCAGCAGGGTTCCAAGACGTGGTGGGTTTTCGCCTGGCCCGTTCTCCCCATAAAAGTCACATATGTCCGCTTAACAACACTGTGATGTGGCGGATGGGACTCACTACTAAAAGACCATTGCTCCTTGCTTCACCTCGCGGAAGCATAGTAATCCTTCAGCTTGAAGCAGAATTACTGGGAGTATTTGGCCCCTGTCTAGAAGTCAGTCAAACGTAAGGTGTATGAACAAAGCAATCGGTCACCGGCTCCCAATGGGTGCGAATTCTGAGTTAATCCTGCTACCTTGCGAGTCAGGTCCCTAAGACTGAAGGCTACGGGTTGGGCCCCATAAGTCAGTCCCCTTCCTCGGCCTGGGTAATCGGGAAGCTGTGTGCCCACCCAACACATGAAATGATGGATTTACGACACTCTACTCACGTTTCTCGCTCTCTTTAGCAAAGGTGCTGGCGGCCGGGCATGCTAAACCTCTCTCTAGTGGACCGCAAACCACGTTGTTCGTTGAACGTTTATTCAACTCTCCTGTTGTTGGCAAACCCTCACCAATTTCGAGTCACCCAAAGTGCATTGCAAACAAAAAAGGGTACCTTTGGCCTCATCAACGAACCGCTCAAAATCGATCGCAGACATTTCAATACCAACAACAAGGATTTTATTGCACCCCGTTCGCTCTTCAATGTTCAATGTTCGAACGCTCATGTACGTTGGTTCATAAGCTGCTCTTGCGCGCACCTTGGAAACCCACTCAATCGACGTTTGCTGCTTACCTGAAACCCGTTTACAAGACTCCAGCACAACATTGCGATTGGTCTCAACATCCCCAGGTTCCAATTGCAAATTCACCTTGCGCTTATCTAACGATGCGACAGCCACAGCCTCTGGTAGCACAGGCGCAGGAGTTGCATTAAGTGAGCGTGCTGAGACAGCGCTCATCGATTGGTTCCCGGTCAACAGCCGCCTTTGTGCAGTCCACTTGGAAAGCTCAGTGCAATCTTCCAGCCAAGGGACCCGTAGGCGCTGCTTAATCATGGTGACGGAGTAGGCTCTTACTGACTGCAGATAGGATGAAGCTAAAGTGGAGTTCTGCCGCCAACTCATCGATCTCATCCGCAGGAAATGTCGCCCGGACATCACGGCACTCACCGGAGACCTAAATGCGCAGGTCGGTAGACTAAAGGTTCATGAGCGTAACCTTTGGGGTCAACACAGCTACGGTACTCGCAGAGCGGACAACGGCGATCGAATCCTTCAACTGTCCGCCGACCACGGCTTGTTAGAAGCACCAATTTCCGGCGTTCCTGGTGCCAATGATCCACCTGGCGACCTCTGGCGCCTAGTCAAGCCTGGGTGCAAATTGACCACATCACTGTAAGTTACCATTGGCGAGGCTGCATAACGGATTGCAAGTCAATTTGGAACACTTACTTGATTTCGGATCATGCGCCCGTGTGTGCTAATTTTGTTCTACACTTTAAAGGTACCCAAAAGCGTCGCCGGAAACAGCTTGACACAGACGAGCTCGCCACCCTAAATGTTTTCGACGCCTGTCAGAACACATTAGCTTCTAACCTGCTTTCTCTATTCTCCGATGTTGAGACACACTGGGCACAGATCCAGAGCGCCTTACGAAAGTCCGCTACCCTGGTCTGTGGCTTCACTAGACGAGCTGTTAGTCATTGCGTCTCCGCACAATCTCTCCAATTAATGGAAAGCCGTGGAACAATTCCCGCCGGAGTTGAGTACAACTCACTAAGCGGAACCACAGATGCTGAGCTCAGACAAATCCTCAGGAAGAAACGCGTGGTTTGGTGGACACAACGCGTCATTTAGATGGAGCGGGCAGCCTCATCATGAAACTCCCGCAAATTCTTCCAACTTCTTCGTTCCAGGAAAGGCAGAAGGCCAACAGTGAGTATGGTTTCGCGTGAAAATGACCGTGAACTAATTTACAGTCGTCAACGTCGTCTGGTACGATGAGCAGAGCAGTTTGAAGATCAGTTCAACTAGCCACCAGCACAACCGAGTACATCTTCCAGGGTTCACAGTACTCCCTGGTGCGTGGATGTTTCTCCACCGACTGAGGCTGAGGTTTCCTGTGAGCTTCGTCTACTAATGTGTCACAAGTCTCCTAGGCCAGATGAACTTCCTCCTGCTCTCTTCAAATATGGGGGTCCTGCTCTCTCACTCTCGAACTGACATCTCTATTCCATCAGATTTAGACTACTGAAACCACTCCATCAGACTGAAATTTAGCGCATGTTTTACATGATTACAAAAAAGAGACCGGACCATTTGCTCCAACCATCGTAGCATCAGTCTCATTTGTGTCATACCCAAACTGCTCGCGGCCCTACTCTTGTGGAGACAAAGTTGCGTATGGGAACAACCAGCTAGATTTCGTCCGGATCACAGTTGAGTCGATCACAACTTTACGATCCGCCAGATAATTAAGCATCGCTATACATTCAGTCGATCAATCATAAGCACATTCTTGGACATTGGAGCCACATTTGACTCTGTTGACAGAGTAACTAATTGGGACTACTTACTGAAGACGGAGTATATGAGAAGTACATCAGCATTATCCCTGCCATTTACCATCAAAATTCGGGCCGCATGCGAGTATACGGATATATTTCGCTCCCTATCTATCAATAGTGGTGTTAGACTGGGTTGCCTAGGCTATCCATTCTTGTTCAGATTCGCCATGGACGAGATCATGGATACTGCCCTGGAAAAATCTGAGTCCTGCGATGTTGAACTGCTCCCTGGTGACCGTCTTCGGGACTTAGAGTACGCCGAGGCATCGCTGTGATTTGCGAGTCCTCCCAATCAGCCCACCATGTGCCTCTTAGACGCGAGATGTCCGCCTCCCAATTTGGGATGACATTTGCCCCTTCAAATGTAAGATCCTGTTACAGCAGTGGCCAAGTGCATGTTCTTCTCTCACCCTTTCTGGACATCCGCTGGAAGTGATTGACAAATTCATTTACCTTGGGAGTTGCCTTAGTATTGACGGTTTGTCAGAGGAGATCTCCCTGCTTGTCCCCAAAACTAGAGTCGCTTACGCTAACCTTCGTCACCCGTGGTTTCGTCGTGACCTCAGCCTCACTCTTAAGGGACCAGTCTATAATGCTGCGGTACGAGCGATTCTGCCGTACGGCTGTTAAACTAGGCCAGTTCGCAAAAGCGATGTTCAGCGGATATCTGTCTTCGATCACCACTGCCTGCGAAGCATTGCTGGTGTTAGATGGCAGCATCGCATCAGTAATGATAAAATCCGTCGATGAGTCCTTAGATCTAACATACTTCACCGACCGATTGATAGCATCATTTCAATGCGGAGGCTTCGCTGGCTTGCTCATGTGCTCCGCATGCCTACTCAGTGGCTACCACTATATATATATATATATGTATATATATATATATTTATATATATATATATATATATATATATATATATATATATATACATATACATATATATATATATATGTATATGTATATATATATATATATATATATATATATATATATATATATATATATATATATATATAGATGCAACAGCATACGAATAGGCATGGAGCCATCAAAAACCATGGGACTCAAGGTAAGGTGCAGATATCGTTAAAAAATCATACAACACTGAGGAGTCCGTGGTTTCGTCAGAGGGCGAGGTACTACCTGGTTGCCCAAGCCGAAGTAGGGCGTTGACTTAGGGTACACCACCTCGAGCCTTTGGCCGAATGACCTGTTCGCAAGGCAACGGAGCGAAGTCAGAGAATCGCGCCAACTGCGAGCCGGAGACTGATTGTCTAGTTCACACGCCTTTCGTTTGTTCCTTTGCCAAACAGGGACCAATGCTCCTCACAATTTCAGAATTAAGTTGCTGGAATACAATGCTTCGGCAGTAGGAAGCAAGGGGCAGTGACTTTATTTAGTGGAGCAACATCCGCCTCGTCACGGTGTTGTTAAACGAACATTTGTAACTTTTTATAGGGAGATCGTTTGCCAGGCGAAAGTCCACCACGTCCTGAAACACTACCGCTGAAAGATTTTCAGGAACGGGTTAATCCCGAGCCACCCAGTTGGTATCACGAGGAGGTGCTTCGGCAAGCCAGCCGAAGGCGCAAATGTCGAAGCGGGTTGTGGTTGGGCATTCCCGACTTTCGAGTTGGGGACCAAAGGACCCCGAGCACATCTGGTTACAAAAGCCAGAGGATATGGCCAAGGACCGGAATCTGTGGACGGTGGTGTACGGAATCTGTGGATGCTGGGGTAGGAGTCGACGCGGCCTACTTAGATTTCTCAAAGGCATCCGACCGCATAGACTATCGCATTCTCCTCCACAAACTCCAGAAATATGGAATCGGCGATCCTGTTCTGGGCTGGATAGGAGACTGTCTCGTGCAACGTCACCTGAATGTGAGGGTTAGAAGCAACCTGTCGGAATCCATCGAAATTCAGTGCGGCGTACCACAAGGCTTGGTACTTGGACCCGCCTGTTCCTGGTTTTCATAAATGATCTCGCAAGCGTGCTATCTTCTAACTGTTGGCTAGTTGCTGATGATCTAAAGGTATGGCGCACTATAGCTGCAGTGGAGGATCACACAGTGTTACAGGAGGACCTGGACAAAGCGTATACATGGTCCATCGAGAACAGGCTGCATTTCAACGTCACCAAGTGCAAAGTTCTCAGTATACGGCACAACAGTATGCGCAAGTACCGCATAGGACTACAAATTCTATAGCATGCTTCTCTCGAGTGTGATCTCAGCGTGCCAGTTCAAGATGACCTCGGTTGTTTGAGGCAGACTCAAAAGGCATCTAAGAAAGCAAACCAGTACCTCGGCCTTCTTCGCAGAGCTTTCGGGAAGTTTGGCCCTTCAGTCTTTCCAAAAATGCTTAGTGCGTACGTGAGGCCGCACGCCGTATACGCTATTCAAGCGTGGCAACCCTGGCTCAAGCACCATCTCACCGCGCTCGATACTGCACAACGTAGGGCAACGAAGAGCGTCAGAGGTTTAACCAACATCCCCTATCCACTCAGGCTGAAGACTGTCAAAATAGACAGTGGACGTTATCGGCGTCTAAGTGGCGATCTCATAATGGTGTACCAGATCCTGAGAAGGCCCAAACACCCATGTCATTCCCTTCTAATACTCAGTCACAACACCTCGCTAAGAGGTCACCAGTTTAAGTTAGTCACGCACTACAGCCGCCTGGAATGTCGGCGAAACTATTTTTCCCTTCGAGTGGCACAGCCTTGGAACGCCATCCCGGAACATGTAATTAGTGCACCCACCGTATTCCTTTTCAAAAAAGGCCTTGACGATGCCCTGTCACATTTACACTACGTGCTATAGCCCATGACCACCAGATGCTGGTGCTAATGCACAACAGACAGTGGATAGTGCCATAACCCTACTCGAGAATGAGTCACTCCAAACTCCTTGCATGAAATTTGATAAACGCTACTACTACAGAAACTGGATTACTGTATCCTGTCGACCCAAGATAGTTGCACACGAGTAAGCGTTGTCCTTGCTATCTTTTTATTTTTCTCTCACCTATTATGTGATCAATGACCACTCCCCTTATTGCTTCGTGTGCATACATTCTCATTTTAAACTCCCTTTATACGACAGTATAGTTACATCTGTTAGAAATCCGTGAGAATATTTGTAGCTCGGGATGCGGATGAGGGTATGCGGGTGTTCTCCGAGCTGGCTGATTTGGCTGCAAACGTTTCCTCGTCAGACTAGACGACATCCCGATGATGATGTAGCCTAGTCTGACGGGGAAACGTTTGCAGCCAAATCAGCCAGCTCGGAGAACACCGGCATACCCTCAGTTACATCTGTAATCGCCCAAACTGACGACTATTATTCTTTGCTCTATCTTTTTTGTCACGCTAAACACCCTACGGGACATGTCAAGCCCCTGCATTTTTACCCGTTATAAATCATTGTTCATTGTTCATTGCAATTGCGCACTTGCCGTGAGCCACTTCTTCCCTAGCAGTTGTTTTCCCTTACAATCTATTTTTCCTCTGGTGTATTGTGACAGCCAATAGTAATGTAATTGTTAAAGTGTTATATATATATATATATATATATATATATATTTACATATATTCAGTCACCTTAGCCAAAATGGGTGTCAAAGAAATTGACTTGTACTTGTCTGATGTGCTTAGGTCACAGCCTTTCGGAATCGGCCTCACCATGAGCATTTCCAAACAATCCGTAATGAACCTTCGGACAGTGGCTTGTTGGACGAGTCAGTCACAGCAGGTGAGGTGATCTCCGACAGAGACTTGCACATCCATGTGTGGAGTTCTTCAGGATTAGCAGGCTTGGTGCCGTCAATATTGATGAATAGCTGACACACCTCTTCAATACACTAATCCAGACTATTAAGTTCGGTACAGGCGATAGATGTCCAACTCGGAATTTACAAATATGAACCGAGGAGCGCCACCAACTCCGATGCACGCGCAGTGCTAGAGGTTAAGGGCTGTCAGTTCAAGCTCTCTAGTAACGATAGATCACCTGAAGGCTACAAGCGCCGCTTCGTATAGGGAAATATTTTTCTTCGGAGCGGTCTTCGCAGCTAGTGTGAGCTGCACTTTGAAATGCCGGTCCTCACTCGTTTTTACGTTATTACACTTAGCTCGCTGGTTCTTACACGCATCATTTTCGTTAGCGGAGCCGGTGAAGAGGAGTTTATCAGATAATCTGCTGCGGCACCGAGCCGTTTTACCTTACTCCTTGTCGAACCAACGTGATTTGACTTCTCCAGCTTTCCGACACTATAGCGCTATAAACAGAACAAAACAGTAATTTCATTGCTTTTATAACTGTTCAACAGTGTTCAACATCTGCGGCTTGTGGCGAAGACCAATACACCATTCACCATGATAATCCTACGAGATTCGTTAACCTTTAGCTATTTTACCCGATAAAACCATTGTTTCATTGTTCGTGGCTTAATTTGCAGTGCCGAAGTCAGTTTGCTAGTGGTTATAAGCTGGGTCCAGCGGATGGTAGAGGCTATAATTACAGAGTAGTCGGGGCTCCAGAATCTGAACGCCATACAAATGTTGTTTACAGCCTTTTAACATCAAGTCTATGTACGGCGGAGTAGAGTGCGCGTCTATACGTGTCAGTTGGCAGAAGTATTGCGCCGCTCCACTTTCAAGCAACAAGTCCACGAACTTTGCACCGGTCTCACAGTATCCATACATATGTTGGAATTTAGGCCAGCGTGCTTGAGAACAAGTCAAGTCGACCATGAGTGGAAAATAGGAACGATAAATGTGGCTTCGGAGTTGCGGCAGCCAATCCAAACAAGGGTTCCGGTGACTGCGATAATATGCACCCAGGAATAGCTCTCCTCGCCTGAGGTGGATCGAGCACCACAATTGCTCATGTAAACCATTGTCGCTGTCGTGGTCGCTCAAAAGTATCCCACGTAGAGAAAACCAGATATAGAGCAAGACGCCGGCGTAAAGTTTCGAAAATATATCACAGCGAAAGGACGTGCGTAAATCAAGCTCAAGTTCCTGAGTAAGTGCCTTAACATTCAACCACGTCACTGCGCGTCCCACTACGTCTGGTGGTTCAGAAGCAACGCAGCGACACAGCTCATCACATTTGTTCAAAAGACTGATGTGGATAAGGGCTACAAGAATATTATACCAGGAAGCACTTGGCCTACCTGAAGAGTGAGCGACCGGCTAATCCGAATTCACACTCATGTTGAAACCACCCGAAAATTTACTATATATATATATATATATATATATATATATATATATATTTCACCTCACCGGTTCGACGGTTTAGTTCTATGATGACATTGGAGGCGCTCTCGGTCAGCTGGATGATTCAGCTTTTCTTGACCTGCTCTGCGATTTTCTTGTTCACCTGCTTTGCCAAAATGCTCAAATGCATTTCGACTTCCGGATACAAATAAAAACTGCTGAATTTCTCTCCAAGCTGAAGTGCCACCAATTGTTTACGAAAAATGGGTCATGCTTAGCCAAGCAATGCACGAGGTCTAAAACGTCCTCTCCATTTTCCTGACCTACTTTGTCATTCTGGATTTTTTCTCGGTGACCACACAGTACCTTGTTCTGGTTGGCGAGCAAACTGACGATATCCAGTAATCTAGATAGAATTTGACGCTGTTCTTTGTTGCCTTTTCCATAGGTGTTTTGTCCATCTCGTCAAGTGACTTTCCTCTCTAGCTTCTTCCAGTTGACGAATGCCTTGACATGCGATTTGCTAGATTGGTGTTTATATAAACTTAGCTTTGCTTTCTACTAATTTCTGGAACCCTCATCAATCTAGAAACAAGGCAGTCTTTTGAAAACCGTCTGCCGTAGAAACAAAACAGGATCTCATTGGATGGAAAATTTACCATCCATGTTGGCAAGCTTTGCTCTCCGAAAAAAATCAGTTCATTGTTAGCTTCCTTGCTTCACCTATTGTATTCGCTCCAGGACGCGGTACTTCTTTGAAGTAAGGATCGAGGCGCTGCACAGAAGTAGATCCGAGCCGGACATCCAGTGCTAATTTCATTGGTAATCTTAACAGACTATAGATCGACATTCGTAAAACTCGTTGCTGTACGTGTTTTCGTCCCAGAGAGTGATTGTGTTACCAATGCTACAAATTCCTGCGCGTCTTCTGGACTAATATTACTAATATTTTCAATTGCAGCAATGCTGACAACGTCGTTTTCTGTTGCTCAAGCAACAACGTTGGAAGACCCAGCTCCATGTTGGGTCTGCGCTTGGTTATCGCACTTTATTTTCACCCGAAAAAGTATAAAACGAGGTTGGGGTAAGCAACAAAATTGCTTGGGACTTTCGATCAACTTATAGAACTCCCGGGTCAAAGAAAAGCAAGACCGAAAGTGAACTATGGCGCTATAGAAATGGATATCACCTTCAGTAAGGTCAAACCATCCCAATAACCGCTCAGTACGGAAACAGCCGAGTCTTCACAAGGCACATAACGGTAGTATAAATCACCATACCTGCGACTGCACATAGTGATCACGAAGGCCAGAATCAGCAAGCGAGTCCATGCAATTACTCATATTGGGCCATAGAAACATATACAAGGACGTGGCCGCTGTACGACTTCTAATGGGAAATAATGCGTTGCCTTCACGGGCAACCATAGTGGGGGTATGTGTAACGGGACGAATATGGGCAGATGCGAAAAGGAACAGACGACAGGCAGTTGTGACAGATGGTGCGACTGGGTTATTGAGTATACACAGCAGTAGTGTAAGCTACAACATCTGATTTATCTTGAAAAATTTCCGTCTACACTTGGTAATGAGCCCTTACCTGTATTAAAATTGCCGCTTCCATTAACATGCCGCCTGGGGCGGACTGCCCCGGCCCCCCTTTTGCTAAACCTCTGGCCTGATCTATTTCCGGACGAATATGCACGCTCTTGTCCCTCAGTCCACACAGTCGAGACAGTAGTAGTTTCGCGCTGGCGTCGTCGGGAATAGTTACCTGCATAAGACGGTTCTTCTCAGCTGTGATTTTGTTGAAGCTGACAACGTCTCAAATTGACTCCGTCCTCACTAACGTCACTAAGTACAAGACATTCCCCATGTACAGCTGCATAAACGGCGTTAAACATCTATTTAATTCCGAGCTGTTTGGATAGCCTGACTGAGACCTCGGATAAGATCGATCGGCAGTGCGTTTCTTTATGGTTTTCCTTTGGGAGGCAGCGCTTTGGTGATCATTCATTGGGTTATAGAGAGTTGAAAGGAAACCCTTTGTCAGCTGTGTTATTCCCCGCTCATTGCCGGGGTAATGTCAGTTGTTGCGGCATAGTGTTCCACAAGGGACCACTACGCTCGTAGTGAACACTGCAACATTCATGCTTGTTCAGCAAATAGATGCCTAGCAACCGCTTGAAACATTCCACTGTTTGTGCACTGATGACTAGCTCAGGTAGATTGTTCCAGTCATTCGCCATACAACTTGACGAAGTAGCATTGGGCCGAACTGAAAACTACCATGACTTAAATAGTTTCTAACAATGACCCGTGTCGAACTTTTCGCGAAAAGATGAAAGAATTCCTGAAACTCACTCTCCATCTCATCTCGAAGAATACGGTAGGTGTAAATCAAGTAAACGACGAAGACGATACTCCAAGGAGAACTAGTTCATCCTTTGAAGGAGATGAGGGTAAGAGAGGTTCCGAAGTATAGAGACGGATTTTGATCCAAGCCGCTAAACCATCTCTATCAGAGCGCAAAATTGAACGGGTAGTTTCTGGTAAAGTGGCATTCATCACATTTCCAACGAACACTATGTGTTCCCTATTATGCGGCCTCATGAGCTTCTTTCAATGTCTTTGAAGAAATTGTATCAACCACCACGATCTCTGATACTACTTGGCGGGACCGCAATATTGGTGAGTCACAGTTTGAGTTTACCAGATGTAACCATTCTGCGGTGACGTCCTGGATGGTGAAATCTGTAGACGAACCAGGTTTAGATAGCGGATTTGTTCTAATTCCTGCGTTAGAGCTTCACCGTTATTCGATGTGTGCATAGATTTACTCGGGCTAGACGCCAGTGACTAACTTGTGTTTGGCTTGAGTGAACTGTCAGGTCTGAGTACCCTCAATCCGTGGGTTGATGAAGTCTGTCCGTTCGTTGCACTTTACTTGTTGCTATGGGATTCGGGATGCATTGTTTTAGGACAGCGCTAAACTTGAAGCGTGGTTCTAACATGGGATGGGTTACGACCTGGCGCACTTGTCACGTATGTTCATCACAGGTACACATGAATTAGATGCACGTTGAAGGGGTGCGGGTTGACACGGAACCAATCGCTGCTCTCATCTGCATGACTCCTGGTCTTATTCCTTCATGCTTACACTGGGTAGCGGGTGCTGCTGGTGCAAGTCGCCAGGGTCTCGCTGTAAGCTTATTTTTCGGGGACTGTTCGCAATCACAGTACCAGTCGAACCGTGTGCTGAAGGCCACCAGAGGTTTACTGCATGCAGACACACTCAAGCTTGAAACTAGAATGGTTATACACCCTCCTGAGGCGGGAGAGCCTATGGTACGCTGAGGCTGGTGGTGGCTAGATCCCGACAGATGGTCTACCACTATTGCTAATGTTGTGCCATGGGCTCATGTCCTGCGCGCCTCCTCGTGGCGACCCCTGGGTGGGAGTTAGGTTTCGCCCTTCTCTCTACTAAGATCCAGGTCCCCAATCCGCATGAGTCAGTGAACTGACCATGTGCTAGACCCGCTGCCTTTCGGGTGTACATTTAATCGAAGGCTTTGGCTGAGGACCAGCGTCGTTCTCTGTCAGGTGTGAGCCCCTGCCAGTATCCTTGTCCATCCTGTTCGGATGATAGGAAATGGACGATGGCCCACTTTCCGTAAAACCCAGCCATGGGAGACAGCAGGTCTACAGGTTATAGGCTCACCGCTCGATTGCCGTAGAGCACCAGCGTCACGCATTATCTCTGACGGTGGGAGGGCACCTCCGGGTGTTCAATGATTTGCTACTGCGCGCCTCAAGCCACGCAGCCCCTGGTCAAATTGGTGCAAACCCGTCAAAACCCCCCTGCGTCTGGCCGTGATCGCGGGTGCAAATCATACTATGGTCGCAAAACATATGTGAACAGTACCAGATTTCCAAAGGCTGCGTATGACTGCCGTCAAGCAGATCCCCATCTGTCTCTGCAATCATATTCCCGAGCTGGATCTGCTCCCCACTGCCTTGTGGGTCAGCCTGTTGAGCCAAAAGCTCCAGACATAGTCCGTCAAGCAAACCTCCAAATCACCCATTGCCTTGTGGGTCAGGCTACTGAGGTAAAACCTCCGGGTTGAATCTTTTTAGTAAACCTCCAAATCACCCACCGCCATGTGGGTCAAGCTATTGAGCCAAAGGCTCCGGGTGGACTCGCTCAAGTAAATCTCCAAAGCACAGCCGCCACCACGCGAGCGATTGCCCACCAATGCAATCGTATGCCTGCGCACAAAACACTCAGCATCGGGTGCTGGGATATGCGCGTACCACTCGACCGGAACTCGAGTGAACACTCCGAGCGACGTACTGCACTGGTAGGCATTGAACTGGCGCACTACATCGATATTGCGGTGCTCCGTGAGACCCAGCTCTCTGAGCAAGATCCGCTGAATGAAGCAGGTGCAGGCTACATGTTCTACTGGGTGTGCAACGCCGCCTCAGCACCACATGACCATGGGGTCGGATTTGCCATATCCGATCGCCTCCATGGCCAGCTTGTGAGTGAACCAAAAGGCATCAGAATGCGACTGCCTGCTCGCCTACGACTCCGAAGAGGTAAGTTTGCCACCTTTATAGGCACGTACGATCCGACCAAGTCTTTTGGTGATGACACGCGCGATCAATTCTACACCCAGTTATTCACCGTGATACGGTCTGTGCAGAGGAGCGACCGACTATCCCTACCGGAGGATTTCAACGCGCGCAATTGGCGCGATGCATCTAGATGGACAGGTGTCATCCGTCCACATGGCATTGGTTCAGCAATTGCGAACGGTGACAGGCTGCTCTCAGTGTGTGCCACTCACGGCCTGACGATAACGAACGCTCGGTTTGCACTAAGTACAAGTGATATAGCACCTCGGACGCACCCACGGAATCGTCACGCTCACCTGCTCGACTATGTAATCGTACGTCATCGTGATATGCGTCAAGTGTGCGTGACACGTGTACTGGGTAACGCTGGGTGTGGCACTTATCACAAATTGATGAGGACCAAACTGTACATATATTTGCCTAAATCTGTGTATTGCACTCTTGCCGCGAATCCGCGTAAATTTGCCATTCTCTTCCTCGGTACTGTGGCGAAACGTATTTAGCTGGAAAAGTCAACGGTTTCACGTCTGTAATGTGGAATACATAGCCACAGTGGGAGACCTGTAGCACCACATTCGCAACCAAGTGACAGCTGCTGCCGAGGAGACCGTTGGGCGCGCAAACTGCAAACAGGCTGATTGGTTTGATGAGAACAATGCGACGATTGGCATATTGGTGCCGGAGAAGAATGCAGCATTTGCTGCACATGGCGCAGACCCCAGTGACATGGGAAAGAAGAGGGAGTTTCACAGAATTCGACGACGACTGACTCGAGAGCTCCGTCGCATTAATAATGCATGGTGGGCAGAGAATGCGGGGCTGTTAGAATGCTACGCCAAAAGCCGTAGGCACAGAGAATTATTCGACTTCATGAAGTCGGTATATGGACCGAGATTGCAGCCGCTGAGGACGCTGATCGAGTGTAGTTCAGGCGCTACCTGCACACAGACTGCAGACATAATTCAGATCTAGCAAAACACTGACATTTTGTTGAACAACCGTTCAGATTTTGACTCATCCTCAACAACAGCAGTACATCAGCCATTTGAACTGATGCTTCGCTGCCATACAACCATGAGGACCTATGAAATAAAGAATAAGAAGAGGGAGAGAAGGGGGACTTACCTGAAAAACCTTAATGCCCTAAGCAAACATTCAGGGTCAAGGCGCCTACACCTTGTGTAGACAACATTCCGTCAAAAACAGCTGGCTATCGTGCAAAGATAAGGCGGCATCGGCGAGACAGCTTCCTTGCGGCTTTCACTGCCACGCGTCATAATCAGCCATTACCCCGCAGATAACTCAGCACCAAACACACTTTAAACAGACAATCCGATTAGGAGACGGTAGCAGACGCGCCACTAGTGTCGGTTGCGAGCCATGTTCTGTAAAGTCTCGAGCCAAGCACAAGGTGAGTCACGTGGACTCCAACCCGGAAGGCGAGACGGACCAACGGCACCCAGTTTGGTCATCAGTGACTTCATTTCCCGCTGCCAAGTCAACTTCTGTCCACCTCGAGCCTTGCGCCATCCGACACCTGGTAGACTGAACAAGGCCCTCCTAGGTAAGCGGTGACCAGGCATGCGTAGCACGTGCCCGAGCCAACGTAACTTATTCAGTGCTATCTGTTGTTCTAGGGAGCTAGCATGATCATCACCCCCTAGTACTCGCCTACGCATATCATCGTTGCGGACACGCTGGTGCCATCCGACACCAGCAATGCTTCCAAAACAACGGTGATCAGAGACTTGAAGGCGCCTCAGATCTTCAGACCGAAGGGGCCAAGTTTCACTACCATACAGCAGAACGGCCCTCACTGTGGCCTTGTATACACGGCCTTTCAGACGGAGGGAAACTCCCTTCTGTCGCCAAAGGTGACGCAGGTTCAAGAAGGCAGCTCTAGCCTTTGCAATGCGTGAGCTCACGTCAGTTTCTATGCGCCCATCATTGCTGATGCCACTGCCAAGATAAGTGAATTGATCAACCACCTCGAGTTCCTCGTTAGCAAGCGTCAAGGGGTCATCGAGTGGCTGGTGGTCCTGCAGCAACACTTTGCATTTTGAAGGTGCGAAGTGCATACCAAATAATGGGACCACTCTGGTTAGGCTATTCAGGGTTGATTGTGCCGCCTCAACATTGTCGAAAAGCAAGACGATATCGTCCGCATAATCTAGATCAACTAACCGTTCACCAGGCAGCACTTCAACACCTACATCGTGAGATTCCGCAAGGGAACACTCCATGATAGAATCCACGACGAAATTGAACAAAAACGGGGAAATCGGAGCAACCCTGACGAACGCCACTTGTAGTCGAAAAGCTATCCGATAGGACACCATAGACCCTGACGCGGCCTGTAGTGTTCGAGTATAGAGCACGAAGGATGTTCACATATTTCGTGGGAACACCTTTCCGCGCAAGTATTTCGAACAGAATCGATCGATCGACTGAATCGAACGCACTCTTGAAATCGAGGAACACAGCTATTGTCGGTCTGCGGTATGCGTGGCGCTACTCTAGCACCTGCCGCAAAGTAAATATATGATCTATACAGCCACGTCCTGGGCGAAAACCGGCCTGCTCTTCTCTAATCCGAGATTCCCGTTCTGCAGTGAGGCGACGAACGATAATCGAGGCCAGTAATTTTGTCACAACTGGCGTTAGGCTAATACCCCTGTGGTTCGCACAGTCTGTGCGACTGCCATTCTTGTACATTGCCACTACAATCGATTCGCTCCAATTAGCCGGCACACTCTCTTCGTTCCAGATACGTTCGAATAGGGAGGTCAGTGCTTTGCAGAGGACCTCACCTCCATCCTTAAATAGTGCAGGTGGTAGGGAATCCGGGCCAGCGGCACGAAAACGATTGAGGGCTGTGATCGCGTTTCGGACCTCGGCCTCCGACGGAGGCTCTAAACTAACCGTCCATGGCTCGTCCTGCATCACCTGAGTAGGAAGAGGTCCGGGAGCAGGGGGCCAGCTGAACTGATGTTTAAAGTGCTCAGCCCAACGAGCCATACGGCGCTCCTTATTGTGTATCAGTGCACCCGCGCTGTCCCTGATTGTCTCACTGACGCCTGGTTTTCTCGGACCAGTGGTGCGTATTAGCTGGAAGAGCTTCCGGTAATTGCCTACTGCTCTTGCCTCCTCCAATTCTTGAGCCCGACTGGTCCACCAGGCTTCCTTGTCAGCACGTAGGCTCCGCATTAGTTCACGCCTAATAGCCCGTCTGGTCACATTGTGTTCAGAACCAGCCGGGAGGTGTCTTCTAGCTTCCAAAAGGTTCACGGACCTCTCGGATATCCAGTGACTGGTGCGATGACGACTGATAGTGCCACAAGCAGATGCTCCTGCGTCGTGCATAGTGGCCGAGATCCTATTCCACTGAAGTTCAGTATCATTAGGACAAGACAGCGAGAGTTCGCTATGCAGTGCTTCTTGATAGGCTTGCCTGACAGAGGGCTGGGACAATTTCTCCGTTGCCAATCGGGGGAGACGCTTTGTGCGCCTTCCGGTAAAGTTCATGGAGAAACGACAGCGCACCAAGGCATGGTCAGAGTCGACACAGGTACTCCAGTACGAGCGGCAATCCAGAATGGAACCGCGCCACCTGTGACTTATGGCTATGTGGTCAATTTGGGTCCATCGCTGACCAGCTACAGGTGGACGCCAAGTGGCACTTCGGCGCCCACTGTGTCTAAAAGCAGTGCTAGTAAGAAACAACTGGTGCTCCGCACACAGTTGCAGCAGACGCTCGCCGTTGTCAGTTCGTTCGGCGTTAAGTCCATACTTACCACCCAGCTGAGCTTCTGAAGAGCTCAGACGCCCTACTTGTGCGTTCATATCCCCAGCAAGTACTATAATATCTGAACTAGTAGCACTGCGTAGCAGCGTGTTCAGTTCGTGATAGAAAGTGTCCTTGACTGCATTAGAACTACAGTCAGTGGGAGCATGAACAGAAATCACAAACAAACAGCGTTTTGTTTTACTTCGCGAATTCACCTTAGCTGATGTCGTCAAACGGGCTGCACATAAACGGCTGTTCACCGGAATCCAATCAACCAACGATGACTCAGCTTTGGAGCTTAGAATGATACCTACACCTGCTTGACACGTGAGTGCCGCATCGGCGTCTCTGGATGCGTGCAACCAATAACGAGAGGATAAACCGGGTGCAGTCAATTCAATAACCCCGTTAGGGTCATTAATCCTAGTTTCGGACACACAACACACATCAACACCCAGTGTGTGATTTAATTTTACAGAAATGGACGCCATCCCATTTCAAACCCCCAACCTGGAGGACCAGGAGACTGAGTTTGTCTGACCTCTCACCATTGACCAAGCTGGTAGGAGTAGCTCTCAAGATGCTCGGAGGCATCACCCAGTATAGCTCAATGGGTCAATGAGGTACGCAAACCGTCGCACCACGTTACGGTCCAGTCTCGTTGCGACGGTCAGATTTTGACTGGCCTACTTTGAACGGCCTGAAGCAGCAAGAAGTGAAGGTGAGTTTGGCGGACACGCCGACACTGGATGAGACGCAGAGAGCACTTGCTCAGCTGCGAAACGGCAAGTGAGCCGCTGCCGACGGCATCCCGCTTGAAGTATTGAAACAAGACGGACCCGGGTTGGTAACCGGGTTCCACTACCGTGCAATGCATGTGGATTGATGAGGAGGTGCTTCATGAGCTGAAGGATGCCCCAGTGCCATTACGGTAAAAGGGGAAAGGAAGCAGGCAATGTGCCGCAAATTATCGTGGTATCAAATAGCTGAGTTGTGTGCGCAAGGCAATTGCCCGAATCCTGCTTAGCCGCCTCGTTACTCAGCTTCTGGAGCTGAACGTGGCAGACGAGTAACGTGAATGGTCGTTCGGTTCACAGCATCATAGATATGGTTTTTGCGCCTCGTCAGTTGCAGGAGAAGTGCAGAGAACGACAACAGCCATTGTGCTCGCTCTTTGTTGATTTCACCAAGGCATTTGATACGGTGAACCGCGAGGCATTGTGGCTGATGTTGGGTAGATTTCGTTTTCCGAGTAAACTTGTAAGTTTAATTAAATGTCTGCACAGTGTTATGCAGACAAGGGTGCAGCTGAGTAGAGAGACCTCGGATGACTTTGCAGGTATCTCTGGTGTGAAGCATGGATGTGTCTTAGCTCCTGTCCTGTTTAATATATATCTTCATGCCATAATGTCTTGTGCTTTTGATACGGCTTGTGTTTTCAGTGTTTGTGTGGGGCATCATATTGATGGTGGGTTGGTGAACATCCGCAGTTTTGGTGGGAGAACGCTAGTCTGTGAGACAACTATCCGTATGTTGCTGTTCGCTGACGACTGTGTGTTGTTTGCACACAGCGCGGATGAGTTGCAGCACATGACTAGTGCTCTGGCTTCGACAGCGGCCAAATTCGGGCTCACCATCAACACAAGCAAAACTGTCTGTCTCTTTCAGCCCTCACCGGAGGTGCAATCTTCAATATTGCCGCAAATCAGCATTGGTGCTGAAGTATTGGTAACCACCTCCCGCTTCTGCTACCTTGGGAGTGTGATGTCGACTGACCAGCAGATACACATGGAGCCGCGTATCCGCGTCTCGAAGGCAGCGGCGGCATTCGAGAAGCTGGAGTACCGAGTGTGGAACAGCCATCTGGTTACCACTGGCATGAAGCGGATAGTGTACAAATCCATGGTGCTGTCCGTTCTTCTGTACGGCAGAGAAACCTGGTCGATTTACCAGCGGGATGTGTGATATCTCGAGCGGTTTCAGCAACAGTATTTGCGACGGATTCTGCGCGTCGGTTGGTGAGACAGAGTTACAGACACGTAGATGTTGCGCCGAAGTGGAATGTATGCAGCCGACTGCATACATTTGCTGAGACACCGTAGGTGGCTAGGTTACGTGTGATGTATGGATTCAATTCAGATGTCGAAATTCAGATGTGGAAACCGAATCCTCATTATCAGGTAAAATCAAAGTGGGCCTCTCAAGTTCTAATCTTTATTGCAGGTCATGGGAATCGAAAGCGGTTGATCGGCATGCAAGGCGCGACCTGATCACGAAGGCATTTGCTGAGATGCAGGAGAAAGCCCTCATGCCTGCCGAGAATAAGTGGCAGGTTCAGAAGTGGCAGGCTCCGATGGGTTGTACTGCATGGATATCGAGCGCATGGTGCTGTAGCACATGAGGTCGCGAGTGTCTGACTCAAGCAGGCCTAGTGATCCATGAGCCAGGCCACTCGGGTCCAGCACCGAAACGACGATGAGTCCTGCTGAGGACGTAGGCAGAACCGGCGCAGCATTGGTAGGTACGCTGACTTCGATTTACTAACCGCGTGCTTGCATGCTGAGTCTCATTATTTTAGCTAGTGGGTTTGCTATACTGGCCTAATGCTTTTGTATCTCTTAATTATGTCTGACTGAACCATCTTCTATAAACGTGCACAGGTTGCTTAAGCTAATTGTTGTTAACTTCGATAAAATTTTCGCGTTTGTGTCATTTTCTTAAAATATGTTTCCTAACTTCGTGAGTTTATCGCGGATTTGTTCGTAACCAATATACTTGATATGCTTATTTAGTGAAGAGTTATATCACAGTATCTATATGCATTGTTCGATTCATCTTATTTGATGGCGTCGTTTTAACTGATTGGCTGTTGCTTGATATCCCCAGGTGTGGTTGCGCTGGATGTGCATATTGACAATGTGCCTACCTGTCTATTACCTACCACGTTGTCCATACTGGCTCCAAGTGACAGCTGGACGTAGCTGGAGAGGACGGAGTGCACGTTTCTCGTGGCCGCGCTAGGCTCGAAGAGTGGTTCCATGCACTCAGTGTGGAGCGGACTACGGTCCAGCCACCGCCTTCTGTGCGGTTGATTCCCCAAATACAACGTGCTTGTGTTTGCCTGTGAAGGAGTGTGGGCCGGCTCCGTTGATGAAACGTGGCTCTCATTCGCATGCCTCCCGGTCTTATTCCTTCGTATTTACACTGGATATGGGATGTGTGGATGGAGCTGTGGGTGGTGCTGTGCAGTACACCCGTGGTCCCTCTGTAGGCGCAGGTGTCCTGGGACTGGCCATAGTGACAGGCAAATCCGAAATCGGCTGCTCCTGTAACCTGTCGTGAGCAGCCCCATGCAGCATATTTTATACAGGTTAAAAGTGCGACTTCTCTGCGAAATTCTCTGCATTTAAAATGGAAGAGGTAACTGATGGTTTTTACATTGTGGTCAGAAAGAATCGAGTGCCGTTTTCTCTAGTTAACTGCATGGCCAACGAATTTGTCTCGTCAGATCCTGACTATTAGTACTCGTGACATTGGGATTCCGTCAGGAATAACCAGTTACACACAGCGATTCACCCAAGTTCCTGTGGCTGCCCCTAGTGTCCCAACTGTCTCATTCACCGGTTGATCAGAGATACACTCACAAATCTCACAGCATTCGTGATAACGCAAGTTGGTCTGGTACACAGCGACCGAGTTTACTGGACACGTGCAACGACCGCGGCGCACAGTGGTAACGCCTGAATCGTGCCGTTTCTCCATCAAGCACATGGCCCTCTGTGATCGGCAGACAAGTTCAATATCGTCACAAATCTCCCCGATGTCCACTGCAAAAGTAAGGAATACGAACAGCACAAGAACGTGAGTGGAGTAGAGCGTAACATTATGTGTATGCGAATTATATGGGGGAATGTATGCGATATTTAACTGCAGCCTATGAGATGCAAATCGCAGGCGTTTAAATGGTCTATTTGCAGACTAATTCACACGTCCATGGTATAAGTCAAGAGTTGTACTTTGGTATATTCTTGTCCCTTGTGCACATGACAAGAGTGAGCAAGTTAAGCCTGTCTACTTCGGTGAACAAAAGCGCTTCGTGTATGATACGTAGGTAGATAAAATGCGCGTTCGTCCCAACAAGGTGGTTCCGATAAACATAATTCAAAGTCCGCGTTTACGTATCTGCTCAGCATAAGTTTTCTACCAACGGTTGTGACCTCATGATATAGCATAGCATGATCTGAGCAGAATAATGAAGCTAGCAAAGTGACACGCAATAACGCCCGAGTTAGAATAAAGTGAATGCTATCATCCTTCGAGGCGGACGTGCCATTACTGTTGATGAAAAAGTATGAACCAACGCGTTGACAAATAACGTGACATGTAAAACTTACTTAGGAGGGCATACTCCACTTACTCAGGCCACCGTCGTACACCCGCCACAACTCCATCTGACGCACGTGCACTATCCCATTTTGCTCATCCTCTAGTTCATCAGTATCCGGATCAGGGCAAGCACATCCAACGCTGTACAAAGTAAAATGAGAAACGATTTCCCTGATAAATGTCATACCAGTGTTGCTGGTACACTGCATGCTCTCGAATACAGTTTAGCTCCAATCCGAGCTAGCACTCCGTAAGTAATTGAGTACATTTAAAGTAGTATCATCGCAAAAGTTTTACACCAGATGGGTAAGAAAGTCAAGCAAAGATTTGATTAGTTCAGTCTCCGCTTAGCTGAAACATCATGACTACTGGTGGACACCCAAGGACTTGCCAGTTCAAATCTGGGCCGACCGATTACCTCAGCCTCACAGAAGCAACCAGGGAAGAAATCCGCCGTGAGTGAAAGTCATCTTAAAAGCACTTGAGAGTTTCTCAGCACTGAAAGACGTTCAGACAAAGCATTTCAGTTGATACAATCAATAGTCAAAACCCCGGCTGTCGTGTTCAGATATTTGGCTTTGCTTTTGCTCCGGATTCTCTTATCCGACTCACAATTCTAGTTAGCAGTCGTTGACCAGTCATATGGTCTTGCATTTGATTGGTTGCAATTCGAACGTCTAATTGTACTGCGCGTATGTGTAGACAATTTTCGCCATACATACGTTCTGGTGCTGCTCTGGTCTGCTGCTTTTCCGGTAAACGACGAATATCCCCGTCGCATGTTACCGATGTCTTTGCATGCTATTGCCCCTGCATGGTTCTAGACTGACTCTGTGGTTACCCCAAATGCAAGATGCTGGGAAGACTGGAAAAGTCTTTTCCGGATTATATTTCTGGGCTACGAGCTCCCAATCCATATATGACGCTGAAAAAGGGGAATACTTTAAATCTTTTACGCTTGCACCTCGGCTCAGAGGGTCGACGTATATTTGATGCTCTAAACCTGCGGGAGAAACCCATGTTGACAGAGGACATATGGGTCCTCGATAAACATTGGGGTGTTCGAGTGAACACCCATACTTCTCGGTACAACTTTTCGCAGCTGAAACAAGCATCTGATGAATCAGTGGATGCCTTCATTCCCTGCATTGTTTGTTCTGTTAGCAAATGTGACTACAATAGTATTCCCAAGAAAAAGTGGAAGAAACCATGCTAATGCAACCATTGATTTCGGGTCTCACGGATTCTCGGATCAGAATAATTCTCTTGGTGGAGAAGGCAGAAAAGCTCATAGGGGACATGGCTTGTGCCGTGACTCGCGCGAAGGTAGCAGTCAGGGAACAAAACAAACTTTTCTGTCTAACACAGGAGCTACTGAAATTGACTGTTTCGATTCTACACACTCACTGACGCGATCCTCAGTTAGAAATAAGTGTTACCGTTGTGGAAATGCTGAACTTCGCACAAATGATAAGTCATGTCCCCCAAAGTGTGAAATCTCCCGGAATTACGGTAAGACTGGTCATTTTGCTCGGGTTTGTCGTTCCCGCGCCATTTCTTTAGTTGATTCTGCAAATGACTCTAGAGCTTCTCTGGTCACCACTGAACAACCCATATATGTCGTTAATGAGTGCGAACATACACTTTCGTTTTCAACTCATGAACTCAAACTGCCTTCGCCAGATATTCGTTGCGCTTTTGAAGTTAGAAACAAAACTGCTCGTCTAGACATGAAATTAGATTCCGCGTCACCAATCCTATTTGTGCAGTATTGTTGTTACAAACAGCATTTTAGTCAGCTAACTGTACATCCTTCCGCTTACACTTTCAGCAGCTACTCCAATGGTGAGGTCCACATACTCGGTTTCCTAACATTTCAATGTTTCGTATAAACAGCAGGAAGCGTATAGTTGAAGTTTACGTCTCTAAAACCGAATCAAGCTCTATTGGGACGAAATGCTATGGTCGTGTTGAACGTATCACCATGCGTCAGCCGGATGACCATTGGCAGCGTCAACATTCAATCGTTCCGGTCCAGTTACTCAAAATCTCTTTCTTCCGGATATTGGTAGAGTCCATAAAGCAATGCACCGCATTCGGTAGAGCGCGGATCACAAACCGTTCAGCATATCATAACGTTGGCCTGTACCTCTGGCAAAGTGAGAGGGCCATGTCGCAACCTTTGCCAAATATGGTCACGGAAGATTTGATAGAACCCATACGGTGTTCCGAATGGTTTCATCCACTAGTTGCCGTTCAAAAGAAACATGGCTCTATTCGTCTATGTACTGACATTCGAACGCTCAATAGACTTATAATTGTGGTCAATTTCCTTCTGCCTTCTCTCGACGAGTTGATGGTTAGGCTTTCAAAAACCCAAACTTTTCGCATTGCTGGATATTCGCAGTGCATACTACCACATGCCACCGACTCCGGATTGCCAACTTTTGACTGCTTTCCTCAGGCAAGACGGTTTGTATCAATACAAAGTGCCACCAATGGGCCTTAGTAGTGCTCTAGCAGCTTGGCAGAAATTTACCACTCTCTCGTTATCATATCTCAAAGGATGTGTTGTGTGTATATGGATGATATTTGTGTCTTTGGTAGTAACCCTACCGAACATCAGGAAAGCCTTCATAATGTGCTGCATAGACTGAATGAACTAAATCTCCGCTTGAATGCCAACAAATGCCATTTCGCTGTAGCGGAGGTGGAGTTTATTGGACACGTTATTTATACCTCGGGTAGTAAGCCTAATGTGCAGAACACCAGAGCCATTCTCGATTGTCCAAAACCATGTAATGTTACACAGATGAAGCCTTTCTTGGGTTTGTGTTCTTAATACGTTCGACATTTACCGAATCTTGCGACTATTGCCGAGCTGTTACGGAGGTTGCCGCGCCAAAACCAGGAGTTTCGTTGGGCCACTGAACAAGACAATGCTTACAGGAACATACGAGCGATGATTGAATCCACTCCCACGGTACCGATCTTCAATGAGCACTGTCCATCGTTTGTTTCAACGGATGCTTCAGATGTTGGCTTAGGTGCAGTTCTGTCCCAGCTGCACGATGGCGTGGAGAAAGTGATTGCGTACCTATCACGTACCTTGTCTGATACTGAGAGAAATTATTACACAGAAGAGAAGCAGGCCCTCACGTGCGTCTGGGCATGTGAGAAATGGCACTTTGACTTATTCGTACGTCGATACACTTTGTGCACTGATCATTCTACTCTTACAACGCTATTGAGTTGCGGTAACAAAAACCAAAAGCCGGTACGCTTGAGTCGCTGGTACTCACGTTTATTGAACTATGATTATGAAATAAAATACGTGCCAGGGTGCTCTAATCAACTTGCAGATGCCCTGTCGAGACTCCCACTGTCCAAAGGGGAACACGAAGATTTAAAGGAGGTAAAAATGGTATCACAGCCCTCAGACGCAACACCTGCAATAAGATTTGACCTGATACGAGAGCACACTGAGAAAGACCCTGTCCTAGCGAAGCTTCGGGAGTACATAACCACTTCATGGCCCAGTCGTACCAAGACCCAACCTGAGTTACTTCCATAATATACCCTACGACACGAGCTTTCTACTGTGAGCAAGTACATTATAAGAGGTGAGCAGTTTGTGGTCCCTACAACCCTTATTCCTCTGGTGGTCGCATGTGCGCTTGAAGGTCATCCAGGGATTGTGCGAACAGAAGCCTGTCAACAATCCGATAATAGTGGGAGGCCCCTGAATGCTCTAGTCTCACCTATCGTGTACCCGATGAAGCCATGGGCAAAACGTGCCACCGATATTATAGGCCGGTTTGCCAATAAAACCCTCTCAGAAGCGAAACGTGCTAGGGGCTACATGTTTCTACAGCAAATGGCCAGAAGCTATGCGGGGACCTAACTACAGCCGTCATCATAAAGTGGCTCCCGTGTTTCTTTACAAGGTACGGTTTGCCAGAAGCAATAGCCACTGATAACAGTCCACAGTTTCGAAGTAACGAGTATGCTGAATTCCTAAAACGCAATGGTATCAGACACACCAGAACTGTACCTTATACTCCGGAGGCGAATGGACTCGTCGAACGACTTAATCGTACTTTAAAAGGGTCTCTACAAGTCCTTCGACTTTCGTGAGAATCCTGGGTTGTTGCGTTGGTATCTGCATTGGAGGTATACAGAAGCAGTCCACATACTGCAACGGCAACGGCCCCCTTCGGAACTAATGCTAGGGCGAACAATTCGAACCCGATTAAACAGCCTTTACATCAGAAGAAACCGCAGATCACAGAGAATACGAAAGAAGAGCTGTTTACCAGGCTAAAGATAGACGCGTTGGGAGGACGTATCCTCCAGGGACATTTGTTCGTGTGAGACTACCCTATTCTCCGAAAGGAAGTGATGTGTTCGGACCGCCAACCCGTGTGGAATCTGTGTGCACGTCAGGAACTTACAAGTTGGCTGATGGGACAAAGGTGAATGCAGGACGGCTGCATACAGCGCTTTCCCAACGTGCTATTGAATAGACGAACACACCTACAACACAGAGCTCCTTGTAAACTAATACAAACTTACGACGTTCCGGTCGGATACACCGCCCTGTCCACCGATACGCCTTAATGTATAACACCACATGACAATTCTTCAAGGTGCTGGCATTAAATTAGGTCGTTCATGGACATATAGTACTTATATTTTTATGTACAGAGGAGGGGACAATGTTGTGTTCAAATACTTTTTTTATTTTTGCTCCGGATTCTCTTATCCGACTCACAATTCTAGTTAGCAATCGTTGACCAGTCTTGTGATCTTGCATTTGATCCGTTGCATTTCGAACGTCTATCGATTTAATTGTACTGCGCGTATGTGCAGACAGTTTTCTCCATACATAGGTTCCGGTGTTGCTCTAGTCTGCTGCTTTTTCGGGATACAACAATGACCTTCTGCGCATTGAGTTTTTGGTAGATCTGGTACCGATGACGCCTATTCAGGCTGAGGTGTCTTCCCAGCGACTGGCTTTACGCGATTCCGTGAAGGTAGCGAGTGAAGCAGGTACAGATTTCGCCACATCAGATAATTGCATAGTTGTATAACAAAAAGTTAACAGACTCACATGTGTCTGAACCAACGAGAGCAGTGAAACCATTCGACTGAGTAAGGGGTGTAAAGATGACGTAGTTAGTACCAACCAAATACAAGCAGCGAACGCTTAGAGATAGCCTCAAACTTAGTTTCTCAATCAGAAAAAGCTACTCCAAAAACAACAGCCAATGAAACACCAAAGGGATGCGATAAAACGGGTGTCACAGGATAAACGACACTAAAGGAAAGTCTGTGCTTATGAACTTCCACATAAGTGACATGAATATACCGTTTCAGCCAATATACATATGGACAACCACTCCGTTCATGGTATTCCAACTGAGCCGCTATTTCAATCTGATCGAAATATTCAATGCTTTGGATGATTTTCATCGAACCCTATCACCAACATTCACCTTTTTGGCAAGTGTCTGCCACAGTAATAGTCTACTTTGGTAATCGCGTCCTGTAATCAAACGTCAATTCCACTAGATAATTTCCAAGCCTTTCAGACTTCTGATCCACTGCAAATGTCTTTTCGTTAACCATCTGCTGGGAACGCATGCGGTTCTCCTTGATTAAGCTCCGCGCTTGTATATTCAGAGAGAAAACAAGCAAGATCTCGATCAGTATGCGATTAGCGCTGTGTGCACGGCGCATATGCCGTCCCAATAAGGTTGCTGACATTCGCTTATCCGTAAGCGGCCGATGATGTTCACATGCACTCTTGTGATGGATGGGCTGAAAGCTGAGGCGGAGGGACTCGCCTGCCTCAGTGCGGTCGATCAGATCAGTCCAGTGGGCGGCGTGATTTTTAAATATACAGATAACTGTACTTTGCCTCAGATTTGTGAAAAGCGTTTCATGTAAGCGAATGCGTGAAGAATATTCTTTACGAGTAATCTCATCGGGCGTATACAATTATGAAGCAAAATATTGGAGAGAATAAAGCTCGTAGAGGCTTGTACAGAAAGCAACCAACTCATTATCCAGGCAGTATGAAAACTAAATCAATGGTTTGATCAATAGGATCGTCGCATTAGGAGGCACGTGATCAAGGCAGGTCATATGTCACGTTAAAGGCCAAGGCAATTTCAGAGCCTGTAGCAATGTGCGCTGTTTGCACAGCTCTGGTTACGTAACCTTGATTGCAATGGCTTCAAGAATGGTCAACAGATGTTTCTTAAGCTGTTTTGGGTAGCGTTTAGGGATAGTATAAACGACTTTGAACGGCTGGTTAATCTGGACCTGGATGTCCAGTGTAAAAGCGTGTTGTAAAACGGGACTTGTTGATGTTACGGTGCCTTTCATAGTGACGCAAAGTCGGTGCGAGTTCTTTCTGTTGAAACGGCTGGGTGAACCAGGCACAAAACATGGTATCAGAGGTGCTGACGTGCCGTACCCCGCTCGCATTTGATGCACAAACGTTGACTCCATTGCCGCATCCTATACAAATGCTAGAAAGCGTTTAACCGGATTTCTGGAGGGCGCGAAAAGCAAGCTGGATAGATTTCGCTACGCTGATCACGTTAGATGAATATCCGAGATCATATCAAATAGCGGTGTTCAGGTACTGCATCGGCGAAGATCCGGGACGGGTATTAAAAATCTAGAGCTTCTGTGATTATGGCGAAGAACCGGATCTTTCAGACATAATCGAGTAGTTTGGTGATTATTGTGAGCTGCAGCATATCACATCAAATAAAATAGTCACGTCGGTCGTTGCCGTCCTCCGTAGCTCAGCGGTCTCAACCACAGACTGACAACTATCGAGCTGTGGGTTAGAGCCATACAACGGTCAGATGGAATGCGCACTGCGGACGATTCCCGAACGGATGAAACGGTCATACAACTCATTTCCAGAAGTGTGAATGGCTATCTGACTGGGTTTAGATGTAGTGAACATCTACGTATATAAAAGAATGAGGCAGAGTATCGGTAAATCTGCAGCATGCATTCTCCTCAGGCTGCACAGAGGTTCTTTCTCATTCACAAGAGTTGGAAAGAGTCAACACTGCATCGGCATTTTCTTACGACGGCAGGAACTTTAATGTGCACTTAGGGTCGATTAGGCTAGAAACTTCGAAGTTCCTTAACTCTGCACGCTCCTCCTCAGCTATCATCGCAATGAGGCTGGACCTTACCGTGGTGCGATGGTTTGTGTGCCTCAGTGATCCATTGAGCTATGCTGCGTGGTGCTTTTGCACCTTCAGAGCCACTCATACCAGATTGATCAATGGTTAGAGTCCAGAAAACGCAGCTTTCAGGCTGGGGGTTGGAATGTTGGTGGCTCCTCATTTCATAAAACGGGCTCTTTGTAGCCCAACGCCAAACCCACTGCCTTGCGGTCAGGTTTTGAACCAAAGGCTTCGGTGAGAACCCTAATCGTTCTCCTGTCTAGGCCTGGGCAATCTGACAGTATCCTACCCACGCAATACAATGAATCCTTCCTCAAACAATTCCTTGATGCTCTGGCCACCGCAGAGGATAATCAACGGTGCCCTATCTGCTGCATCGAGCAGGGTAGATAGGGGTTTGGATGCTACTGCTCAAGCCTTCCCGTCTTCTTATTCCCCTTCTTGCGCTTTTTCACCCTTATCGTCCCGTTCCAGCTCACTTTTATCCCCCTGTTTTCAACCCCCCAATTCTCGGCCCTCCCCCACCTTGCTTCAATAGTCGCTTGTCTTTTAGTTTCAAATCACAGATGAACGCGGAGCGTCATTCCTGCACTGTCAACAGGCCCATGTCCAAGCAAGCGGCCCATTCCAGTTCATCGGCTTCCATTTGGAGCCCTCGATCCTCCTTCAGACTGGCATGCCTCAATGTTTGCACATTGCTTCAGGTCGGTCAACAGGCAGCACTTGCCCGAACATTAGAGACCATCTCGATCGATATCTGCTGCTTATCGGAGACCCGCCTGCAAGACTCGAGCTCTGTACTCACTCTGCGATCCCCTTCAGGTGACGCAAGCATCACTTTCTCATTGCGCCTATCC
The DNA here is from genome assembly GCA_944474145.2 of Dicrocoelium dendriticum. Lineage (NCBI taxonomy): Eukaryota > Metazoa > Platyhelminthes > Trematoda > Plagiorchiida > Dicrocoeliidae > Dicrocoelium > Dicrocoelium dendriticum. The sequence goes on from OX104063.1 coordinate 57,638,240, forward strand.
GGTGACGATGCAGCTTCGAGCACCGGCCAAGCTGGTGTTGGCTATTGCCCTGAGTCCCCGGGCTGAAGCTGCTCTGGTTGATTGGATTCCAATCAGTAGCCGGATGTGTGTGGTCCGATTGGCTGGCTCGTTTCAAACTTCGAAGTTGCGTGGGACTAACAGGTGTCTATTCGTTATCGCTGCCTATGCAACGACAAACTGTAGTGATGACTCGGTAAAAGTCGACTTCTATCGTCAACTGAACGAGCTACTTAGCCACAGAAGAAGCTGGGACACTGTAGTGCTGGCTGGGGATCTGAACGCTCAAGTTGGAAAATTATCCACAGATGAGCTGCATCTGGTCGGCCAACATGGTATAGGCTCCCGTAATGATAACGGTGAGCGGTTACTTCATTTGTGTGAGGACGCTCGCTTATTTCTTGCGAGCACTAATTTCCGACACAGCACCCGCTGGAGGGTGACTTGGCGCCCACCAGCCTCGAACCAGCCTTGGACGCAAATCGACCACATTGCGATAAGTTACCGATGGAGAGGCTGCGTCCAGAACTGTCGCTCGATTTGGAGCACATGTGTGGACACCGACCATGCACTTGTGCGTGCTGACCAGCGGGTGCGCTTTGGCGGACGTCCACGACGATTCGGTGAGCGTATTGACACCAGCCAACTGGCGAAGCCAGATGTTCTGAATGGGTATCAAAGTACGCTGTTATGCGAGCTGGATAAAAGCTCACTGGATGCAACTGAAGTTCACTGGTCCCATATTCACCAGACCTTACTAGCAGCAGGCAAATCCTCATGTGGTATGTCTAATCGCCAACATGCACAATGGGTCTCTTCACAGACTCTGAAACTTATAGATGCTCGCCGGCATATTCCGGCTGGAAGCGAACACAATGAAATTTGCAGTGCTTCGGGCAAAACTTCGTGCTAGTCTAAAGAGAGACCGCGAATCCTGGTGTTCTCATTCGTGCATCAGAGATGGAAATGGCTGCTGTCCTCGGTAACCATCGTAAGTTATTCCGTCTGATACGGGAAACGGGCAGCATGAGACCTGGTGTTAGTGAAACAATTTGTGATGAGAGTGGACAGCCTATCCACAACTTATCAAAAACGCTTGGAGCGTTTGGCTGGACACTTTGAAAGGCAATTTAATCAGTCGAAATGGTTAGATTTCTCGCCGGCCACTGGTGGCCCCACTCCCTAGCCTGTCCCTTTGGATCCATCCTGTCGCTCAGAAGTCGAACGTGAGATCGAACTGTTGTAGTTAAATAAAGCCGCGGGACCTGATGACCTTCCTCCAGCCCTCTTCAAATTCGGGGGACCTGCTCTTGTGGATGATTTACACGAGTTACTAGTCAAACTATGGGAGCAGGAAACTGTCCCAACCGATTGGAGCCGCTCCGTCATAGTCCCAATTTTCAAGGGAGGCTCACGATCGGAATGCGGCAGCCATAGAGGAATCAGTCTGATCTCTATCGCCTCCAAATTGCTTGCCTCTGTCATCCTTCACCTACTCACTGGCACTCGTGAAAACCAGATTCGTGAAGAGCAAGCCGGATTTCGTCGAGGTCGTGGATACATCGACCACATCTACACTTTGCGTCAGTTGTTGGAGCACCGTCACACATACTGGCGGCCCACCGTAGTCGTGTTCCTCGATATCAAAAGTGCATTCGACTCAGTGGATAGACATGCACTTTGGGACTGTCTACTCAGGAAAGGTGTACATGAGAAATATGTGAATATTATCCGAGCATTATATGCTCGTAGCTCGGGCAGAGTGAGGGCTTACGGCAAGTTGTCGTCGACCTTTAATATCTCCAGCGGCGTGAGACAAGGATGCCCGCTGTCACCTTTCCTCTTCAACTTCGCTATTGACGAAGTCATAGAACTCGCGTTTCACAGAGGACACGACTTAGAAGATGTGGAGCTACTCCCCGGAGAACGACTAATTGACTTAGAGTATGCTGATGATATTGCCCTGATCTGTGACAGCTCCCAGACGTGCCAAGCGGCATTGGGCAGATTAGCACTAGCTATCCGTCACTTCGGGCTTTGCTTCGCACTCTCGAAGTGCAAAGCTTTCCTACAAGATTGGTCTGGACCGCCTCCTACGCTGACCGTTGGTGGGGATCAGCTAGAAGTCGTTCAAAATTCAACTATCTGGGAAGTTGTATCAGCGCCCGTGGGATTGAAGATGAATTCACGAACCGTATAGCAAAAGCTCGGGGCGCTTTTGCTAACCTTCGCCACTTATGGCACCGGCGCGACATCACTCTATGCCTTGAAGGGTAGAGTGTACAATGCAGCAGTACGTTCGACCTTACTGTACGGTTGTGAAACCATGGCCGCTTAAAGCAGCGGACCTGAAGAGGCTAGTTACGTTCGACCACCGGTGCCTTCGTAATTTAGCTCACATCTGGTGGGAACACCGCGTGAGCAACGAGCGTGTTCGACGCCTTGTTTATGGCACAGGAAAAGGAAATGAACCGCTCAGCACCGTTATTTCACGCATCAGGCTCCGATGGCTCGGCCACGTGTTACGCATGCCAGCCCACCGACTCCCGCGACGTGTGTTGTTTGCGCGCCGGGGGTGTGGATGGAAGAAGAGGAGGGGTGGCCAAGCGATGACTTGGTCCAGAGGAATGAAGGCCCTCACTTCTGAGCTGGCCTCGGTTGGAGCGTCTCGGCTCCCTGGTTGGGGTCCGAAAGACGATGAACACGTTTGGTTGGACACACTTGCTGATATGGCTAGGAGCCGACCTCAGTGGCGTTCGTGCTGTGAGTTTCTTTGTCCCACCCCATCCCTCTTAGCCTCCCCCTCCAACCACGATCTCATTATTTAGCCTTATATAATTTTGCATAGTAATTTTTTTTGATGCACAGTAGCCGGCTGGTAGCTTACCGGAACGATGCCCATCCGTTACCGGTAGCTCAGCCAGCTTGCACCAGTTGCATTTTTTTCTCCTTTTTTCTGTGTATTGCGGCACAGTAGCTGAGGTGTTCCCCACCTCTAGCTAACGTGGTAGTATGATGATAATGATCACTGAATTCTACCCCTATCACTAGGAGACCAGCTTTCAATCCTTTACAACATGTCAAGCCTTGTGGTATACGAAATCCGGCCGAGCTTTATTCAAGTGAACAATATAGTTTTTCCAAGTTGAATTTGTGCGGGA
>OX104063.1:57641918-57783333 GCA_944474145.2 Dicrocoelium dendriticum
TCGGATACACCGCCCTGTCCACCGATACGCCTTAATGGTATAACACCACATGACAATTCTTCAAGGTGCTGGCATTAAAATTAGGTCGTTCATGGACATATAGTACTTATATTTTTATGTACAGAGGAGGGGACAATGTTGTGTTCAAATACTTTTTTTATTTTTGCTCCGGATTCTCTTTATCCGACTCACAATTCTAGTTAGCAATCGTTGACCAGTCTTGTGATCTTGCATTTGATCCGTTGCATTTCGAACGTCTATCGATTTAATTGTACTGCGCGTGTGTGCAGACAGTTTTCTCCATACATACGTTCCGGTGCTGCTCTAGTCTGCTGCTTTTTCGGGATACAACAATGACCTTCTGCGCATTGAGTTTTTGGTAGATCTGGTACCGATGACGCCTATTCAGGCTGAGGTGTCTTCCCAGCGACTGGCTTTACGCGATTCCGTGAAGGTAGCGAGTGAAGCAGGTACAGATTTCGCCACATCAGATAATTGCATAGTTGTATAACAAAAAGTTAACAGACTCACATGTGTCTGAACCAACGAGAGCAGTGAAACCATTCGACTGAGTAAGGGGTGTAAAGATGACGTAGTTAGTACCAACCAAATACAAGCAGCGAACGCTTAGAGATAGCCTCAAACTTAGTTTCTCAATCAGAAAAAGCTACTCCAAAAACAACAGCCAATGAAACACCAAAGGGATGCGATAAAACGGGTGTCACAGGATAAACGACACTAAACGAAAGTCTGTGCTTATGAACTTCCACATAAGTGACATGAATATACCGTTTCAGCCAATATACATATGGACAACCACTCCGTTCATGGTATTCCAACTGAGCCGCTATTTCAATCTGATCGAAATATTCAATGCTTTGGATGATTTTCATCGAACCCTATCACCAACATTCACCTTTTTGGCAAGTGTCTGCCACAGTAATAGTCTACTTTGGTAATCGCGTCCTGTAATCAAACGTCAATTCCACTAGATAATTTCCAAGCCTTTCAGACTTCTGATCCACTGCAAAATGTCTTTCGTTAACCATCTGCTGGGAACGCATGCGGTTCTCCTTGATTAAGCTCCCGCTTGTATATTCAGAGAGAAAACAAGCAAGATCTCGATCAGTATGCGATTAGCGCTGTGTGCACGGCGCATATGCGTCCAATAAGGTTGCTGACATTCGCATTATCCGTAAGCGGCCGATGATGTTCACATGCACTCTTGTGATGATGGCTGAAAGCTGAGGCGGAGGGACTCGCCTGCCTCAGTGCGGTCGATCAGATCAGTCCAGTGGGCGCGTGAGTTTTTAAATATACAGATAACTGTACTTTGCCTCAGATTTGTGAAAAGCGTTTCATGTAAGCGAATGCGTGAAGAATATTCTTTACGAGTAATCTCATCGGGCGTATACAATTATGAAGCAAAATATTGGAGAGAATAAAGCTCGTAGAGGCTTGTACAGAAAGCAACCAACTCATTAACCAGGCAGTATGAAAACTAAATCAATGGTTTGATCAATCAGACTGTCGCATTAGGAAGCACGTGATCAAGGCAGGTCATATGTCAAGTTCAAGGCCAAGGCAATTTCAGAGCCTGTAGCAATGTGCGCTGTTTGCACAGCTCTGGTTACGTAACCTTGATTGCAATGGCTTCAAGAATGGTCAACATATGTTTCTTAAGCTGTTTTGGGTAGCGTTTAGGGATAGTATAAACGACTTTAAACGGCTGGTTAATCTGGACCTGATGTCCAGTGTAAAGCGTGTTGTAAAACGGGACTTGTTGGATGTTACGGTGCCTTTTCATAGTGACGCAAAGTCGGTGCGAGTTCTTTCTGTTGAAACGGCTGGGTGAACCAGGCACAAAACATGGTATCAGAGGTGCTGACGTGCCGTACCCCGCTCGCATTTGATGCACAAACGTTGACTCCATTGCCGCATCCTATACAAATGCTAGAAAGCGTTTAACCGGATTTCTGGAGGGCGCGAAAAGCAAGCTGGATAGATTTCGCTACGCTGATCACGTTAGATGAATATCCGAGATCATATCAAATAGCGATGTTCAGGTACTGCATCGGCGAAGATGCGAGACGGATATTAGAAGCTTGCAAGTTCTGTGATTATGACGAAGAACCGGATCTTACAGAAATAATCGAGTGCTTTGGCGATTATTGTGAGCTGCAGCATATCACATCAAATAAAATAGTCACGTCGGTCGTTGCCGTCCTCCGTAGCTCAGCGGTCTCAACCACAGACTGACAACTATCGAGCTGTGGGTTAGAGCCATACAACGGTCAGATGGAATGCGCACTGCTGACGATTCCCGAACGGATGAAACGGCCATACAACTCTTTACCAGAAGTGTGATGGCTATCTGACTGGGTTTAGATGTAGTGAACATCTACGTATATAAAAGAATGAGGCAGAGTATCGGTAAATCTGCAGCATGCATTCTCCTCAGGCTGCACAGAGGTTCTTTCTCATTCACAAGAGTTGGAAAGAGTCAACACTGCATCGGCATTTTCTTACGACGGCAGGAACTTTAATGTGCACTTAGGGTCGATTAGGCTAGAAACTTCGAAGTTCCTTAACTCTGCACGCTTCCTCCTCAGCTATCATCGCAATGAGGCTGGACCTTACCGTGGTGCGATGGTTTGTGTGCCTCAGTGATCCATTGAGCTATACTGGGTGGTGCTTTTGCACCTTCAGAGCCACTCATACCAGATAGATCAATGGTTAGAGTCCAGAAAAGGCAGCTTTCAGGCTGGGGGTTGGAATGTTGGTGGCTCCTCATTTCATAAAACGGGCTCTTTGTAGCCCAACGCCAAACCCACTGCCTTGCGGTCAGGTTTTGAACCAAAGGCTTTGGTTGAGAACCCTAATCGTTCTCCTGTCTAGGCCTGGGCAATCTGACAGTATCCTGCCCACGCAATACAATGAATCCTTCCTCAAACAATTCCTTGATGCTCTGGCCACCGCAGAGGATAATCAACGGTGCCCTATCTGCTGCATCGGGCAGGGTAGATAGGGATTTGGATGCTACTGCTCAAGCCTTCCCGTCTTCTAATTCCCCTTCTTGCGCTTTCTCACCCTTATCGTCCCGTTCCAGCTTCACTTTTATCCCCCTGTTTTCAACCCCCCAATTCGCGGCCCTCCCCCACCTTGCTTCAATAGTCGCTTGTCTTTTAGTTTCAAATCACAGATGAACGCGGAGCGTCATTCCTACACTGTCAACAGGCCCATGTCCAAGCAAGCGGCCCATTCCAGTTCATCGGCTTCCATTTGGAGCCCTCGATCCTCCTTCAGACTGGCATGCCTCAATGTTTGCACATTGCTTCAGGTCGGTCAACAGGCAGCACTTGCCCGAACATTAGAGACCATCTCGATCGATATCTGCTGCTTATCGGAGACCCGCCTGCAAGACTCGAGCTCTGTACTCACTCTGCGATCCCCTTCAGGTGACGCAAGCATCACTTTCTCATTGCGCTTATCCGGTGACGATGCAGCTCCGAGCACCGGCCAAGCTGGTGTTGGCATTGCCCTGAGTCCCCGGGCTGAAGCTGCTCTGGTTGATTGGATTCCAATCAGTAGCCGGATGTGTGTGGTCCGATTAGCTGGCTCGTTCAAAACTTCGAAGTTGCGTGGGACTAACAGGTGTCTATTCGTTATCGCTGCCTATGCACCGACAAACTGTAGTGATGACTCGGTAAAAGTCGACTTCTATCGTCAACTGAACGAGCTTCTTAGCCACAGAAGAAGCTGGGACACTGTAGTGCTGGCTGGAGATCTGAACGCTCAAGTTGGAAAATTATCCACAGATGAGCTGCATCTGGTCGGCCGACATGGTATAGGCTCTCGTAATGATAACGGTGAGCGGTTACTTCATTTGTGTGAGGAAGCTCGCTTATTTCTTGCGAGCACTAATTTCCGACACAGCACCCGCTGGAGGGTGACTTGGCGCCCACCAGCCTCCAACCAGCCTTGGACGCAAATCGACCACATTGCGATAAGTTACCGATGGAGAGGCTGCGTCCAGAACTGTCGCTCGATTTGGAGCGCAGGTGTGGACACCGACCATGCGCTTGTGCGTGCTGACCAGCGGGTGCGCTTTGGCGGACGTCCACGACGATTTCGTGAGCGTATTGACACCAGCCAACTGGCGAAGCCAGATGTTCTGAATGCGTATCAAAGTACGCTGTTATGCGAGTTGGATAAACGCTCACTGGATGCAACTGAAGGTCACTGGTCCCATATTCACCAGACCTTACTAGCAGCAGGCAAATCCTCATGTGGTATGTCTAGTCGCTAACATGCACAATGGGTCTCTTCACAGTCTCTGGAACTTATAGATGCTCGCCGGCATATTCCGGCTGGAAGCGAACACAATTAAAATCTCAAAGTGCTCCGGGCAAAACTTCGTGCTAGCCTAAAGAGAGACCGCGAATCTTGGTGGTCTCATCGTGCATCAGAGATGGAAATGGCTGCTGTCCTCGGTAACCATCGTAAGTTATTCCGTCTGATACGGGAAACGGGCAGCATGAGACCTGGTGTTAGTGAAACAATTTGTGACGAGAGTGGACAGCCTATCCACAACTTATCAAAACGCTTAGAGCGTTGGGCTGAGCACTTTGAAAGGCAATTTAATCGGTCGAAATGGTTAGATTTCTCGCCGGCCACTGATCGCCCCGCTTCCTGGGCTGTCCCTTTGGATCCACCCTCTCGCTCAGAAGTCGAACGTGAGATCGGACTGTTGAAGTTGACCAAAGCCGCGGGACCTGATGACCTTCCTCCAGCCCTCTTCAAATTCGGGGGACCTGCTCTTGTGGATGATTTACATGAGTTACTAGTCAAACTATGGGAGCAGGAAACTGTCCCAACCGATTGGAGACGCTCCGTCATAGTCCCAATTTTCAAAGGAGGCTCACGATTGGAACGCGGCAGCCATAGAGGAATCAGTCTGATCTCTATCGCCTCCAAATTGCTTGCCTCTGTCATCCTTCACAGACTGATTGGCACTCGTGAAAGCCAGATTCGTGAGGAGCAAGCCGGGTTTCGTCGGGGTCGTGGATACATCGACCACATCTACACTTTGCGCCAGTTGTTGGAGCACCGTCACACATACTGGCGATCCACCGTAGTCGTGTTCCTCGATATCAAAAGTACATTCGACTCAGTGGATAGACATGCACTTTTGGACTGTCTACTCAGGAAAGGTGTACCTGAGAAATATGTGAATATTATCCGAGCATTATATGCGCGTAGCTCGGGCAGAGTGAGGGCTTACGGCAAGTTGTCGTCGCCCTTTAATATCTCCAGCGGCGTGAGACAAGGATGCCCGCTGTCACCTTTCCTCTTCAACTTCGCTGTTGACGAATTCATGGAAATCGCGTTCACAGGACACGACTTAGAAGGCGTGGAGCTACTCCCAGGAGAACGACTTCTTGCTTTAGAGTATGCTGATGATATTACCCTGATCTGTGACAGCGCACAAACGTGCCAAGCGGCACTGGACAGATTAGCACTAGTTGTCCGTCACTTCGGGCTTTGCTTCGCACCCTCGAAGTGCAAAGCGTTTCTCCAACATTGGTCTGGACCGCCTCCTACGCTGACCGTTGGTGGGGATCAGCTAGAAGTCGTTCAAAAATTCAACTACCTGGGAAGTTGTATCAGCGCCCGTGGGATTGAAGATGAAATCACGAATCGTATAGCAAAAGCTCGTGGCGCTTTTGCTAACCGTCGCCACTTATCGCGCCGGCGCGACATCACTCTCTCCCTGAAGGGTAGAGTGTACAATGCAGCAGTACGTTCGACCCTACTGTACGGTTGTGAAACCTGGCCGCTTAAAGCAGCGGACCTGAAGAGGTTAGTTACGTTTGACCACCGGTGCCTTCGTAATTTAGCTCACATCTGGTGGGAACACCGCGTGAGCAACGAGCGTGTTCGACGCCTTGTTTATGGCACAGGAAAAAGAAATGAACCGCTCAGCACCGTCCTTTCACGCATCAGGCTCCGATGACTCGGCCACATGTTACGCATCCCAGCCCACCGACTTCCGCGACGTGTGTTGTTTGCGCGCCGGGGGTGTGGATGGAAGAAGAGGAGGGGTGGCCAAGCGATGACTTGGTCCAAAGGAATGAAGACCCTCACTTCTGAGCTGGCCTCGGTTGGAGCGTCTCGGCTCCCTGGTTGGGCTCCGAAAGACAATGAACACGTTTGGTTGGACACACTTGCTGATATGGCAAGGAGCCGACCTCAGTAGCGTTCATGCTGTGAGTTTCTTTGTCCCACCCCATTACTCTTAGCCTCCCCCTCCAACCACGATCTCATTATTTAGCCTTATATAATTTGCATAGTAATTTTTTTTGGGTGCACAGCAGCCGGCTGGTAGCTTACCGGAACGATGCCCATCCGTTACCGGTAGCTCAGCCAGCTTGCACCAGTTGCTTTTTTTCACCTTTTTTGCCAAGTATTGCGGCACAGTAGCTGAGGTATTCCCCACCTCCAGCTAACGTGTAGTATAATATAATAATCACTGAATTCTACCCCTAACACTAGGAGTCCATCTTTCAATCCTTTAACATCATGTCAAGCTTGTGGTTACGATATCCGGCCGAGCTTATTCAAGTGAACATATAGTTTCCAAGTTGAATTTGTGCGGGAACAAGCTGCTCCGTCATTCCACTGACAATTATCCTGGGGAAAATCTGTTGCTGAACTCCACACCATCGGGACACTAGCCTCCAGGAATGTGCAGCATGAAGTTTTTCATTGATCATGACTAAAACAACCTTTCTTGCAACGCTTTTTTCTGCTTTTTTACTGTGCCACCTTGACCTCCCAAAATAACCTAGTCGTCCGAAAAGCTTGTTGATTTCTGTCGGATGTTCTATAGGAAGTAAATCCGTTGACCTTCACACCCAAACCATTACAGCGAACGTTTTACGGAGCTGTCTTTGATAATACGACGTTACTAGAAGAAAAGTAGAAGCTCACCTCTCATTCTTGGATAACTTGTTTCGAGTTTCATGTAAAACTTGCTTGGTCCTAATATCATATGGCCGTCGTAAATCGTCATCTGCCAGCTGGAAACAAACACGATGCAATTTATGGCATTCCTGACACGATGTAGTTGTCTTCGGATCTAAACGGCGACCTGCAGAAAAAGCGACGAGGACATCAACACACAGTATAAACTCGTTAACGTAACGTGTAAATGATACGATCTACACGAGATGAGGAGTTCGTTTGTGTATGTGACAGTCGTAATATGTTATGTGAGAGGATCCAAGGATGGTATACAAAAGGGACTATTCATTCATTTCAAACCACAGCTGGGGCGAAATGCATTTTATCTAGCAGCGTAGAAAAAACACAGCTGAGCAATAGCTTTCTGCAGTACGTTCGAGCAATTAGGCCTCTCGCATCGAATTGCGGGCAATACTCGATGAACAAAGCAGTCCTCTCACTGGCAACTTTTAACGTGTGCATCCACATTTGTTCTGGTTATGTGGTCAATGTGAATGCCAAAACTCACCAAATGAAAGTGACGAGTAGTGTAGCCGTTTAGTCAGCGTATGGATTAACTATGACTGCTATCACGGGACAGTTAAAAGACATATGTTAAGGTCCTTGTTTCATCTAATGATGTGAATTGATACATCGTGAGCCTTTTGCCTCGGAAAGTAGAATAGTTCCGAATTTCTCTCTTGAATAGCGATACGAATAACGCGAAATAACTGTAAGAAGACGAAGAGTCGTGTGAAAATGATTCGGTTGTGTTATCTTTTCGACCCAGGAACCAGGTAAATTTATGGTCCAAACAAAGCGCCGCCACTCACAATTGAACAGCACTCATCAATGAGCGTGTCAACAATCATAGGTGCGAAAAATCTTGCTTGATTAAAACCGGTTTGCGCACAACCTCAACCTCTGGATATGACGTACTAGATCAGAAGAAAGGTTTTATTGAGCCGTGAATATTGTAAGGTCCCTAAATTCGAAGTAGAAAGCATTTGAATCAAACGAAACTTTCGTGCCATTGACGGTTGAAATGCTCCCGCAACTCCACAAGTTCTCATAGTCCAATACTGCCTGATAACCATATACAGTTGGCTTGAGTCGCCCGTATCCTATGAGTCATCTTAATAGTGCAAGCAAAAGTTTTAGACATGGGATCATTTGGTGTGATATCTTGTTTATTTTTCTAAGAAAAGTTAAATTTCTGAAGATCTGAACGATACAGTATGAAGCTAAACGAAGCGGAGTTAGTTTGTTTTTGACTTCAATATACGACACTCGTACAGGACCATCATGTAAAGTACATGTATTGCACCATAAGCAGATGGAAATATCATGGGAACAGCAGAGTCGTGAACTTACGACATGCTTGGAATTGTGCCACATACAACGATCCACTGGGACACACACATCTGCCGGCTCCCGGATGGCAGACACTGGCATTCACATGAATGCAGTCCGCATCCACCCGACACGGTAGATCCGTGAGTACTGACAAAAGTAGGGAACGATGAAAAGTGTGGCTTACATTTTGGACTAAACGCACCAGTCATGTGCCTCAACATCTGTACCGATCTTGGCGGCATTACACCTAATAACAGCTGTGATCCTACGAGTAGAAGCTCGCAGGCATTTTATCTCCCCACATAGTTATGTCTTCGGCGTCGAGATGACACAAGGGGACAAAAACGGAATTAAAACGCATCTTATCATTACGGTGTCATTGAGCGCCAAACTTTCTCCCGCTTTCTTATCTAAGTGAGTGAGTGGTATGGCACACTGAACCAGTGACGCGTTAACCATGCCATAAACATAAGGAATATTTAGCACCAGTGGGAAATAACCATTTGTTGGCCTCCGCAATTCGTTCGCTAATTCCGATACTTCATGAAAGTGGTTCTTTTTTGATGAGGAGTGTACTAAATGAGAGTGCATAAACAAACCGAACTACATATGCGGCATATGACTGCAATTCAGTGGATTCTGAACTTAATTATCCGCTGGGAAGTCGCTGTACGCTGGTGAGCATTATGGAACATATCCAAGGTGTTCAAAAATGAGGCTGAGACGAAATCTGTTTTGCAGAGGCCGAAGATAACACACTAGAGATTGATTAGTGGGAAATTTACGTGAGATTCCATAACACAGCAACCGAGAACTGAAGATGTAAATAGTTCATTATACCTGCTCTAGGAAGGCGCTCTTGTCATATGTATTTAACTAAATAAATAAATAAATGGTATATTCCTCGGCGATGCGAGGTGCAGTCCAACTATGTGGTCTGATCAATGTGTACAGCAGGATCGCAAAAATAATCAATTTGTTCACGCTTTATACATTGAATCCAAAACGGGTATTAAAATAATTTACAGGTTTAAGGTATTAAAGAAAATAAAAATCCAGGAACAATAACAAATGCGGATTTAAACAAATGTCTAGGTAAAGTAATACGGCCACTCGTGGAACCGTCGCCATGGGATCTTCTTCCATGCAAGGTATTCCCTCGAAATGTTTCGCCCGCACTTCCAAGCTATACCTGGCCGCGTGCCGGTGTGGCATACTAGCATATGAGCCACCACCTGTTTATCATATGTTGTGTTGTTTTTAGGGCTGCTTTTATACATGTATTATGAGCGATGAAGCCTCAGCCCAGTCCATCATGCGGATCATTCAGTTATGGCACTTTTTTATACGCCAGTCAGTTGGTGGCAGTGCCTTGCATAGGTAAAGTCTTTTATAATCTGGAGATCAGCAAAGTCGTGGCCAACAATGAAGTAAGGAAGAATGTAGAAGAATTGTGTGAAAGAGGTATTATGTCGTTAATGCAAAAAATAAGCAGGTATGTTTTTACATCAGCATAAAAATGGATCGAGCCGATCAACGATCCAATTGTGCGGAGTGACAGCCGGAGACAGATAACTGTACGAGTTGTCCATAGGTAAAAAGTGAAATAGGGAATCCGTTATTACCATTACTGAATTCAAATATATGTTTCTGGACTGTTAACTTCAAAAAAGAAGGGGAAATGATTAGCACTGCGGAACAAATGTAGCGAATGGGATCGCAGAACTATATTACGAATTACTCAATTTGTGGGGACAATTACGAAAACACTTCCCGGCTCCAAACCAGTAAATAATTTTGCTCTCGGTTCTAGAGAGTTTGAAAAGAGTAAAACAGTATGGGAGCTAGCATTAAATAATAGCAAAAGAAGCGGTTGTAACAGCTCATCATAGATGATCTTGTTTGCATTGGTGCATTTGTTGAACATTTTTCCAGTCGATGTTCTCTGGTATCATACATGATCCGACTCTTCTTCATATCGCTTTTCATCATCAAGTTGAATTTTTAAGATGCATTTCGCCCTGTCCGTTGACAGATGAACCTTTATCATTTACTTGAACATGCAATAATGTTCAATACATCTAATCTCTTTTGGCAGCTTATTCCATATGGAGCCATACCTAAGGAGGCAGAAATTTCTCCTTAGGCTGGTCTTGAATTTAGGTAAAGAGAATCTACAGGTATTATCTCGTAGTTCATAAATGGTATTATCCCGAAAGTGCAATTGATAAGTTCCAACATATGCTTTCCGCCATGCGAGTTTGTGGAGAAAGCACAGATTTAATTGCATTCTTCACAACCACAGAGGTTCAAGATTCAGTTGCTTGCACCTATCTCTGTATGAAAGAGCGGTGGAATAGCCAAATGTACGCTTCGTGAAAGCGCCTTGAACGTTTTCAATGGTTCTCACAGGTTACTGAATGTAATACAGCAATATTCAAGCAACGATCTGATACTGATTTTGAAAGCAATTAGTCTGGTTTCTTTCAAGGTTAGCAGGTGGCAATATAAGCCCGACTGACTGCTTAACCTTTTTCACGATATGATCTGTATGTTCGCTAAAGTTTAACGAACTAGAGTATCTTAAACCGATGTCACGAACAGAATGGCTGATGGGAACGACTTCATCATGAAGGCTAAACAATTCTGTTACTGTCTGACATTCATAGGCCAGAATACTACACTTCGATGTTGCATAGGTCATCTGCCACATATCAGCCCATCTCACGATGGCTTTCAAGTCGCTTTGGATATTGTTAAGTTCAGAGGCATGCCTAAAAACCTCGGAACATGTAAACCACCTTTAAATCATCAGCAAACAAATAAGACTTCCCAAATTGTATAAGAAGCAAGGTCATTTATATACAGTAGGAAGAGTAACCACTGCACTGGTGACCAGACGAGGTGAAGAGATGTAACCATTGATATCCACAACTTGCGACTGTCCTACTAGGTACGATTGGATCCAAGAGTTAAGCGGATTTGTAACACCGTACTTACTTAATTTATAAAATAGCCTATTGTGTGAGACTGTCAAACGCTTTTTGCATGTCAAGGGGGATGACAACGCACTGAAGACCTGAGTCAATTGCTTCAGTTACATGGCTAAGAAAGTCAACTTGACAGGTAACACACGAGCGGGAGTTCAGAAAGCCATGCTGTGTAGGTGAGAGAAGTTTGTGCGATAATAGGAACGAAACCAAATGTTCATTAACAATTCTCTCTAGCAAGCGTGAGAGAATGGTTGTGTGACTAATGGGGCGATAGTTCCGGATGTCAGTTTTCGTCCCGTATAACCGTAACGGTTTTCCAGCTTTCGGGATATTGACCAGACTGGAGAGACAAAGAGAAGATATTCAATAATATAAGAGGGATATCACTTCACCGTGTTTGACTAAAGCAGAAGAGATCCCATCGAAGCCAAAGCTGTAGGAAGGTCATAGACAGGTAATCATACGTTTTATCGTAGCGACACTAAGTTCGATCGCTGAGACTTATTCAGAGAAGTTAAACGCGGTTGACAATTCCAGGATTTCTTTTCAAGATTATAGGATTTAGCAAAGTATGAGTTAAAGTCTTCTGTCATATTAATTGGGGAATCTGCATTTGCCTTCAGGCATGACGATGTGGGAGGGCAGGTCAGTTTTTGCAGCCTCTGCTCCTTTTCAAGAATGCATTCAACATTTGACTTGTATTACTACTATGTACAGCCCGTTGTACTTCTTGCGTGAGACGAGTGTGGTGTTTCATGTCCGTCTTAATTATATGGGCGTTGGAGTCTCAGTAATAAGCTAAAGTCGTGAGTGCATTCATAGGTTCGAGTTTGCACTCACATTTTCCGCTTGTCCTTTTCGTTGACAAGTTACTTAGAAGAGGTTCATGTATTATCACGGGAGGAAAGTATGCCTAAGCACATAGTCACATTGTCATAGATGTCAGAGGCTCCCTTAATATGAGAAGAAAGAAGTGGTCCCAATTTTTGACCCTAAGCGGAGCGGCAAAATCTACCCAACTAACATTTTGCAGGAAGTGTGGAACCAACGCTGACCTCACATGCGACCACTCAGCTATACTTTTACATCCGACTATTTTGTGATCACATCCAAGGAGACCCGTCAGTTACATCAGTAGCCATCGGGGAGATTCCTGAGGTAAAGAGTAGGTCTAGTATATTTTTACCCCTGGTAGCCACGAGAACATGTTGCTCCCAACCACCAGTGATGACGGAGATTATGAACTCAGCATGTTTCGCGTTTGTTACTAAGTTTGACCAACAGATATCTGGTAGGTTGAAATCTCCACCTATGACTTTATCAAAAGAACTAAGTTCCGATATGTAATTGAAGATGTCAACCAACTGGTTCTCATCACTGAAGCTGGCCCCGGGTGAGCGGTATATACAGCCTACAAGGGTTCGCTTAGTACCGAAGGACAAGAGTAACCAAGCGGAATCAATTGTGGGGCATATAAGGTAAGGCAGTTTCCGGTTATTTTTTCACGAGAGTAGATGGGCGTGCAGGCATGTTCAGCTTCTGCAAAGCGCTTCTAGTGCGATGTTTAAACCTAGACCTAACATGGTAAGGATTGATGCCCAACAACAGAAATGATGGATTTGCTTGTTTCAGTAGTCTGGCATCACGGGTAAGCAGAATAACTTATGACCTGCTACGTTTGTGTGCACATGAAGCGTCGTATAGTTAATCGGATGTTTGAGCAACGATCGCCACCTATTTGAAACGGTAAGTTGAGACCACCACGTCAAACTGAGCATTACACAATTATCTAATCTGTAAACATCCACATACGTTGCCTATGTGAAATTGCTTTTGACCAGAGAACACCGACGTGCCAAATTTGAGGGGACTCACAGGTTCGGCATACAGTTCTTCCGTTCTCCCAAATCGCAACGTACCTCTGTCGGCAGAGACATTCGTTTTTCTCCCGGTCGCACATACTGCCCTCCACATGTGAATTGCAATAGTTGGGTGGTTTTGCATTGCATTCACCAAGAAAGGCAATATGCTCCAATCCGGGGAGCAAGGTGGAGGAAAAATGCGTCCTTCTGATGAGACAAAATGATACGAACGTCAGGAGGTATAGCATGTCGAGAGTCTGTTGAAATTTTCTGTTTCATCGGAGAATCATTTGCCAATCCACATTTATATATGGGGCACATTCACGACACAGTCTAACTAACTGCTCAATGTTCCACTTTGGAGGTTGCTAAACATGAATGAGTGCCCAACATAATAAGGGACCACTTACAGTGTGCTGTCTACCGTAAGAATTTTGCTCGCTAGCTCGCTGTTTGGAATAGGTTTTTCAAAGAAAGTCGTAACAACTATTTGCGTCAACTACCTGTGGCGACGACCACATACACGCTTTAATCGGAGTGAAAGGCAGTTATTAAACCATTTCATTACTATAATCCGGAGATAGGTTCTGAACGGGTCTTGTACAGCTGCTCAATGAGAGATCAACCATCAACGGGTTTTCTGGTTGGTGGTGAGTGCAGTCTGTCATCAAAATAATTCCAACCGAAACAATAAATAAAGCACCACTTCGGTTTAGTTCTCCGAATTCCCATACTTACGCACGTGGAAATGAGATACAATACGGTCTGAAGTTTGATGCAGCCAAGCGAGTCTCATGCTCGTTACGATGTAGCCAATAGGGAGCAAACCAGATTTCACGAGAGCAAGAAAAGGCCAGATGTGGAAAAACAAGCAGTAATAGAGTAGAGTTAGCAAAACGCACGTTGCTTTAAATCTTGGCACAGCAGAAATGACAGTAATAGTTTAAGTAAAGGCAGATCTTGATCGCTTTCTAGTCGTAAATATCAATCGGATAAGCATAAGAAACAAACCATCGTTACACGGAGTAGAGCAGCGCACACTTTCCCTGCCTCACTTCTGGTTCGTCAGTGGAATGACGAATGACATCGAGTAAGATGCATGATAGCAGATGCGCGAAATGATGGCAACAATTCAACCTTACCGGCTCACTTGTACGCTACATTTTAAAAGGGTTTTCAGAGATCCAAATAGTCACGATCCGTTATCTTGTTCATATTGTCTTGGAGTGTGCGAAAATCACGCTTGATAGGAGTTCCACTATCAAATGACGGCATGGATTTGGCCTAATAGATTCAAATAAACCATACACCTCTTCACAAAGCTGTCGGGAGGAAAGAAGACCGTAAGCTCAACAAAGCCGAAGATAAAATTTTCTGCCATAAGTGTATCGCTGTACATACTGGGTACACAACCTATTACCATCCTTATTTTAGCTATTAAATATGTTAACATCATCAGTGATATTACTAGTTTTAACAAATTTTAAGCTGTGCACATCCACGTTTTGCCTCCTTAATAATTCTCGTTAATATAAGACTTCTTTTAGAGTGGTATAGGTAGAATTTCGTCACATCTAGGCTCACTCAGACAGCCGCCACAAGCCCGGAAAAGCACTGTACGCGCGTTTCATCCTTTCGGGAATCATCAGCAGTGCGCATTCCATCGGACCCTTGGCAGGGCTCGAAACCGCAACTCGACTGTTGCCAGTCCGTGGTTGAGACCACTGAGCTACGGGGGACGGCAACGACCATCGTGAATAAGTTACTAGATGTGATATAGCGCCGCTCACTATCCACTGACTTACACGTTACTACCGTGCAGAGGACAGGGTAGCCCCCTCACCAAGCGACGAGCTTAACAAACTTAAGCCGCCAATTATCTTATGGCATTATAAGCAGTTTGTTCTAGATGTGACGAAATTCTACCTATACCATTCAACTCCCCCTACTGCTCTTCTGTAATCAGTACACAGAACAAACATCTAGTAACTTCTAGTAACTTATTCACGATGGTCGTTGCCGTCCCCCGTAGCTCAGTGGTCTCAACCACGGACTGGCAACAGTCGAGTTGCGGTTTCGAGCCCTGCCAAGGGTCCGATGGAATGCGCACTGCTGATGATTCCCGAAAGGATGAAACGCGCGTACAGTGCTTTTCCGGGCTTGTGGCGGCTGTCTGAGTGAGCCTAGATGTGACGAAATTCTACCTATACCACTCTAAAAGAAGTCTTATATTAACGAGAATTATTAAGGAGGCAAAACGTGGATGTGCACAGCTTAAAATTTGTTAAAACTAGTAATATCACTGATGATGTTAACATATTTAATAGCTAAAATAAGGATGGTAATAGGTTGTGTACCCAGTATGTACAGCGATACACTTATGGCAGAAAATTTTATCTTCGGCTTTGTTGTGCTTACGGTCTTCTTTCCTCCCGACAGTTTTGTGAAGAGGTGTATGGTTTATTTGAATCTATTAGGCCAAATCCATGCCGTCATTTGATAGTGGAACTCCTATGAAGCCTGATTTTCGCACACTCCAAGACAATATGAACAAGATAACGGATCGTGACTATTTGGATCTCTGAAAACCCTTTTAAAATGTAGCGTACAAGTGAGCCGGTAAGGTTGAATTGTTGCCATCATTTCGCGCATCTGCTATCATGCATCTTACTCGATGTCATTCGTCATTCCACTGACGAACCAGAAGTGAGGCAGGGAAAGTGTGCGCTGCTCTACTCCGTGTAACGATGGTTTGTTTCTTATGCTTATCCGATTGATATTTACGACTAGAAAGCGATCAAGATCTGCCTTTACTTAAACTATTACTGTCATTTCTGCTGTGCCAAGATTTAAAGCAACGTGCGTTTTGCTAACTCTACTCTATTACTGCTTGTTTTTCCACATCTGGCCTTTTCTTGCTCTCGTGAAATCTGGTTTGCTCCCTATTGGCTACATCGTAACGAGCATGAGACTCGCTTGGCTGCATCAAACTTCAGACCGTATTGTATCTCATTTCCACGTGCGTAAGTATGGGAATTCGGAGAACTAAACCGAAGTGGTGCTTTATTTATTGTTTCGGTTGGAATTATTTTGATGACAGACTGCACTCACCACCAACCAGAAAACCCGTTGATGGTTGATCTCTCATTGAGCAGCTGTACAAGACCCGTTCAGAACCTATCTCCGGATTATAGTAATGAAATGGTTTAATAACTGCCTTTCACTCCGATTAAAGCGTGTATGTGGTCGTCGCCACAGGTAGTTGACGCAAATAGTTGTTACGACTTTCTTTGAAAAACCTATTCCAAACAGCGAGCTAGCGAGCAAAATTCTTACGGTAGACAGCACACTGTAAGTGGTCCCTTATTATGTTGGGCACTCATTCATGTTTAGCAACCTCCACAGTGGAACACTGAGCAGTTAGTTAGGCTGTGTTGTGAATGTGCCCACATATATAAATGTGGATTGGCAAATGATTCTCCGATGAAACAGAAAATTTCGGCAGCCTCTCTGCATGCTCTACCTCCTGACGTTCGTATCGTTTTGTCTCATCAGAAGGACACCTTTTTCCTCCACCTTGCTCCCCGGATTGGAGCATATTGCCTTTCTTGGTGAATGCAATGCAAAACCACCCAACTATTGCAATTCACATGTGGAGGGCAGTATGTGCGACCGGGAGAAAAACGAATGTCTCTGCCGACAGAGGTACGTTGCGATTTGGGAGAACGGAAGAACTGTATGCCGAACCTGTGAGTCCCCTCAAATTTGGCACGTCGGTGTTCTCTGGTCAAAAGCAATTTCACATAGGCAACGTATGTGGATGTTTACAGATTAGATAATTGTGTAATGCTCAGTTTGACGTGGTGGTCTCAACTTACCGTTTCAAATAGGTGGCGATCGTTGCTCAAACATCCGATTAACTATACGACGCTTCATGTGCACACAAACGTAGCAGGTCATAAGTTATTCTGCTTACCCGTGATGCCAGACTACTGAAACAAGCAAATCCATCATTTCTGTTGTTGGGCATCAATCCTTACCATGTTAGGTCTAGGTTTAAACATCGCACTAGAAGCGCTTTGCAGAAGCTGAACATGCCTGCACGCCCATCTACTCTCGTGAAAAAATAACCGGAAACTGCCTTACCTTATATGCCCCACAATTGATTCCGCTTGGTTACTCTTGTCCTTCGGTACTAAGCGAACCCTTGTAGGCTGTATATACCGCTCACCCGGGGCCACCTTCAGTGACGAGAACCAGTTGATTGACATCTTCAATTACATATCGGAACTTACTTCTTTTGATAAAGTCATAGGTGGAGATTTCAACCTACCAGATATCTGTTGATCAAACTTAGTAACAAACGCGAAACATACTGAGTTCATAACCTCCGTCATTACTGGTGGTTGGGAGCAACATGTTCTCGTGGCTACCAGGGGTAAAAATATACCAGACCTACTCTTTACATCAGGCACCTCCCCGATAGCCACTGATGTAATTGACAGTCTCCCTGGATGTGATCACAAAATAGTCGGATATAAAAGTATAGCTGAGTGGTCGCATGTGAGGTCCGCCGTGGTTCCACACTTCCTGCAAAATGTTAATTGGGTAGCTTTGTCTGCTCTCCTTAGGGTCCAAAATTGGGACCATTTCTTTCTTTCGTCTGATATTAAGGGAGCCTCTGACATCCTGTATGACAATGTGACTATGTGCTTAAGCATACTTGCCCTCCGTGATATTACATGAAACTCTTCTTAGTAACTTGTCAACGCAAAGGACAAGCGGAAAATATGAGTGCAAACTCGAACCTATGAATGCACTCACGACTTTAGCTTATTACTGAGACTCCAACGCCATATAATTAAGACGGACATGAAACACCACACTCGTCTCACGCAAGAAGTACAACGGGCTGTACATAGTAGTAATACAAGTCAAATGTTGAATGCATTCTTGAAAAGGAGCAGAGGCTGCAAAACTGACCTGCCCTCCCACATCGTCATGCCTGAAGGCAAATGCAGATTCCCCAATTAATATGACAGAAGACTTTAACTCATACTTTGCTAAATCCTATAATCTTGAAAAGAAATCCTGGAATTGTCAACCGCGTTTAACTTCTCTGAATAAGTCTCAGCGATCGAACTTAGTGTCGCTACGATAAAACGTATGATTACCTGTCTATGACCATCCTACAGATTTGGCTCCGATGGGATCTCTTCTGCTTTAGTCAAACGCGGTGAAGTGATATTCCTCTTATATTATCAAATATCTTCTCTTTTTCTCTCCAGTCTGGTCAATATCCCGAAAGCTGGAAAACCGTTACGGTTATACGGGACGAAAACTGACATCCGGAACTATCGCCCCCATTAGTCACACAACCATTCTCTCACGCTTGCTAGAGAGAATTGTTAAGGAACATTTGGTTTCTTTCCTATTATCACACCAACTTCTCTCACCTACACAGCATGGCTTTCTGAAGTCCTGCTCGTGTGTTACCTGTCAAGTTGACTTTCTTAGCTATTTAACTGAAGCAATTGACTCAGGTCTTCAGTGCGTTGTCATCTTCCTTAACATGCAAAAAGCGTTTGACAGTCTCACACGACAGGCTATTATATAAATTAAGTAAGTACGGTGTGACAAATCCGCTTAACTCTTGGATCCAATCGTACCTAATAGGACAGTCGCAAGTTGTGGATATCAATGGTTACATCTCTTCACCTCGTCTGGTCACCAGTGGAGTGATTACTCTTCCTACTGTATATAAATGACCTTGTTTCTTATACAATTCGGGAAGTCTTATTTGTTTGCTGATGATTTAAAGGTGGTTTACATGTTCCGAGGTTTTTAGCATGCCTCTGAACTTAACAATATCCAAAGCGACTTGAAAGCCATCGTGAGATGGGCTGATATGTGGCAGATGACCTATGCAACATCGAAGTGTAGTATTCTGGCCTATGAATGTCAGACAGTAACAGAATTGTTTAGCCTTCATGATGAAGTCATTCCCATCAGCCATTCTGTTCGTGACATCGGTTTAAGATACTCTAGTTCGTTAAACTTTAGCGAACATACAGATCATATCGTGAAAAAGGTTAAGCAGTCAGTCGGGCTTATATGCCACCTGCTAACCTTGAAAGAAACCCGACTATTTGCTTTCAAAATCAGTATCCAATCGTTGCTTGAATATTGCTGTGTTACGTTCAGTAACCTGCGAAAGTGTGATTTGAGAACCATTGAAAACGTTCAAGGCGCTTTCACGAAGCGTACATTTGGGTATGCAACCACTCTTTCATACAGAGATAGGTGCAAGGGAATGAATCTTGAACCTTTGTGGTCATGAAGAATGCAATTAAATCTGTGCTTTCTCCACAAACTCGCATGGCGGAAAGCATATGTTGGAACTTATCAATTGCACTTTCGGGATAATACCATTTATGAACTACGAGATAATACCTGTAGATTCTCTTTACCTAAATTCAAGACCAGCCTAAGGAGAAATTTCTACCTTCATAGGTATGGCTCCATATGGAATAAGCTGCCAAAAGAGATTAGATGTATTGAACATTTGTGCATGTTCAAGCAAATGACAAAGGTTTATCTGTCAACAGACAGAGCGAAATTGATCTTAAAAATTTAACTTGATGATGAAATGCTGTTTGAAGGAGAGCCGGATCATGTATGATACCGGAGAACATCGACTGGAAACATATCCAACAAATGCACCAAAGCAAACAAGATCATCTAGAATGAGCTGTTACAACAGCTTCTTTTGCTATTATTTAGTGCTATCTCATAAGCGGTTTCACTCCATTCAAACTTAATGCATACCAACTGCCTTCTGTCTAAAACCGAGAGCAAAATTATTTACTGGTGTGGGGCCGGGAACTATTTTCGTAATTCTCCCCACAAATGGTGTAATTCCTAATATTTTCCTGCGATTCTCTTCGCTATATTTTTTCCGCAGTGCTAACCATTTCCCCTTCTTTTCTGAAGTTAACAGTCCAGAAACATATTTGAATTCAGTGATGGTAATAACGGATTCCCTAGTTGACTTTTTACCTATGGACAACTCGTACAGTTATCCGTCTCCGACTGTCACTCTGCACAGTTTGATCGTATGATCGGCTCGATCCATTTTTATGCTGATGTAAAAACATACCTGCTTATTTTTTTACATTAACGACATAGCACCTCTTTCACACAATTCTTCTTCTACATTCTTCCTTACTTCATTGTTGGCCACGACTGTACTGATCGCCAGATTATAAAAGACTTTACCTGTGCAAGGCACATTGCCATCAACTGACTGGCGTATAAAAAAGTGCCATAATTGAATGATCCGCATGGCGGACTGGGCTGAGGCTTCATCGCTCATAATACATGTATAAAAGCAGCCCTAAGAAAAACACAACATATGATAAACAGGTGATGGCTCATATGCTACTATGCCACACCGGCACGCAGCTAGGTATAGCATGGAAGTGCGGGCGAAGCTTTTCGAGGGAATACCTTGCACGGAAGCAGATCCCCTGGGGACGGTTCCACGAGTGGCCGTATTACTTTATTTGGACATTTGTTTAAATCTGTATTTGTTATTGTTCCTGAATTTTTATTTTCTTTAATACCTTAAACCTGCAATTTACTTTAATATCCGTTTTGGATTCGGTGTATAAAGCGTGAACAAATTGCTTATTTTTTGCGATCCTGCTGTACACATTAATCAGATTACATAGTTGGACTGCACCTCGCATCGCCGAGGAATATCCCATTTATTTATTTATTTAAATACATAAGAGCGCCTTCCTCGAACAGGTTTGATGACCTATGGACTCTTTCAGTTCTCGGTTGCTGTGTTATGGAATCTCACGTAAATTTCATACTAATCAATCTTTAGAGTGTTATCTTCGGTCTCTGCAAAGCAGATTTCGTCTCAGCCTCATTTTTGAACACCTTGGATGTGTTCCATAATGCTCACCAGCGTACAGCGACTTCCCAGCGGATAATTAAGTTCAGAATCCACTGAATTCCAATCGCATGCCGCATATGTAGTTCGGTTTGTTTATGCATTCTCATTTAGTACACTCCTCATCGAACAAAGACTAACTTTCATGAGGTATCGGAATTAGCGAACGAATTGCGGAGACCAACGAATGGTTATTTCCCACTGGTGCTAAATATTCCTTATGTTTATGGCATGGTTAACACGTCACTGGTTCAGTGTGCCATACCACTCACTCGCTTAGACTAGAAACCGGGAGAAAGTTTGGCGCTCAGTGATACTGTAATGATAAGATGCGTTTTAATTCCGTTTTTGTCCCCTTGTGTCATCTCTACGTTGAAGACATAACTATGTGGGGAGATAAAATGCCTGCGATCTTCTACTCGTAGGATCACAGCTGTTATTAGGCGTAATGCCGCCAAGATCGGTACAGATGTTGAGGCACATGACTGGTGCGTTTAGTCCAAGGTGTAAGCCACACTTTTCATCGTTTCCTACTTTTGCCAGTACTCACGGATCTACCGTGTCGTGTGGATGCGGACTGCATTCATGTGAACGCCAGTGTCTGCCATCCGGGAGCCGGCAGATGTGTGTGTCCCGGCGGATCATTGTATGTGACACAATTCCAAGCATGTCGTAAGTTGACGACTCTGCTGTTCCCATGATATTTCCATCTGCTTATGATGCAATACATGTATTTTATATGATTGTCCCATACGTATGTCGTATATTGAAATCAAAAACAAATGAACGCCGCTTCGTTTAATTTCATACTGTATCGTTCAGATCCTCAGGAATTTAACTTTTTTTCAGAAAAATGAACAATATACCACACCAAATGATCCAATGTCTAAAACTTTTGCTTGCGATATTAAGATGATTCATAGGATACGAACGACTCAAGCCAACTGCATATGCTTATCAGACAGTATTGGACTATGACAACTTGTGGAGTTGCGGGAGCATTTCAACAGCCAGTGGCACGAAAGTTTCGTTTGGTTCAAATGCTTGCTACTTCGAATTAAGGGACCTTACAATATTCACTGCTCAATAAAACCTTTATTCTGACCTAGTACGTCATATCCAGAGGTTGAGGTTGTGCGCAAACCGGTTTTAATCAAGCAAGATTTTTCGCACCTATGATTGTTGATACGCTCATTGATGAGTGCTGTTCAATTGTGAGTGGCGGCGCTTGTTTGGACCATAAATTTACCTGGTTCCTGGGTCGAAAAGATAACACAACCGAATCATTTTCACACGACTCTTCGTCTTCTCATAGTTATTCCGCGTTATTCGTATCGCTATTCAAGAGAGAAATTCGGAACCATTCTACTTTTCGAGGTAAAAGGCTCACGATGTATCAATTCACATCATTAGATGAACCAAGGACCTTAACATATGTCTTTTAACTGTCCCGTGATAGCAGTCATAGTTAATCCACACGCTCACTAAACGAGATCAGTCTCCTGTTGGATCTATATCATTGTGGTGTACTTATGAAGCCCGCGACGCAGGTGTCATCGTAGTGAACAATTTTCATCCTTGGATACCGTGCCTTTACGTCGCCAACAATGCGACCCATGAGTTATTTCGTCTTAGGAGGGCGCTGAGCAACACTGAGGCGGATGCATTCTTACAGTTATATGAAGCATCGGTTAAGCCACATATGGAGTGTGGTATTCAGGCCTAGTCCCCATACCTCTGGAGTGACATCATGGGTATAGAAAAGATTCCGCAACTTGCGACCACGATGATCGAACGTCAACGAAGGAAGCCGTAGGAATATCGTCTAAGAATGAGGACATCAGGAACGGTAAATAGAAAACTGCGATCGGCTTCCATAATCTTCTCACGTATGGCAGCGACGCCACATCACTGCTCCATGTAGGGTTACAAAGCACAAGTCGGGCTCACTGCCGCGAATTAATTGCATCTGTCTGCTGTTAGCAGTAGGTTTCAGGAGGCTCACCCCGTCACTTACCTTACACCATCCAGATAAGTCAATGCTACGCAAACCCTTAAGCCGGATTTCATACCTCATCCAGTTTATATACCTCCCACGTGTCCCCTGGTATCCGTGATGTCACCTTCCTCTTATAAAACATGTCATGGTATCCAAATGCCTTTATTCTCTATCTACGATCGTCTCAGCAAAGTCATCACGTGTGCACTGTTGCCAGTCATCGACATCAATCTGGCATTACACTTAATGCGTCTTTCCATTGCAGGTACCTGTTGAGGCAGTTCCACCGTAACGTTCCCCCACGTGTTTCAAGGATCCACAAACCATTTCTCAGTGTTCTCGGAAGGTGGGTAATGAGCCATGAAGCACCTCACCCACGAGATCGGGAATATTTGTGAATGTTTTAAACATCATTTGTCTGCAGTGTCTCTACTACCCATCGTGCCACAGTGGTTACATCGAAGTCAACGAAAAACCTTGCAATACCAAAGGTTAGTATCCTTTAGTGAACATCGCTTTCCTACCTGTGGCGTGTTTACGTTCCATCAACCGCCGTTACCGGTTATCACCGTAACACTATGACACGCATAACTTTAGTTCCACCGACTAATTTCCGCGTACTCATCTCTCTGCATAGTATGTCCCCTGCCGTTCAGGAATGATGCCTCTGGTCGGCAACAGTAATTATAATCACTAGGACGGGGTAATGCAGTCCAATGCATTGCTGACTTTTCAGCTGATGGTGAGATTGCTTGTTTCATCGAAATCAATCATGATGCATGGTAATAGAGATCCTAGTACACGTTTTTGTAAGGTATTCCGTGAGCAGGCGCCCCGTGTTTTCCCAGTTGCCGTGACGCATCCTCGAGTTCGATAAGTAACAGCAAGCGCGATAGCCCACGGTTGATGGTGCCTGACGCACTGCAGACACTGATCTTAGGATCACGACCTGGCCAAGGATCCCTAGGGTGATTCTTTCCCAGTTGCACACTTCACGATGCCGGAGCCTCTCCCAACACGTACAGCAGCGGCCATGTGATTATTCAGTGGCACATAGTCACAGGTACCTTTGGTTTGCTATCGTAACTTATCTCTCAGTGCCGCAGTGGTATGCGCAGTGCTACGCAATAACAGAGGTTGGTTACCTCTTGTGACCACAATGACGATCAGATATCACTATTTCTTTTAACGTGTCATTCTCGGAGCATTGCATCTGTTAACTCCTTCGGGGCATTACCTTCCATATCACACCCCCTGCCCCTACATATTGCCCAGGATCATGCCTCAGCCGACTTACATGTATGGCTAGGTGGACGGTCATATGTTCAATAACCTACCGTAAGGGTAATCCTTCCTTTCAGTCGTATGTGACATCTACTAAACTAGTGCAGTACCGCTGTCCTTCTAGCATTACATCCATATTCCACCACCTTCGCAGTGTAACTTAACATGACAGAAAAACATATTTCCAGCCCGTTATGCGTAGTGTATAAAGCGGCGTGCGTGCGTAGATAGATTTCATCCTGACTCTAGTACTGGGACATCATGAGTTAGGTAACTGCGCTTCTCCTGCGTAACTTTGTTGCCTTTGTATCATCTTTAACTAAATTGTGTACGTTTATTCATTATCGCGATATCCCTGCTAACGAACTGACGTCATACGCTAATTTAGAGAACAGTTATGCCGCCTTTCTGTATGTATTTTTGATTCATTTCATTTCATGTTGTACGTTCCCATGTTTACCCGGTACTTGATATCACCTATGTGGCTGCGCTTCATGTGCATGTTGACAAGGTGCCCACTTGTTTACTACCCACTACATCGTCCACACTAGCTCCATGAGGCAGTTGGTCGTTGCTGGACGTGACGGGGTGCACGGTCCTTGTGGCCGTGTGGGGCTCCATTAGCGGTTCCCTGCACTCAGTATGCAGCGCACTACGATACAGCAACCCCATTGTGTGCGCTTGCTTCCACAAACACAGCATGTTTGTGTTTGCCTGTGAAGGAGTATGCGCCGGCTACGTTGAGGAAACCTGGCTTCCATCCACATGCCTCCCGGTCTGATTTCCTTCCCTTTACACTGCATATGGGGTGTGTGGATGGAACTGTGGGTAGTGCAGCAAAACCCACCCATGGTCCCTCTGTAGGCGCATGTGCCCGGTGGCTAGTCACCCACCAACACACCTAAGTAAGTAAGTATGCATTTGTACACGTGTATATATGTATGAAAGAAATAAATATCTGTACATATATATTCCATATACAAATATATGTTTACATATTTATATACATCTACGTTTGTATCAAGCTGGCTGTACACATACATACAAATATATATATTAAGATATATTTATCCACATCGACTTAAGTAGCGTATCAAGTGGGACATATATATATAATATATATGTATACTGTAAAGTACAAAAGGAACTTCGATGTATCCCCCACACTGAATTCCTTACATGAGGACACGGTATCTCTTTTCCCTGATTATCTTGCACATTTACACTGCTTTACTGTGTTTTACAAGCCGTTAACATATCTTATGTTTATTTCTTACACTCGATCGCTGACACATCCTTGAGGTTTCAAGGTCATTCTTATTATTATGTTACGGTGACACTGCCCAAATACTCGATCCGCCCCACGCTGTACAGTTTCTGCCCACTTGCATTACGATTGCAAAACCCCATTTGCTTCACGGGTGATGGAGAGGATCATCAAGGAAGAGCTCATGCGGTTTTTGACACATCCTAATAACAGTAACAACTCCCAACATGGATTCCTCCCGTCTAAATCCTGTCAAACATGCCAGCTTGAGTTCCTGAACAATGTTACCGCCATGGTTGATTGCAGGAAGCTCTGGTCATCATCTTGGACATGAAAAAAGCGTTCGACCGAGTTCCTCATAATGGACCGCTAACTAAATTGGCTTCTTACGGTATATCGGACCAGTTGCATTCCTGGTTCTCTTCCTACCTCTCCTGTCGAACACAGTCGGTGAGACTAGGATACTTCGAATCCTCACCGAAACCAGTTACGAGTGGTGTGTTCCAGGGAAGTGTACTGGGCCCTATACTCTTCCTACTTTACATCAACGACGTATTTCAAGTCTTTGAATATGGAAAGGCGTACTTGTTCGCCGATGACATCAAAGTCGTATTCTCCTTTGACTAGGGTAACCTAAGGAGCGGTCTCCTCAATATTCAAAATGACCTTAAAACATAAGACCCCTGGTGCAACACATGGAAGCTTCACTGCTCTCCTGCAAAGTGCAGCCTCCTGTCGTACAGATGCACTGTGCCGCCTAGTGCGCTAACCCTGAATGACGTCTCACTAGCCATCTGTCAAACCGTAAGCGATCTCGGAGTACACTATTCAAGCTCACTAAATTTCTCGGAACAAGTTAGCTATAGGGTAGCGAAAGCCAGATCCCTCGTTGGTCATATCTGCAAGAGAATGCTTGTAACCGAATCCAGACTCACTCTGTACAAGGTATGCGCTAGACCTCTTCTGGAATACTGCTCAATAATATTTACCAACTCCAGAAAGAGTGACCGAATAGCAATTGAGAAAGTACAACGCTCATTCACCAAGCGCTTGCTTTGCCCTTCTACTCTCAACTACCGTGAGCGCTGTAAACTTCTTGGCCTCGAACCTTTATGGTTACGAAGAATGAGACTTAAACTCACCTTCTTATTCCAAACGATAAACAACCCAAATACGAACCTTGAAGGACATATTCAACAAAATGGTGACTCTCAGTATCCACTCCGCCATAGACCCTTAACCACTACCCTGCCCACAGCCCGCACTAACTTGCGTAACAACTTCTTTCTGTACAGATTTGCTGGCGTCTGGAACAGGCTACCATTACAAGTTAGGGCATCCGAGAATACTGCAGAGTTCCGATCAGCCCTACATAGACGCCTTGCTACCTGGCCTACATGCGAGCTCTTTAACAACAACATACCGAAGGATGAACTTTGGGAACATGGCCCATAGCACCTATAAGTCTGAAAATCCCAAAATATCGGACACAGGCTCTACCAAATAACTCTCCTTTACCGTCTGGGACTGTAAACGTCACACAACACAAGATTTGTGGTCTGCGCACAACCGCTCCATTGCCTCGTACGTCTGCTGATTTATTCATTGATACTGTAGGTGTTCGGTAGTGGTCAAACGTCTTAACAATATGGCTACCCCAGCAGCTAGTCGACATGGCTCCCATCTCGCTTTGCGGATAACCGGAGCTCGCTAGAAGTCGCTCCTTGCTTACAATGTTCATTCCCTTGGATTGTTGGAGTCACCTCTCAGCTGGTTTGTTGACCTATTCTGCGCCACCGTAGGATCCACTAGTAACTGTAGGCTTAATACGAACTCTATTGCTGGCCTCTCATCTCTCTCCTAACGCGCCGTTATCCGTCGTTCATTCTATTCCCGTAAAAGTTTATTTTTCGCAGCAGCTAGTCATTGTTGGCTCTATGCATCTTGCAAGGAGCCACTACTTGACTCTCCAGCCTTTATTTTCCTCTGATATCTGTCTTCCTAAGCCTTGCTCGCATGCTGATTTCTTCATCGGAACTGTAGGCATTCAGTAGTGGTCAAACGTCTTAATGATATGGCTACACTAGCCACTGATACATCCGTTTCTAGAGCCCCTATCACTGCTCAGCATCAGCTAGTCGACATAGCATCAATTCGTCTCTGCTGATATCGGGAGCTCTCTAGGAGTCGCTCGTTTCTTACAATGTTCATTCTCTTGGATTGTTTGAATCATCGCTCAGTTGGTTTGTTGACCTATTCTGCGCAATCGTAGGATCTAAAAGTAACTGAAGTCTTAATCCGAACTCTATTGCTGGACACTCATCTCTCTCCTAGCGCGCCGTTATGTGTCCTTCGTCTTACTCGCATAACCGCTTCTTCTTAGAAGTAGCTAGTGATTGTTGGCTCCATGCGGATTACAAAGTGCCACTACTTGACTCTCCAGCCTTCATTTTCATCTGACGTCTGTCTCTCTAAGCTTCGCTCGCATGTTGCTTTCTTCATGGAAACTGTAGGTATACAATAGTGGTCCACTAGTAACTGAAGGCTTAATCCGAACTTTATTGCTGACCTCTCATCTCTCTCCTAGATTGCCGTTATTCGTCATTCGTGTTACTCACATGAAACTCTTCTTGGCAGTAGCTAGACATTGTTGGCTCCATGTAGCTTACAAGGAGCCATTCCTTGACTCCAGCCTTCATTTTCCTCTGACATCTGTCTCTCTAAGCTTTGCTTGCATGTTGCTTTCTTTTTTGAAACTGTAAATAAATAAATAAATGGTATATTCTCTGTAAAACGAGACACACCTCTAAAGGCATGACCAAATATGCATACAAGCATAGCTTCTTTGGAATATTAAAACATTTCGTTGCAATGAAAGGAATAAACGCAAAGATGTAGTTAGTGACGGTATAGGTACCTCTAACGCCAACGCAACTTACTAGCCCCCGTTTGATTCTTTTTGCTACTGTGACACTCATTATTAAACCTACTGGACTTGTCCGGCCTCTCAGGCTCCTACTACCCATGGGTCTCAAAACAAGGCCTCTCTCATTCGAGCATCGGCTGCCGTCGGCAATTATTCTCATTTGCATAATTAACTGCCTCATGTACTCGACTCCGTCTGGTACATTACCTGCGTGCTTTGTCCTTCTACCGAAATTGAAATTTCAGGTCCCTGGTTGAGCTTTGCCTCTCGGCTCCACTCTCATGCTTCTCAGCTCACAATTACGTCCCCCTCTCTTGTTTGGCCTCTGCTCTGGTCCATATCGCATCGGTTCAATGGTGGTTTAAGTTCCCATAGCTTCAGCACAACATACCGGGCCACATTTGATTTGCTTTCCTACTGCGCCTCGCACTCTTAAACCTCCTGGACCACACCGGCCTCAGGCTCCAAATGCCTATAGGTCTCAAACAAAGGTTTCTCTTCCTTTGAGCACCGACTAAAGTTCTCACTGGCATAAGAAACAGCCTCATGATACAGGCCTCCATCCGGTACATTACCTGTATGCTTGGTCCCCTGCAAAATTGCAACTTCAGGTCTCTGATTGACTTTTGCCTCACGGCTCCACCATCATGAATCTCAGCTCACAATTACGTTCCCCTCTATTGTTTGGCCTCTCTTTTGGTCCATATCGCATCGGTTCAATGGCGGTATAGGTATCACTAGCGTCAGGGCAACACCCTAAGCTTACTTTGATTCCCTTTGTTACTGTGATACTCATTTTTAAACCTTTTCGACTAGTCCGGCCTCTCAGGCCCCAAATGCCCATAGGCATCAAACCAAGGCCTCTCTTTTTTCGAGGATCGGCTGCCACCGATTAAGGCTTTCATTGGTATAATTAACTGCCTTGTGTGCTCGCCTCCGTTTGATACATTATCTGCATGGTTGGTCGTTCTACGGAAATTGCAATCTCAGGTCCCTGGTTGAGGTTTGCCTCTCGGCTCCATTCTCATGCTTCTCAGCACACAATTACGTCCCCCTCTCTTGTTTTGCCTCTCTTTTGGTCTATATCGCAACAGTTCAATGGCGGTATAGTTATCACTAGCGTTAGCGCAACATCATAGGTCTCTTTTGATTATCTTTCCTTCTGTGCCTCTCATTCCAAAACATTTCGGCCAAGTCAGTCCTCTGAGGCTCCAAATGCCTATAGGTCTCAAGCCAAGGCCTCTCTTATTTTGAGCACCGGCTGCCATCGACTCAAGTTCTCATTGGTATAAGTTACAACCTTATGATACTCTTCTTTGTCTGAATCATTATCCCTATGCTTGGCAACGCCTACTGAAATCCAAATTTCCGGTCTATGATTGAGTTTGGCTCTCGACTCCACTATCATGCATCTCAGCTCACATTAACGTCTTCCTCTCTTGTTTGGCGTCTCTCTTCGTTTATATCGCAACTTTTCATTGGCGGTATAGGTACCACTAGCCTCAGCTCATCGGTCACTCCATTGATTTCAGCCAGCACAACTTTACCATAAATTTTATATTTATACAATAACATAGTCCTGTTCAATTTTGTTGGCAGTTTGCTCGGTCCGTTTTCCTTCTCACCCTTGTTCTACAGAATAACATTACCTGCACCGAACACCGCTGAAGACGTACCTGCGACGCTCCCATGGCACGGATTCAATAAAGAACAAAGAAAAAACCCGCACTTCATAATCATGACACACTAAAGAACCCAGGAAACTGATCAATTCAACACAAGTCACCTGAGTCGTCCGACTTCAACAGCTCCAACCACTTGTACTGGACTCCGAAGGCGACTACACAGCCATAGGAAACAAATTGGCGTTACGTGACTGCGAATATCCGCGAGGGTAATCGGTCAGATACAATCTTGCCAATGTTATATTAACAGCCGGCAGTGTTCCAGGACGTGGTGGGTCTTCGTCTGGCAAGCGTGTTCCCTACAAAAGGCCACAAATGTCTGTTTAACAACACTGCGACGTGGCGGATGTGACTCGCCACTCAACAAAGTCACCGCCCATAACACATTGGCAAGTTAACCGACACCACATTTACAAGTTCTGTGCATACATCGGCTATCGCACGATCGCGCCTACATATCTGATTAGTGACATACCACTATTCTTAAGTATTTTTCACCCGTTTCCTCATACTTCACTCACCTGACCCACACTGCGTACGGGACCTCATCGGACTAGTTCCTCATCAACATACCATATAAGTGATCTGATCACTATCTTTACCTCTCGCATTCTGGGCACATAGACTACATACAACCTTTGGGCTCTATGGGCCCACACTACTGTCTCCAACTGTACTACTCCCACTGTTGGTGCTGCTTATTCCGCTATCATGTACAATATTGCAATATGCTGATCATGCCCAAAAGGCGTGTCTCGCTTTGTCGAGAATAAAATATTTATTTATTTATTTATAAATGAGCAAGCATACTGTTAGGTAATAGTCAGATGAAGGACCATGATGGCACTGTGGCGCGAAAAAACTGTTACGTCAAGTTACAAGTGGGGGGTAAATTTGCCATGTAGTGATCCATGAGCACAGGAGCCCAAACAAGGTTTAGTGCAATCAATGACCATTACGAAGCCGGGATGATCTGTACTACACTAAAGCATTCTTCATAGTAAAATCAGCTGCATAGGTTGGATGTAGGAGGCCGAGGACTGCGTCAGAGTGAAATGTATAGCTGTGACTTTATTTTTGACGAGTCACATCCGCCACGTTGAAGTGTTGTTAAGCGGACATTTGTGGCTTTTTATAGGGAGAACGCCTGCCAGGCGAAAACCCACCACGTCCTGGAACACTGTCCTAGCTTCGGTGGAACTGTAGTGCTAGTCGGCTATGCGTCGTATAAACGGATTTTGCACTCTATTATTCGCAGTCGGTTGAAAGCCAAAATTCTTCCTTCGTTGGCCGAATGGCTTAGTAATGGTCCGGCAGTAGTCGTAGGTATCTAGTAGTGGACAAATGTCTTAATGATATGGCTACACCAGCCACTGATACATCCGTTTCTAGAGCCACTATCACTGCTCAGCAGCAGCTAGTCGACATAGCTCCCATTTAACTTTGCGGATATCCGGAGCTCTCTAGGAGTCGCTCCTTGCTTACAATGTTCACTCTCTTGGATTGTTTGCGGCACAGCTCACTGGTTTGTTTACCTATTCTGTGTCATCGTAGGATCCACTAGTAACTGAAGGCTTAATCCGAACTCTATTGCTGGCCACTCATCTCTACTAGCGCGCCGTTATCCGTCGTTCGTCTTACTCGCGTCAACTCTTCTTGACAGCAGCTAGACATTGTTGTCCCCATGTAAGGATGGAGTCATTATTTTGCTTTCCCACCTTTTTCTGGAAGTTTTTTCTCTGTAATCGCTCGCGCGTTCAATTACCTATTGCAACTGTAGGGATCCAGCATTTGGTCAAACCTCTTAATGATATGGTTACACCAGCCTCTGATACATCTTTTCCTATAGCCACTATTTCTGCTCAGCAGCAGCTGGTCGCTGTAGGCTCCATTTGCGAACACCCGTAGCTCGCTAATGGTCAGTCCTTCCGTAGAATGTTTATTCTCTTGGTATAGTTCTTCATAGCTCAACTGGTTTGCTGTCCTGTCCTTTGACACTGTAGTTATTCCATAGTAACCAGAATGACTAACCCAACAGGCACTTTTGGCCACTGAATCCCGGTCCATTATCGCTATCTTTGATCGTCTTACCTTCAACACTTAGTCTTCCCTTCATATCCCTTTAATCTTAGCCTGCTTCTGGTATGCTCAGCTTCCTATCTTCATATACCCATGTACATTATGGCTATGGTGTCTTAGGTAATCCTTATCCCGTGGAGCATATATATACGGCCACATCATCACTGTATCTTTTGGTTTCCGATAACAACCAATCGTGACTACACACCAACCTTCTAGTCTCAGGTAGAATTCGAACATCGTTAGCTTATGCCTCATGAATTTCTTACCGGAATCCTGCCCTTTATCCTTATGCACATGAAAGTATTTTACCCATTAGGCCATGCCTTATGCGTAATTAAAAACATTTTTAGGGTAATATCTGTTACACATGGTACACTAGTTGTCTCAAATAAATGTCTTAAAGTAGGATTTTGATCCAATGCTAGGTACATTGATTGTCCTTTTCGGTCTTCTCTCGGCCTGTTCCTCTCTCCCTTTTCTCTGAGGTAGTGAACATCTGAGGGATTCGGGATTACACTGAGGAACTGCCTACGTCTGGGATGGGACGAAATAACCAACAAGAACTTTCTTGGACCAAGGCATCACTTCCATTCTAACCAACTGCACCCAACCACCAATGTCCAGTGAGGGTAGCTGGACACGAATTCCTCGCTCCCCGGCAAATATACAAAATCAGAGAAGACTTCACGTGGTTCTGCAATGGATCAACACATCATATTTAAAAAGAATGTTTAGTTCCCGACCTACCAATGGACAGGACCCAGGAAGGCAATAGGCAACCAGCCAAGGCATCAGCCAGCAGAAAAAGGGGACACAACCTGACTGCAAATAACCGAGCAAACAAGCGTTCGACAAGAAACATAGCCAGTCACAATTTGCCATTCAATGGATTGGCGGCATGGTTCCAGGACGTGGTGGGTTTTCGCCTAGCAAGCGTTCTCCCTATAAAAAGCCACAAATGTACGTTTAACAACACTGCAACGTGGCGTACGTGACTCGCCACCGAATAAAGTCACAGCCCATAACTTGGCTACAGCAGCCACTGATTCATTCTTTCCTAGAGCCACTATCTCTGCTTACCAGCAGCTAGTCGCCATAGCTTCCAATTCACTCTGCGGATATCCGGAGCTCGCTCTCTCTTACAATGTTCATTCTCTTGGATTGTTTGCGTCACAGCTTAGCTGATCTGTTGACCTATCACTTACCTTCACTAGCCTATAGATACACTCATCGACCCTATAGGCATACACTAGTGACAAAGCGTCTGATTGGAATAGCTGCATCTGGCGACTGAGTCACTCTTAGCGCCAACATCTGTCGGTCGTCATAAATTCTGCATTTCTCTTCAGAAGTAGCTAATGGCCATTGGCCCCACGCAAATGCGATGATCCAGTGCTTGTTAGTAGCCACCCCGTATCTGAATAACGTTTACTCCTCTAGAATATCTGCATCCAGTCCCTCCGCTGCCCTGCCACCAATTGAGCTTTAAGGCTCTCTCGCAGCAACCTATTTATTTTCGCTTATTATGCCCCCCTGTCGGATTACACTAACTACGTGCTGTTCATGCACCTGACAATCACTACCAACATTCTAACTCTCTTTGCTCTATCCCCACGCAATTATCGACTCATATCAAACGGATACTCGTACTTTACTTACTGGTGCAACGCTCTTGTCCCTACGCAAGCGATAGCAATCCACTTATACGGCTAATGATTCTATAGGATACTCAAAAGACATTTTCAGCATAATTATTGTTGCACAGTGTACATGCATTTGTCTCAAGCCCAAAGGTTATAACACAAGACATTAACAATATTCAATTCCTTGCCTGTTCTTGCGGTCTTCTCTCGGTTGTCTCCCACTTTCCCTTTTCTCTGAGGTCCAGGACATCTTGGAGATCTGGGATTGAACTGAGGAACAATTTTGGCCCAAGACGGACGTAACAACCCACAAGAACTGACATGGAGGATGGTAAAACTCCGCAAGGACCAACCTACAATCACCATAACCCTTGTCCAGTATGGAGAACTGGACATATCCTCATACTCCCATACATTATACATCTGAAAAATCTGGACAGCGGAAAAATTGAAACTTTTGCTCACCTGGACATACAACAAGAAAAAAATCGCGGTGTCCCTCTCCTCCACCGACCTCAAAAAGCATGGCGACCCAGAGCAAAATACCCGTCCAACTAACAGAGGAAATTAGAAGCCATTACCCAGCGAAAAACCGAAGGTGAAACCAGTCGTCAAGCGGCTTTGCCAGTTCAACATTAATGTTCAAAATGCTTTGCGGCAGTGTTGCAGGACGTGGTGGGTTTTCGCCTGGCAAGCGTTCTCCCTATAAAAAGCCACAAATGTCTGTTTAACAACACTGCGACGTGGCGGATGTGACTCGCCACTGAATAAAGTCACAGCCCACAACTACATACTGGCAAGTCGACTAGATTCACATATCAACTCTTCTTGACACCGTTTCAACTACACACGATTGAACCCGGAGTATCATCGTGATACACAACAGTTTTTAAACCTTGATCATGCCTAAGTTGGTGCGTCTCTATGAAACTGAGAATAAACTATCTATTTATTTGTTTTATCATGGACATACGACCAATTTTCTACTATTACTGTCACAGTTGCCATAAAATGTTTGTACAATTGTACATATCCGATCATGCCTCCATGGGCGTGCCTCGCATAGTCGAGAATAAAGTATTTATTTATTTATTTATTTATTCACACTGGCAGGTCAACTAGCGTCACAATTCTAGATAGGTTCGTCACACTGGAACTTCTACATCTACATATACTGTCGACTTTTTACTTTCTACGATACACTGACCTTTGCGTTACTTGTGCACCAACTCACTCTATCGGCATATATCTAGAGCGTGCTCTTTCATTACCTTCCAATGGATCATTCAGGATTCTCAATCTATTATTATCTGAGGTCCTGTAAATCATGACAGCCGAATTATTGTTTCGCATTTTCACCATTGTACTGTTCCAATCATGGACATATGAACAATTTTCTACTGTCACTGTTACAGTTGAAATAAAATGTTTGAACAGTTGTACATATCTGATCATGTCTCCGTGGGCGTGCCTCGCATAGTCGAGAATAAACTATTTATTTATTTATGTATTTATTCGTAAGTCATGTACTGTATTTATTATGCCTTATAGAACCACGGTTACAGGATAATTCGTTTTATTCTTCTGCCCAGACCGCGCGGTAAGTCTAGGTTTATTTGTTCGTAGTGTCTAGTTTAGTTTCGTACGACGTACTTAGTTTAGGCTTAGTATCCTTGGTACATATACATATATATATGTATATATATATATGGTTGGCGGCATCCCGTTTCCGCTTTGCCTGTCAATATGGCAAGGCACAGGACGCCTGCGCCTATAGAAGGACCATGGATAGCTTGCGCTGCACCACCCACAGCTCCATCCACACACCCCATATCCAGTGTAAACCCGAAGGAAT
Source organism: Dicrocoelium dendriticum (assembly GCA_944474145.2). Lineage (NCBI taxonomy): Eukaryota > Metazoa > Platyhelminthes > Trematoda > Plagiorchiida > Dicrocoeliidae > Dicrocoelium > Dicrocoelium dendriticum. Next base: position 57,677,839 of record OX104063.1, read on the forward strand.
AAGACAGGGAGGCATGTAGACGGGAGCCACCTTTCATCAACGGAGCCGGCCCACTCTCTTTCACAGCAAAGACAAACACGCTGTATTTAGGGAAGCTAACGCACACAAGGCGGTGACTGGACCGTAGTCCGCTCCACACTGAGTGCATGGAACCACTCTTTGATCCCAACACCGACAACAGGAAGGTGCACCACGTCCCCTACATCAACGACCAACTGTCTCCTGCAGCCTGTATGGACGAAGTAGCAGGTAATAGACAGGTAGGCACGTTATCAACCTGCACATCAAGCGTAGCCACACCGGGGATATCAAGCAACAGCCAATCACAGGTGAGAAAGATAACAAACAAATTTAATCGTGTATTGCCCACGATGTTCCTCAAGGATGTCAATGGTTGCTTGATCTAGCGGTACAATCTGAAACGGCGGAGAACTTGGATTGCGATCAACGTGTAACAGCCTCCGCAGTCGGACATGCACATAGTGTGATAAACAGGCGCATAAAGGTTCGAGGCTTGCAAGTGGTGCTTGGGGAAATCGATGTAAACGTCCAAAGTCTCGCCTCAGAGGGATGCCTGAAAGCGCTGGATATGTTGCGTGCTTTCGGGAATCTTATCTCCGCTGCGATACGTAAAGATGTTCAGAAAGTATACCGCTGTGCACGACAAACGTACCACGTTAATTAGGAGGTCAGTGTAAAATTAAGGTGCGAGTTATTGCGCCGGGCTCCGCTGAAATGTCGGCAGACATTTAGGACCGCGTTATGATGGATGGGAGTCAGGAAACCATGCCAGGCTCGTCAACTTCCGCTACGGTGGTCTCTGTGGAAGATCCAGGGCATCGGAAAGGTGCGCGCTAGGGACCCTTGATCCAACGTGTTGTAAATCCGGCTCCCGGTACCAGCGCAAGTTGCGCTACTCAATTTCGTCGGCTGCCGACGACTGCGACCGCTAGATGCAGAAAGCAGAACAAATGTGGCGCACATGGGAGTGCAAGTAGCCTGGTTCCAACAACTGCTTGGGAATTGTGTCTGAAGGAAGAGAACTTTGGAACACATGGTAGCGATGTCTCCTGGCTGACGTGTGACAGGTGCTCAAGGTGGTTCCGTCAAAATTGCGCATCATAGCAAAGTGAGGATACGAATGAATGTGGTTTCGGCAGAATGTAACTTCCCGGTATTCCATGTAATGAGGAAGCGCATTGCAGGTGACCTGGAGAGAACAGCACGGGCATTTGCAATTGAGAGCCAGTTGCAGAAGTGAACGTGTTACATCGTGTTCGCGAATGTCCATCACACTCTCGGTAAGTTTCTTGCTGTTATGAAAACAGTCATTTCATGTGCATTTGGTTGACCGTGACCTTCCTTTGCGTACGTGTATTAAGGCAGCAGTTGCAGCAGCATGTGCGGTTATGCTAGCAAAACGGCATGCTGTGCGCATTTACATCTTGCTGACGCCTCATCTTCTGTACAAGTGAAAGCGTGATCATCATCATTAAACATGTTAGTTAGACGTGGAAAAACCGTAGCTACTGTGTCGCAAAACGTAGGATAAATAGGTGCAAGCCATGTGAGTTACCGTTAACGGATGGGCATGGTTCCTCCAAGCTATCAGCCGATTACTATTCAGCAAATCTTACCAAACGAAATCATATATCGCTAAAGAGTGATTTGCGCATTCCAAGCGTTAGCTACCCCTGAAAATTGGGATTACGACGGGGAGGCTCCAGTGGTTGATACAGTCCCCTGCTCCAACGGTTTCAATTTCAATTATTATAAATCATAAAACAAGAGCATATCCCCCGAATCGCACGAGTGCTGGAGGAAGATTATGGCATCCCACGGCGTTATTTCACTTCAGCAGTGGGATCTCACGTTCGACGTTTTAGCAAAGTTTGGTTCTAAAGGGACAGACCACGGGTCTTGGCGATCACTGGTATGCAGACTAGCTGGCTTCCATAGTTACTTGGTGTCAATGCGCTCACCATATCCTCTTGGGCGTCCACTGAACGCTTCTACAGGTCTGCACATACAAGCGCATTGTCCGTGTCTACACATGTACTCCAAATCCAGCAACATTTCTTGACGCAGCCTCGCCATTGTAAGGTTATCGCAATGTGATGCTTTTGCACCCATAGTTGGTTAGAAGATGACGTGCGCGAAGTCACCCTCCAGCGGTTTCGCTGTCGGAAATTAGTGCTCGCAAGAGATAATCCAACATCTTCACACAAATAAACTAAGCATGTACCGTTATTATTACGGGAGTCTACTCCATGTTGGCCGCAAAGATGTAGTACATCTGTGGATAATTTTCCAACTTGGGTGTTCAGATCCCCAGCGTGTACTACAGTGCCCAGCTGCTTTTGAGGCAAAGCACATCATTCATCCGTCGCCAGGAGTCCTGGTTTACAGTGTCAGGAAATAGGTTTCCCGTTACATGTGAGTTTAAAATAGAAGCGAAGCGAATATTAAAGTAAGGTGTGGGAAGGTCATGATTCTGGGTGTTGAAAACAGGGAGGATAAAAGTGAAACTGGAACTGGACGATAAGAGCGAATAAGAAGGGCATAATAAGATGGGAATGCTTGCTCAATAGAATCCAAACCCCTATGCACCCTGCCGGAGGCAGCAGACAGGGCACTGTTGATTACACAGTACAGTGGCCAGCGCATCAGTAAGTTGCTTGAGGAAAGATTCATTGCATTGCGTAAGAAGGATATTGTCCGAAGGCCCAGGCCTAATAGGTGAACCATTAGGGTTCTCAACCAAAGCATTTACTTCAAAAACCTGACCGGTATACACCGGTATTTTGCGTTCGGCTACAAGGAGTCCCGCAGAACCAGGAGGCTGCTTTTCTCTGGCCTGTAACCATTGACCAACCCAGCATAGCTCAATGGATCACAGGGGCAAAATAAAGAATGGCATTAGGTTAAATATCATCCAGGATGGATGTGCTGGCATGCACGGAAAACAAGGAAAGCTCGCATTCAATTTATCTACTACAGCATGGAAGCGCATGCTTACACAGTGAATATTAGTTGTTTAGGCGTGCTGCCAACTCAACTGTCTGCCACTACCTCAGCGGCATCCTACATAGGACAGACTGAACTAGACCCCGCTCTGTAGGCTTTAACTAAAAATACATGAAAGGGGCCTAATCCAACGCAACCTTTGCAATGTTATTTGTTGTTTTAGCTGTGCTAGCACGATAACCTCAACCTATTACTCGCCATATGAACACCATCGTTGGAGGTACCCCGGTGCCATCAGACAGTAATGATTCACCGCCGACAACGATGGCCAAATACTTGAAGGTGCCTCAGGTTTCCAAACCGGAGGGGAAAAATTTCGTCTTGGGGGCTGCTGCATGGACCACATGCTAACTTCGCGTCAATGGTTGGAGCACAGTCACACGTTGTCGGCGTACCGTAGTGGTGCTCCTGGACGTCCAAGTAGCCTTCGATTATGTTGATCGATGTGGTTGTTTTGACTGTCAACTCAAGAAAAGGTGTGCCCAACAAATATGTAAATATTATCACAGCATTATACGCGGGTCACACAGGCAGAGTGACAGCTTACGGCAAGCGGTCGCCGTCCTTCATTATCTCCAGCCGTGTGAGACAAGGATGCCCGTTGTCACCGTTCCTCTTAAAGTTTGTCGTTGACGAAGTCATGGAGATTACACTTATGGTACCCTACTTGTAAGGTAAACGAGCTATTGCCTTAGGTATGCAGACGACATGGCCCTCATCTTTGCAATACTCCCAGACGTGCGAACATGAGTTGGGCAGGTTACCGCTGCATGTCATCGACTTCCGGCCTCGCTTTCCACCGTCCAAGTGCAATGCTTCCCTTCAAGTCTGACAGGGATCGCATCCAGCGCCAAGCCTTGGTGGGAATCAGCTGGAAGTGCTTCAGAAATTTCACTACCCTAAGGTTGTATTAGCGTCCTTGGGATCGAAGACGCAGTCACCAATAGTATAGGGGAAGCTAGAAGTTGTTTCCCCACCTATGTCTGCGGCGGGACATCACTCTAGCTCCTGGGGTACAGTGTACAATGCAGCGGTTGGTTCGACCTTACTGTTATCTTCACCATTCATCAGTATACACGTCAGCTAGAAGTGGGAAACACCTCATCTACTGTGCCGCAATACATAAAGGAAATGGGAAATAAGTACAACAGTTACATGCCAGTTGAGCTACCAGCAACGGATAGGCATCCTTCTGGTAATCTACCAGCCAGCTACTAGGCAAAAAGAAAACTTATAATGTGTTACGCTACGAAATGAGATGGTATATGGAGAGGATGCCAAGAGGGATGGGGAGGGACCAAGGAAATCACGGCAGGAACACCACTGAGGTCGGCTCTTTGCAGTGTTTCAGGACGTGGTGGGTTTCGCCTGGCAAGCGTTCTCCCTATAAAAGCCACAAATGTCTGCTTAACAACACTGTGACGTGGCGGTCGTGACTCGCCACAAAATAAAGTCACTGCCCCGTGGCTATCCGGATAATTCTATCCAACCCACGGACACCAATCTCCTACTCGCAATATTGATGATGATGTCAAACATTGAAGATTGGAGCAGCACAACTACAAGCACAAAATACACAGCTGCATACACATACACACACAATGACATACATACATACCCCCTACACAAACACAAACTGCTATGGGAAGCATACCGGATTTTTGCATATTTTCGATCATGCATCGTTATGTCAAAATGATCATGCCTGTAAAGGCGTGCCTCACCTTGTTGAGAATAAAAGATTTATTTATTTATTTATTTAAGTCAGCAACTGTATGTTTACCGAATCATCGGCACAGTTTGTGGGCTCGTAAGCAGCGATGATGAATAAACACTTATCAGTCCCGCGCGACTTCGAGGCTTTGAACGAGCCAGTCAATGGGATCGCACAATCCGGCTACGGATTGGAATCCAGGCAACCAGAGCAATTTCAGTCAGGGGACTCAGGGCAAGTGCTGCCAGTTGCCCGACCTGTAGCGATGTGCGTACATGGATGCATGCCAACATGAAGGAGGATAGATGGCTCAAATAAAAGCCGATGAGCGTGAATGGATCGCTTGGTTGGACATGGGCTTGTCGACAGGAGAGCAGTGATGCTCCGAGTTAGCATGTGAGTAGAAATTAGAAAATAAATGTCCAGCAAAGTATACTGGGGTAGGGCCAAGAATCGGTGCGTTGAAATCTGGGGGATATAAGTGAAGTTGAAACGGGTCGGTGAGAGTGGAAAAGCGTGAGAGGGTGAATAAGAAGACGTGAAGGCTTGCGAAGTAGCATCCAAACCCCTATCGACCCTGCTCGATGCAGCAGATAGGGCACCGTTGATTATCCTCTGCGGTGGCCAGAGCATCAAGAAATTGTTTGAGGAAAGATTAAATAAATAAATAAATAAATATTTTATTCTCGACTATGCGAAGCACGCCCGTGGAGGCATGATCGTATTGCTTGGGCAGGATACTGTCAGGTTGCCCAGGCCTATATAGGAGAACGATTACGGTTCTCAACCAACGCCTTTGGTTCAAAAAGCTTACCAAAAGGCAGCGGGTTTAGCGTTGAGCAACAAGTAGTCCGTTTTAAGGAATAAGGTGCACCCTCATTCCAACCCCTAACCTGGAGGAACAGGGGCTGCGTTTGTCTGGCCTCTAACCATTTGCCCAATCTGATATGAGTGACGCTGAAGGTGCAAAAGCAACAGCCTGCATAGCTCAATGGAGCGCTGAGGCACCCAAACCATCACACCACTGTAAGGTCCAGCGTCATCGGGATGGCGACCTTACTATACGGTTAAGAAACCTGGTCCTTTGCATCAGCACACATAAATGGAATAGTTACGTCCCACCATCCGTGTCTTCGCAGTCAGGCTCACATGTGGTGGGAACAGGGCGTGAGCAACAAGCATGTTGGTTATGGCACGGCAACAGGAACTGATCCGCGCAGCACTGTCACTTTACGCACCAGGCTTCGATTGCCCGGCCACGGGTTGCGCATGCTATCCCGAAGACTACCTCGACGTGCGCTGTTTGCTCGCCGTGCGTGTGGAGGGAAAAACAGGAGGTGTGGCCAAGCGATGGGTTGCTCGAGAGAAATGAAGACCTTCATCTCGGAGTTCGCTTCCTTTGGAGGTTCACGGCTCCCTGGTTGGGGTCAAAGAACGATGCACACGTTTGACTGCATACACCAGCTGACATGGCTACGAGTCGACGTCAGTGAATTTCCTGCTGTGGGTTTATTTGTCCATCCCCATACCTTTTAGTCTCCCCTTCAACCTCAATATCAGGCTGTAGCGTAGTATAATTTTGCAGCATAGTTTGTCTTGTTACCTAGTAGGTAGTCGCAATTTTTCCGCAATAATTGGACACCATCCCATGCCTTTGCCTAATTATGCTGCCCGCAATGTACCGGGTTCCATTCCAGTAAGCGCGCCCATTGGGAGTGGGTAACGGAACACTACATCGTTAAGCAATTTTAACGCGGTACATTGCAGTGGCCAAATACTCCACATGATGTGAGCAGACACTTTCTGGAGCACAAAGCTCCACCGAGGTGAATGGAAAGGCAGTGCCTTCATTTAGTGGCGCTGCACATCAGCCACATCGCGGTGTTAGATACACATATGTGGCTCTTTATATCGTCAATGCCAATCAAGCAATGACATACCTGTTCCCACAACACAGCCACGGATTGCTTCGGTGGAACAGAATGATGCATTGTGAGGCGTCGTGCGCAGGAAAAGTCGGAGTTCACAGTGATCACACTTCCAAAGGTTACACCCGTGAACGATATACGTTTACCAAGGAATGATTTTTAGTAGTATTTGGAATAGAGGAAGACTGCACCCACGGTTATGCACACGTTCGTGCGATCACCTAAATTAGGTAATTCAATATCTTAAATAGAAAGCGTATCCGTACATGAAAACGAAACCTCCGCGACCGGTATTGAATCCACTGCACCTTCTCCTCACTTCCCCAGCATACCCCATGGTCCCCGGGTCAGCCTCCACGTAACCTTTGCCGCTGCTGTCAAGTCCATTGTACCCCCGGTATGTGTATCCGCTGTTAACAGGTGGCTTTTAGAACCCCATGTATTCACGCTGCCTATGTGGTTAATCCGTCAGTACTGGTCAGCATCCACGTCACCTTTGCCGCCGATCTCAAATCCGTTGCAACTCCGGTAAGTATATCCGCTACTACCAAGTGGTTTTTAGAACTGCTGTGTATATATGCTGCCCATATGGGCTATCCGCCACTACTAGTCAGCCTCCACGTCAACTTTGCAGCTGCTATCAAGTCCGTTGCCCCTCCGATAAGTCTATCCGCTCTTAACAAATGGCTTTTAGAGCACCCGTCCATCTGCGCTGCTAGTATGATTAATCGGCCAATACTGGTCCGCCTCCACGTCCCCTTTGCCGCCGCTTTTTGCCGTTGCACCTCCGGTAAGTAGGTGCGCTATTAATAGGTGGCTTTTAGAACTGCTGTGTATCCATGTCGCTCATGTGGTTGATCCGTCACTATTGGTCAACCGCTGCATAACCTCTGCCGTCGCTATCTAGGCAGTTGCACCTCTGGTATGTCGGTCCGCTAATTATAAGTGGCTTATAGAACGTTTGTGCGTCCATTCTGTGTATGTAAGTGAACCGGTGCTACTTTTTGGCCTCCACGTATTCTTTGTGGCCTCTGTACTCCGTTGCAACTCCGGAAAGGGCATTGGCCCTTAACTAGTGGCTTTTAGGACACCTGTGTATTGGTGACAGATGCGCCATCAATGGTATTCCTCCACGAAACCTTTCCTGCTGCATAGTTATTCCGTTGCACCTCCGGTAAGTTTATTGGCTGTTAACAATTGGTTTTTAAACTCCTGTGTACCCGTGCTGCCTGGATGGCTGCTCCGCCACTGCTGGTCACCATCTACGTCACGGTTGCCGCCGTTACCAACTTCCTTTCACCCACGCAAGTGTATCGTGTGGTCTAATGCGGCTTTTAGAACTTCCGTCTATCCGTGATTCCTAAATGGTTGATGCTCAACTACTGGTCTGCCACCACATAACGTATGCCGCCTCTATCTACTCCGTTGCACACCCCGTAAGGATATGGGTTATTAATAGGTGGCTTTTAGACCGCCTCTCTATCCGTGATGCTTACCTGAGTGAGCCGCCACTACCAGTTTCCCTGCATGTAACATGTTCTGCCGCCTATATATGCCGTTGCACCTCTGATAAGTACATCGCTTGTTCACTTTTTGCTTTCAGAGCCCCTGTCCATCAGTGGCGCTTATTTCAGTGATCAGCCACTACTGGTCTGCCTCCACTTCGCATGTGGCACAGCATAAATACTACTTAGCACGTTCGGTTAGTGTTTTATTCTGTAACATGTGGCTTTTAGAACGGGTGCATATTCCCTTCGTATGCATGGCGGTTCTGCCCGTCCCGTCGCCTGCAGACTTATGCAGAAAGTCATGCGTGTATTCATCTCTGCGTAGTTTACACACGAGATGTTTGCATGTAACAGTTCCTTTAAACAAGGTTAATATTCATACTGCCTTACGTGTTCTTTTGGCCATGGTCCGGTTTACATTGATTTCGAACTGTCACCGGGGCCACTTATGGGGCTTGCGGAACCATTGCTCAGTGTTCACCCGTGGTGGGTGCACAGCTACATACACACACTCCCCTAGTGGTGAATCTTTCTGAATGTTCCAAACGTCCGTCACGTTTATATCATCTGCTTTCCTCATGTCCGGGACCATTTATATCCACCGCTGCTTATCCCCTAGTACGTTACTCTGTATCGCTTTTGCCTTAGCAATTAGCCTTAATACATGACATCTACCACGCCGGGTTATCCATGGTAGCTGTGCAAACTAATGAACTTCGACGCAGTAACCCGATATTTCTACAATTGCATCTACCGCCTGTCCGCCAAGTTGTGCGCAGAGGCGTGACAAATGGATAACACTGCAGTTTCAAAAGAAAGCGTGCAGCACAGGTGGGTTCTCATAAGCACATTACAGTCGCATGCCATCTGCTGCGCTAAGACAGTGTACCCCAGCATATTCATCCCGTTGTCCGCTTTAACGGCTAACCAAACTCTCGACTAATCCATGCAGAAAGCAATCGCTTATTCACATGCAACCCTCAATTAAACATTTATGTCCCGGCACCTCTACCATTAGTAACTACATGTGCACCTCGTCCATTTCCTTTGATTTGTTTTGTATAAAAACCACAATGCTGCATCTATGCATTTTGTTCCCCGACTGGTACTATTGCCGCACTTTTCATGGAACGTACTTGTGGTAATTGACAACTGTTCATGGAAACTCGTGCAGCCTACTGACATACGTTTCAATCCGGTTAATAATAATTTCTCCCTTTCGGGATATGGACACCAGTATTATGCAGCATGAATTTCTGATTGTGAAAACCTCTAATGAGTCACAGTTTCATAGTTGATGATGACGCTACGGTTGCCGTAATTTTATCTCTTTCCATACATAAAGGCAACGAACGCCAGTCCGGTAAAGTATTCATATTAATGCGATACAGTGGCCTAATAACATGGTGGTAATATTCAACCGTCACGTTCGCAGGAATACCCAGTAATGCGTACTCATGCGTATATGCGTGCTACACATACATAACATTTTCCCATCCCTGTTCATAACTTCTCTAAAGTTCTCATTGATCACAATGTGATTTCATAAGCTTTATACAAGTTATACATTTGCGTACCATAAAAAGATTTCAACTACTATTTAGTATGCTAGCTAAGCAATGTTATCCATTATACGCGCATTCCAACGACGATAATACCTATATTTCAACATGTACAATCACATAGAGCTGTTAATCTGTATAATCAGTAGCGAGTTTGTCTCGCGTGATTTACAATTCATTATCAACTAGAAGACTCCATGGTATACAGATGTACATTTCAATAAATATACTCAAATATGTGTACTTTTAACACGTGTCAATGCATTAACATATATGTTTCGTTGACAACCAGACATATATATGTATATAACCTTACACTTGTCCACACAGCCTTTCAATTTATACGAATACACTCATAGGTTTGTGCATCCGTAATTTCATGGTCTATTATGCAATATATAGCAAGCTATTACGCTTGCCGTATTCATTAGCACTGTTAATGGCACATACACATAAGGACAAGCGCAGAAGTGCACAATCCAATATGCAATTGTCATCCATCAGGTTTTGTTACCGAGCACCAGTAAACCGACCTGCGCTTCCCTCCCGTTGCAAGCATTACTATTTCATTTTAACACTGAAATTTATGCACCCCCATTGTATTACATTTCTATTTGTACGAGAATTAAGAACATTTTTATTTTATCTAATTTAGGTTACATAGATCCTTGTGGGTTTCTAGACCTGCTGAAAGAAAACATGCCACGTTTATCCTTCACAATTTCTTAGATCCCTAGATCAGTTGTACCTCGAGGCATCACCCCGATTTTGAAATCGCGCGGATCGTTAAGCGGTCCCTCCTCAAGATATGGGGAACCACAAAGCTTGGTAGCTGACCTTCCAATTCTGGAAGTCGAAGGTCAGTAATAGACCTGTAAGTACAGCTAAGATCCGCGATAGTTGTACAATGTTTGTTGACGGCGGTTGCTACATTATTTTGCCGAGGTTATTGGTCCGTATTTTCCTTCGGTTGGGCTGGAAGTGTTGTGGATCAGTAAGGCGCTATCATTGGAATCGCTTCTAGCGTGTAGCTAATAACAAATGGAGACGGAGAAAAGTAGGAATGTGATGAAGTTTCTGCCGAACAATTGCAAACAGCTGCTTCTAACAGCAAAAGTTCAGATGGAGGCACAAATATAAATGATCGAAAATCTGACACACGCTTAAGTTTGCAAACAACAGAAGCAGCGACGTGGGACATGCAGGCGGGTTCTGTTGGTCGTCTCACGAATGCAATCACTGGGTTCGATTATGACGTGGCTTCTGAAATCACATTTGAAGGGTGATTTAGGCCTTGGGAAAACATGTTCCGGACGGATTTCATTCTTCAGGACGAGTTCTGGAAAGTGAGGCTGCTATTCCGCGATATCAAAATAATTGAAAACTCAAGGTTCCTAGACCAACTTCTTCCCAAATAGCCAAAGGATCTGACTTTTGCTGAAGTAGTGTCGCAATTGAAGGAAATTTTTGGTGTGCCAGTATCCCTGTTTAATATTCGCTATCAATGCCTGAAGTGGTCAGATGGGAATCGGCTGACCTTGAGACCTTTGCAGACACCATTAGCCGTGACTGTGAGCGTTTCCAACTACACATTTTAACGCACGAGCAGTTTTGGTACATCATTTTTGTCCGCACTAGACAACCACTCAGTGATACTGGGATGCGCACGCGCGTTTAGCTAAGCTGGATCAGGATCCAGATCTGCCGCTTTAGGCCCTCGTAAGCGAATGCGAACGACTGCTCGCACTAAAACACGCCACTGAGATGGTCGGACGAAGACGTCTTGAACCCCCAGCTACCGTGCACTTCTTGAAAAGGTCAGGACTGTCACCTCAAGCAAATTCTTCAAAAGATCTAAGAACAAAACATCCACAGCAAGCTGATCCTGCGGCAAATGGCATTTCGCGCGCTTTTCTCCGTTAAAACGTCATACTCTTCCCACCTGTCATAAGCTGGGCACAAGAATGCATTCTGCACTCAGGCGCGGCCAAAAGACGGGCAGAAGTCTTTTCCAAATAGGGATTCTAGGCAGAATGGCGCAGGGTCCTTGTCCATAGTTGCCGCATTGCAATGCTAGTGTAAACCGAGACGATGATTTATAAGGGTGTTGCTCAATGGGATACCCGTGGAAATGCAATTTGACACGGTCTCAGACATCAAGCTTATGTCCAGGAACCCCCAAAAGCTTCTAAAGAGGCCAAAGGAGGTCACGTCTCAGAAACTTGCACTTAATGCATCCGGCGGTGTGTTAAACTTAGTGGACTAACTTACTTGCAAGACTGCTTTCAGAAGTGTGGAAAATTAGGGAACGTGCTACATCTCAGACCGGCCGAATTTGCATCTACTTGGGGTCGACTAGATAGAACAGTTGCAACTCCTCTTTGTTCCTTGGAATCAGATCTACAACGGAGTTCGAGCAAGTCCAGAGCAATCCGCAAAGTCCGTCGAAGACATGACACGTGTACTGAAGCAAATACTTCCCAGTCTTTCAGGATTGCTTGGGTCATTGCACGTAATTCAAAGGCAACGCTGAGCTTGCGACCAGACGCTAAATCAGGTTGAAAGCTAAAAGACCGGTATCCCATTCAGCCATATCTACCCTTGCTCAATAACTCGATTGGCTGGAACGTGCCAGAGTCACCACAGCCATCAACTAATCAGCATGGGCGGAACCTTTAGTCGCAGTGAAGGAGGCAGGTGGCAAGGTACGCGTTTGCGCTGACTTCTCAACTGGCCTTTAAGCCGCGCTGGATGATCACCATTACCCAGTGCCCGTACCGGAAGATGTCTTTGCAAAGCTGTATAGTAATAAGTGCCTTGCTAGGCTTGCTGTGTCCGTTGCCTCCCTTCAAGTGGATGTTGACAAAGTCTTGAGGGAGTTGTTGACGCTCAACACGCATGGTGGGCTATCCCAATACAACTGCTTGCCTTTTGGTATAAAAACGACGCCAGCCCTTTACCAACCGTTGATGAATACCATGATATTTGGCGTTTCTGGAGCTGCTGCATATCTGGATAATATCATCTTGTTGGGTCTAACACCGGGAGAGCTATTTAACCTCGTTCATGAAGTGCTTGGTTATATACAGTCATACGGTTTCCGGATCAGTGAGGATAAATGCACATTTTTCTCGCCGATGGTCAACTACCTCGGGTTTATCCTCCAACAGGATGGAGGTCGACCAGAGCCGGAAAACGTAGAAGTTATTAAAAATGTCTCCACCTAGATATACAGGCCTTAAGTTCATTTTGTGGGCTCATCAGTCATTACGGCGCTTTCTTGCCTGAAGTGCACCGCCTGCGTGTCTTGCTAAACAAGTTTCTAGCCAAAGGCCAAAGTTGGAACTGGACAGCAGAATGCCAGGATGCCATCGAACTGGTCAAGACATCGCAGTCCTCAGACGCTTCTAACCCATTGTTATCCCTCCAGAGATTGCACAAACCACAGGTGCATCCAACTATGGGAATGGCGCAGTCATTACACATACGTACACCGATATATCTCAGAAAGCAATTGCCCATGCCGCCGGAACACATATGAAGGCTGAGAGGAAGTACGGCCAAATCACAAAAGGTGCATTGGCCATAGTGTTCGCGGTCAAGAAATCCCAAAAATGATATATGACCGCTACTTCAAGCTTCTGACAGCTTACAAGTACTTGCTAGCTACCCGGTTCAAAAAGGGCATCCAGGCCTACACTGCCAACCGGTTACAGCGTTGAGCTCTTACCTTTATGGGGTATGCTTTTGAGATCCACTACCAGTCGAAAAGTTCCATTGGCCAAGCGGATGCACTGTCAAGCGTAATTGAGGCCCATCAGCAAGAACCTGCGTACACAGTTATTGTCTCGGTCGAGACCGAACCTGACGTCAACTATCTGGTAACTGATGCATTGCACGTGCTGCCAGTTATCGCAGCAGCTGTATGAACCGAAACGTTTCGGGACCTAGCACTCAAGAAATTTACACAGTATCACGAAACAAGTTGGCCACCTTCATGTCCATCTGTCGAGTTGCAACATTACTTCCAGAGGAGACAATCGCTCTCTATAGTGAGCGACTCCATAGCATTTTCGAACATGGTGATCATCCCCAAGGCCCTTCAGAAGCGCATTATCACGCTGGATCTTCTGGGTTCAAACAAAGGAAGGCGCTCGTCCGCAGCCTTGTATTTTATCCATTCATGGACAAAAAGATAAAGGAACTGGCTGAACGCCGCCGAAAGTGCGCTAAAGGCTAAAAGGCGCCACAACATGTGATTCTGCACTCATGGCCAAAAGCTACTAAACCATGGTGCTGCATCATGTCGACTTCGCAGGATCGAGCAATAAAAGAAATTACCCCATCTTAGTCGAGACATACAGCAAGTGACGTGACGTTTTTTCTCATGGATAGCACAACCATCAATGCCACTTTCTAAAAACTTCGTCAAAACTTCAGTAGACACGGCTATACAGAGATTATTGCAACTGTCATTGGCGCGCGGTTAAAATCGCAACATTTACGGTGTTCTGCAAGCAATGCGCCGTCCAGCATATTTGGTCGCCGCGGTTTCACCCACAGTGGAATGGCCAGGAAGAAAGGTTTGTCGATACGTTCAAGCGAGCTCTCCAAAAATTAAACTGAGTGGGACGTCTAGAGGAGGTGTTTGGCCGGTTCCTTTTCCGCTACCCATCAGCAGTGAATCCACTTGCGCCGCACAGACTTTCTCCAACACAGGCTGTGATGGACCGGAAACTCCTCGTTCATTTCGTTGTCATTTGATCGCGCTCGGAATCCAATGCTGGTGAAAGAAACGGCAGAATTGTATAAGCGATTGCTTACACTTGTACAGAAGGTACTAGTACGAGACTATCGGGTGGGTCACGCAGCGTGGACGCCAGAGACGGCCAAAAGCAAGCGGGGGAGTGTCGTGTATGACGTGATCGTGGGCGCACAGATCTGGGCCCGGCATGCAAACCGGTTACGGCCAACCTTGTGCCAACCCGAGCAAGCAAAAGTCTACCGACCTCCCGTTCGGCTTATTAGTGGAAGGCTTTAAGTTGCCTATGAAGCAGTGGACGATTGCTCACAGTCAAGCAAGGAAACCAGAATTCAAACTTGAGAACAGAGTTCCCGGGCACTTCTGAAAACTAGGTAGACCGATAGGCAGAGAACACCGTCCCGAAGACTGCACGTTAACCCTAGGCTTTCATTGTAAACCACAGAGAGTTGTCCGGGAGTAAGTAATAATTGTCTGGAAATGCCGCTATGTTAGCGAGTAATCGTTTATTAACGATCTTCGCATCGAGTTCGAGCGTTATGGATTGTTCTAGTTTCTGCACGTGACTAGAAACCACCTGACACTTCGGCCAAAGCTATGGAGAACCAATACACTTGGTAGTTGACCATCTAAGTCTAAAAGTTGAAGGTCAGTAAGGGACCTTATAATATTGCCAAGGTCAGCGGTGGTTATACAGTGTTTGTTGACGGCGGTCAATACTCTATTTTGATATCATCATTAGTGTTCTGCTTTTTCTTCGGTTAGGCTAGACATTTTGTGGAGCAGTAACGTGCCAATTTCGGAAACGCGTCTAGTGAGGAGAGTAGAACAGCAGTAGTGGGTAGCTTAAATATATTCAGGTGACCTTCCAAGGAGACTCTCACCCGATTTTCAAGCTGTTTGACGGCCACGCTAATCAGTCTGACTGGTCTATAGTTGGTTTGAGACTCCCGTCGCCATTTTGTAGGTTGGACAGATGCCAGCCTTCTTCCATTCAGGTAATGTAGAGACCAGTCATCATCAGCCGTCCGATTTGTTGCTCCACCAACTCATGCGGAAGCTTTAGGTGAATCGAATTAGGCCAGTCTGCCACAATAGGGTTCAGTTCGTGTAGCAGCCGAAGGGCTAGCGTTTCATCCACAGTAAACTCAGCTAAATAAGAACCCTCAGGGTCTCAAGTGATATGTTCAACAGTAGGCGAGGCAGCCTTCCTTACAAAAGTCCCCACATACTTCTCACCAAGTATACTAGCCTTGTCAGAGTCCACATACACATGGTTTTCATTGGCCTACATCAAAGTTGGAAGTACCCATTCTGAACCAAAACGCCGCTTCACAAAAGAGAAGAACTTCTTCGGGGTTATCGAAGCTCCATCCGCTAATCGCTTTTCGTACAACAGCCGAGCTTTACTCAAGTTTTGCTTACCTCTATTTCTAGTCTCGTGGCGCCTATCATAGGTGCCAAATGATGGAGCTGCACGCTAGGTCCTCCAGTGCATAGAACGCTTTTGGAGCAGGTGCTTGCTAATAGTACCTAGCCAGAAGGACCGCACTCTTGTCTGTTTTATCTTTCCGTATGGGATGTAAGGCGTAGGCCATTCCGTGCGCTAAGACTTACATTTATCCCTGACCGCCTTTACCGTATCGGCCGCCCAGATTTCACGACGCAACGCAGAAGCCTTGGTGCGCATTACCCGCTAGTCAGCACACCATAGGTTTGTATATGACTCAAGGAATTTCTGGTGACATCAGGCTTAGCGAACGCCTGAAGGACAACCAGACTTGACAACTGGCACCTAAGGGGTGCCGGAAGTGATGGAACCTGCAAAGTCTAGTAACGTGGCAAAAGCTAGGTCTAAAATAGACGGTATCTGGGCGTCCATGAAAGCGGTGGATAGGTCCAGAAACTTACCTACCATCACGGTAAAATAAAACGCTTCCCAGAAAACCTCCGGCAGATTGAAGGCACCCAGTACCAAACGCCTGTTTGCGGAATGAGAGCTAATAAAGTCAAGTACATCCTTGGACGCACTCTCAGCGTTTCTATACAAAACTACAACTGTTGTTGAGCCACTAAATTGCTTGTCGCTACCGACAGTAATTCGGCTGTCTTGTCGACCGACTGGAACGGGTAGGTCCGCCACAAGTCAAGTTCACAGCTAACACGCGGAGCCTGGCTCCGCCATAACCGCCAACGAGGTGAACGCGTCTAAGTTGTGCTTAGCCAGGTAGCTCTACTTCACCAACCATGAAGCCTGAAATAGTCAAATTTTCGGGAATGCGTCTAAATCGGGATGAGACACATCTACAAGCAGACCTATCTCGCACACTTTATTCCATAGGCTGCACACACTTCTTAGACTAGCTGAAGGTATTCGTAACGTCCTGCCCTGGGTCGTGCGGTCTCAGGACTGGCACTGACAGCGCGGACCAAGAGCGCCGGCTGCATACTTAACATCCCACCAACCAGCGATTTTGTTCACCGGCCGCTCGCCAGGTTTTGGTCCTTGTTGGTTTCTTTTATTTTCAGCCTATCCACCAGCGGGCGGTACGGCTGGATGCTAACAACAATAACCTTCCGTTTGAAAGCAAACCGCAACTGCGCATTGCGTTCCACCGCCGTGGATAAGACCGCACGAAGTAAGCACGGTCTAGGGTTTGGGGCGTTAACTGAGACGTTACCCAACGTAGTCGGTTTCCTGACAGTAACACTTCGAAACCCAAACTTAACAAGCTTCTTTATGTACATTTTAAACCACTGTAGGTCGTCCAACGTACGTCCAGCAGAAAGCGCGGCAGTGGCTTCCACTGCGTTACAAAATATCATGTTGCTATCCATGAAGGAATCACCTCTACAAGGTGTATATACACCACGAGTTACGAATTTACATGAACAGCAGCCGCCTAAGGCGTAGGCTACGTAACAGCGCACGTTATCCGACGACGCTGCAGCAACCGCAGCATACGTCTTATACTCCAGCTTGTTTGACTCGTTATGCTTGACACCTTTTGCGCTGGTTTGATGAGTACGGGCAGTTATGTTCCAAGTTTGCCTTCGTCCATCAGGGCAAGGAGCCTTGGCTCAACGTCGATATCAGCGTCCATGACCTGATCCTACGGAAGACCCGGTAAGTCGTTTAGTTAGACATCTCCACAGTTTTATTAGCACTAGTTGTAGACATTTGGGGCCTTTGACAGACTTCCTGAACAGCCTTAGATTAAGATGTGGCCGCTTCGGCAACTGTGTGTAGTTCTAGCTCAGGACCTTGCACCTTGAGAGATACTCATCTGGCTGATTGGAGGCGAATGGTTTGCGTAATTTCCTTGCCCACTTCTAGGAGGAGCAACAATGCTGTCCGAGGCATCCGAATCATTTATCCATGTGAACTCGAGCGTCTGGTAAGATGAAGGACCCATCGGCAGATGGACTGGCAGCAGGATGACGGTCCGTTACAGCATCGTCGCTCGCATTACGCAAGGATTTCCAACTCCAATCCACTTTATTAATGAGCGATGCAAGCTCGGCTTATGCCTTCTTCACAGCTACAAAGCTGGATGTCCGTGCATTGAATTAAGTTCAGCTGAAACCACGGCACTTCGCTTCCTGAGCGCAGCATTCATCGCACCCCCACAAAATCTTTCCGCTAGAGGATAGCATTTGGTACGGATACGCTGGGAGGCCAGAACAACTTGGTGATATCAGCGGGAGCAAACAGCACACCGCACACCACCAGATTAACCCGTACTGGACTTCTAACAGGTAGGTTTGCCGCAAGGTGCATTTGACTTATCAAACGAGGACCCAAGGGTTCATCCGCCTAGGTTTTAAGCAAACTGATAGTGTTTTAAGTAGCAAGCAGAGCAGAATTTAAAAACAAGTATACAACAACAAAATAACCACAATAATTATGTAAAGCTGGATATAAAACGGGATTAAAAAGGAAACAACCGCAGCATTTACCGGTAAGCGTCAAGGAGACGCTATGTTTAGCCCTACTATAATGGATCCAAGGTATTTTAGATAAGAGGAAAGCAGACCAGAAACCTTACAACTTACAAAATGAAATCAAACAGCAAACACGAGTAACTCTAGCGCGTCCTATATAGGGTAGCGTAGTTTGCGCAACTTGTCAAAGGAAGGTAATGCCCACAAAAGCCAGCATCACCGGTACGAAACAAGTCGCCTGTTCGCAGCCGCTGTCGGGTAGTCACAAGCTTCTTAGCCTCCAAAAAAGCGACCCCAGATGAAAGGATACTCGACGACCAAGCCTTCCTTGTACGAATGGTATAGATATTATTTGATGGGGCTGAGCACGGGATAAATCTTAACCCTGCTTTTTGTCTTGGCAGAAAACAATTGGATCCAGCCAAGTTTTGTCTTCTAAAAATCATCTGTCATGGTAAAAATTGCCAACGCATCTTATGAAAGACCACGCGCCTCAAGCAAGAAACTTTCTACATACTAAAAGATATCTCGCCGGAGGCCGGAGTCCGAATGAGGCAAGCTGTATGCGAGCTACAAACCCGGCGAGAAAATGGAGAAACAGTTACACACAGTGAATTTTCGCGTAGTCAGAAAAAGATATAGCTCTTGATGGAAGCCAAGCCACCTTCCTCCCGGACCTTAAACATAACAAACGGATTACGAGTAATACACGCGAAGGTGCGCAGTCTCAGAAACAATTTAGATGCGATTCCACTACTTATCCCCAAACAGCAACCGGACCTAATGGCGTTCACCGAAACTTGTCTATCATCTAATAGCACTGAATCGGAGGTTCATGTTTCAGGATATCAGCTGCTTTGATGCGATCGCTTTGGTGGCAGGTCTGATGGCGGAGTAATCCTCTACTCAATGAACTACTTCAAGGCCCAAATTGTCAAAC
Source organism: Dicrocoelium dendriticum (assembly GCA_944474145.2). Lineage (NCBI taxonomy): Eukaryota > Metazoa > Platyhelminthes > Trematoda > Plagiorchiida > Dicrocoeliidae > Dicrocoelium > Dicrocoelium dendriticum. Next base: position 57,697,225 of record OX104063.1, read on the forward strand.
CTGATGGTGAAAAGAATGATGTTTCAGAAATGCTCTGGTGTCGAATTCTTGAGGGATACCAATCGCTGATGGTCGGAGTGGTCTACAGTACCACTGCATGAACTCGATCACAAATACCACACTTCGTGCGAACCCACAGCAGAGGAACAACCTGTCTCTTTATGGGTGACTTCTAGGACCACGGCATAAGCCAGTAAGTTCTTCGCGGTGGTCTCCCATCGGACTCCTTTGTAGTTGGTCTCCTTGATAACGTTCACGAGCGCAACCTGACACAGCATGTCCTGACTCCACATGGATGTTCCCTGAGCAGGCACCAAACATTCTAGACCTGATTCTCCCCTCGGTCCCATCCGCTGCTTCCGATCTAAAGACCCTCCAACCACTTGGAATGTGTGATCACATTGCAGTCTTCATTTTCGTGGACACGACACCTTACAACCCACAAGCAGGGGCACCTTGACGAACTTTCTGGCGCACCGACCAGCCCAGATTAAGAACTACTCCAAGTAACATGGCTTGGAGTATTCCACAATTCTTGGAGGTTGATGATGCATGAGAACGTCTACGATCAATGATGCGACTCGTTGAACAGTTTGTTTCAAAATGCAGAAGCAGCGCACCATCAAAATGACCCCATGGGTTGCTAAAGAAGAAAGATCTTTAATGGAAAATGAAGGAAACTATGTGACTAGTTCAATGGCACAGGGCAGACAGCAGGCTGCTTAGAGACAAAAGCGTCAGACACAGGGGCAGAAGCCATAGATGTCCAAAAACAGGTTGAAGTAATATTCATGAACTTCAGCCAAGTGTTTGGTATAGTCCCAAATGTACGAAAGCTAACTAACCTAGAGGGAATTGTCATTAAAGAAAATCTCTCCTGGATTGCCAATTTCTTAGGAGAAAGAATAATGCGTCTACAAGTGAACCAAACCCTCTCTGCTCCTATGTCTATGAATGGTGGCGTTCCCCAAGGATCAGTGTTTGGACCAGAGCTCTTCAAACCGTACATTATTGATCCGCCGGCTGCACGTCAAACCGACTGTTTGCGCTACGCAAATGACCTCAAGCTATGGTCAACAGTATCCAGCCTTGAGGATGCGGACAGGTTACAGGGGGCTCTAGGCCAGCTGAACAAACGGTCCATCAAGTGGGAACTGCCAGTAAATAGAGCTAAATGCACTGTTCTCCCAGTGGGTAGCACAGAACCGTACGGTGCATATCACCTTGGTGCGTTTCTCCTCAGGAATAGCACTCACATGAGAGATCTCGCGGTTATGGTGATTGCTAAAATTAGAACGACGCTGGAGACTTTGAATAAGGTGGTTACTGAAAGGGGACTGGTGGGTGACTTAAGCGATCATGCGCTCGAATAACTCTTGAAATATTTTTCGACTTCTGATCACTTTGCACGTAAGTCCAGCCTTAGAATATGACCTAGCAACTATTCACCCGCTTCTAAAGTTTGAATGCGCTGCTGGAAAAGGTTTAGCGACGTGCATCCAACGCTGTTATGAGGCTTTGTGATCTCCGGTACCTAATTCTACTCCAGCAGCAAAATTTGTTCGCACTTGAGCTCCTCCGTTACCGGGGGATCTCATATACACTTGGCGCATCCGCAGAGAGGAGCTTGGAAGTAAGTTACAACAATTCTTCCGGCCAAACACTGACTGTTCCTCATGAGGTGACACATGGAAACTATGTAAATAAAAATGAAGCAATATATTCTCAACGAAACAAGACACGCCAGTACAGGCGTGATCAAGTGGTTGACATAGCCAGAGAAACATTAAAAGCATAAGCATACCACACGGCAGAAATGTTGGTGAAATACGCAGCGCAAAACTGGTAAGTAAATTTTCATAGGTTTGATGCCGGGATGAAGGGCATGATCATTGGTATCAAAGTGCAACGTGGACCCGGAGCTTTGTAACATCATTATGTTTCAGTTACGGAAATGCTTGGTGGGAGTTCGAATGGTTCCGGAGGTTGAGCACTGTTTTCCGTAGGCGTATGAGTCAGATGGCGTGTTTGCTAAGACCTTGTGCACGCAAATGTTGGATATTGTGAGCATTCTCCGTATGAAGCGGTGGGCGGTGACGTTATATCGGTGGCGAGTCACATCCGCCATGTCGCATTGTCGTTATACAGACGTTTATGGCTTTTTGTAGGGAGGAAGCTTGCCAGTCGAAAACCCGCCTTGTCCTGGAGCACTGCCATTGCTAACCATGTGAATAACATTGACATACGTGTAACGTTTTTGCAGGACCGTTTTTCCTAAATGGTTAATCGCAGTCATGGTACACCCGATTTTCTGTAGGCTCAGCGGAAAGCTTAGTCAGGATTCACCAGTAAGCTTTGGGGACGGCCGTACTTTTATGAGATGTGCTGTTTAGCTTGGGGTGCTGCATTATGCAGGTGACTATGGAACTCAAAGAATAAGCAATGTCATTGTCCAAGCAAATAACCCACGGGCCAGGCGGGTGTCGCTGGCAGGTCCAGGAGAGATAACCATCGCACTACGTGGGACGCTTGTATGGAGAGAATGCTTCGAACTGTCGAGGAGCTTGCCATGGTCTTTGGAATCAGGTACAGTTGAGCGCAGTTGTATAAACAACAGACAATATACATCCGAAAGGTATAAAATATGCATTTCACACTGGCGAGGTGGGTGAAGCATCCATTGTATAATGCGCCAATCAGCTGACGATTTTGATCTCAGGAAGAAATAATCCGCTAGCGAGGTAGACGGAGCATAACGCCATGAAATTGCAAGTAACTTGAACGCTTGCAGAGAGATGAACCAGTTTTTCAGATGTTCCGAAAGTGCTGATGAGTAGATCAAGATGGTCAAGACCCATAGAAAGTACGAATCAAAAGGCTTTCAGGAAAAACCATCCACCGGCAAGGTGAAAGAAGCATAACGCCATTACTTCGCGTGTTGATCACTTGCAGGGAGATGAGGCTTTTAGGTGACGTTCCGGCGGTAAAAATGATTTGTACCCAATTGTCTAAACCAGTGGAAGGTAGGATCAAAAAGCGTCCCTAATAGATAAGCCTCCAGAGGCCTGGAATATACGACAGACCACACTGGCGAGGTGGGTGACGTATCCATCAGATACTGCCGCCAAGCATATGAAACTTCTGGTACCAGAAATAATCCACTGGCGATGTGGACAGAACATAACGCCATGACACCGCAAGTAAGTTGATCACTTGCAGGGAATGACGCGTTCTTGTGGTGAGGTTCCGAAGGTGAAAAGGATTTGAACGTAATCGTTCAAACAACTAGATGACGCATATCAAGGAGACAGAATGCCCGTGGTGGTGGCATAAGCTGTCCACATATGTCTATAGGTCCTATCTATTGATACGACTGTGTAGGTAAGTTTACGCAGCATTTCTCTGCAGGTATAGCGAAGGAACCACGAAGAAAAATCACAGAAAAGATGGAGTTCAAACTTAAAGAAAGGAGTAAGGAGATCAGGAGACCTTAAGCCTTGCCAAACACTACTTCATTTTATATATGCATCCATAAACTATAGCGGCATCTGTTTGGGTGTGCCTTCTAATATTGGGGATGAGAAGAGTAAACCGGTGTACAGAAACCAGGTGTCATGATATGTGGAGCAGTGCCTCAAAGAAAGAAGATGCAGTACACATCTTTGATAAAAAAGACCATCTCAGTAGAGTGATAAGTAATTGGACCAACTGCTGCAGTAATGAAATCTTGGCGATGCCAGCAAAGCAATTGAGCGAACTGTGAAATAAAAGGATACAGCGGCGCCTTAATAGACTACGTGAGCCGAAGGCGCAGCTATAAGGTGTCACAGGTAAGTCAGATGGACAGAGATAACTGAGAGGGTAGTTTCGGGAGTTAGTAAGTAGAAGTGTCCGACTTTAGTTAAGAGCGTAATGGACATGAGAGGAGGAGCGCCGATTTACATGAGCTTTGTCTATAGTTGCAGGGAAGATAGAAAAGAGGATCAAGCGGTGTTATAAACCTGTAAATGGGAAAAAATGGGACAGCGGTGCCACGCACAAAAGTTCAGAGCTACAGCATGAAAAATAAGTCGTTGGAGCAACCTAGGTTGGTGGTGTCTACGAGGAGCTAAAAACCGGAGCCAAACAGGTAAGAGATGTGGTAGAAGTATGGGATAAATAGAGGTCAGTTGGAAAGATAATATGCAATGGTGTAGTGGTTCATAGGGTAACAATTGTATGAGAGGACGATGTCGGCTGGGCGATAAGGATGTACGTGGGCAACGTAGTGTGATACTTGCGGTCCTACGTGCAAATGTGCGGAGCTACAGTATAGAAGGAAAGTCGGTGGAGCATTGGAGCTTGGTGGTCCATGAGTGGACAGAAGAGCCACGGCCAAAGAGATAAGTGAAGAAGTAGGACGAGATAAGATTATAGATAGACATCATAGGCGGGTACTTGAATTTTTATGTATTATAGTGTGGAGCTACAGTGTGAGAGAATTCGTTTTAGCCTTGTTGTTAGGTGGTGTCCAGAAGGAGAGGGAAGCCAGAGCTAAACACCTAAGAGAAGGGTTGGGAGTATGGGCTAAATGGAAGACACAGAAGACACATAATTTGCTTGGACGTCACTTTATTCACTAGCCTCGTAAATGATTAGAAGGCCTAACGGAAGCAATTGCAGGCGCGCCATCCGAGAAACGTTTCAAACGGCTGCTAGGCAAAAATTCGATAAGAATGCTGGAATCTTGCGGCTGTCACTGTAATTACAGTGAACCCTCTAGGAACGTCGTACCCGCAACGACACGCAGCAAATCCAATAAGATACGGAATCGATTGGGCTGCCAAAGGATTTCCCGCCTGCTCTCTACAACTCAAGGATCTCAATAAATAATCTGAGCCTTGCATTGAAGCTTGTTAGGCTAAAAGCATGCCATGGCGTGAAGTCGGATGGTTCAAGTTCAAGCGGGGCTGGAACAATAGCATTCTCCAATAAATGGGTTCCTTCTTTAGCAAAAGTTGAACCAGGTGTTTTCAGAATATGCCATACTACTAGACCTACAACAAAGATTGCACCAAACCCGGTCCAAGCAATTAATGCCCCCGGATCCTTTCCTCGCAGTCCCTGCTGGGCCGGTTACATGAAGTAAGAAAGAGAGAAAGTAAACACTGAAGGAAAGAGGAGAAAATGGAAAGCGCTGAGCAAACAGAATACCAAGATACTTGAACCATTAAAAACTGAAACAAAAAGTGAAGGTGTGTCAGTTAGGAACAAGAAAGGTTTGGTGTTGCAACGCAAGAGCATCGGTCTGACATGCAAAACCCTTGACCGTAGGTTCCCTAAGCACATGATCTGGAAGCGAATTCCAGCGATCTATAATTCGGCGCGACGGACGAGTAGCCGTCCTAATTCTATCAGACCGTGGTCTATGCAGTTTCAATGGGTGACCGCGGAGATTAAATAACGTAGCGGGACTAAATAGCCCTGACAAGTCCGGGCCAATCTTACCCGTCAAAATACGATAAATGTGAACCAGGTCCCCCTTATCCTTCGGTGGTGCACGGAGTACAGTCCCAAAATAAGCAAGCGTTCATGATACCTTTTTCCTCGTAGACGCTGCACTTACCGAGTGCCCACTCGTACCACCCTCTCCAATTTCATTTTGTCTCGGGTACGACATGGTGGACAAGCCTGGATAGAATATTCCAGGTGGTGTCGCACGTATGCTGGAAACACCTTTATTTGGTAGAAATCAGCGTCCCTTCTTTGAGCGGTATCTAACTATCGTATATGCTCCCGAGTCCACTAGGAAGGTACCAGAAAAAGAATACAGGGCGAGCAAGCACTCCTAAATTACATGGTATCCCTTCTGTTCGATATTAGGGATAGGGATTAATGGCCCGCGCTTCTTTTTAGGAAAAAGTGAGAAGACCCCTCCAACTCCCATTCTTTCAAATTGTCTGTCAGGATGAAGAAGAGTGCCGCCATATCCACTTATGGACCTTACGTCTCAATTGAGAAAATTTCTATGTTCCTAGGGATCTCTCCCCAGAAGATCAATTTAATGTGAGTAACTCCGTTACCGCAATACGAATCCGTAAAGCAACTAGACAGACCAATTTGCACACAGTGAATGTTCAGGTAGTGGAGAAAGCGAAGCGGCCCTGCTGAAAGTCACTGAAAGTCATCCCAGGAACTTAAATACAAGGACGAAGAATGGACTATCTGTGATGTTTCGCAAACGTTTGCAGGCTCCGGAACAAATTGGATGAGGTAAACGCCCTTAGTTTGAGGCTGCTTCCTGGCCTGTTAATCTTCACTGATTCCTGGCACACTTCAGGTATCTTCGTCTCCGAGATCTACATCGCACGGTACCTACTTTTCCGTGCTGACCGATCTTGAACAAGAGCTGGCAGCGGCCTAGTTCTCCACTGGAGTGAGGACCTTAAAGTTCATCTCGTAAAAACCGTGAGCGACTCTGATATTAGCGCAAAGCTGCACTGTTGCAGGATTAATTCTCGCTTCAAATCTTTTGTGGCTGGCGTTGTTTACCAAGCCATGTGGGGACATGGCGCATCTGTGCTAGACTTTATCAACTCACATGGAAACCGCCGAGAGGGTCGTATTGTGGGTGACTTCAATGCCCCAGATATCAATGGGGACCTATTACGCTGCAGTCTTCCACCTGAGTTCTTTGACGCTAGCCTCCTTGAAACAGTCCTTAAAGCGAATCCCAGCATATAACATCGCACACTCGGCTTCTTTCAGGCCAGACTCCGCACACTCTTGATCTTGTGCTCACTCCGGCTCTGTCTGATGCCGCGCAATTGATCCTTCTACAGCCCCTTGGTAAAAGCGACCATTCAACGATCTCCTTCTTATAGATTAAAGATCTATTTATTCGAGCCCGGAGCGCACACCGGCGAAACTTCTGGCGGACTGACGCACATAAATTAAGAGCGGCAGAGCGTATACCGGACTGGAATGTTCCACAACATTTGGAATTGGAAGCCGCTAGTTTGTACGAGCTATACCGCAAGCTGCGGCTACTCAGTAAGCAGCTAGTCCCATTCCACAGTAACAGGCCTCTATCTGAGGGTCCCCTTGGATCGACCGAGATCTCGGTACCAACCGGCAGTGTTCCAGGACGTGGTGAGTCTTCGTCTGGCAAGCGTTTTCCCTACAAAAGACCACAAATGTCTGTTTAACAACACTGCGACGTGGCGGATGTGACTCGCCACTCAATAAATTCACCGCCCATAACACACATTGGCAAGTTAACCGATAGCACATTTACAAGTGCTGTGCATATATCTGCTCTCGCACGAGCACGCCTGCATATCTGATTAGTGACATGCCACTATTCTTAAGTATTGTTCACCCGTTTCCTCATACTTCACTCACCTGACCCACGCTGCGTACGGGACCTCATCGGACTAGTTCCTCATCAACATACCATAATAGTGATCTGATTAGTATCTCTACCTCTCGCGTTCTGTGTACATAGACTTCATACAACCTTTGGGCTATATGGCCCCCCATTACTGTTTCCAACAGTACTACTCCCGCTGTTGGTGCTGCTTATGCTGCTATCATGTACAATATTGCAATATGCTGATCATGCCCAAAAGGCGTGTCTCGCTTTGTCAAAAATAAAATATTTTTTATTTATTTAACATGAAACAACGACGAAAACTATGGGACAAATTCAAACGTTTCTGCTTAGACTGAGAAAACGTTTAATGCTTGGCCGTCAGAAACGTCTGCTCCCTGCAGAAACGTGAAAAGAGATAACAATATAAGCATAGCTTGACTAAACCATCCCTTATAGGCCGAAAATACTCTCCTGCCTTAACAGATCTTCCAGGGCCAACTGTGGAATCCCTGCATTATCAAGAATGAGCAAGGTACAATACTCTATAATGATGACTTTAAACCTGACCTCTTAACTTTGCAGTTCTCCCCAGTATACCCAAAAAGGGACACTGGCAAACAGCCATGTACTTGCACATACAGTGCCGCTACGACCTATCAATATTGATGCGGATGCTACCTGGACGTTACTACTTGAACTGAGCTGAGATTCCTCACCAGGCCCAAACGGGCTACACCCATATTTTCTCAAGATGGCAGCAGAATTCATTGCCGCCACACTTTGTCAAATTTTTTAGCTCCCACTTAAAGCTGGTCAGCTATCTGTAGACTGGAAGTGAAATGTAGTTATGCCGAAATACAAGGGTAGAAACCGCCAGGACCTGCAAACTATCGGCCAATTTGCTCGACGTCGGTCGCTCACGAGATCACGGGAAGTTCAATAAATTTGCTATCCACCGACACTGCGAATATCTGAACATCACTTCGTCTACTCAGCATGGCTTCCGAAAGGGACGTTCCTGCAACACTAACCTTCTGGTCGCAAGAGAGAAGTGGGATAAGTCATTGGACGCTGAAAAGGTTTAGATGTTATCCTCATCGACTTTAGCAAAGCTTTTTACAGAGTCCCTCATCAGGTACTACTCACTAAGCTCTACGGAATTGGCATAATGGAGAACGTCCTATTATGGATCAGTGTCCTCTTGCAAGGCCGGAACATGAGAGTCAAGGTGGACGATACCCTTTTATTTCCAGTGCCTATGTACAGTGACATACCACAAGGCTACGTTCTCAGAGCGGATTTGTTAAAGGTATAAAAAAGCACCTACCAAGCATGCTACAAACGGACTTTCTGATCTATGCAGATGACCTTAAGCTATGGGCGGAAGTGTCCAGCCTTGAAGACACCTACCGAGTACAGGAAACACTTGATGTAAACAAATAAATAAATAAATACTTTATTATCGTCATTGTGAGGCAAACCATCAAAGACATGATCATGGTACTACAGACACGCGTGCTCTGCAATTGCACAATTGATTACGTTTGAGAAATAGCATGGGAAATTATGTACGTTGACATGTAGAAGTATGTTTCAGCTGGTATTTGGAAGTAGCTATATTGTATGAATATGTAAATGTGACTGTGTGGTATTTCATCGCTGGCTTCGCCATTCAAAGGGGGAAGCAAAAGAACGCTTCGAATCGGATGGCGTCGTGATGTGTATGATATCCGGAAAAGGCGAGTCAGTGGCTTTATTTAGTGGCGAGTCACCGCTGCCACGTCACATGGTTGTTAAACGGATAGCAGTGGTTATTAAAGGGCTAACCCTTGTCAGGCGAAATCCCCCACATCCTGGAACACTGCCTTCCGTCTATTAGCTAGAACGGCATTAACCCGAACCACCTAGCTGACTACTACACGCTTGGTCTATCCAGTGGGGTTCGCCGGTCAACAAAGATAAGTGCTCTGTCCTTCCCATCGTTGCTTATGAATCACTGGACATTTAGCACATTGGCAGGTACCTACTCAAGGTGGTCGCACAAGAAAAGGACCTAGGGGCAATAGTACCTTCTGCTCTCACTAACAGTGACACAATAAAGAAGGTTGCTGTGGCGAACAGGATGTGGGGCGTTATAAGGAAATCATTCCCTAAATTGACGCCGCAGGTAATTAGAGTTCTTGTTATCTCCCATATCCGTCTCATCCTTGAAATCGACCTTCCGGCCATAGCCCTTCTACAGAGGCATGAAAGCGACAAGATCGAAAAAGGCTGCGACAAGCCTCGAAATATGCATTCGGACTACGCGAACGCTCTTAATCCGCGCAACTATAGAGGATGAGCCTTTTCCGTTTAGACTATCGCCGAAATCGCGGATCCCAACTATACCAGACGTAGTCTACGAGGAGAAGTGTAAGACGGGCTGACGCAGCATTTTCAGCTAAGACTCCGCAATTGGACTCGAGGAAACAGCTGGAGGCTAGTTAAAACCAGAAGGTACCAAGTCTTCACAGATGTTGAGTTACTCCAGTAATTTATGACTGTAAACGACTGCCATACCAGATTGTCAATGCGCAGCAAAATCGAGTTTCAAACGTTTGCTATTCATCTTCCTACTGAATATTTCAGAAAACTGCAGCATTGATACTAAGTCCCGAACTATGCCACAGCTAATAAGCCTGCAAACCTTGAAAGATCGGTAAGTGAAGGATCTTTCACGGGACCTTCCTGCTTTTCTCTACCACACCAGTAACTCAATGAATAGCTCTACAAACAACTTGCTGTCAGAATTCCGAAACAGCGACGGAAATAGCACATCAAAAGTAACCCCCGACAAGCAGCCCACTTTTAATTGTTGCTAGAAAAAAGTGCTGACGAGTGTACGACCACTAACGCAACCTGCTGAGTGACGAAAGGGATTTCACCGCCGTCGACAACATATCGGTTGTGAGCATTAGCAGATACGAGTTGAAGAACCAAGCACTTGGCACTATTTATGGGAATCAAGCAAAAAGTAGACCAGTTGAGGGCCCATCCAAGGTACCATGAACAACACACCGTCACGAACAGCTGGCTATCGTGCGAAGATAACGCAACATCGGCGAGAAAGCTTCCTTGTGGCTTTCACTGCCACGCGTCGTAACCAGCCAATACTCAACAGATAAGTCAGCACCAAACGTAAAACAGGCAATCCGATTAGGAGACGGCAGCAGGCGCGCCACTAGTGTCCGTTGCGAGCCACATCCTGTAAAGTCTAGAGCCAAGCACAAGGCGATTCACATGAACTCCAGCCCGGAAGGCGAGACGGACCAACGACACCCAGTTAGGTCGTCAGTGACTACACTCCCCGCTGCCAAATTGACTTCTGTCCACCTGGAGCTTTGCGCTATCCTACCCATAGTAGGCTAAACAAGGCCCTCCTAGGTAAGTGGTGACCAGGCGTACGTAGCGCCTGCCAGAGCCAACGCAACTTACTTAGCGCCATCTGTTGTTCTAGAGAGATAGCATGACTATTAGTAGGATTATGGTTATCCACTCCGACAAAAGCATATCTGGTTTTTACGACATCTAAAGTCAAATTTGAGCAACCAAAATACTGTAGAAAAGCATTTACTTGTACCCGTTACACGAGCACTACCTTCAATGCATTTATAGTGCTGGAAGCATGCTCGCAATCAACATTTAGGAGTTTTAAAGTACCGAGAACTACAAAGATCAGTGCAGCTATCTCCGCCTGTCCGAGCAATTAGCAAAGTTCCTGATCCTCCACTCGCTTAGAGGAGGAGGGGCTACGGAACACAGGTGATATTCTCTAATTGCTCCCGAAACCTCAGCAAGCAAACGGCAGCTTGAATACTCGCCTTCTTTATGGCGCAGGGTTCATCCAAATTTATAGGTGCTCTTAATGAGCAAAAGCACACCCCACCAGCCTGGTGTTTAGGTCTATCCATATAAGACTCGGCGAAGTTCTTTAACAAGCCAATGACTGGATCAGCCTGAGAAAGCGTGTTCAAGTTCAATTGGGACTGGAACGATAGGATTAGGACCTGAGTGTTTCTTCTTCAGCAGGCCGTTTAACCAGGAGCTGGCAGAATGTGTAATACTGATGAACCTAGAACAAAGGTTGAGTCACACCCAGTCCAAGCAATTAATGCCCCCGGATCCTTTCCTCGCAGTCCCTGCTGGGCCGGTTACATGAAGTAAGAAAGAGAGAAAGTAAACACTGAAGGAAAGAGGAGGAAATGGAAAGTGCTGAGCAAGCAGAATACCAAGATATTTGAACCATTAAAAACCGAAACAAAAAGTGAAGGTGTGTCAGTTAGGAACAAGAAAGATTTGGTGTTGCAACGCAAGAGCATCGGTCTGACATGCAAAACCCTTGACCGTAGGTTCCCTAAGCACATGATCTGGAAGCGAATTCCAGCGATCTATAATTCGGCGCGACGGACGAGTAGCCGTCCTAATTCTATCAGACCGTGGTCTATGCAGTTTCAATGGGTGACCGCGGAGATTAAATAACGTAGCGGGACTAAATAGCCCTGACAAGTCCGGGCCAATCTTACCCGTCAAAATACGATAAATGTGAACCAGGTCCCCCTTATCCTTCGGTGGTGCACGGAGTACAGTCCCAAAATAAGCAAGCGTTCATGATACCTTTTTCCTCGTAGACGCTGCACTTACCGAGTGAACACTCGTACCACCCTCTCCAATTTCATTTTGTCTCGGGTACGACATGGTGGACAAGCCTGGATAGAATATTCCAGGTGGTGTAGGATGAATGTCGATAATAGCCTTACCGACAAAGTGGCCGTCAGGACTATAAACCGGCGGCGGATAAACCACATCCTACGAAATCCTCGACAAGCAGCCTTCTTCAAATTGTCACCATAATGAAGTACTGATGAGTGTACGACCCCTACATCAACCTGCTGTGTGACGACAGGGCTTTCACTACCGCCGACAGCATATGGTTTGGGAGGATCAGCAGCTCCGATTTGGAGAACAGAGCACCTGCCCCTCTCTATGGGCATCAACCATAATGTATACTATGCCCAGAGCCTATGCAGGGCACGCTGAATTGCCTCAGGACCCCTGGGATATCCACAATATTTCAAGGCTTAAGGTCGTCAGCAAACATTAGTGATGACACTGCTGGCACTTTTGGCGTCATTTACACTAATGGCGAACAACAATGGCTCCTATACTGCGTCCTGCGGGACGCCAATAAGGACAGCTTGCTTAAGCAAAACGCTAATCCCCAACCGCATGCACTGTTCTCTTTCCTCAAGGACACAAACACTAATTAAAGTGCGCGACCAGATATCCCGTATGACCGCAACCTTAGCGAAAGTCTAAAATAAGAAAGTGTCAAAAGCGTTCTAAAAGTAAACGAATAGCATGGCTACAAGGTGACTACTGTCAACCACTTCCGCCAGACTTTAACGGACTACAGGTAGATTAGTTTGACAACACAATCCCTTGCGGAATCCATGTTGCGCAACACGGAGAGTGTTAAATCTATTCAGGGGGTGCACAACTGAATCCCTTTAAAGAATTTTAAACAACGTGCTTACTACGCTTGTCAAAATGACAGGCCGGTAGTTCGCGGGCAGACTGCTGTCACCGCCATTAAAAAGCGAACGGCTGGTTGCCTGTTTCCGTTTCGAAAGTAGAACGCTGCGATCCAGCGATATTGAAAACACGCATGTGAATGAACTACTCAGCTCAGTGGCCGATTCATGCAACAGCGTCGGATGAATTGAATCAGGACCGGAAATTTTAGAGGGAGTAATGACCTGCAGTAGTTCGAAGACTTATGTCTTTTATGTTAAACGCAGGTGAGCAAGAATCTTCCGGAACACTTGGAAATAATTCAACCTGTGGTAAAGAGATCTTCAAGGCAATGGTCCCAGGATACTGATTACTAAGTATACGCGCTTTGTCTTAGTCAATTTACGCACCGGTCAAGTCTGCTCGCAATAACGCTAGTATAGACAGTTTTGTCATACTGCGTCTTTTAACGTAAGCAAAAGCTTCTTGGGAGGAGCTGCTGCAGAGTCCCCTAAAGCTTGCTCGTACTGGAAACGAACGGTCCTGAAAGCTTGCTTATATTTGCTTTTAATCTCTTGATAACCATCATAGGTGCTAACTGAGGGAACTGCTTGTTAGTTTCTCTAGCAATCAGACCGTGTGTTTATTGGATCTTTGGATTTTGGAGATTGGAAGGAAAGTCCTTTAACAGCTCCGTCACTTCCAAAGCATTGCATGGAGGTTGTGAGTCGCTACGAGATGGTATTTCACTAGGGACCGTTACGGATTTATTGGCAAAAGCGGGGCCCAACTTACCCATCAAGTAAGCATCCAAAAATTGCCTATACATTCCTCGGTCTACGCGGCCAGCACCTTTATCGGCAAGTCGTGTTAGTTATTTACCATGCGGGTTAATAAAGCGAGAGTGGAGCGTACTCCGAGTCTTCTGGATTTAAATAGTTTCTATTTGTGCCCCTGAGTGCCCCCGAGTTGAAAGAAAGCTTGCAGCTCCAGCGCCATCGCCCCTGCAGAATTCGCTAGCAGAAAGCAGATCACATCTACGTCGACGATCTTCCGAGGAGAACAGGTGCATCCGTTGTAGTCGAAGGAGGTAAGGCAAGTCCCATAACTTTCATATGGATTTCGAAGCACGCTGCTGGACCTTCTCAATCATGCCACGCTCGAACTTGGCAAGAGGTAGGTGGCAAGCAGTCCGTATTCAAGGATCGGGCACATATGGAAAGTAAACGGGGTTCTAAAGATTCCCTAAATCAGTCGCGAGAAGGCTGTCCGAATGGCACGGGACAAACTGTTGGCAGCGGCAACCATCCGTAGTGTGTCTTCTGTGGTCCGTAACCCGTGTGCGACCAGCACATCGAGATCTTTCTCAAGAAAGGAGGTTCTGAGTAACACACCACCGACATGGGATATCCTGAACGGTTAACGGGCGCCTATGGAGAGAACTGAGCAATTTTCCCGATTTATGGGCAGTTGACTGACCAGCCATGTAGCATGTCAAATGATGCCCACAATGTGTAGCATTTTCGTGACCGGATACCTTCATCCATACCTACCTGTCATTGGCGTAAATCAGCCAATCCATCTGAAGCTCCGATGGGAGGCCTATGCTGAATCTCATGAACTGTCCTGGACAAAGAACCGCCTCTTGCAGAACATTGCTAGTCATAAGCACAGGAACGGAGTGCGCTGCATTCACGTTGACTCGCATGGTCCGGCTATCCAAACTCAGCGATCCAAGGAAGGGCGTTCCCAGCGCAACAGGTAGCTCGGAGTTGAAGAATGAGCCTTTCATAGTGGAGCTTGTCAAACGCCTAGCTGAGGTCGACATAAACCACATCCAAGCTTTTTTCCTGCGTCTAACGACCTCGTCCAGTTATACCTGACAACAAACTTGTTCGAGTTACAGGCGATTGCCCGCCGAAAGCGATGCTGAGCAAAAGAGATGAGGTTTAGGTTCCTGAAGTGAATCCTTTCTATTAACTTGCACAGTGGTAGGTCTTCGCCCGGCAAGCGTTCTCCCTATAGAAAGCCACAAATATCTGCTTATCAACTATATGACGTGGCGGAGGTGTCTCGTCACAAAATAAAGTCACCGGCCCGTGGACATCCGGAAAATGGTATCCAACCCACGGACATTAATCGCTTATTCTCACATTCCTGCCGATGACATCAGTCAGAAATTCTGCGGCACATTCAATAATACAAGGTTCATTCATAGACAATTACATACGTATATCCACCCATACACTTACATTCACTGTTTGCCAGACATGTACTTTTTGCACATTTTTGATCACACTATGTTAGCTAAACATGCTCATGCCTGTAAAGGTGTGCCTCGCATTGTCGAGAATAAAAGTTTATTTAATTAATTATTTATTTATTTAGTAGGGACGTTAGGCAAATAGGCCAATACCTTGCAGTAGCTTGACGATCCCCTCCCTTGTATGTAGGTTTAACGGTCCCTAATTTCCAAGCAACACGAGGTCGCCAGTTTTTAGGGCGTGACGCAATATCTGACAAAGAGGAGCAGCAATGTAGCCTGTCACCGTTTTGAGGGACAGCAGGTGCAGCCCGTCAGGACGCAGCGATGAGTTTGGATCTAAGTCACTAAGGTCTTTGGCCACCTCAGTCACACGCATTTCTGTGTGCTGCAACAAATAGAGGCGGATTAGCGCAGTGTCACTGGGTAACGGCGCCACTATCGAGTAAACTGATGAATACGGCGTGGCCAGTAGACTCGCTTTCGTTGCATCATCGTCAAGTAAACCGTCCTGCTCTGCGGAAAACAGTGCAGGAATGCCATCGCCAGCTTTGGTACTTTTTACAAGTAAGCGTAGTGTGCCTTCGGTCTCGTCCTGGATGGCACAGCCAAACTGAGTACATACTGATGCAGTTTCTGACGTTTTTCCAAGATAGTCATTTCTGAGCAATTTGTACTCCGAGTAGTCAAGTGCGAAGTGAGTGAGCCTGAAACGATGCCATTATTTACGTCTTTTGGACATTATGCATCTCAATTTCTGGTCGAACCATGGAGGGCCACTGGTAAATTTTCTTTTGCAAATAGGAACAACGGACTCAACATGCAATATTATCTATGAGTACCAAAGTTTCCGCTTCTCATCTGGGTCCGAGAGTAGACGGACATTCCAGTCCACAGCTCTAGCGGCCGCTTGCCGGCGGATTGGATCCGCACGCCAGGAGCGTCTGGGGGGCTATCTTGGTTGTGAAGAGTGAGGCATCTAGTCCAAAGCAATGAAACCATACTGTGATCACTGGTACCAAAAGGCGGACGCGTGCTAATGTCTGCGACATTTGCTTGTGCAGGGGAAAACACAAGATCTAGCATATGGGGGTTTGTCCAACGAATATACGGGTAGGCACAGTAACAGTTTAAAACAGGTTACACTGGAGGACGTTTCCAAAAACTCCGCAGCAGAAATGTCTGAAGTAGTAGCACAATGCCTCAAATCCCAGTTGAAAATCGAGGTATTAATGCCTCCTAATATTACATAGTCCTTTGCATTAACATGCAGGTTATTGGAATCAAGCAACCAAGCTCCGGAACCTAATGGAAATCTGTAGACAAGCCCGACCATTGTGGCTCTGCGTCCCTCAGGAACCCGGCAACACAGGGCTTCGAAACCACCATTACCATCACAAGTAGCTTCAACTGGATGAGGCTTAAGGTCTGCATACCAGTACTGAATCATACCGCCACCAGATCTTCCTCCTTTGCGGTCAGCCAGACAGAGATGATACCCGGAGGTCTGCACCACAGAGTGCAGGGCATCCAAAGGGCAACCAGGTCTCGGCTAAAGTCATTATGTCAGGATGAATCACCTGGGTAAAATATTGAATTTCATCAAGTTTGTTTTAAATACTGCGCACATTGGCGGAAATTACGCGCAATCCGTTCGTTACCTATAAGGCCTGTGTATGACAAGAATTTTGGTAGCTTTATGGACGACGCGATAATACACAATATGAAACTCGGTCACACTGTTGTCTCGAGTTGCCTTGAGTAGGCATTTGCCTGTGATATCTATCCATGGAGGCTGTGCCCGTAACTGTCGTTTCTCCATGAGTAGAATATAGGGCGTGGAAACCTGCGAAAGTTATGCCTTAAATTTATCATAGGGTAACTAAACAGATTCGGCCATCGCGGTCTCGTAGTTCAGCACTAAAGCCTTTCTCGAATTGCATTAAAGTCCGCCCGCCAAATATTTGGTGGTACTTCAACTGCGGTCCGTTGGTGCCTTAAAAGTGCACACCGAAAGGATATGTAGGCGTGATAGCTGGATCATAGAGGTGCACCGCACGGATCGTCAGGCACGAAGTCGAGGGACTTAACGGAAACCAGGCCTAACGTAGATGGTAGGTGGTTGTCCATATACCGAGTGGGGAAGTCCACGGACTGCGGAGCATCATGTCCGCCAATATCTATCAAGGAAATGTTGACATTGTGCTAAGGGTGCACAAGGTTGTCTGTCGATAAAAGAAAATATGGAGCTTTTTGATACATGAGTATGTTTAGTATCATGTGGAAGTCGTTGTTAATCTGCTAAGAGGTGAACCCAAATCATTACACGAAACGAGTTAAATGCATTACGGTGGTTAATAATATGCCAGCCTCTAGCGACAGCAGTCATGGTGGATGACTCTAGGGCATTCCGACGTATCTTCAGGAGTCCATAGCCGGACTTTTAAGCAATCCTTAAGGATCTAAAACCTTTTCAGATTGAAACGGCAACGTCGATGGTTCGGTGAACCGTTGTTACAGCGAAAGCTTACCAAAGCGAGACTGGACAGGTGCTTCCGAAAGGATGCCGGTACAAATACATTCAGTTTAGGCGCGTGCATAGCATGCTGTCGAATGTTGTTGGAAAGTGGTAGGTATTGTTTATCTGCTTGCTAAAGTTTTAACAGTTAGCGATGTTGCAACTGCCTGCTGGGCTCTTAGCGGTTTAGAAAGAGGAATGTTACGAGATTGGAAACGCCTGCCCGCGCCATTCGCACAATTTGCACTGGGAATCTTGGCTGTATGCCAAAAGACAGCGGCTAACAGCGGAACAGGAAAGCATGGTGCTACACTTGATGAACACTTTTGGTCGGAAGCAGGAGATGCGTGAATTTGCGTGTCCTCATTATAACATTCGTATAACGAGGCGCCATTAATATGACTTACGGCGGCGTCCTCTTAACGCTTGTGTCACGGAAGTGGCGGAGGTTACGCAGTTATTGCGAAAAAATTGTGCAGCGGTGCAATGACCCTTTGGAGTAGAGGGAAACCGTTATTGCAAAGTGATAAGCCTGGCATGCGCGAAGTTGAGTAGCGTGTAACCAGTGGGCAGTTGCTATTGAGGAAGATGTCTTCATGCGCCCGGCGGCCGTACGTGCGCCACTGTCTAAGAGTTCGCATTCTCCGTGTGAACCGGCACGGTAGGGGTTGGCTAATTGAGGACGGGCGCCAGGACATGCAGCGTGTGCACATAAAGAATAGCAACACAGGCTGATGTCGGGTTAGTCGTCAGTGGCGCATTTCATGTGCGCACGTTGTGCAGGTTTCCAGTCTGCATGCATAGGACGATGAAGGGATTCCTCGTGGTTGTTGTTGGGTGCCGCCAGCGAAAAGGATGGAGAGGCGGACTAGTCGGATGATACGGAGGGAACGGTGCCGGTCACGCAGATGCCATCCCGTAGTGATGGTGTCGTAGACAGCGCTGGAACAATTCGCCTCGCTCTCGATATATTTGCTGACATGGAGGCGCATTTGTTGGGTATGGGCACAGAGGAGTTTTAATAGCTGTCCTTTGCAGCATACGCAAGCTTTTGTGCTACATTCGATGTTGTTCTCAAATGGTTCAACGCTGCCTATCGAAAAGTTCGCAACTAAAGCCTTCGGTTACAAACCCTCAAAACAGCTGGGAACGCGCTGGGCAAAAAGGAGTCGGTTTTGAGGAAAACGGTGCAACACATACAACCATAAAACTAGAGGCATGCATTATGTTAGTAGCTTTATATATTTATACCTAACAACTGTATAATTTCACTAAGGGCTGTTTGATGACGCCGTTTCATAACATCCACAGCCAGTGGAACCATTTCTGACAAGGTGTTTATCGGTATGCGCCGTCCAAAGAGGCTACGCCACTGAGTACTATAAGAACGCCTCTAATTGCTAAAGCTCTCATTATAAATACTCCAAAAGAAGGCTTTTTTCATTTTTGCTTAACACAAATGTCTTTGCTTCGTAGTGACACTGTTAATTTGGTAGCCGTTGAGCATCACAACTGGATCCCGCAACTGGCGTCCATCCCTAATCCATCCCGTTTATGGTAGGCACAGGTAAAATGATTTAAAGCATGACCTCGATTTTGGAGCCCAGATGCACGTGCTCCGCCCTCCGTCGTCCTACTTCACACTGCCACATGCCCTGCTCCAACCTAGTGGTACCATCATATGATACATCAGTGATACCTAGCCACAAGTAACATTGAGTTTAAATGATGACCTTGCTTTCAGAGCCACAATACACATGCGCCGCCCTTCGCCGTCCTACTTAACGCTACCACTTAACCTCCTCCCACTTACTGGTACCATCATATGATGTATAAATACTACCTAGCCAAAGGTAAGTTTGAATTTCAGTGATGACCTTGCTTTCAGAGCACTAGTACACATGCTCCGCTTTCATGCTCACCGCTGCAACTGCCCATGCTCGCACTTATTACTACTACTACTACTACTACTACTACTACTATCATACGTAGCATGAGTGATTCGTTAACACAGGTGAGATTGTAATTAAATGAGGACGTAGCTCTCAGATCCCAAGTAGACATGAGCCGCCCTCCGCCGTCCTGGTTACCGCTGCCACCTACCTTCCACCTACCTCCTGGTACTATCATATGAAGCACTAGTGATTCCTAGCCACAGGTGAGCTTGAGCTTCAAAGATGACTTCGCTTGCAGGGCACAAGTTGAAAAGCGCTGCTCTACGCCACCCAGGTTAACGCTGCCATAGGCCCTCGTCGCTCCGCCTGGTATTACCATATGAAGGAAGGATGATTGCTATTCACATGTAAGGTTGTATTTCATTAATGACTTCCCTTCTAGCGCCCAAGTACACATGCGCCGACGTCCGCCGGCATGTTTATCGCCGCCATTGTACAATTGGCTCGCCCTTTGTCACCGCCCTTTCACGTACGTCCGTTTGCCGACAACTGTCACAATACAAGGTCCTGTCCTTTATCACGTTTCAGGTTCGTCTACATTTTGTATTCCTTAGAGAACGGACCATCGGCCATTTTCGGGGCCACCCCCTGGCACGCTGTCTTGCCGTTCCACATCGCAAAGTGAACCTGCAGAGTCTGCCGGTACCTTGCGGCGGACCAAAGCGTCACAGGTTCAGTGGTTGCTTTCGTAACCTTTCGCCGATATAGAAATAAATAAATAAATAGTATGTTCTAGAATTCTTCGAGACACACCAATCCAGGTTTTATCAGAATTTACATGCAATTATGTTTTGCAACAAACACGCTGCTATGTATGTAATCGGCAATAAGCCGAAAGTTGTACAGGCTTTGGAGAATGCAAAATTAATTATGAGGAATAAGGCCGTCAATGCATGACAGCACGATGGGTTGTAGCGTGCATAGTGTAAACAGTGTGGGCTTTACATGTGTACTGAAAACGATACATGTAGGCAGGGAGTATCTTACCCTTGAATGTGTCAGGAAAATATTAAATTATGATTTTAGTCAACTTGCCACTATGTAGTTTTGGGCAGTGACTTTGTTCAGTGGTGTGTCACATCCGCCCGTTGTAGTGTTGTTAAACGGACATTTGTGACTTTTTATAGGAAGAACGCTTGCCAGGCGAAAACCCACCACGTGCTGAAACACTGTCGGAACTCCGTTTGTACAATTATGTAACACTGGCAGAGCAGGTTGCCGACTGATTTTACCCTTGGTTATCCGCAGCCAATTGACTTCCAATTTCCTCTGTTAGTTGATCGGGTATCTTTGGCCGGGACCGCCATAATGGCTGGGGCCATGGAGGGTGAGCGCCTCATGAAGATTCGCCTTTGTGAGGGTCCAGATGAGCAAAAGGTCAGTTTCTTACATCCGGATTTTTCAGGTTTATGTATCATTTTTAGGAGTGTGAAGGCCTCGTGACCAGCTATCATACTGGACAACGGTCGTGGTGGTGAGTGCAGTTGTATACCCTTGTTGTACAGTTATGTTCTTCGTAGGTCCTTGTGTGTTACGTCCTGTCCCGGGCAAAACTTTCTCGGTCCAATCCCAGATCCACAAGAAGTTCCGGACCTTGGAGAAATGGGAAGGTGAGGGACAAACAAGGCCGCAAAGAACAGGCATGGAAACAAACATTGTTAAAGTCCTATGGTATAAAATTTAGAGTGGAGACAATCGATGTAAAATGTGCAACAATGATTGTGCTGAAAGTGACTTTTGGATGTTCTACTTAAGCAATGGCCGTATAGGTTGGTTGCAACCATCTACAATGGATACAGAGCGTTGCGCTATTGAGCAAAAAACGCAGTAACGGTTTGCTATGATGCAACCATTACATGGGAAGACAGAAAGCAGTATTCAAAGTCCAGCGACGTTTGTATGGTGGATGAACTGCTGGTAGCCTACTTACTTCGATAGGGAGCGCAGAATAAGTAAGTTAAGGTATAAATGGCTTGCGACGAAAGAAATGCAAAGGTCAATTGGTGGTAAGTCATCGGACGGATAAGACTCAAGCGCTGAGTGAAATTCTTCTGGGGGTCAAGCCAGAAAGACGACACGAGAAGCTAGCGGGCATCTGTGTGCTGACCAGTTAAGAGGAGTGAAGAACTGAAAAGCTAAGAAAGGTTAATTGACGGAAAGGCGTTGATTAGCTGAGGATATCAGAACATGAGGCCTGACCGCAGCAGCTAGGGTGCTAAGATAATAGTACCAAGCTGGATAGAGCCAGGGAATGCTAGCCCAAGAGCCGGTAAGAAAACCTAAGCAGTACTGCGAGTAAGGGATAAATGAACATCTAGAAATGTGGAGCAAAACAGCGGCTTGCGCTGAATAACATGGATATGCTTGCACGACAGAGAAAAGCTAAGAGGTTTCGTGAGAGAAGGACAGCGGATGGGTGAAGCGCAAGCATACAATGAGGTTGTTAAATAGTTCAGAGCATAAGAGACTGAGACGCATCGACTCGCAGCTAATCAAATCATGCTGGGGTGCTATGGAATATAACTAAAGAGGACTGAGCAGGGAGAAGCCAATGAAGGAGCTGAACTACAATTAGTTAGGTGTCACTGAGGAGTAAGCGACAGATGAGCATTTAGCGAGGAGCGGGCAATGGATAATTGAACAACAAAATGGAGAGGTTAGGAACTGCTCTGTACAGAACACACGAGTTACGTTTGCTCCACAGAAGCGAGCTAAGGAAGGTTTCATGTTGGAAGGAAAGGGAACGAAAGGGGTGCTAGCATATAAAACGACTGTTAAATAATTCAGAGCAAAGAAGGATAAGACGCAGCAACGCGCAGATAAACAACCCATGCTGGGGAACTAGTAGAATATAACTAAAGATGGCTGAGCCGTGAGAAGCCAGTGAAAGAACTGAACTACCATTAATTAGGTGTCGCCGATGAGTAGGTGACAGCTGTGCATCTAGCAAGGAAGCCTGTGCCGGGAAAGGCCGATGAGAGAGCTAGACTTCAGTATAAGTAGGTGTCATAGACGTAACGAGTAATACATAACTGAACGTGTAGCAAGGAGCGGCTGTGCGCGGACTACTTGAGTTATGTTTGCTCCACAGACGATAGCATAGAAAGGCTTCATGAAAAATTACAAAGAGCGAATGATGCGCGATCATGCATTACAGCTGTTAGGTAGTTCAGGTCATAGAGCCTAAGACAGCGGCGCGCAGATAATCAGATTATGCTAGTGAGATATTACAGAAATAACTGGAGCCGGGTAAAGCTGGCCTACCGATTAAAAAGGAATGAAAGCAGCATGCGAGATAAGAAAAGGTTAGGGTCGGTGTGAGAAAGGTTTACTAATAAGAAGTGGAGGAGCCCACGAGGCTTTCCAGGTGATGCAAACTAGACGTTGAGTCAGACGGACCAAGGTTTGTAACATCGAATAACTCTGAGTGCAACCGGATAACAAGTGGCCAATCCGGCGAGACTGGAATAGTCAATGCGTAGGAATAGCAAGTATAATGAAGGCAGGGAAATGGCTGTAGCAGTAGAGTGTGTACGAGTCTAGCAGACTCTCCGGGTAGGGGAACAACAGCGTTGAGTCTGCATAGCGTATACCACTTACGTCAGGGTAGCATAGGAGCAGTCAAAGAGAAAGAGGCAGGTCAATGGGACTAGAGCACCTCAGAGCAGTAAGATCGGGCATTCCAGTTGAAGAAGAAATAAAACACAGCGCGATAATAAAAGTTAGGATCAAGATGAGAAACCTTTACTGACGGAAGGTGGGAAGAGCCCACGAGGCTCTCAAAGAAATGTAATTGGGTAGATGAGTCAGCCGAACCAAGAGAAGTGACGTCTCAGAAGTCTGAATGAAGTAGGAGAGCAGGATGCCGATCGGGTAAGGCTTGATTAGTAAGTGGTATCTTTCGATTATGCAGTTATTTCAAGGCTGAGCACGCAGCTACAACCGTACGTGTTTCGTAATGCTTGTTTCCTCATATCTTTCCACATTTTTGATGTGTACCCCTTTGCGCACGCATTTCATCCTGTGAATCCAACTGATGAACCATTTTTCAGCATTCTCTCTTACTGGGTGATGAGCGTTCACAACGCTCCCCACTTAGACGAGAATATTTGCCTACGGTTTGCGCGTCCATTTCTCCATCTGATAAAAACATACCCCTCATAATCGCATTGGCTACCTCAGTATCACGTGGTTCTGTGCATCGGTTCCTGTTACCCTGAACTTCCGCTAATTCCAAAGTGCAAATGCTATTCGTTTTATCCTATCAATCTTCCCAGCAGCGTGTTACTTTGTTAATCCATTGCAACACACTTAAGTTTGACCTAAGAGCGGATGCACCTTCAGTTAACATAAATGAACAAGGAGAACTGCTCCTTATGTATCCATTAACGTATCAATTACCGAACTTCCATCCTCCTTACTTCACCGCATTCACCAAGGTAACTCAGTTTTGCTTCTCGAGATGATATCCTATAAACATTTTTAAGCGATCATAAACACGTTTTCGACCAAAACATTATCACCTTCGCACAGCTTACCAACCCCTTTAATGCATACATACCAGCACTTTTTGCATAGTCACTTCTTATTACGAGATGCAATAACATTACCTTCAGCATACCTAACAGGAAAGGGGTTGATGAGCACAGTAGGAAACATCTGCATTCACCATTCACAAATATAGTATTCCACTGCGTTCCCAATATTGGACCACAAAATCTTTAGAAAATAAACGGCCATGTTTATTGCTAGCAAAATGACAGTCCCAAACGCGCTTCGCATTTCACTTGTCCATGTAGTACGCGTCCCACTTGCAGTACTGAAAATAAATGTACACAAACTTAGGTACACATATGTATTTCTTACTTATGAACAAACCATTATCCCTTACATACTTCATAAATATATATATATATTTGAAAAACATCCCTTTAGATCATTAGCAGTAGGCAATTATATGTACCGCGCTAACGAACGATTACCTTCATACACATTGTGTCTCTTCATGCAATCACCCACTTACACCTCCATGGGATTTAGTTGCTGCCTATATAGTTGGCGGCACCCGGTTCCGGATTGGCCTGTCACTGTGGCCAGCCGCTTGACATCTGCGCCTACAGAGGGACCATGGGTGGCTTTCGCTGTACCACTCACAGCTCCATCACACACCCCCTATCCAGTGTAAACCCGAAGGAACAAGACCGGGAGGCCTGTGGATGGGAGCCACGTTTCATCAACGGAGCCGGCCCACACTCCTTCACAGGCAAACACAGGCACGATTTATTTGGGGAATCCAGTGCACACAAGACGGTGGCTGGACCGTAGCCCGCTCTACACTGAGTGCGTGGAATCGCTCTTCTAGCCTAGCATGACCACAAGGACCGGGCATCCCATCCCCTGCAGCAACGACCAGCTGTCTTCTGGAGTCGGTTTGAGCGAGGTAGTGGGTAAGAGACAGGTAGGCACCTTGTCAACCTGCACATCAAGCGCAGCCCCACCGGGGATATGAAGCAACAACCAACCATTTGCAACGACAAGATGAAATAACATAAATCGGATACTGCATACAGATACGATGGCCTAACTCTTTGCTAAATTACCATAGGAAGTAAGTTGGTTAATAATGAATCTGCAATAAGTACTAATGTCCACAAGGTACTTAAAAATGCTACAAACGCAGCAAACTTACCGAAGATAAGCGCAAGTAGCGTAAGCAACGTGGCCAGTTAATAGAAGATTATTCAGGTGGGCAAAACAAACCAAATAAATTGGAATGAAATTTATTAGGCTTAAGAAGACTTGGTTTAAGTGTGAGTTGGTTTGGCGCAACTGCGGTGAGCATGCATCTAATATGCAACATCAGCCTCAGCATGAGGTTTAGTACTGAACATGCGTGTATACAAACATAGGTATACATTCGTATTTCTTCTGCCGCCTATATATATTTACATATGTACAAATCCATCCACTTACTTACATATATGGTATCCATATAGACATACTTCTGTGTGTGTAAGCGTTCGCATATTGACATATTTATACACACATGCACACATATTTATAAAACTCACCACATTCACACAGCTCCATAATTCCAAGTTTACACATGCCTCCGCACATCCTCCACTTTAGATGAAATACTTCCATATGTATAACAATACTAGCCTGCACCAATAACATACTAATATAACTTGTTATAAATATACATATACTGATGTATATAAATATATGCGTAGATATGCTTATATATATGTCGCTTGGGAGAATGGGACAGGTTTACACACACGATCAATTATCTAACCATTTACAATGATTCTGGGCACATTTCTATTACACGGTTAGCACGTCCACAGGTAACCTCTACTGCAAACCAATTGCTACTTATAAACCAAAGGCTATACATGATCTCTCATATATTTTTGAAAATTAACCATGCATGCTAGCACTTATTGCACTTTACAAAAACATAGGGCTGCCTTCCTAAGCGATTCTTCACTTTCCATTTCTTTTTAACCACTTGCGTACAGTTCTATATTAACTATTCCCATTTTTACGACTTCGCAATTAAGCATGGCATAGCACAGGTTCCAGCTTCCTGGAGTTCCTTACCTCCTTCTGAACACTTTCTCCAATAAGGCACCCTATTGAAACCCACACATTTAGAGGATTTGGAACCCAGCTGTCCTGAGGAGCAATCGCCCGTGTTCAAACTCCCGCTCTTGACGGACTCGACGGTCCCCACGAACTGGTGCAGTGGCGCTTGGAGAGTCAGCTCAAGCAAGTCAGCACCAAAGGTTAATGGGGTCAACCAGCATATGATATTAGTGCTATGCAAGTTAACTAGGTTAATGTTTTATTAGTGTATGATATTATTACAACGCCCACAGTTGTTGATAAAGTCACGGTACTACATCAGAAATCGGCGTTTTAGCGCGTGATAACCCGTAACTAGCGGACTAGCGGGAAGCATTTTGAAGCAAGCGTTCTCAGAATCAGCTGAGCGCTCAATGGTAGACATATAACAGGAACTGTACTGATGAAATTAACGAAGCTTGTGATAAGGGAGATACGTTACTGCAAAGATAAGTGCTAACGTAATGTTCCGAACCTTTTACCTTAAACATTGAACGAACATAGTAAAGGAAAAGTGACCATATACATACGCATGTTTGGATGCAAACATTGATGCAAGGTTAGGTAAATAAGTAACTGAAATCACCAACATAAATAAAACACCTACATTTAATTAATCAACCGCATTACGGTCGTGAAAAACGCTAAAAGTATGTTATAAATGAATAAATTTAAGTTTGGAAGAACTTTACACCGAAGGTCTATGACCACATAACTACACAAGTTTAAAAGCAAGCACTCATCACTGGTTAAATATTCTTCTTAACTGTATGACCCATTAACATCAGCCAAGGTGTTACTGTATCGGACTGCGCATTACATTTTCAGCCTACTTAGAGTCCATTAGTTACATACTTCGGTAGCACCTCGGAGTTTCACAGCAGCGAGTCAACCGGCAAGTTGTTGTCGAGCGTAGCCTATGTTGTAAGCATCAGTGCCTTTTCTCTGCTTTCCCATGCCGTCTTCGGTGTGGTTGTACTAGCCAACCTTCGCACTTTCACGCCATCTTCCCATCGTGCTCCGTCCTCCACTGACAATTGTGATACTAGCGCCTTGCTAGCTACGAGATGTGACATAATACACCGTTTAGCCAGCTCCGACACATACTCGGTGGTTTTCCAACCATCTACGACGTAGCTCTTTTGCCTTTACAGCCCCTTGGTCAACCACGAGCCACGTACGCCGCTACACAAAAGCCCTTGGAAACCGTTGACCGGACTCATATTAAACCTTTCTAACATGATTCCAACACCTTTCGTCGTTTACTTCGAGAGTATTGTCAGGAATTTTAGGACATGGAGAGTGTAAAGTTATTACAATTTACTGCTGCGACGTTTTCGTCACATGCGCACAGTGGGGACTCAAAAGCAGTAAGCAGGACAACTGTGTGACTAAGGTGAATGTCTGGGTACTGCTTTTCAACCTACTCGGAACCGTTATGGCTGCGCCGACTGAAAATCAACCTCGCTTTCCTATACTCGCTCATTAACAATCCCAATGGGATTCAACTAACCCCTGTCTCAGACTCATATTTCACTTCGTAAGCCCTGTGTGATAGACCCCACTCCATTATCCTACCAAGAACGCGCAGTAGTATTCGCTCCAACTTTTACCACTAGAGATACGCACACGTATGGAATAGTATACCTCACAATAAGAGCATCTATGAATATAAAGCAGTACCGCTTCGCTATTAGCAAATACCGCTCTGTCACACATGTTTCCAAAATACTGAATATTAACTGTCCTGAAGACTAGTTTTTTGAAACTGGACCAGACCACTTATAATCGCCACTTCTTAGCTTCCCACACTATCCCCTTCCCGACTCCTAATATTCCTACCTGCCTGCTTCCTCCAACAACCTTTTAACTCTTCCATCACCTAGGCATCAGCCGCCGGATACCAAATGCCTATGCATTCTCTCAAACCTCTCACAACCGGTTATCTCGAGACAGCCGCCTCTAGCTAATGGCAACAACTTAACTGGCTACTTCCTAGATGGTGAAGCCGGCGTGCGCAGGACCTCAAGTAACAGTTGTCGTTGCCCACATATATCCTAATCGCCAAGCTGACAACGTTCTCTCTTATACTTGTTACCCTATGAATCACGACAACATTGAATATTCTCTTTTAATCGCGCTTCCATTTACCGTATATTCCTCTCCCATTACGGAATGTCTGTAGCACTTACTTTCGCTGACATGTTGACGCATTCTGTGACACTGTAGGTATACACTAATGACCAAGCGTTTTATTGGAATGGCTACATCTGGCCACTGATAGCCTGTCCTAGCGCCACTATCTGTCGATCGTCTTAAATTCAGTCTCCGTTTAGAAGCAGCTAGTGGTCGTACGCTTCAAGCGTCTCTATGCACATCCGGAGCTTGCTAAGAGCCACTCTCTTTTATCTCCAACCTTCTTCCTTTGAGACTGCCTGCGTCACATACATTTGCTGTCGGTTGACTTATTCTGGGACACTTTAGGTATCCACTAGCCACTAGTAGGCTTTACCCCAATGGCATTGCTAGCCGTCGATACGCTCTCTCCGTTAGTACCATTTTCAGTTCTTCGTATTACCTACGTCACCACTTTTCAGCTGTAGCGAGTCATTGTAAGTTGCTATGCCGATTCATAGCTGCCGTAAACGGGAAGTCATGACGCCGGAAGGCCAACCGCTGTCATCTGCATGGCAGGTGCCTGCGTGACAGTGGGGGATGGGTCGGGCTATATCGCAGTTAACTAACAATTCGTGGTGGTCGGCTACCGTCCCCCATGGCTCAGTTGCATAAGCAGCGGGCTAGTTGGCACAAGCCACTAGCAGTCATGGGTTCGATCCTCACCAGAGGACCGAAGGATGCGCACCACTGACGAGCCCCAATAGGGCGAAACGGCCGTCTGGTGCTTTTCCGGATAGGTAGTTGACTTATCCGAATTGTCAGCTGACTGCGACGAACAAAAATAGTAGCATACCTCTTTGCGCTAGGAGCAACCCATTATCTCTCCAAAACTTACTCCCTTGAATTGTGCATCACACACCTTCGATGGTTTGTTAACTTCTTCTGTCACTGTAACTATCCACTGATAACTAGAAGGCTTAATGCGAATTCAGTCGCTGTCCACTGGTTCTTTCTCTTAGCACCCTTATCCTTCGTTCATCTTATCTTCAGCACGTATGCCTCAGTGATTCGTTGTAGGCTCCATACATCTTTGCGCGTATCCGGACCTACAAGGAGACATTCCTTGTTTGTCCATCCTGTAATCTTTTAGCATGTCTGCATCATTTACCTTCGGTGGCTTGCTGATGTATTCTGTGACACTGTAGAAAGCCACTAATGACCAAACTGCTTTATGCAGTGGTTACACCTGGCCACCGACAGCTTTTCATAGCGCCGTTATCTGTCGATCCTCTTAACCTCGGCACCTCTATTTAGTAGCAACTAGTAGTCGTAGGTTCCAATCATCTCTGCGCATATCCAGAGCTTGCTAAAAGTCACTCTATTATCTCCAAGCTTCATCCTTTGGGACTGTCTGCGTCACATATATTTGCTGTCTGTTGACCTATTCTAGGACACTGTAGGCAACCACTAAAATGCTTCACACCAATGCCATTGCTAGCCGTGGGTACACTCTCACCCTTAGCATCATTATCAGTCCTTCTTATTACATCTGGCACCTCTGTCTAACAGGAGCCATTCTTCGTAGGTTGCAACCATCTCTCCGCATATCCAGAACTTGCTAACAGCCACACCCTTTTATCTCCAACCTTCATCCTTTGTGGATGTCTGCGTCACATACATTTGCTGTCTGTTGACTTAATCTAAATAAATAAATAAATAAATCTGGGACACCTTTGGTATCCACTAGCTACTAGTAGGCTTCACCCCAATGCCATTGCCAGCCGTCGATACTCTCTCTCCATTAGTACCATTATCAGTTCTTCGTCACCATTTTTAGCTGTAGCGAGGCATTGTAGGTAACGTACTTCTTTGCGCTAGGAGCCAATCATTATCTCTCCAACACTTACTCATTTGAATGGTTTGCATCACACCTTCGCTGATTTGTTGACTTTTGCTGTCACTGCAGGTATCCACTGGTAATTAGTAGGCCTAATCCGAATGCCTTTGCTAGCCACTGATACTCTCAATCCTAGAGCTACTATATGCCACTCTTCTTATCTTCCTCACTACCGCAGCAATTCGCCGTATGTTCTATGTCCCCTCTGCGCAGAGCTTGAGCTTGCTAGGATACACTCCTTGTCTCTCCATCATACATGCTCCTGGAATGTCTGTATCACTTCCTCCGCTGGCTTGTTAATGCATTCAGTGACCCTATAGGCATACACTAGTGACCAAGCGTCTGCTTGGAATCGTTACATCTGGCCACTGATAGTCTTTCCTAGCGCCACCATCTGTCGGTTGTCTTAAATTCGGCACCTCTGTTTAGTAAGCAGCTAGTGGCCATAGGCTCCATGCATATACGATTATCCAGTGCTTGTTAGGAGCTACTCCTTATCTCAATAACCTTTAATCCTTTAGAATATTGGCATCCAATCTTTCCGCTGCCCTACCGCCAATTGACCTTTAGACCTCTCTTACGGCAACTTATTTATTTTCACTTACTCTGCGCTCTCTATCGTTGTACGCTAGCTACTTGCTGTTCATGCACCTTGCAATCACCACCCATATTCTAACTCTCTTTGCTATCTCCCCAGCAATTTTTGGCTCATACTAAACCGATACTTCGTAGATTACTTACTGGTACAACGCTCTTGTCACTACGCAGGTGATAGTAATTCACTCATACGGCTAATAATTCTATAGGATATTTAAAAGGCACTCTCAGCACAAGTATTGTTACACAGTGTACATGCATTTGTCTCACGACTAAATGTTGTAACATAAGACCTTAACAATGTTTAAATTCATGCCTGTTCTTGCGGTCTTCCCTCGGTTGTCCCTCACGTTCCCTTTTCTCCGAGTTCCGGAACTTCTTGGAGATCTGGGATTGGACTGAGGAACAACTTTCCCCCAAGACGGACGTAACCAACAACAAGGACTTACATGGAGCATGGTTGAACACCATATGGACCCAACTACAATCATCCCAACCCTTGTCCAGCATGGAGAACTGGACACATCTTCATACTTCCATATATTATACATCTGGAAAATTTAGACAGCAGAAAATTTGAACTTTTGCTCACCTGGACACAAGACAAGACGACTATTCGCGATGTTCCCCTCCTCAATCGGCCTCAAAAATCATGGCGGCCCCGATCAAATTACCTGTCCAACTAACAGAGAAAATTAGGAGCCGTTTGTCTGCGAATAACTGGTTATGCAATCAGTCGTCAAACGGCTTTGCCAGTCATACATTAGTGTACAAAATGCTTTACGGCAGTGTCGCAAGACGTGGTGGGTTTTCGCCTGGCAAGCGTTCTCCCTATAAAAAGCCACAAATGTCTGCTTAACAATACTGCGACGTGGCGGATGTGACTCGCCAATGAATAAAGTCACTGCCCACAACTACCTACTGGCAAGTCGACTAGACTCCTACTTCAACTCTTCCCGACGCATGCAAGAATATGTTACTCTCAGTCTACATGCACCGTTTCATTGCACTTATAGTGCGTTAACGTTTCAACTACACACGATTGAACCCAAAGTATCGTCGTGATACCCAACTGCTTTTAAACTTGATCACGCCTGATTTGGTGTGTCTCTTTGAATTTGAGAATAAATTATTTATTTATTTATTTATATGAACAATTTGCTACTGTCACTGTTACAGTTACCATTAAATGTCTGTACAGTTGCACATATCTGATCATGTCTCCATCGGCGTGCCTCGCATAGTCGAGAACAAGTATTTATTTATTTATTTATTTATTCACTCCTTGGTGCGACCGTCAAATCCAATAAGCAGGGGTGTTTTTGATTAACCGTTCACAACTTTGATGTTTTTGGAATTCAGCGGCGCGCGAGTGGTGTTTCATCATGCAAGCTGTTTTGAAAGCCTTGTGCAGAAACTGTTCGTATAATATTAAGCAAGCTAGAAAGTGCTATCGAGCTAATCGATCGACCGCGATCTATTTCTGAGTCATATCTGGGAGGTCATAGATGATCAGGACGGCAGACAGCTTGTATAAAATATTCGGCTTTTGTAATGCCGCACCTGATAAACTGGGTAAAGGCTTGTTCTCCGCACCTCGTTCGTAACAGGGTAGCAACAGATCGGGTCCGGCAATCTGGGAAGAAAATAGGGTACGGCTTAAAGAAAATGACGCATGCTGAGAGGCTAGGTAAGTTGTATATGTTTTTCACGCATTACAGGCGACTTCGCGGCTACTTGGTCCTCACATATCGCATAATAATGGGTCACGGGGTTCGGATTGAACTGGTCTGTTCCACCTACCACGAGCGCCAAACCTTCGTAGCCACCCATTGAAATCGCACAAACCCCGATCTGACCGGGTTGGGGGAGCTATTAGATTATCGCGTATGGTCAAATCTTATTGAAGCCTGCTGCCCGCAGTAGTTGTGATTGCACCAACGGTGAACAAGCCTGAACACCGACTCGACGCCCTCTATCTGCAGTTTAAGTTATTCCCCTTCATGTCTTGAGCTTTTACTCCCCTATTATAGCTTAATACTGTTTAATTCGTTTTCACTTGCATTCAATTTACTTTTGTACTTTTATAAGCTGGTTTTCCTTTTGTTACCGTTTGGTTTCTTTTATTCACATGACTAGCACAACGGTGACTGCTGGTGCAGAGCACGTGGGCAGTGTTCGGTTGACCATGTGAATCGTGTGTGTTGGTCTGGCGCTTGTTTGGCAGATACATCTACCGCATTCACTGTTGGCTCAAGGACGATTTCGGTGAAAGGTTCAGGGATCTTCCTAATGTTCCGGTCCCAAGTTAACTCCAGCCAGGAAGCTTCAACATCGGAACAACACAAAAGCATAAGGTTTTCAACAAGGTCCTCGATCGCAACCGCCAACTATGTACCTTCTGGTGCGTTTGTATTATTACTAACGTGTCGCTCTTTGTCCCTTCTAATAACCATCTCCTCGATTAGTTAGTTGACTACCGTATACCCCTGCACGACTCTGTTTCTTCTTTCCTATTAGCTGAATTCCCACTGCTCCTTGGTTGTCCATTTTGGTAAGAAGTCCGAAAAGCTTAGTCTTAGATGCCCGGGTATTCTTCCGTTTGACTCAGTGGTTTACTATGGAAAAGAGGGTTTTATTAAAGTGGATGCTGGCTTGACGGGGAGCATGCAGCTTTATATCTGTAACTGGTGTTTCCAACGGTTATGCCGTGGCTTGTGTTTGAAGCAATGTGCTTCCATGCATGGCAGCTCGAGTTTTTGCAGCCATTGCGATTGCGCCCAACGCACCGCTAAGCGTTTCTCACTAGCAAGTAGCAGTTGTGTTTCTCTGGATGGTTCGCTGTCTCTGTCGAGTAATATAGACAGGAAAATGAAATGGGTTGTTAAGCGCCTGGATAGGTAATGTTTAATAAGTATGGGCACAATTGTGTATGGGGACAACCTTACAATCTTGGTAAACCGGACATGCTCTCAGGTTACAGCCGTTGTGCTTGTTACGGAAGAGCACACGGAAAAGTTTTGTGGTAGCTGCTCAGCAGTTCATTTGAACCATGCTGAACCGAGCTTGAAATGTAGTGGATCAAGTTGCGACGATTCACATCGCTTGCTTAGCAGTAACATATATCTGCAAGCTAGTGGGGTTAAAAACGAATAACATATAACGAATGGAAGAAGTAAGTGTTTAAATCAATCAGGAATGAACAAACACTTACTGCCAGATGCAAGAGACCTAGTGCTAGTACGCCACGGACTGCAGGACTTCATCATGTTTGTTAAGGTCAACAACCTTTGGTGTGTAACATTCCGAAGCTCCATACAGGAAGACGGCAGCACAAGCCAGAAGACGTCTTTCAGTCAAACTTTTCATGTCACTATGCTGCGTCATAGACTGGGCACCTCCCGGTTGCTTGCCTAGTGGTGCAGCCGCGGCGCATAATGTATGCCGAGGCAGCCGGCCAACAGGCATACGGAGGGCACAGCCTAGTCAACGCGAGTGACTAAGGTTTATCAAACACTCGAGAAAGACACCAGAAGGCTTGTCAAAGTCCAAGTTAAATACATCAGCGTTGCGCACCCGGTGTTCTTACCAGACGTGAGCAATACTCCGCAAACACTAATCCTCATACATGTCCAAGCGGTTAACTTCTTCGCTGCAAACTGGCCATGTCTCTGATCCATCCAATAAACTGGGCTCACAGCAGCGTTTTAACCCTAGCTTTCACTGACAAGCTGATATCTTGCAGTCTACATAGACTGTTAACACTCTGGAATGCCACACAGGCTTTGCTGATACGCGATACCTATTCAAGGACGTGGCCACCAAAGAAGACACAGTTACGAAGGCAAGCGCGTTGGCCGCTTATGGTGGTTGTACACCGACAGCTTGAACCGTCAGGTATGTCGGAGCAGTCCTGCCACAGTATTTTACACTGGCTACGCAAAGTATTTGCCAAGGCGTCAAGCGCTACCCTTCAGTGAAATAAGTGGTGTTTGAAGAACCACTGAATCAGACCTAAGTGAAAGTATCTAATCCGCATATTCTAGTGCACCAAGCTGGCTTAGTCAACGAACTGGAAGACCGTTTCCAAATAAAGAAACCCTCCAAGATGTTTTGTCAGTAAGTGTGCCTGTAAACGCATTAGACGATGAGTACAAATGTGATCAGCGCGACCACGAGGTGAAAGGATTGTCAATGCGCAACAAAAGCGAGTTTCAAACGTTTGCTATACATCTTCTTACTGAGTATTTCAGAAAACTGCAGGATTGATACTAAGTCCTGAGCTATGCCACAGCGAATATGCCTGCAAACCTTGAAAGATTGGTAAGTGAAGGATCTTTCACGGGACCTTCCTGCTTCACTCTACCACACCAGTAACTCAATGAATAGCTTTACAAACAACTAGCTGTTAAGATTCCGAAACAGCGACGGAAATAGCACATCATAAGAAACCCCCGACAAGCAGCCCACTTTTAATTGTTGCTAGAATAAATTGCTGACGAGTGTACGACCACTAACACAACCTGCTGAGTGATGTGAGGGAGTTCACCGCCGTCGACAACATATCGGTTGTGAGCATTAGCAGATACGAGTTGAAGAACCAAGCACTTGGCACTATTTATGGGAACCAAGCAAAAAATAGACCATTTGAGGGCCCATCCAAGGTACCCTGAACAACACACCGTCACGAAAGGCTGGCTATCGTGCGAAGATAACGCAACATCGGCCAGAAAGCTTCCTTGTGGCTTTCACTGCCCCGCGTCGTAACCAGCCAATACCCAGCAGAGAAGTCAGCACCAAACGTAAAACAAGCAATCCGATTAGGAGACGGCAGCAGGCGCGCCACTAGTGTCCGTTGCGAGCCACATCCTGTAAAGTCTAGAGCCAAGCACAAGGCGAGTCACATGAACTCCAGCCCGGAAGGCGAGACGGACCAACGACACCCAGTTAGGTCGTCAGTGACTACACTCCCCGCTGCCAAATTGACTTCTGTCCACCTGGAGCTTTGCGCCATCCTACACCTAGTAGGCTAAACAAGGCCCTCCTAGGTAAGTGGTGACCAGGTGTACGTAGCGCCTGCCAGAGCCAACGCAACTTACTTAGCGCCATCTGTTGTTCTAGAGAGATAGCATGACTATTAGTAGGATTATGGTTATCCTCTCCGACAAAAGCATATCTGGTTTTTACGACATCTAAAGTCAAATGTGAGCAACCAAAATACTGTAGAAACGCATTTACTTGTACCCGTTACACGAGCACTATCTTCAATGCATTTATAGTGCTGGAAGCATGCTCGCAATCAACATTTAGGAGTTTTAACGTACCGAGAACCACAAAGCTCAGTGCAGCTATCTCCGCCTGTCCGAGCAATTGGCAAAGTTCCTGATCCTCCACTCGCTTAGAGGAGGAGGGGCTACGGTACACAGGTGATATTCTCTAATTGCTCCCGAAACCTCAGCAAGCAAACGGCAGCTTGAATTCTCGACTTCTATATGGCGCAGGGTTCATCCAAATTTATAGGTGCTCTTAATGAGCAAAAGCACACCCCACCAGCCTGGTGTTTAGGTCTATCCATATAAGACTCGGCGAAGTTCTTTAACAAGTTAATGACTGGATCATCCTGAGAAAGCGTGTTCAAGTTCGATTGGGACTGGAACGATAGGATTAGGACCTAAGTGTTTCTTCTTCAGCAGGTCGTTTAACCAGGAGCTGGCAGAATGTGTATTACTGATGAACCTAGAACAAAGATTGAGTCACACCCAGTCCAAGCAATTAATGCCCCCGGATCCTTTCCTCGCAGTCCCTGCTGGGCCGGTTACATGAAGTAAGAAAGAGAGAAAGTAAACACTGAAGGAAAGAGGAGAAAATGGAAAGTGCTGAGCAAGTAGAATACCAAGATACTTGAACCATTAAAAGCCGAAACAAAAAGTGAAGGTGTGTCAGTTAGGAACAAGAAAGATTTGGTGTTGCAACGCAAGAGCATCGGTCTGACATGCAAAACCCTTGACCGTATGTTCCCTAAGCACATGATCTGGAAGCGAATTCCAGCGATCTATAATTCGGCGCGACGGACGAGTAGCCGTCCTAATTCTATCAGACCGTGGTCTATGCAGTTTCAATGGGTGACCGCGGAGATTAAATAACGTAGCGGGACTAAATAGCCCTGACAAGTCCGGGCCAAGCTTACCCGTCAAAATACGATAAATGTGAACCAGGTCCCCCTTATCCTTCGGTTGTGCACGGAGTACAGTCCCAAAATAAGCAAGCGTTCATGATACCTTTTTCCTCGTAGACGCTGCACTTACCGAGTGCCCACTCGTACCACCCTCTCCAATTTCATTTTGTCTCGGGTACGACATGGTGGCCAAGCCTGGATAGAATATTCCAGGTGGTGTAGGATGAATGTAGATAATAGCCTTACCGACAAAGTGGCCGTCAGGACTATAAACCGGCGGCGGATAAACCACATCCTACGAAATCCTCGACAAGCAGCCTTCTTGAAATTGTCACCATAATGAAGTACTGATGAGTGTGCGACCCCTACATCAACCTGCTGTGTGAAGACAATGCTTTCACTACCGCCGACAGCATATGGTTTGGGAGGATCAGCAGCTCCGATTTGGAGAACAGAGCACCTGCCCCTCTCTATGGGCATTAACCGTAATGTATACTATGCCCAGAGCCTATGCAGGGCACGCTGAATTGCCTCAGGACCCCTGGGATATCCATAATATTTCAAGGCTAAGGTCGTCAGCAAACATTAGTGATGACACTGCTGGCACTTTTGGCGTCATTTACACTAACGGCAAACAACAATGGCTCCTATACTGCGTCCTGCGGGACGCCAATAAGGACAGCTTGCTTAAGCAAAACGCTAATCCCCAACCGCATGCACTGTTCTCTTTCCTCAAGGACACATACACTAATTAAAGTGCGCGACCAGATATCCCGTATGACCGCAACCTTAGTGAAAGTCTAAAATAAGAAAGTGTCAAAAGCGTTCTAAAAGTAAACGAATAGCATGGCTACAAGGTGGCTACTGTCAACCACTTCCGCCAGACTTTAACGGACTACAGGTAGATTAGTTTGACAACACAATCCCTTGCGGAATCCATGCTGCGCAACACGGAGAGTGTTAAATCTATTCAGGGAGTGCACCACTGAATCCCTTTACAGAATTTTAAACAACGTGCTTACTACGCTTGTTAAAATGACAGGCCGGTAGTTCGCGGGCAGACTGCTGTCACCGCCATTAAAAAGCGAACGGCTGGTTGCCCGTTTCCGTTTCGAAAGTAGAACGCTGCGATCCAGCGATATTGAAAACACGCATGTGAATGAACTACTCAGCTCAGTGGCCGATTCATGCAACAGCGTAGGATGAATTGAATCA
Organism: Dicrocoelium dendriticum; assembly: GCA_944474145.2. Taxonomy (NCBI): domain Eukaryota; kingdom Metazoa; phylum Platyhelminthes; class Trematoda; order Plagiorchiida; family Dicrocoeliidae; genus Dicrocoelium; species Dicrocoelium dendriticum. Next base: position 57,735,500 of record OX104063.1, read on the forward strand.
GGACCGAAAATTTTAGAGGGAGTAATGACCTGCAGTAGTTCGAGGACTTATGTCTTTTATGTTAAACGCAGGTAATCAAGAATCTTCCGGAACACTTGGAAATAATTCAACCTGTGGTAAAGAGATCTTCAAGGCAATGGTCCCAGGATACTGATTACTAAGTATACGCGCTTTGTCTTAGTCAATTTACGCACCGGTCAAGTCTGCTCGCAATAACGCTAGTATAGACAGTTTTGTCATACTGCGTCTTTTAACGTAAGCAAAAGCTTCTTGGGAGGAGCTGCAGCAGAGTCTCCTAAAGCTTGCTCGTACTGAAAACGAACAGTCCTGAACTCTTGCTTATATTTGATTTTAATCTCTTGATAACCATCATAGGTGCTAACTGAGGGAACTGCTTGGTAGATTCTCTGGCATTCAGACCGTATCTTTATCGGATCCTTGGATTTTGGAGAGTGGAAGGGAAGTGATTTAACAGCTCCGTCACTTCCAAAGCATTGCATGGAGGTTGTGAGTCGCTACGAGATGGTATTTCACTAGGGACCGTTACGGATGTATTGGCAAAAGCGGGGCCCAACTTACCCATCAAGTAAGCATCCAAAAATTGCCTATACATTCCTCGGTCTACGCGGCCAGCACCTTTATCGGCAAGTCGTGTTAGTTATTTACCATACGGGTTGATAAAGCGAGAGTGGAGCGTACTCCGAGTCTTCTGGATTTTAAATAGTTTCTATTTGTGCCCCCGAGTGCCCCCGAGTTGAAAGAAAGCTTGCAGCTCCAGCGCCATCGCCCCTGCCGAATTCGCTAGCAGAAATCAGATCACATCTACGTCGACGATCTTCCGAGGAGAACAGGTGCATCCGTTGTAGTCGAAGGAGGTAAGACAAGTCCCATAACTTTCATATGGATTTCGAAGCACGCTGCTGGACCTTATCCATCATGCCACGCTCGAACTTGGCAAGAGGTAGGTGGCAAGCAGTCCGTATTCAAGGATCGGGCACATATGGAAAGTAAACGGGGTTCTAAAGATTCCCTAAATCAGTCGCGAGAAGGCTGTCCGAATGGCACGGGACAAACTGTTGGCAGCGGCAACCCTCCGTAGTGTGTCTTCTGTGGTCCGTAATCCGTGTGCGACCAGCACATCGAGATCTTTCTCAAGAAAGGAGGTTCTGAGTAACACACCACCGACATGGGATATCCTGAATGGTTAACGGGCGCCTATGGAGAGAACTGAGCAATTTTCCCGATTTATGGGCAGTTGACTGACCAGCCATGTAGCATGTCAAATGATGCCCACAATGTGTAGCATTTTCCTGACCGGATACCTTCATCCATACTTTCCTGTCATTGGCGTAAATCAGCCAATCCAGCTGAAGCTCCGATGTGAGGCCTTTGCTGAATCTCATGAAGTGTCCTGGGCAAGAACCGCCTCTTGCAGAACATTGCTAGTCATAAGCACAGGAACGGAGTGCGCTGCATTCACGTTGACTCGCATGGTCCGGCTATCCAAACTCAGCGATCCAAGGAAGGGCGTTCCCAGCGCAACAGGTAGCTCGAAGTCTAAGAATGAGCTTTTCATGGTGGATCTTGTCAAACGCCTTCTTGAAGACTACAGAAACCACATCCAAGCTTTTTTCCTGCGTCTAACGACCTCGTCCAGTTATACCTAGCAATAAACCAGTTCGAGGTACAGGAGATTGCCCGCCGAAACCTATGCTAAGCAAACGAGATGAGGTATAGGTTCCAAACCTAAAAGCTACGCCAGTGAGCACCATAAAGACGCCTGTAATTGCTAAGGATCTCATTATAAATACTCCATCAGAAGGCTTTTTTCATTTTTGCTTAACACAAATGTCTTTGCTTCGTAGTGACACTGTTAATTTGGTAGCCGTTGAGCATCACAACTGGATCCCGCAACTGGCGTCCATCCCTAATCCATCCCGTTTATGGTAGGCACAGGTAAAATGATTTAAAGCATGACCTCGATTTTGGAGCCCAGATGCACGTGCTCCGCCCTCCGTCGTCCTACTTCACACTGCCACATGCCCTGCTCCAACCTAGTGGTACCATCATATGATACATCAGTGATACTTAGCCACACGTAACATTGAGTTTAGATGATGACCTTGCTTTCAGAGCCACAATACACATGCGCCGCCCTTCGCCGTCCTACTTAACGCCACCACTTAACCTCCTCCCAGTTACTGGAACCATCATATGATGTATAAATACTACCTAGCCAAAGGTAAGCTTGAATTTCTGTGATGACCTTGCTTTCAGAGCACTAGTACACATGCTCCGCTTTCATGCTCTCCGCTGCAACTGCCCATGCTCGCAGCTATTACTACTACTACTAATACTATCATACGTAGCATGAGTGATACGTGAACACAGATGAGATTGTACTTAAATGATGACGTAGCTCTCAGATCCCAAGTAAACATGAGCCGCCATCCGCCATCCTGGTTACCACTGCCGCCTACCTTCCACCTACCTCCTGGTACTAGCATATGAAGCACTAGTGATTCCTAGCCACAGGTGAGCTTGAGCTTCAAAGATGACTTCGCTTGCAGCGCACAAGTTGAAAAGCGCCGCTCTACGCCACCCAGGTTAACGCTGCCATAGGCCCTCGTCGCTCCGCCTGGTATTACCATATGAAGGAAGGATGATTGCTATTCACATGTAAGGTTGTATTTCATTAATGACTTCCCTTCCAGTGCCCAAGTACACATGCGCCGACGTCCGCCGGCATGTTTATCGCCGCCATTGTACAATTGGCTCGCCCTTTGCCACCGCCCTTTCACGTAAGTCCGTTTGCCGCCACCTGCCACAATACAAGGTCCTGTCCTTTATCACATTTCAGGTTCGTCTACATTATGTATTCCTTAGAGAACGGACCATCGGCCATTTGCGGGGCCAGCCCCTGGCACGCTGTCTTGCCGCTCCACATCGCAAAGTGAACCTGCAGAGTCTGCCGGTACCTTGCGGCGGACCAAAGCGTCACAGGTTCAGTGGTTGCTTTCGTAACCTTTCGCCGAGATATGGGCCCAGTGCTCCATTATAACGAGTAATACGAGACTGCAATCAATTCGGACAACATGCTCGTCCATTACCCACGTGATATGCTGAGATTATGCAGTTATCTCAATGCTGAAAATGGAGCTATAAACGTACGTGTTTGGTAAGGCTTGTTTCCTCATATCTTTCCACATTTTGATGTTTACCCATTTGCGCACGCATTTCATCCTGTGAATCCAACTGGTGAACCATTTTTCAGCATTCTCGCTTACTGGGTGATGAGCGTTCACAACGCTCCCCACTTAGACGAGAATATTTGTCTACGGTTTGCGTGTCCATTTCTCCATCTGATAAAAATATACCCCTCATAATCGCATTGGCTACCTCAGTATCACGTGGTTCTGTGCATCGGTTCCTGTTACCCTGAACTTCTGCTAATTCCAAAGTGCAAATGCTATTCGTTTTATCCTATCAATCTTCCCAGCAGCGTGTTACTTTGTTAATACATTGCAACACACTTAACTTTGACCTAAGAGCGGATGCACCTTCAGTTAACATAAATGAACAAAAAGAACTGCTCCTTATGTATCCATTAACGTATCAATTACGGAACTTCCATCCTCCTTACTTCACCGCACTCACCAAGGTAACTCAGCTTTTCTTCTCCAGGCGATATCCTATAAACATTTTTAAACGATCATAAACACGTTTTCGACCAAAACATTATCACCTTCGCACAGCTTACCAACCCCTTTAATGCATACATACCAGCACTTTTTGCATAGTCACTTCTTATTACGAGATGCAATAACATTACCTTTAGCATACCTAACAGGAAAGGGGTTGATGAGCACAGTAGGAAACATCTGCATTCACCATTCGCAAATATAGTATTCCACTGCGTTCCTAATCTTGGACCACAAAATCTTTGGAAAATAAACGGCCATGTTTATTGCTAGCAAAATGACAATCCCAAACACGCTTCGCATTTCACTTGTCCATGCAGTACGCGTCCCACTTGCAGTACTGAATATAAATGTACACAAACTTAGGTACACATATGTATTTTTTACTTATGAACAAACCATTATCCCTTACATACTTCATAAATATATATATATATATTTGAAAAACATCCCTTTAGATCATCAGCAGTAGGCAATTATATGTATCGCGCTAACAAACGATTACCTTCATACACATTGTGTCTCTTCATGCAATCACCCACTTACACCTCCATGGGATTTAGTTGCTGCCTATATAGTTGGTGGCACACGGTTCCGGATTTGCCTGTCACTGTGGCCAGCCGCTTGACACCTGCGCCTACAGAGGGACCATGGGTGGCTTCCGCTGTACCACTCACAGCTCCACCACACACCCCCTATCCAGTGTAAACCCGAAGGAACAAGACCGGGAGGCCTGTGGATGGGAGCCACGTTTCATCAACGGAGCCGGCCCACACTCCTTCACAGGCAAACACAGGCACGATTTATTTGGGGAATCCAGTGCACACAAGACGGTGGCTGGACCGTAGCCCGCTCTACACTGAGTGCGTGGAATCGCTCTTCTAGCCTAGCATGACCACAAGGACCGGGCATCCCATCCCCTGCAGCAACGACCAGCTGTCTGCTGGAGTCGGTTTGAGCGAGGTAGTGGGTAAGAGACAGGTAGGCACCTTGTCAACCTGCACATCAAGCGCAGCCCCACCGAGGATATGAAGCAACAATCAATCATTTGCAACGACAAGATGAAATAACATAAATTGGATACTGCATAAAGATACGATGGCCCAACTCTTTGCTAAATTACCATAGGAAGTAAGTCGGTTAATAATGAATCTGCAATAAGTACTAATGTCCACAAGGTACTTAAAAATGCTACAAACGCAGCAAACTTACCGAAGATAAGCGCAAGTAGCGTAAGCAACGTGGCCAGTTAATAGAAGATTATTCACGTGGGCAAAACAAACCAAATAAATTGGAATAAAATTTATTCAGCTTAAGAATACGGTTTAAGTGAGAGTTGGTTTAGCGCAACTGTAGTGAGCATGCATCTAATATGCAACATCAGCCTCAGCATGAGGTTTAGTACTGAACATGCGTGTATACAAACATACGTATACATTCGTATTTTTTCTGCCGCCTATATATATTTACATATGTACAAATCCATCCAGTTACTTACATATATGGTATCCATCTAGACATACGTCTGTGTGTGTAAGCATTCGCATATTGACATATTTATACACACATGCACACATATTTATAAACCTCACCACATTCACACAGCTCCATAATTCCAAGTTTACACATGCATCCGCACATCCTCTACTTTAGATGAAATACTTCCATATGTATAACAATACTAGCCTGCACCAATAACATACTAATATAACTTGTTATAAATATACATATACTGATGTATATAAATATATGCGTAGATATGCTTATATATGTCGCTTGGGAGAATGGGACAGGTTTACACACACGATCAATTATTTAACCATTTACAATGATTCTGGGCACATTTCTATTACACGGTTAGCACGTCCACAGGTAACCTCTACTGCAAACCAATTGGTACTTATAAACCAAAGCTATACATGATCTCTCATATATTTTTGAAAATTAACCATGCATGCTAGCACTTATTGCACTTCACGAAAACATAGGGCTGCCTTCTTAAGCGATTTTTCACTTTCCATTTCTTTTTAACCACTTGCGTACAGTTCTATATTAACTATTCCCATGTTTTAAGACTTCGCAATTAAGCATGGCGTAGCACAGGTTCCAGCTTCCTGGAGTTCCTTACCTCCTTCTGAACACTTTCCCCAATAAGGCACCCTATTAAAACCCACACATTTAGAGGATTTGGAACCCAGCTGTCCTGAGGAGCAATCGCCCGTGTTCAAACACCCACTCTTGACGGACTCGACGGTCCCCACGAACTGGTGCAGTGGCACTTGGAGAGTCAGCTCAAGAAAGTCAGCACCCAAGGTTACTGGGGTCAACCAGCATATGAGATTAGTGCTATGCAAGTTAACCAGGTTAATGTTTTATTAGTGTATGAGATTATTACAACGCCCACAGTTGTTGATAAAGTCACGGTACTACATCAGAAATCGGCGTTTTAGCGCGTGATAACCCGTAACTAGCGGACTAGCGGGAAGCATTTTGAAGCAAGCGTTCTCAGAATCAGCTGAGCGCTCAATGGTAGACATATAACAGGAACTGTACTGATGAAAATAACGAAGCTTGTGATAAGGGAGAAACATTACTGAAAAGATAAGTGCTAACGTAATGTTCCGAACCTTTTACCTTAAACATTGAACGAACATAGTAAAGGAAAAGTGACCATATACATACGCATGTTTGGATGCAAACATTGATGCAAGGTTAGGTAAATAAGTAACTGAAATCACCAACATAAATAAAATACCTACATTTAATTAATCAACCGCATTACGGTCGTGAAAAACGCTAAAAGTACGTTATAAATGAATAAATTTAGGTTTGGAAGAACTTAACACTGAAGGTCTATGACCACATAACTACACAAGTTTAAAAGCAAGCACTCATCACTGGTTAAATATTCTTTTTAACTGTATGACCCATTAACATCAGCCAAAGTGTTACTGTATCGGACTGCGCAGTATATTTATAGCCGACACGTACATTTGTCAAATGGCTTCCCAAATACTATTTTTAGCGGTTTACTTAGTTGCGCCACCAACTCATGCAGAAGTTTCGGGTGAAGTAAATCGGACCCATCGGCTTTAGATGGGTTCGCTTATTGTAGCAACTGAAAAACGTGAGTTTCCACTACATTAAATTCAGCTAAATCGAAACCCTCAGGGACTGTATAAACATGTACAACGCTAGGCAACGCGGGCGCACGTACGAAAGCCCCTGCATACTGCTCACTAAGTACACGAGCCTGGTCAGAGTCCGCATACGCATGGTTTCCATTGGCCTGCATCAAAGTTAAAATTACCGAATCCCAGCAGAAGCACCCCTTAACCTGAGGGAAGAACATTTTCGGGTTTGCCGAGGCTTCATAAGTTAATCCATTTTCGTACAACGGCCGAGCTCTTATCATGGGTTGTACTTCTATTTCTAGCCTCGCGGTACCTAGCATAGGTGTCAGATGCTGGAGCCGCAAGCTAGGTCCTCCAGCACTTGGAACGCTTATGGAGCAGGTATTCGTCCTTGTTGTCCATCTATAGGGCTAGCATTCGTGTCCGTTTTCTCCTTGCAAATGGAAGGGAGGGGGTGTACACTTTCGTGCGCTAAGGCTTACGTTTATCCCTGGCTGCCTTAAAAGTATCTGCCGCCTATATTCTGCCACGCAACCCAGAAGCCTTGGTACCCGTTGCGTTCTATTCAGCACACCATTTGTTAATTTAGTATGTTCTGTTGACCTCTGGCCAGGGTACAACTAAATGCTAAACAGACTTGCTCACTGGCACTTAAGGTTGCCGTAAGTGCTGTCACCCACAAAGTCTAGTGACTGGACAAATATTGGGTGCAAAGGAGATGGTACTTGGGTCTCCATGTACCGGGCGAAGGGGTAAACGTGCAGCTGCACCGGTACTTTTAACGTAAGCTCAAAAGATCTGAACCGGAGGCACCCACCACCGATTTGCAAGAAGGAGCTTCCCAGCAGACGGCTGGCAGATGAAATTCACCCAATATTAAGCATCTGTTTGCAAATTTGTAGCGAAACCCCTCCAGCACATCTTTGGACGCACCCACGGGGCTTCTATACACAAGCACAACTTTAATTTGAGCAGAGGAAGTGCTCTGCACTACTGACAGTGATCCGACAGCTTTGTTGACCGACAGAAACATGTAGGTCCGCCAAATGACAAGCTAAACCTGACACAAGGCGCAACGCTCCGCCTTAAGTGCCAACGGCACCATCACAGCTAGTTACTGCGTAGCCGGATAGATGTGCTTCACTGACCTGATGTTCTAAGACAGTCACGTTTCAGTGGATGCAAGTATGTTGGAATAAGACACGCCTACAAGCAGACCTATCGCGCACTCCCTATTCTTCAGGCTGCGCACACTTCTTAGACTAGCTGAAGGTATTCGTAGTGTCGTGCGCTCCCAGGACTGGCGCTGCTAGGGCGGAAAAAGAGCGCCGGCTGCATACTTAACATCCCACCAACCAGAGATCTTGTTCACCGGCCGCTCGCCAGGTTTTGGTCCTTGTTGGCCTCTTTTATTTTCAGCCTATCCACCAGCGGAAGGTATGGCTGGAGGCTAACAACAATAACCGTCCGTTTGAAAGCAAACCGCAACAGCGCGTTGCGTTCCACCGCCGTGGATAAGGCCACATGAAGTAAGCACAGTCTAGGGTTTGGAGCGTCAACTGGAACGTTAACCAACGTAGTCGGTTTCCTGACAGTAACACCAGGAAACCCAAACGGAACAAGCTTCTTTATGTACATTTTAAAATACTATAGGTCATCCAACGTACGTGCAGCAGGAAGTGCGGCAGTAGCTTCCACTGGGTTTCGAAATATTATACTGCTATCCATGAAAGAAGCACCTCGGCAAGGTACATGTACACCACGAGTTATGAATTTACGTGCAAAGCAGCCGAGTAAGGCGCAAGCAATGAGACGGCACACGTTATCAGACGACGCTGCAGCAACTGCAGCGTACATGTTATCCGCCTGTTTGCCTGACTCGTCATTCTTGACGTTTTTTGCACTAGCCTGAAGAGGACGGGCAGTTCTGTTCCAATTTTGCCTTGGTTCAACAAGGCAAGAAGCCCTGGCTCAAAATTGACGTCAGCCCCCACAACCTGATCCCCCGGAAGACACGGTAAGTTGTTTTGCATAGGCATCTCCGCGGTTTGCTTGGCGCGCGGTGGTGTGCTTCACCAACTTTCTGAATAGTCTTAGATGACGCTGAGGGCACTTCTGCGACAGGGTATGTTTCCAGCTAGGCACTTGCTTCTTGAGGGCTTCTGCACCTGCCGGTTTGGGGGCGAGGGGTTTGCCCGACTCCTTGCCCACTTTTGCTTATACCATTTCGGCCCATCTGCCCGTGACTAGCCTTCTAGTCAACGAAGGTCAACAATGCCGTCCGAGGCATCCGAGCTATTTATCCATGTGAACTGGAGCGTCCGGTAGGATGTAGGATACATCAACGGATGGAATGTCAGCAGGAGCACAGTCCGCTACAGCATCTACCTTTGCAATGCTAAGAGCTTTCAAAATTAAATCCACTTTATTGTTGAGCTACGCAAGAGAGGCCAGCCTGGCTAACGCCTTCTTTGCAGCTACGAACCTGGATGCCCGTGCTCTGAAATCAATACAGAGAAAACTTCGGCGCTTCGCTTCCTGCGCGCAGCATTCAGCACCTCTAAACAGAAAGTTTTTACTTAAGGATAGCATATTGTACTGATTCGCTGGGAGGCCAGGAAAACAATGATACCAGTGGGAGGAAACCTCAGGCTGCACCTCACCAGATGAACTCTTAACTGGCTTTGGACTCATAGGTTTCCTGGAAGGTGTATTTGACTTATCAAACGAGGACCAAATGGTTCACCCGCATCGAATTTTAGGAAGCCGACCATGTTCCAATAGAAAACACTACAAAATTAAAAACGTACATAGTAACTCATAAAACGACTACAATAAGGGTGCAAACCTGGGTGTAAAAAGGGCTTATAAACGAGAACAACTGGCAAATTTCCCGTTAATTTGCAAAATTGTTAGCACATAATAGACTAACATAGACCTGAATCCTAGTGAAAGGTTTCGACGACCACTTTGAAGGCGAACTTTGTTTTCTCATTACAGCTAAATGAACCAAAATTAAAAGGCTTTAATTTGTCCAAGTAGAAAATAGGATTAAACGAGGGACCAAGGACCCCCAGGCGGAGGGTGAAAGAGCACCGACTGTTGACCTAGGGCGATTTGGACCGTTTGCTTTGCACGCACCTAAAGGCCACTGGCACACTTAGACTCTATCCTTCTATGTTCGCACCTAGCAATAAGTCCACTATGTCTGCACCTAGCCGCTTTATATCTATGTCCGCAGCCCCTGGGAAATGGCTGGCTAGCAGAACAACCTCCTCGTGGTGCCAGCTGGGTGGTTCGGGTTTAACCCGTTCCAGCAAATAGTTCGGCGGCAGTGTTCCAGGATGTGGTGGGTTTTCGCCTGGCAAGCGCTCTCCCTATAAAAAGCCACAAATGTCTGCTTATCAACACTGCGACGTGGCGGATGTGACTCGCCACAAAATAAAGTCACTGGCCCGTGGACATCCGGAAAGTGCTATCCAACCCAAGGACATCAAGCGCTTATGCTCACATTTCTGACGCTAACAAACAGGCAAAAATGCGGCGGTACATTAAAAAGGACACAAGCTACATTCATACACAATTACATACGTATATACACCCAAACACTTACATACACTGTTATGCCAAACATGTACTTTTGTACATTTTGATCACACTGTTAGCTAAACATGATCATGCCTGTAAAGGTGTGTCTCGCATGGTCGAGAATAAAGTTTATATAAATCCTTAAGTTTTAGTCCTACTAACAGCTCCTTGTTATGCTAGAGCACCCCTAGTAAAATATAGGCTACCAACAGGTGCGTCAGAAGTGCATGCAGTATTTTAATAATTACACCTATGGAGGTTGCTTTAGGTAATTGTAGTCAATCTTATATTTCACCTTGTAAAAGTCGTCCATAATTTTTGATACGGAGCAACAAGCTCCAAAGCATACGGAAAAGCAGCGGCGACCGATCTCAAGGAGAAAACAGTCAGCGGCAATACAAGATTTAAGATCCCCACCTATGTGCAATACTGCTGCAAGTGGCGTCGGTAGACAATTGTTGCACATAATGTTGCTCCTACAAGAGATCACACGTAAAATTTGTTTAACCTACAGCACTTATAGGCATACAGCTGGCATAAATATGTAATTGTTCCATTAGCTGCCCGATATTTGCTGGAAGAATTAGAAAACTGTTGAAAGAATTTGACGACATAAAAAGGATTTCATGTGCCAGCAGGTAAGAGACGACATGTCCAGTACCACTATACTCGAAACAAGATACCTTGGATCAGAAAATATTTGACAATAGGCATACACATTTTTCCACAATAGTTCAGCAAAATGCACGATAAATATGGCGCGTCATAAAATCGGGTTACTGCGCAGTACTCACACCGTGCAAGTATCCACACCTTAGGCGACCGACGATTGCCCAAGTTCTCTGCACTAGCAGACCCCGCTGTGCAGGCCAAATGAAGTAAAGTAGATTTAGAAAAAATTGGAAGAGGAGGAGGAGGGGAAGTCCTATGCTTAAAGGGTGATACCAAAGGGTGAGGAAAAACACAGAAAATGAACGCAATTTTGGAAGATGGATATGGTCAGGAGGAGGGAAAGCTGTCGTGTTGCCACCCTAGTGCGTCTAATTGACGCTCGGAACCCTTTAACGTATGTGCACTGACTACTTTCTGGAAGTGCTTGCAATTTCAATTTCGGTTGGCACCGGAGCAGTAGGGTTATCTTGTGAATGCGCCTTCTTTTGCTTATCGTTGTAACGGGAATTGCTAAGTCTGCTTGCGATGTTGAAAAGTTTAAAATAAAGACCGCAGCACACCCAATCTAACCATTAACTGACAACCTTTTCCTGCCTAGCCGTCCTTATCCGGCCGGCGTAAATGAAGTAGAAGGAGTGAAGGGTAAGCTAAGAAAACAAGCGGAGTGTAAGATAGGTTACGAGGACACCCAGGTACAAAAAGAAATAGAAAAGGTGCCGAAAATTGAAGATACGATTCTGTTTGCATAACGGTAAGGTTTGGTACTGCAATCCAAGAACAGCTAATTGACGTTCAAAATCCTCAACCGTAGACACCCTAACTACATGCTTCGGAGGCGTGTTCCAAATTCCAGTAACTCGGAGCGACAGGCGAGCTTCCAACCCTAATCGATCAGGAGACACTTTGAATAGCTTCAACTGGTGACGTTGAAGACTAGGCAGCTTGGCGAGACTAAATGGCCAGGACAAATCTGGACCGACCTTACCCGTTAGGAAAGGGTGAGGATCAAGCCTCCTTTAGTTTTGCGGTTGTGCATTGAGTACCTACCCAAGCAAAGCAAACGTTCGGGACACGCTCACCGCTGTAATCCCTGCACTAATCTTGTATTCAAGCTCAGAAACCCCTATAGTTCTATTTTGTTTTTTACAAGACAATGTGGACGAGCCTGAATACAGTATTCTATACAGGGTCATACAAAAGCTGAGAACAGCTTAACAAAAGCTCCGCCGTTAGGACACTGAAGGTATGGCAAATAAACCCCAACATATGGTACCCTCTACAGGCAGCCTTCCTCTAATTTACTCCAGAGTGAAGCATTGAGGTGTGAACGTTATTTAGATAAACCTGTTGAGTTACGACAGGCATCTTAGTTCTAAGAACTACGTAACGGGTGAGGGACCAGCATCTCTAACGTGGAGGACAGAACATTTCACTTACTTTATAAGCACCAACCACAAGGTTGACCAATCCCGGAATCTATCCAAGGCAATCTGCATTACCCCCAGAACCCCAGGGATATTCACGAAATTCCAGAGAGTATGTTCGTCAGTAAACTATAGCGAAGGTAGTTCAAGCTCCTGGGGTAGGTCAATGACAAAAGACCCGCAAACCGAAGGTCCTGAAACCGCTCCCTGCGGAACACTTTTGAGTAAAGCATGGCTAAGCGCTTGGCTACGCGACACTCGTACACAATGTCCTTTCCTCTAAAAAGGAAGCCACCAGTTAAGAGCGTGCGATAGCTATGAGCGATAACCAACTTTTTGCAATAATCCGGTCGGATAGCGGCTTGTGTAGCTTCCTGAGACGTTTGCGATGACAAGCACCCCAGCCCGGCTAAATGAAATATAACCAAAGTTATATTTCTAGGCTTAGTTAGAAGCTGTGCTTCGGGAGGTACGATAAGGATGTACAGTACCCACATGCTTCTGTGAGTAATAATGGAGTAAGGTTTATGTACTCCTTGAATAGGAGTAGTGCACCAACATGGCGGAAATGGCATTTCTGGATCGAAATAGTGCAATAGGCGATTGCTTCGGCTGCCTGCAACTTGTGAGCAGACTTCAAAGCCTTCCGTGATGAAGTGGATGCATTCCACGGTCGCTCGTCATATTTCTCAATATCATCGGCTGCGTTGCATTTCCCAAGTACCTGTTTGTGCGCCTTCTAATAAACATATGCAAACGTTGTAAACAACGTCTCTCAACCTTATTCATTCAAGTTTCATTGACCTATTGCGGTAGATTAGAGGTCTTGATAATGGAAATATAGAAGAAAAGTACTAGCATTCGAAATTTCGAAAAGACTGAGATTTGTAGTGAGCTTCAGTACAAATAAATAAAAGGTTACAAATAAAAATGTGCTTAAAATGGACGTCAATTCGGTTTATTTTGCTGGATAAGCATAAAATATAACAATATAATAGTTTAACCATGACGTCTAGCGCTAAACACAAATGGCCTAAATCTCAGTCCACAGTAAAACCCCGTTTTGCCGCAACAGTATCGCTAAAAATACATAGTACATAGGCTAGTCTGAATATTGCTTAGACTCTGTATCAATGAGCTCAAAATTACCGCATTACTTGCAGTAGTTCACGAGTAAAAGGGCGACTGCTAATGCTGTAGCTAAAAGGCTTGCACATATACGGATAACTTTCAAGCAAATACGGTGAAAATAAGAAAAGTATAAAAAGGTGACATATTCCCATACAAGCAGCATAAAGCTGCGTAGCTAGAAATGTAAATTATAGCTGCAAACTAGCAGTAGGTGTAATGTACCACGCAGTGGTCGCAAAACACATCCAAGCGTACGTAATAAAACGTGAACGAATACGTGTAAACTACACACAAAAACGCTCTAAAGCTACTATTGCATGTTTCATTTGCACAAAACTACTTGACTGTTTGTAATTGGGCCAGGCTGGTTTACAGAAGCCAGTTGGTCAAAGCAACCAGTTTATAATTAAAAACCCAAAAATTATTTAAATTAACGCGTTTGTAAACCCTGTCCCGAAACTACGAGAGACTGCTGTAAATGAATAAGCCACGACAGCTCAGTGTCTATTGGACTCGAATGAGCCTGTACACTCCTTTAAGTTATTAGACAAGTTCCGCAAGCCTTATCCATTTTAGCGGATTTCATGCATCCCTATACATGGACCCCCACTGCCAGTAGGCTACATACGTCTATCGTCAAGAATATAGAAACGAGCATCCGAAAATATGTCAAAATGCTTCTAAATATGTGATTCGCTTGTGCCTGCATGGATAGAGCCTGAATAAATTTGGTTTCACGAGTTAGAGTTTTCCCGATCTGAAGGAGTATTGTGTCTTATGTGTTAGTACGCTGTACTGTGTAACTCTTTGCTCCTTATGAGCTACTTTTCCTTAAGTTTGGTGGCTCAGTATGGGTGCCTTCAAGGTAAACGTAGGCTTTAATTGCACACAAGCTGTTTAGTCGGCGAATGTTCTGGCGGGCGTCATTCTAGTGCACCAGACAACATAACTAATGATAGTATAAATAAGGGACAGCAACGTACGCAGGAAATGGGAGCTGGTTCTCCACACACCTCTACGCACAAAGTAGGGTGGGCAATGGAGCCAGCTTAATGGTAACTTTTGGACCAATGATTATGGTAAGATAAGAAGTGATTTGAAATGGTTAAATTTACAGCTAGTTGATGTGTCAGGGGTCTCTGACACATGGTTAGCTTTGGTGACAGCGATATGGAACATAAATATTTAATGCTATGGCGGCATGAATGGCGAGCAAATTGGATCTGGTTCTTCATGCCTTAAGTTTAGCAGTATTTCTAATAGTGATTAACGGGTGCTTCACACAGATAAAGCTAAGGGGTATGGAGCCAAGCGATAATAAATTGGAGTGCAATATGTTTTAAGAGGCCATGAACCAACGGACGGTGTGCATAGTATTGCTTTGGGCTCAGAACCTTCGTAGCAACCTAGTTTTGTTCATGATCTACAGTTACCTAGTTTGGGACTATGTTTGCATTCAGTAACGGCGCTAGTACGATGCTAACTTCCACTACGAGGATAGGGACAAGTGGGGTTTCTCTGGTAGCCAAACCTGTAATGTTGTTAACACCAACCAAATTCACAGAGCCACGTTTTGAACGAATGTGGAAGTAATAAGGGTTATATAGCTGACTAACGGAGGGAGCTGAAGGTTTGGTTAATGATATATTAATAAACAGCGCTTTTGTAAGCAAATAATTGTAGTAATAAAAGCGTCGTTCCCTTGAATAATCTCGACGAGGTAAGTTGGGCTTCTTTAACAGCAGAAGAGGGATAAACGCTACAAAAGTTCGGCACCATTGTGCACATAATGGCGTCTCAGTTGCGGGAACTATCGCTTTATATTTTCTCTAACAAGGCAAAGCAGGCACGCCCAGACGCAGCATTCCAGATGAAGCAAAGGGGAAGCCAAGAACAGCTTTACAAAACTGCCAGCAATTAAGGCCTCAAAATAGCGTCATACTACCGGGGACAATTTGAAACCTATACTTGCGGCCTTCTTCCAGTTGTCACCAGAATGCAAGACGGGGAAGGCACGAAGACCAGATCTACCTGGTAGGAGCGAAATGGCGTCGGACACCACCGAGCAAGTAACTCGAATGTGGTAAAGTTGCTTCTATATGAAGAACTTAACCTAGCCCGATTAATAGGCCGTGTACACTAAATGTACCATTCTCAGAGCCTGTCCAAGGCATGCCAAATGACCTCGGAGCCCCCGGAGATATTTGCACCGTGCCGCAGCTATAGCTCATCAGCACACAATTGCGAGGAGACCCCATGCTTCTCAAAGCGATCGTTTACGTAGATGGAGAAAGCATCGGTTCAATGACCGAGCACTGTAGGACACCGCTATGGACCGTTTGCATAAAAGACAAGCCGCGACCCACACGTGCACACTGCACTCTTACTACAAAATTCCAGACACACATTGAGGGGCGCTGCCAGCTACACTGTAGGAGATCCGCTTTCGTGATGGCCTTAATTGAGGTGCTTTATCAACTGCTATCGAGTAGTCGACGGAACGCACACCCACTACGCGGCCATGGCCTACTGCCTCAGCCCAAGCTCCACGAACAACTAACAAATATGCCAAACACCACATTCCCTTCCGGAAGCCGTGTTGTGCAATACAAAGTAGAATAAAGCTATTCAGGTGACCGTCCAATGAACCTCTCCCCAGCTTTCCAGGCAGTGTGTCCGCGACGCTAACCAGACTACCTGACCTAAAACTGGCTGACAGAACTCAGTCAACATTCTTGAAGACAGGACAGATGACAGTTTTCTACCATTTAGGAGGCAATGTAAATTTGTCAAATGGCTTTCAAAACACCATCGTCAGCGGTTCACTTAGTTGCGCCACCAACTCATGCAGAAGTTTCGGGTGAAGTAAATCGGACCCATCGGCTTTAGATGGGTTCGCTTTTTGTAGCAACCTAGGAACGTGAGTTTCCACTACATTAAATTCAGCTAAATCGAAACCCTCAGGGACTGTATAAACATGTACAACGCTAGGCAACGCGGACGCACGTACAAAAGCCCCTGCATACTGCTCACTAAGTACACGAGCCTGGTCAGAGTCCGCATACGCATGGTTTCCATTGGCCTGCATCAAAGTTAAAATTACCGAATCCCAGCAGAAGCACCCCTTAACCTGAGGGAAGAACATTTTTGGGTTTGCCGAGGCTTCATAAGTTAATCCATTTTCGTACAACGGCCGATCTCTTATCAAGGGTTTTACCTCTATTTCTAGCCTCGCGGTACCTGCCATAGGTGTCAGATGCTGGAGCCGCAAGCTAGGTCCTCCAGCACTTAGAACGCTTATGGAGCAAGTACTCGTAAGTGTTATTTACCCATAAAGGTGAGTACGTGTGTCTGTGTTTCTTTCTCAGTTAAGAAGAATGAATGGACAATTTTGTGTAATTATAGCTACATTTATTCCAAACCACCTGAACTTACTCTGAAAGTGATTGTCTGACGCTAAATATGCACTACCCACCGGCCAGCCAACCAAGGGAAATGATGTGCTGGGTAAATATAAGGCGTGCTTAACGTGGTTGCCATCATGTACCAGCGGAGTTTGCTAAAAATCGGCACCAAACGAAAGTCAGCTAGGGTATGGAACGAAGTGACCTTTCGGTGACCTAGGAGAATAACTCAACCTGCAGAATTCCGGTGGCATGTATACTTAACAACGTGGTCAGAAAGCCACGGGCACGTTGCTTGCTTTCCCTTAGTATACATGAACCTACTTGGGTTCTGGAAATGTGCGGGTGTTACTCTATTCAAAACGTGCACATGGCTGCGATTTTGTTCCTGTTTGGATCATCAGGCGAAGATAGCCTGAGCTGGGGTGGATTTCGAAGCATCGTGGTTCACGGCTGACGTCCTGAATTCTATGTTACTGAGGTCTGCGTGCAACTACTTTACACATCATATGGATACATGTCCAGGTTAATACACAGCCTTTCCCCTATAAGGGAACCGTGCGTTTACCTTTGATGTACCTAAGGTTTGTCGGTCGCCAGCCAGCTTTTGCGGACCAGGTTTTTTAAACTGATGCAGCTGCTTGGGAAGCACTTGTGCGATTGGCACTAGCTGGTTTCCACCCGCGTCCACCCTATGAATGCCAGAAAGGAAAGGTACCTATTGTTTGATCACGCTGCGTTTGGCCACGTGATGTTCGGCGGTGTTCAAGAGTTAAGGATTGCGGCTTTTAGAAAGAAGCAATGGGCGGGGGCCAAGTACGCGCAAATGACCAGAACAATTTAAAAACTACGATAGTCACCAAATGCGATAATGGAACAAACCGCAGACACTTTTTGTGTTTTTTAAGATTTTCCTCTTCTGGGTTTCAAACACTTTGCGGTCAGCTTTGTTTTTCGGTCTATCCAAAAGATAAAAGTGCGGAAAATGGTACGTTAATCTTCTGGACTCCACGGCCTAGGAACTTGTCTACTGAGCCTAGCAGACTGTTGCGGTTCGGCTATAAACGTGGTAGAGTTAGCTTTGTCGTTGCTCGTGGTTTGTGGGGCGGTAGCTGAAGTGTCGACCGATTCGACTGGAAGCGGCAAGACTGCTGTTCTATGGTCGTCTTCAATGTTGTAAGCGGAATCGAAATGAAAGACTTTTAGTCGGTGGATAGTAAAGGCCGCGTTTGCTGTAGCGTACGATATTAAAGACAAGCTCTTTGAGTTGAATGACCTGGAATAGTTCTTTGTATGTGTGTGTTAAGTGTCAGCGGAATCCGTTAAAAAGGGAGAAAATGTGCGAGCAGCGGTGTAAGTATAGAGGAACGAAAAGCTTACGCTTAGATTCCCTGGGTTCGTATGGTTGAAATAAGCGTAGCTCAGTTGCCATTTGTTAAGCAAAAGAAGCGTCGTGGTGATAAGATTTTCAAACAGGGTAGAAAGCTCTAGGAGGTAGCGATGTTGGCCATAGATTCATTCAACACTAGAATTTTGAAGCTCAGGTTTGATGGTTGAGCGGATGCCCAGTTGTTCAAGTTGTATGGCTTCCGTCCAGTTGAGTGCATTATTTGCACCAATGAATGTCTTGGGCTGCCTATGGGAGCGCTCAACCATACCATTTGAAGCAGGACTTTAGGGGATAGCGCAAATGTGATGGGTGCCCAATACTCTGAGCGTCTCTAAGAATGCGCTAGATGCAAATTGTGTGCCCCGGCGGGTATTCACGGTTTCAGGGCCACCATGAACAGTGACTCAACTTTCGACGGAAGCTTGCGTGACTAGTTCGGCTGCGACACCTGGAATCGGAATGACTTCAGGCCAATGCGTGCAGCTGCTTAACATGGTAAGGATGTAGATCGTACCCTTAGCTGGTGCTAACGGTCGAACGATGCCGAGATAGACATGTGCGAAACAATCTTTTACTTCTAACAAGTTAGGCATTTGCGCGCCTAGGTCTTAATGTCGCGTTGCATACCACCTCAGACATACGACACCAAAATAAGCGTAGCACTGGCCTTGCATACTTGATAAGCGATGTTGTAAAGATTGTCGAAGACAATGAGGTGAAAGTAATCAGGAACCATTGAAGCAGGAGGTCCAGTGGATGCGTCGTAACGGATAGTGCCATCAGATAATGTAGCGGGCCCGACGAACTTTTCAAAGACAAGGGTGATAAGGTGGATTGACAGGCGGTGTCGGCATGTTGTGCCGCGGCCATGCCAGGTAGAACGAATGCACGCCCGGCGCTGTTAACTACCGAGACGCGAGAAAGGGCAGGCGCAACGACGTTGTCCTGACCTGATGTGTCGTAGGTCAGTAGAAAATTGAGCCACGAAATCTCTCTGACATACCTCACATGGTGGTTGTTCAACTGATTGATTTCGTTAAGCGCAACTAAGTGGTTAATGGTCATTGAAGCTAAGGAAGTGTTACCTTCAAGGACAGACTGGAAATATTAAACGGTAGAGTAAACGGCTAGCGAATCGCAACCGAATGTGTGCTGCTTGAGTTCGGCAGGTTGTCAGTGACCGCAGTAGACAGCAAGTGCTTTTCAACCCTAATCAGGAAGTTGTTGTAGGACGACGCCAATGGTGGTGTCCGGTGCGTCAACAGCAACGCTAAACAGGGCTTTCAGCTCAAATTGCTAATGCCTAACTGTGTCGGCCAGGTCATTTTTACTGGCCTCGACTGCTTCGGTGACAGCAGAAGTGATTGCAACGTTGCCGCTTTTACGTCCATGAAACATATCGGTAAGTGAACTTAACAGCATGGCGCAATGTGGAAGAAAAGGTTGGTGGTAGAAAATAATACAGTTGAAAGGGCGAATAGCCTCCTAGGTAGTCGGGACTGGAAAGCCACTGATAGCGCGGACTCTATTGTTTAGAGGCCTATACCGTGCTTACCGATATAAACTCAAGGAAATTCGAAGAATAGCTGCTTAATTACGCGTTGGTCCGCGTTGATTGTGTCGCTGTTAGCGGCTAACCAATGGATGGGGATCTTCAGGTGTTCCGGTATATGGGCAGCGAAAATCGTGACCTCTAGTGACAGAATCAATGCATCGTTGAAAATTCTGGGCTGCATTGCAAAGCCCTAAGAGCATACACAAAAGTTTAAAGCGCTCAAGCGGCGTAATTACGCAGTCTTTGGTATAGCTTTCTCAGTAACTAAAACCAGGTGCTCAGCGCGAACCAGCTCGATTTTTGAGAATACACGGGTGCCGCACAGGCTTACCGTGACGTCACGAATGTAAGGAATAGGACAGAGGTCGGGAACATTAACGTTACTAAGTGCGCGATAAGCACCAGGTGGAAGGCAGTCTCGTGCTATTTTGGACACCAGGTGAATTGGCGACGCTCACGGGCTTTTAGACAGGCGAACGGTGCCTAGTTTAAGCATAAACTCGAATGCTGCACGAGAAATGTTTAGCTGCGCAGGTGTCATTTGTCTGGTGTTGGCAAAAACAGGCGGAGCTTTGGCAACGATATGATAGTTTGCGGCTATTGTTGCCGACGGCAACGACGCCATTGCACGGAAGACTTGCGTGTACTTGCTATGAAGCTTCAGACCGATAGGCAAGCTCGACTGATTGACCCAATGTTGGTCAAAGTACCTACAACTGCCAGGTTTGTTTGACGCTCAATCAGACAACCGTACTTCGCGTCTGCAGGCAAGTCAATGTGCTGTATGAAATACAAGCCAAGTAATGGCCTTGAAACACCTGCGACGAGGGAGCTCCATTTAAAAGAGAGTCCTAGGCTTAAATTAAGCGTACCCCAGTGTCGACAGTACGCAGGAATGGTTGTTCCATTGGTTACGTGCAGTACACTAATCGCCGTTTCATTTCAGTTTTGTGACGATAGGAGACATTAGGTTCGGTTCCAGGGTCCCCTAATTAGCAAACCCCCGTTACACAAACGTTGACGAAGAAAAGGCGACCGTGCCTTTCAGCAACGTTCGTTGCCCCTCCGTGCTGGTCGGCTAGGATCCCTGGGGCTTATGCAAAAAGGGACAGCGTGGTCGGCAGCATTTACCATTCTCACTAAATTCTCTATGGTACCAGCATTGGGAGTGTGTTTTGGATAAACATCTCAAAGTGCTTAGAAATTAACGAACAAAATCGGCTTTCAGAGAGCAGCTCTTTCTAGCGTACAGTAAAGCTACAAGTACCACGAATCTTTCCCTGTACCTACCAAGGTTCGGTGCCAATTGTGCGACATTATCTTGCGACGTTGAAGTGAGATGCGCGATTCGGCTTCAGCTTTCCAGCTACGGTCAGCTGTGTCAGCTAGCTAAGGTAGACAAATATGCACAAGCTTTAATTACGCTAGGCGTCTTGAAAGAGTGGCAGCTAAGCCCTGTCTCTAGGAGAAACGAATCACCAAGTTTGACCGGCTTGGCTAGACTCTGCATCTAACGCAGGAGCTGAGGTGGCATTAAAGCACCCAGCCCGGTTTCTGTAGGCAGCTTCGTAAAGCACTGACGGTCAGAAAAATCAGTTTGTTTTAAAACGGCAGCTTTGCTCGCTACCTTCTGTGTTTCTGTAAGGTCTAGCACGTACACGAGGTCATAGACGACGTGCGAAGAAAGCGCTGCAACGACGGTGAAATACGACGTCTACAGATAACTAAATAACTAAATAAATGGACAGGTACGAGTAGGTAGTCAAACTTTAAGTTACTTTGCAAGACTAAAGCAAGTTAATACGTGCTACAGTCTAGGAGGACAGGACCGCAGAAGATGAAACTAACCATACTAAAGTCTTAAAGGAATGAAAAGAGCTGCAGGTGATAAATGACCCTATAGTTGCTTGATTAACTCCGGTTGGCTCTCATTCCCCTGGCTTTATGGTTTGCCTAAAATACACAAGCAGTATGTCTCCGTACGTTTTATTATTGATGCATCGGAGTCCATCTTCCACTCGGTTGCAAAATAGCTTGTCAAAGTTCTGCAACCCATACGCAATGCACAATTCATATACTAACTAAGCGCTACATTTGACTTTGTAGGTAAAGCTAAAGACTTGTAGGTAGACGGTAAAGTGATGCTTTCATTTGCTGTGGAATCGCTTTTCACCAACTTCTCGTTGCTAGGGACCGGCAACTTGTCTTTCGAATATATTACCGAAAAACAAATAAAGGTTGGCATTCCAATGCTGAAACTAAAGGAACCAATTCTGCGATGCAACTTTAGCAGACAATTCCTGTTTGATGGAAGTTAGTATAGGCAGATTGAGGGTGTTGCTGCGGCTTCGCCCCGGGAACTATTCTTGACGACTACTTTCAAGCGAAGCTTAAACGCGGTCCTATCCAACCTGTTTTTGCTTCACTGGATTTCTATCGCAGGCATATATGACGAGTTCATTCTCTGTCATTCGAGCGCTGAGTTATTGGTTTACACGATCAACTCAACGGTGTACACCCATCATTAACGTTTATCTAAGTAACTTAAAAACAGGAAAATATCCATTCCTGGACGTACTACTGATGGGACGGAAAGACAACACACTTGAGAGAACGGTCTACTGGAAGGATTCTTGAGTTGGACAATACAGTACTTTCAGAGTTTCGTGCCTCCGAGGTAGAAACGTACGTTAGTATGCTGCATGTTCTACTGAGCTTTAAAAAGCTGTAGCCCAGCGAAGCTAGCAGACGAGAGAGAGTACATATTTAGAACGTTTCTCTCAAACAATTACTGCACTACTATTTTTAAAAAAGTAGCTGTTGTTTGTGAGCGCAGTGAACCTGTCAACACGGTTCCCATAAAGCTGTTCCTCACGGTTTTGTTTAAGGATGACATGGCTTTTGCTTTACAGAACAGAAGACTTTTGCTGCAGTGATAATAACCCACCCAGCCGCAAACCTACGTGTCCTTGCAGAAACCACTCCATTTAATATTCAGCACCTCAAAGATCGTTTACGGGCAAGGTCAGAATCGTACGTGGTATACCAATTTACTTATACCTATGGTGCTAAATACCTCGGGCACAAGGCCTGGTGTCTGTCAACAAGGATAGCTGAGCACTGCCCCGGGGCTGTAGGAAAAGACACTGACGGAAGTATCAACGATTCCATCCTTGATCAGCTGGTTTAAAGTAGACACGAAGTGCTGAAGAATGACGCTTACAACGTTTTCAACACAGTATCAAAACGATATGCTAAGGAGATTAAGAGACGCCTCTTTAAGAGTGCAGAATCGATGGCGACTAAGTTAACGCAACTGGAGCATTGCCATCTCTCATGGGGCCGTAATAAGGATCAATCCGCATAAAACTTTAGAAAGACCAAAGTTAGCATTACTTTGCGGCTGACCCAATTTGCTTCGCGTTGGTCACTGAACCTTTAAAGTGGGAGCAAATAAGCTTAGCCTTCATCAAAATCACGGGCTTTACTAATTGGCCCGATAGATATAACTTCCGTCCGAATAAATTCAGCCTCTATCATACTTTCGCTTTGGTTTATATTTTCTTATGCGTATCCCAGTTTTGTTTGTAAACCTGTTTGCCTGATGAGTTACCGGAAGGAGATCTCGTTGCAACCGTTTTTACTTACATTCCTATGGGCTCTATCTACGAGTTAAATAAATAAAGGTTTTATTCCCAGAACTGCGCGACACGGTTGCGAAGGCTGATAACGATAATACAAACAGCTATGGTAGGTACTTTAAAAAATAGCAGGTTACCCAGTAACATAATGGCTTATTGTGGCTGCATATATGTAAGTTTAGTATTAGTGGACATAGTTAGTGAACTTGTAGAGTGGGACTGCATTCGTGTGTTTATTTTCTGTGTTCGCCGTCGTATGAAGAGATCAATGTAACACTTCAAATTAGAAGACGTTTGTAAAGTGGGGAACATCCGAAAGGGGAAGAAGCAGCGCTTTTATTAAGTGTGGAATCGCATTCGCCAAGCCGCAGTGTTCTTAGACTGACATATGTGACTTTTCATAACCAGAACGCTCGCCAGGCAAAAACCCACTAAGTCCTGAAACACTGCCGTCGAAATATTCGCTGGAACGGGATTAACCCGATTAACCCAGCTGGCATCACATTAACGTTGCTCGGCTAGCCACGAAAAGTTGCACTCGATTTGCGCGAACCAGCTTTCCGGGTTACCTTTTAGAGAAGGTGGAATTTGTAGGGGAACATTACTAACCGAAGCCTAGCCGTTTAAAAGTTTAACGTCGATAGCGAAAAGGTTTCATTTAGCCAACGTAAAGTGAGTAAAATATACGTAAATAATTTATTTGTTTATTTAAGAAAACGAGCAGAACATACATCCTAAGCTGCAAATAGATTATTAATAAGCTTACTGCAAGTATTCCTAAGCGGTGCAACTAATTAAAGCAAATAAGATAAACGCTACCTGTGCTAGCATAAAAGGCTTTGAAGGCGAATATGCGTGGTGAAGTTCTTAACATACTTGCGGTTGAACGGTTTGCTAAGCTTGGTGATTTTGTTGAAAACGTTTCGTCACCAACCGAGGTGACATCATCAGCTGGTGGTTGAAGGGCACGCAATTTCGAAGAGTGACCTAGAGGGGCCTCGGTGAGAGTGCTGAGGCTCCTCTACGATACCCTTTGCTAGTGCATGTCATTCAAATACGCACTGATGATGGCACCTCGATTGGTGACGAAACATTCGCAACAAACTTGCCAAGCTCAGCGAACAGTTCAACCGCCATCTGAACAACCTGAGATACCCGTCTTCAGTGCTATTCTTCACGTAGTATTACAGAACTGCATTCATAGTGAAGAACTTTAACGTCCAATTTGATGGCGAAATTTGTCTCTTCACTGCAGTTTCATTAAGTACACGGTGAAAGAGGTTTCTCGGTGTCCAATCAGAAAGCTAGGTTAAACGATAGACGACGAACACGCCAGCGAAACAAGAATTCTCACCAACTGTTGACCATGTGCAGTGTAGACCAATGGGTGGGCATACACCGCGACGCTACGCACGCAACTAGCCTTCACTGCTGCACGCCGCTCTTAGCCGCTGCTTGCCTAGGTTCTCACCCCCAGGAAGAATGCTCCCAACTGACTATTTTTTCATCCAAGTAAGGTTTTCTTGTAACGCTGATATTACCACTGCTTGCTGCTGCCATCTAAATCTAGAGATAATTGCTGACCACTCACGTGGCGTCGCTTTGCATGCGGTGTTATAAACTGAATGACGGAGCAAAGCGTAACTTCAGGTTGCACGTTCCGCTCTTTGTAGCTGCAAGAAACCGTGTTCTACACCACACGTGGTCCAGTCCCAATTTTCACCATGGTTCCACATACCATTTTCGTCGCAGTGGTCCCTACGGTTGCGGAATGGCAGCCTATTTTTGCACAGTGGATGGTCTGGTTAGGGAACCATAATAGTGGTTCCATAAATGGAATTTACACTATTATTACCAAAAGCGGTCAATGTTCGTTTTCCAATACTTGGCTTCTTCTACGCAGTCGTCTGGACTGTTTAACTTTATCGAACACCTTAAACAAGCAACCTAATTAAGTACTCCAATATCAAATGTCTGTCGGCTGCTGGAAACATCTTTGAAGAATCCGCGCAGCGCGTTTCCACGACTAGACTCCCTTACATCCCCACACATATTGTAATATTTCGTCTGGTGAGAATTGCTGTTAGAGAACCTTTTAAAATAATAGTTAGGACAGAGATGAACGTGCAATTAGGTTGCTTACCTGGCATTACGACAAAATCCTCGTTTTCCGGGATCAGTTTTGGTTGGTTGAACTGGAGTAATTATTTCCGCCAGCAATGGATGCGTCGAAAGACGCTGCGTCAGAAGGCGTATCCTCTTGGTTAAGGTGTCGCCGCGCACACATTTTAGCTGAGGGTCGTGCACGCAAACGTGACGAACGTAAAACACTTCCGACCAGAGTTTGACTGCGCGCGTGGTTACGGTGGACGTAAAGAAGGAAACAACGCAATGTCATTGAGACCAAAAGACTGAAATATATAAGTTATGTAACGAACCGCTGTCCATTCGCGCAACCAGCAAATATGGAAGGAAGCTGATGGGAACAAAACGTGTAATTAGTATATATATAGATATATATATTAGGTACATGAGGCTTGATTCCGCAATAAATATACACTAGTCTTGATCACTGTAGGTATCCCAATGCGTCATCACGTCTTTAAGAGAAATTATTGTGCTAATGGGCACCATAAAATGTGTAGAAAATCACAGTCAAGTAATCCACCTATGCCACAAATAATTAAGCATCTGGGGCAAAATAGCACGATGTATGTTTTGGGGCGATAGCAGCCCGCAAGCCGAGGAACCACCGGAAATGTTTACAGGATAATACATGCTGTAGCATACTGGTAACGTTTACGCTATCCTACACGTAATATAGGCAAAACGGCAGCGTACCCAATCAAACTGTTTGTGAAATGTTGATAAGGTACAATCGGAAACGAAGGCTACTACAGCAGAGCAGGAGTGACAACAAAACGGAGTAATGCTGGTGGAAAATGCAAATTTCAGAGCGTACCAAAATTCACCAAATCGATGAGGACCCCTTCTAAGAGCTTTTCAAGGAATGTTCGTCAGACTAATACGCATGTTACACAAAAATCCCTAAGTTCTCATTTAAAATATTATACACATATACGGATACCCCACGCTGGAATACTGGATGGTTCAAGTAGCCATCCTCATTTAGCAAATAAATCTTGCAAAACTTTAAAGAACGTTAACAATCGAAAAAGGAATTCATATGCTAGTTGGGATGTGTGTACAACCAACCAATCCATCTAAAGTGTAAATAGAAGTCAACGTAGGGCAAGGTAGAAGTTTATTTCCGAAACCTACAAGCTGCATGGCCAAAATAAGACACCCAACGTATGCTAGCTAGGAAGAGGAAAGAAGAGAAGTTCCGGCACACCTGCTAGCATCAAAAAGACTTTGCAGGCGTATGGGCATGGTACAAATGACTTGATGCACTGGTAGGGCTAGTTGATCGTTCCTGAGCTTTGTACTTTGAATGCAAACGTTTCATCGCCAAACGTGGTGAATTCCTTAGTGCGCTGCTAGTTCAAAAGTAATCCGCTGACTTGTTCGTTGCTCCCGAGTCAAGCGGAAAGTGCATTTTGAACTGAGCTGCTCCCCATTGCAGAGCTCCGCGAACAATTAAACTCAGGAAAGAGCGGTAAAAGCTTCCACAGATTATCATATACCTGAAGTTACAGTGAAAGGCTTCGACGAGAGCTTGAGTGGCAACATTTATCTTCTCACTGCAGCTTAACGAAAAACAAAGGTAAAGACTTTTCTCGGTGTCCAGTCACTAAGCTAGTTTGACCGACGACGAACACCCCAGCGAAGTGTAGGTGGTCACCGGCTGTGGCACTTGAGCTGCGCGGGACAATGGCTTTGCACACACCTAACTGCTACCACTATAAGTCCTGCGTCACATAGGGCCACACATTGGGCTGCAAGAAATGTAGGCAAAAGAACGATGTTGCATCCATTTTACAACATAAAATACGACTGTCAAGTATTTTTCAAAAAACGGCTGATGTCTCTGCAACTGAAGTCCATTGCTACTCTAAGTAAGGTCTAATGAAATAGGTGATCTTTGGCTGTTGTTTTGAATTGCAATTACGGAGGCTGAATTCAGTAGCATCTTTCTTGGATTTTCATTTCTTAGCTTTGATGAATTATATTGGCTGTTTACTTCATTTATGCATCGCAATGACTTTAATTGTGTATGTTGTAGTAGCGAAATAAGCAAGGTTCGTAGCGTGAGATATCAGGGCATCGTTCATAAATGCGCGCGCTGTATGCGCCGCAAGACAAAGGGGCAAAAGAATAAGGCGAGTGTAGTATATGTTTTATAATGTTATTATTGCTAGTAGATTTGCGGCAGGCCTTTCAGAGCAGGGAACAAGATGGTTTCGCGCAAACCGTTTCTGAAAAAGGCTCACTTACGCACGGGTGCTTTGCTGATAATCAGCATGTTCAAACGCTTCGGCAAGTTAAACACGTTGTGTGCGTGGATGCAGCGCATGGTACCAACCGCCTTGGGTACGTATGCTATTCGTCGTTAACTTTTGCTGCAGTTTCAAGTTGTAACAGTTCTTGGTAACAGACGGCCTAGGTTACGGCCGACCAGATTTTTATGAGTTTGTACGTAAGGAAGCCTTCCACTCGTTAGTGAAATTATTCGGTTTATTCCGTGAGGATATGGGACATGATTTCACCGTACAAACGTTTTTTATATATAAAATGGCTGCTTAAATGCGTGCAGCACAAGTAGTATTTCAGTGTGACATTCTGCTGTGCTACTTTCATATCCGCAAGGCCTTTTAAACGCACGTGAGTTGTGCGAATTATTTTGTTCCGTTCTGTGGACTAATAGCTTCCGCACATATTATTTATTTCACCGGATGGCTACAATTGATACGGAGCCCGAGTATGCTACTTTTCCAACATTCAGACCGTTCCAGGTTTCTTCAGGATCCCAACCTACTTCAGAAGATGGATCCACAGTTTGTACGGTATATGACATCTTGCTGTATGTTCATCAAGCGGTCGTGGGCGAACTACGCACAAGCGGGTTTGGGGCATTTTGGGAACACTAACAACAATTATGTCGAAAAGCCAATCTTGAATTAAAGCACATAACCCATACCTTCGACCACCTTGCTGTGGCTGTGGGTAAAGTGTGGAAGCTGTCTGAGGTTCTACTTACAGAATTTCAGCTACAGTGTACACACTTCTGTGACAGGCACCAGGAGTTTGGAGATTGTAACGCCTACGTGCTGATGCTGATAGGCCGTCTAGCAACGTAAACTAGCACCCTGGTTATGCGTCATCTGGCGACACGGAAGTTCGGTGCCTTGTATTTACATATTGGAGCGGGACTGGTATGCCATCTTGTATGTTTCTACTTCCACAGTTTGTTGTTCAAGATCAACACCATCGAAATGACATCGACTGCTCAAACGGCACGTGCACTTGCGCATTTTACGGGCACATGTGGCCACTTTGCTTCCATTTACTGATGTTATATAAGGAAAAACAACAAGAGGCAGGTAAAACAGGGAACGTCTTCATTCCCGTAATCAATGGTTAGCAAAGTACAACAGGCCAGAGGATTCCATGTTGCTCCGGACTTTAAAGGTAGCGACCTCAAGGCAACCAATTCCAAAGTAGCAATCCTGCTTGCTCAGCTTAAGTGCCTGGAAGACTTGAAACCCAGTGCGGTATCGGGTTTCATCGACAGCCTCATTAAACAAACCGATGAGCTTGTAGACGTCGCACCAGGTGCGTCCGTCGTAAGCAATAAGCCACACTGCCAACCATTGCGTAAACAACCGCGGTGGCGCAAAGCCGGTACGTCGACTTCATTTTGCTTCACTTGCGGTGAACTTGTTGCAGGTACGGGCGTTCATTGCATGCACAACCGGCTACTGCACCACCGTAAATGCTTGGTGGGGAACAAAATAGTCTGTTGCGAAGTTTGCTCCAGGGACATGGCAGCAGTTCCACTTACCAAGAAACCAGCACATAACAGTAACATACGTGTGTTGGAACCAAGTAATTTAGTTTCAGCTTCTCGCCGTACACCAACTGCGAATATAACGATATCATCCACCCCATCTACTTCCCCTGCGTAAGGAAGGTAGCCGCTGGTAAATAGCCATTCACCTCCGCTCAGACACTTCGGATGTTCGTGACAAGGTACATTGTTGCAGCTATGCATATGTGTCACAGAGTACGGACAAGGCACCCGGTATGCCTATGTGCTTACAAAATTACACGAACACAGCGGCGGAACTGCAGTCTATCTGCAAACATTCGTTTGAGTATGTCATAATATATTTTTACCAACATCCTCCTCAGTGTAGGTCTGGATTCTACTGCAAATGAACCGTTTGCTGGAAAGACAAGCGTTTTAAGGAGGACTAACATGCTTCGCTCGCCAGACAGTAAGTTCTGCGGCACGTTCATTAAACCACTGCAGCCAATGATTACGACTTTGCTTAAATGCTTAAAGGCCAGCCTGTGAGAACGCAAACTGAGCCCTTCTTGGGGCCACCTCCTGTTTCGTTTCCGTGTGCTTCACCTTGCCAACCCGATGCAACTGCCCGGTTGTCGGCATTGATTGAAACATTCCGCAAATGAATAAATAAGTAAATATTTTACTCTCGACAAAGCGAGACACGCCTTTTGGGCATGATCAGCATATTGCAATATTGTACATGATAGCAGCGTAAGCAGCACCAACAGCGGGAGTAGTACTGTTGGAAACAGTAGTGGGGGGCCATATAGCCAAAAGGTTGTATGAAATCCATGTACACAGAACGCGAGAGGTAGAGATACTAATCAGATCACTATTATGGTATGTTGATGAGGAACTAGTCCGATGAGGTCCCGTACGCAGCGTGGGTCAGGTGAGTGAAGTATGAGGAAACGGGTGAACAATACTTAAGGATAGTGGCATGTTACTAATCAAATATGCATGCGGGCTCGTGCAAGAGCAGATATATGCACAGCACTTGTAAATGTGCTATCGGTCAACTTGCCAATGTGTGTTAGGGGCGGTAACTTTATTGAGTAGCGACTCACATCCGCCACGTCGCAGTGTTGGTAAGCAGACATTTGTGGCTTTTGTAGGGAAAACGCTTGCCAAACGAAGACCCACCACGTCCTGGAATACTGACGACTGTTGAAATAACATTGGCAAGATTGTATCTGACCGATTACCCTTGCGGATATTCGCAGTCACGTAACTCCAATTTGTCTCCCATGGCTGTGTAGCCGCCTTCGGAGTCCAGTGCAAGTGGTTGGAGCTGTTGAAGTCGGACGACTCAGGTGATTGTTTTGAGTTGATCAGTTTTCTAGGTTCTTTAGTGTGTCAGGATTATGAATTGCGGGTTTTTCTTTGTTCTTTATTGATTACGTGCCCATGGGTGAGTCGCAGGTATGTCCTCAGCGGTGTTCAGTGCAGGTAATGTTATCCTGTAGAATAAGGGGGAGAAGAAAAACGGACCGAGCAAACTGCCAACAAAATTTAACATGACTATATTATTGTATCAAATATAAAATTTATGGTAAAGTTGTGCTGCTTGAAAGCAATGGAGCGACCGTATATGTTGTACATTATATCCGTATCCGTAGTTTTGCGTTGTAGCACGAGACCCGATATTTGCTGAATGTGAGAAAAAGATGCTGGGTGAAGTGGCCTAGCGTACGCAAGAGTTGTCCTGTTTGGAAACCGTGAGTATCTGGCGTTGTGAACCGGTAAATGAGTTGAGGGAATCGGAAGAACATAGTGAGTGATTTAATAAGCGCATAAAATATAAGTTGAGCGATCTGTTGACAGTGCTAGAGCTTATCGTTTGAAAATGTACGAGAGCCAGTGAAGTTATTACGCAGGTTTGAGGCCATGAAAATAATAACGCAACATGTTCAGCAATCGGATGCTAGACAGCTGGGTGAAAGGGTGAGATGGAGTGTCAAATTTGTGACGAGAATGGGATTTATATACTACAGCTGTAGCTACAGTGCGGTTGCAAAGCTAGCCATAAATGGACCTGGAATAGCGGAAAAAGATAGGGACTTCTACAGTGCAGCAAACAGGTCAAATATACGACGGGAATGGGTGATACTGGGAGTCGGGTTATTTATGTAGAAGAAACTGCTGGCTGACAGGCTTCAACTTTAATAATAGGAGAGAGAATGGCTTGAATACTACAGGTTTAGTCAGAAAAGGGTTGTAGGGCCAGCGCTGAAGGGGATCTGGAATATCGATATTGAGAGCAGCAGCCGCAAAGGCCGCTAGGTGTGCCACTCTGATGTGGACATCCACGGTGGAAAGTTAAATTCAGATAGACTGCTAGTTAAAACTCACTAATTGTTGAGTTGCTGGCAGCCTGCTTAGGAAGTATACAGGAGCGGCATGCTATATTAGGCTCAGCATATTCTGATAGGTGTGCAGTGTGGAATACAAGAGAGAGAACAGACAGCAATACTAGCAACAGCTGTAGAGAGAAAACGACAGTGGTGCCGGCTCCGCAAGTGACCAAGGGTAAGGAAATAATACAGACAGCACCGCCAATTGCTACTTTTTCACCCAAGATTTGCGATGACCAGAGGAGGTGCAGCAAAAGTATACAATAGAATATGGTTAAACATAGGAGTGGATGAGACCCAAAAATCCAAGTGCTCAGCATCTGGTGCTGGTGGAATAAGAAAGCCATCAGTACAATAGACGGGGATGGGAGACTTAAAATTGCATGGCAGCCGATGAGCTGAGGCTAGTGGTACCTATACCACCATTGAATAGTTGTGATATGGACAAAGACAGAGGCCAAACAAGAGAGGGAGACGTTAATGTGAGCTGAGATGCATGCTAGTGGAGCCGAGAGGCAAAACTCAATCAGAGACGGGACATTTCGATTTCGGTGGGCGTTACCAAGCATAGAGATAATGATTCAGACAAAGAAGCGTATCATGAGGTTGGAACGTATACCAATGAGAACCTTAGTCGATGGCAGCAGTTGCTCAAAATAAGAGAGGCCTTGGTTTGAGACCTATAGGCACTTGGAGCCTGTGAGGCCTGACTTGTCCAAAATGTTTTGGAATGAGAAGCGCCCTGGGAAAGATAATCAAAAGAGGACTGGGATGTCGCACTGACGTTAGTGATACCTATACCGCCATTGGGCTGTTGCGATACGGACCAAAAGAGAGGCCAAACAAGAGAGGGGGACGTAATTGCGTGCTTAGAAGCATGATAGTGGAGCTGAGAGGCGAAACACAACCAGGGACAAGAAATGCAATTTTGGTAGAAGGACCAAGCATACAGATAATGTATCAAACAGAGGTGAGTACTTGAGGCTGTTAATTATACCAATGAGAACTTTTGTCGATGGCAGCCACTGCTCAAAAGAAGAAAGACCTTGGTCTGAGACCTATGGGCATTTGGAGCCTAAGAGGCCGTACTAGTCCAAAGGGTATAAGAATGAGAGCCACAATAGCAAAGCGAATCCAACGAGGGCTAGTATGTTGCGCTGACGTTAGTGCTACCTATACCGCCGTTGCACCGATGCGATATAGACCAAAAGAGAGGCCAAACAAGAGGGGGGAAGTAATTGTAATGGTGAAGCCGAGAGGCAAAACTCAATCAGAGGCCTGAAATTGCAATTTTGCAGGGGACCAAGCATACAGATAGTATGTCAGACGGAGGCGAGTATCATGAGTCTGTTACTTATGCCAAGGAGAACTTTAATCGATGCTCAGGAAGAGAAGCCTTGGTTTGAGACATATAGGCACTTGGAGCCTGAGAGGCTAGACTAGTCCAGAAGGTTTAAGAATGAAAGACACAGTAGCAAAGAGATCAAACGAGGCCTAGGATGTTGCGCTGACGCTAGTGTTACCTATACCACCATTGAACCGATTCGATATAGCCCAAAAGAGAGGCCAAACAAGGGAGGGTGGCGATACTTGTGAGCTGAGAAGAATGATAGTGGAGCCGAGAGGCAAAATTAATCAAGGACCGGAAATTACGATTTCAGTAGGGAGACCAAGCATACATATAATGTATCAGACGGAGACGAGTATCGTGAGGCTGTTACTTTTACCAATTAGAACCTTAGTTTATGGCAGCCGATGCTCAAATGAAAAGAGGCCTTGGTTTGAGACCTATGGGCATTTGGAGAGTGAGAAGCCGGACTAGTCGGAAAGGTCTAAGAATGGATGATGGCTCTATAATCCACACAGGAATGGCTCAATTGCTCTTTAACTGGGCCTCAGGGCACATGTATTCCTTGTTTATAATGCTTTTCTTTAGGTACATTACTTTTACCCTACTCCTTAGTGACCCGCTGTGTTGACGTGACACATATGACGTGCCGGGCAAATATGCGTGAGCACTTTGAATGGGTCTGCACGACAACGTTCCCGGAAATGTTATCGGTGCACATACGTTTATTGACAGTTCCGTTATTATATGCATGGAATCATATCTGCATCGTCTCAATGCTGTTAATAATCTAGCTATAGATGCCTCCTGACGGACGTTTGGTGCGCTTTCAATGCAACAGTGCAGTGCAACAGGCCTGTGCTGATATGTATAGAGGCTCCGAGACTTACATCATTGCTGTTAGTGCTACGAGAGCTATGTAGGCTACCATGTACCAGGGCACCAGGTCTGTGGTGATATGTATAAAGGCTCTGTGATCTACATTCTTGTTGATAGTGCTGAGAAACCTATGTATTTTTGAAGCCTTTGTGCTCTCAAGCTTCCAAATTTCCGTTTCCATCCTGGCCGCTGGCTCATCTCCGCATCATCCCAAATGCCATCCACTAGGCTTGTGATGCCCCGTGACCCATAACCATCTAACTTGCCAACAAGTTCCTTACTTCATCACATGCTTCAGGTGACTGTGAACTTGCATTGTTAACATTACACTAAGCATGTGCGCATAGGTCAACTTTGCAAAGCTAGTGAGGCCCGGCCGAATGCTAGGCGCACTTCCTCTACTCACTTTACAGTTGTAGTGGCATATCAAAGTCCTGGAAGTATCTCCCGGGAGGACATTGACTACTTCCTTACTGAGGCTGGCAATAGGTATCTATTTAATACCTGGTGACTTCAACCTACCTGAAGTCTACTACGCTGATCACATAAGGACACGGAGGACACTGGCGTAGCCTCCTTGGATAGATCGTCCCGGTAAATATCTGCTCAGGAAGTGCGCTGAGTGCTTTTGAACTTACCAAACGTCTCCTAACATAAGCGAAGAACTTCTTCGGATTTTCCGAAGCTCCAGCAGCCACTTCCTTTTTGTACAACAGTCGAGCTTTCCTTAAGTGTTGTTTACACCTATTTCTAGCCTCGAGGTACCTAGCATAGGTGCTAGTTGAAAGAGCCGCACGGTAGGTCCTCCAGCACCTAGCACGCTTCTGGAGCAGGTAATCGCCAGTGATATCTATCCACGGCGGCCGCGTTCGTGTCTTCTTTCTCCTCGCAAGCGGGAAGTAGGGAGTAGACACTTCCGTGAGATAAGACGTAAATTTATCCCAGGTCGCCTGGACGGTATCCATCACCGGTTGCCTGATAGCACACAGTTTGTTTGGAAATGGCTTAGCCATGCTCTGGTGAAGCCTGTTCAGTATACACCTAAAAGATAAAGAAACATGAGCACTAGCACCTAAGGGAGAGATGGAAGTGATGTTCCCTACGAAGTCTAGTGACTTGGAAAACACTAGATGCAAAATAGACAACACTTGAACATCTTTGTACTTAGTGAGGAAGTCCAGGAACTGATGCAAAGGTACTTGTAGCGTAAGCTCAAAAAGATCTGCACCGAAAGTACCTTTAGCCGAGTTGCAAGAAAGATCTGCCCAGCCAACTTCTGGTAGATTGAAATCCTCCAGTATCAAACACCTGTTTGCGGACTGGGAGCGAATACATTCCAGCACCTCTTTGGCCGCACGCCAAGGGCTTGTATACACAAGTACAACTATAAATTGAGCTAAGGAAGTACTTATCACTACCGACAGAGCTTTGACAGTTTTACCTACCGACTGAAACACGTAGGTACGGGAAACGTCAAGCTCACAGCTAACGTAAAGCGCAACGCCCCCGCCTTGTCGATGCCAGTACTTAGTACTGTGGGACCGTGTTGCATCCGTTAGCATCATGTAATGAAAGTTCTTTATTAAATGTACTTCACCCACAGTGTATATGTATTTCATTATCAACCACCACTATCGAGGTCTTAACTGCCGACATATTTGTGAAGCTGTTCTGAGCTTTCGTCCGGCCCCATCTGGAATACTGCGTCAAGGCTTGCCCGCCGTGTCTTGTTCGGGACAAAATGAAGCTCGAATGTGTTTTGGGTATGTATTCAATGCACTACCGGCGGCTTCAAGGAGACGTAATCCTTATTTACCGCATTTTAACAAGGAAGATTGGACAGGACTTCAGATGGCTATTTAGCCCGGCTTGGTTGCCTTGTCTTCGCGGTCATCCCATGAAGCTACACAAACTGCGTTCTGACCAGATCAGGGCGGATACTCGGTTATCGCGTAGAGTTATCAGGCGCTAGAAATCGCTTCCAGAAGGTGTAGTCAGGGAACATACTGTTAACGATTTCCAGCGTCAGTTAGACGCTCTTGGGTAGCAACACGAAACCTTTCGCTTCTCCTGCATATATCCAGCTTCAAACTTTTAGTTCATATTCTGACATTCTCTTTACTCTGGTGTTATCCTTCATTTAAAGAAAGTTCATTCCACTTTATCTTCTTTTTTCTACTTCTTTCTTAATTCACGGGATCTACCCAGCAGGGACTGCTAGTGCAGGGAAGGCGGGCAGTAATTGGTTGACCAGGGGGTGTTTTGGGTGTTTCGTTTTAGATCTATCAAGACCTCATAGCACGTTAACATTTTCTGGCTCAACTATCCCTTCAAGAAGGAACACGCAAGGGCTTTTCCTGTCGTTCCAGTCCATCTGAATCTGAATCTTACCTCCAGTACAGCATCCATTAACTTTACATTTACAGATAGCTCTATGTATTCGGCTCAGGACGACAGTTAATTTTCCAACTGTTAGTGCAATTAATCCCTGAGTTCAATGCGTAGTACATAGCATAAGGGAGCCCGGGTGGACCGGTATATCTATCTGTGTCTAAACAGCTGGTGCACTACTTGCATTAATTGACGTTTCACTGTTAACTCACACCCACCATTACCCTTCTATGTATCATAATACGGCCACAGAACTTTCCAGAATAGCGAGCAGGATCTTCTCCACCATGCGAAAGGACCATACCAGTATGCCTCAATGAATCGACAATCGTTCTGGCTGTCAATAAGCTACTCCCAGCCGGCACAGCAATACCAGCTAATTGCTTCATTTTCCAATGAAGGAAAAATTAAATGGCGTGGTTTTTACCCACTAGATAGTAACTCATCTTCTTTCTCATTTATTAACGTCGCTCATTTTGTTGCCAACGGTTACCAATAGTAACCATCCTATTGGTGCATTCAACCACCAATTTTCAGGTTAAGTGGACTAAAAAGTACACATCTCCACGCAATTCCAAACACGTCCATGCAGCC
This sequence comes from Dicrocoelium dendriticum, assembly GCA_944474145.2. NCBI lineage: Eukaryota > Metazoa > Platyhelminthes > Trematoda > Plagiorchiida > Dicrocoeliidae > Dicrocoelium > Dicrocoelium dendriticum. The sequence continues at coordinate 57,772,680 of OX104063.1, forward strand.
AATCGGATAGCTTCGCCATCTTGAATTCGCACTGTTTGCTGTACCACTAGTGGCTAGCTATACGTCCGCACCTACCTGCTACCCACCTATGCCCGCACGTCCCGAAAGAATGCTCTCAACTCTCTATTTTACTATTCTATTAACAGTGCTTCGCAACGCAAATACTACTGCTTACGCAAGCCATACAAACCTGTTTACTATTGCTCACGGCACTCGAAAGGTTGTTTGGCGAACGGCGTTACAAAAATACGAAAACGCAAAAACAAGCACAGGGCGTGCAACACTGCTCACATGGTAAAATCCGATGTTACCCATAATGTTTGTCGCAATTCCACCTGTGGTTGCGCAAACCAAATATCGGAAGTCATATAGTGATAAGTTATAGTTTCAACTAAACTCCATGTTATGAACTACCGTTGTGCATGTCTAAATCCATGAGTTAGAACACCACAAATATCTGTGTGTAATATTTAAACCATACTTACTGTTTGATTGTGCCAGATGGTAGGGAGTCCCGATGAGAATTGCTGAGGGTAGACTGCCGATGTAACTGCACACTTTAGATAAGCACGCCGTGCACGCGTTGCTGCCGGAGCACATTGTCACAAAAGATGTGCAGCTGGGGTTATAATAATTATGCCTGCTTACCGTTCCTTGCTATGCATTTCGAAATCCCAACTTCTGACGTGCACCGGATTGATTGCTTAGGGCCATCAATATACGCGGCAACCAGCGCGGCATCACTAGGCGTGTAGCTTCTCATGGCGTTTAGCGTTCTGCGCGTAAATATAATGTTCCAAAAATATTTCTTTTCAACTGCGGCTTCTGCACGACGCCCTGCATTAATAGCAACAGCGTGCAGCTCCTTCACGGATTCCATTGCTAGAGGCAGATGACTTAGCTGCAGCTGCTTTTGGCCGGCCATTGCTGCAGGCAAGACCTCATACAGCTCCTGAACAGCCGTTCTTTGGTAGACGTTACCTAAAATATTTAGCATATTTGAAGCAACTAATTGCCTTCATGTTATAAGCCAGCTAGCTGATAGCATAATGCGTTGTTTGTCTGCAGGAAAGTAATGCACCACGGTTGGCTGCATAGGTTTCGGCACTACAAGAGGTGCCTTCGTCAGGGCGCCTTTATGTAGCAAAGCGACGCGGTTCGGAGCAACAGTGGGCATGAGTGAGCAACCTTCCATCCGTCAGTCAGAGTTTGGATCTTTCGACGGGCGCAGGACCGGCGAACTTAATAACTGATTCTTGCCTCGTAGCGTACGGGCGCGCGTCGTTTACGCATTCGCCCAAAGTTCTGTTTCGTTAGCCATAGATTACCAATTAGGTGGACTTTCATCCGTAGTACTGCATATAAAGCATCTATTTTAATTTGTCCGTTCGTTGAATTGTTCGTAGTATACCATGCCTCCAAGGACTATCTAGCTTGCCTCAAACCTTTACGGGCTAGGATCTTTGCGTTCTCCAGGTAGAAGTGGTGGCCTCCTTGGTATTCATGCATGGAAACCAGTAGAGGCGGGTCGTGTCTTTCTTAAGGCCATTAGGTGTTCGTTGATCCATGTTGAAGGTTTCCTTTTAGTTTGCCGGATGTAATGCTTGTCGCTCCCTTTGCAGTTAATCTTTTAGATGACATCATTCTGACCGCCTCATTTGCCTCTGTACTTTGGTCTTGCAAGCCAACTTCATAATGCAACAATTGGTTTAATAAACTAAATAAATCGATAAGGCTAAATTTATAGGTGCTGCTAGAAACTGTGCTCATGAGGTGTCGCTTCATAAAGTACAGTAATCATATGTGCTTGCATGGGTTATAAAGTAATACGGTTTATGTGCTCCTAGATCACGAGTACTGCACCAGCACGGCAGGATGGACTTTTGTGGGGTGCACTGATTAAAATAATTCTTTATTCTTGGACAATGCAAGACGACTACGTAGGCGTGCTCATGTTAAAGGTAAAACTAAAGGTCGGGGAAGATATAAAACATGCTGGAAGTTAACTTTGAATATTGGAGCTGTAAGTTCATACATGTAGGTCGGAGTGCATGTGTTTAGCTGTTATTCGAATTCAAATATGTGACACTACACCGGTGCTTGATCGCGTGGATGGTAAGAGAAGGCTTGAGTGGCGCACACGGTGGGGGTGTGGCTGGGTGGGTTATCATTATGTTGTGACTGAAGTTGGGGTGATTCCATCTGACTCGTCGGACTGCGGGTACGCAGACAGTAGTGGGTTTTCCTGGGGAGTACGCTTGTCAGGAGAAAACTCATCGCGTCCCAGAGCACTGTCGCTAACGAGTTGCTGGAACGGAGTAGACCCGAACCACACAGTTAGCGCCACGGGGAAGCTAGAATTGTCTTGTCGATTGAGCAGCCTGATGTTGCTGACAAGCTCTAAGTCAGTGCTTGAACGCTTAACGAGCGGAGCCACAAGTTAAACCGTTATGCATTGCTTCAGGTATGTGGTGGAAACCATTTTTTATGACGGTTTTGTAGACAGGCCATGTATGTTCCGGTCCTTTGGATAAAAACAGCAAGCCCTAGTTGACCAATATTAGTAACCCAGGAAGGTGATAAGCCTGTTTCTGGTCTGATATGATGCATGTTTGTCATTCTAGATTTATTTGCCCGCAGACCCATTGGCCAAGGGGAATCCTTGCTAAGGTTTTTTTGATAACTTCAGACCTCTACTGCCTGCAAATGATGAACGGGCTATAATGCGTTAAGTGAGTTAATGGACAGATTTCATAGCCGATCATAATGCTTCTCAAAATAATCAACTGCGTTCCAGTTTACAGGGGCCCATTTGTGCACTTTCTCATAACCGAACGCCGACGCTGTAGAAACTGTCACTCCACGATATGCGTTAATGCACTTTTAGCCCTTTTTGGTAAACTATGGGTCCCGATATTTGGTGAGCTTGTGGTAAGAGAGAAGAAAAGCTATAGCATCAGAGACGTCAAAAAGAGAGTTATTGAATGATTTTCGGCAAAAAGGCGTAAAAGATTAAAAACACCTCCTTTCTAAAAGCGGACGGCCATTCGGCTTATTTAGCTGGAACACATTAGCCTTAACTATAACCAAATACCTGATTACCGGATGACCACCAACGCCCAACTCAAATGGCATTAACAGCAGCTAAAAGTACAAACCCGCCTTGTAACGAAAATATTGTTAACATGAAACCTTGGTATCGTAGTCAAAACAATGCGTGATGGTTGTACCCGCTAATCGCATAAACACTGCATTACTTGCAGTATTTAAAAGTGCTGATGCAACTGTTAACATTGTGGCTAAAAAACCTGCAACAAATGTCATATTTCTGTTTAAGCAACCGCGGGAAAATAAGAAACTTTATAAAAATTGGCTCATATATAATCTTAATAGGGCCACGTGTCAAGTAATACACAATAAAGCCTGTTGCTTGGTGCCTGAGATAATAGTCGGTAATCAATGACACGTATGGGTGGTGTCAAATACGGAGCGGTATAGAAGTTGGACGAGACTGAACCCAACGTATATTAAGCAGGCTACAAAATTAGGAAGTGAAACACGCAGAGCGGGGACCGGTACAGCAAGATACTCAGCAAAACGCTTTGTGTCGACGGATGGGCCAGCAGTAAAATAAGTAGACATTTTGAAGGTTAGAATGACCGTAAAGTTTAATATTATAAAATAAAGGAACCGGGTGTTTTCCGGTACATTACAAGGGCCTCCCCTAGGAGGCTGAAAGATGGAAGTCTTCGTTGGAGCTGTCAGTGGGGAAATACGGAAGGTGAGGATGGGTGCGAATAGTTGCATGAGGTTCGTCAAGGTTTTTCAAGACGGGGTGTGTAGCAGAGTTCTCTGGGTCCAGGCAATGGTTATTTAGTATTTATGAGGATTGTGTGGACCAGAGTTCCTCATCGGTGGACTGTCGGGGCGGGATGGTTGGACTGCAAAAGAACTGGCTAGTCCAAAAAGCAGGCCGACAGGACTTTTCATTCGCTGCAGTCCCAGCGGTGCACTTGGGATGTAGCAGTCCCCCACCGCACTTCAGTCCCCGGTCCTCGTCCAACCAAAAAATCCAAGCGTCCTCGTGCTACAAAGAAATCTGGGCGTCCTACTTCCATAAAGAAAGTCGGGCCATCTCGTCAGCAACGCCTAGCCAGAAGCTTTGGACACAATTCCAAGTAATTGCACCCACCCCCTCCCGAGTTAGTTCTGTAATCCGCGGTAATCGTCCTTTAACTCTTTGAGAATTTGTTGACGAAGTGGGCGTCAACCTGGGATCATTCCATCAAATTCTAACAAGATTAAGGGATACTGCGCGCAAAAAGATACTCTAATTGTGAGAAAACTAGATTTCGATGTTAATTCGTGACAATGTGTTGGCCCAAGAATCGCTTCTCGTCCGCAGCTATTTAGCAAAACATAACAGGCCCGCTGTGCCTCGTACGTCGTATTCTCCAGACATAGCCTCTATAGACTTTAATGTTTCCTAAACATAAAACCAAGTCGAAAAGTTCGTTTTCAAACCATGGAAGAGATTCAGGACAATTGGACTACAGACCTGCGCGCCATCCCAAAAGATGCTCTCTAGGTGGCTAAGAAAAAAATTTGCACCATTCAAAATGGTTTGTAGCTAGTAAGGGCACATTGCTCTTGCAGGAGAGTTCATTAAAACCATACCATCACTATGTCTGGACAGATCTTCTCTTTTTCTCCTCCGCCGTTCTTGTCTGTCCTGTTTGTCCACTTCCCTCTCTAGACTCACGATCCTAAAACATATGCATGTCCATTTCATAGTGTAAACTCTCGCGCCCCACAAAGCGATTCCCTTGACTGATGGCGTCTAGACATGATATCTCTAATGTGTGAAGGCATAGATGCCCGTTGAGATGGTGCAAAGTTGGTCGGCTGGGATGTCTAGCGGGCGGTAGCCGTTAGAGTGTATGGTTTGTTGCGCTGTTGCCAAATACTCGAAGCTCGAGGGTTTTATTGGGCCGTACCGATGGTTGCGTTTCTATGAATGTGGATTAACCCAGCATGTGTGTTTGGCAAGGTTCGAGGAAGTGGGTTGAGTGCCGGATGAGGGTACATGGTATGTATAAGGTTAAAGCAAATACCGCTTTTTAAAGTGTTTCAAAAAATGTTTGTGATTTTTTCGACTTTGTGACACGTTGGATAGCAAGATGTGACCAAAACAACTTCAAAGACAAAAGAAGCGTGTTAACGTCGAAATAGCAAACGTTTACAAACGTCTGAAAAGCGGCACAGGATGTTGGCCCTTGCTACACGTCGCTGCGTCAGTCGTCGGTTCACACATTGGGGGTTAAGGCAGGGTATGTTGCGATCAAGGAGAAAACGGAGTGTTTTGAGACTATCCAGGGCCTCAAGTAGCTAGAACTCTACCACAGAATTCGTGTATCGAGTGTTGATTTAGACATCGAAATGAGACGCGAATCGCAAGTGGTTTCTAGTCTAATGCGAAGCCACATTGACGTGCGGGTCTACAGGTTTAACCGTTAGTGTGTGATTTTAACCACCGGCTGGAGATCTATACAATATAGTCTGTTGAATATGTTTGACGAGCGGTATTCGTGTGCTAGAGCGTCTGAAATACGAGACAGGTAGGAAGGATAGAGTCGCTACAGCGACACGCGGACACAGGGCGTCTCGTGCGGATACGAGAGACATAAGTGCAAGTCAGAGAGCGCTCCGCTTGTGTTGTGTTTTGCTAAATTAGATTCAGTAGACGTTTGCACTTTCTCTAGTCCTGCTTGTATATGAACAATGAACAATGAATTTAGAGGCGATTAAGAAGCTTTGCTGTCTTACAAGAGTACCGGGAGCGACACATGTTGAGCACGGATGAGCAGCAACACAATACAAGATGAATGCATTAAGGACAAAGTACATCATGAGTGTATTATCTCACCCTCAATTATACACTGCAAGACATTATAGGACGTAGTCGTTGCTTCGCGTATTCCTGCGATCCTCTTAGACTTCACAGCTGCTTCATAATTACACCTAACGCAATAATTCCATGGCAAACGCTCAGGTGTAGCGATGGAAGACCGAGATCGCCCTGTTAATGTTGAATACGAATGTAGTTGTAATCGTAGATGTTGAATGGAGTGACTTCGTTGCATTACCATCAGGCACTTTTAAGTATGATCCTCCACGTCGTCGGTAGCAAGAGACGACCTATTCTGGTCGGAAGAGACATTCCACGGTTAGTCGGACAGACAGGACGCGAATGGAAAAGTAAATTCTCTGCAGGAGTATCACTAACGAGACGACTATTTTACTTGCGCAGTTTTAATGAGTGGCCCGCTCATGTGGAGTTTGTATTGCTCGTTGAATCCGTAATATCAGTAAAGGGACGGCACGATGATGATGCTGGGTCTGCGCCACAGAATACAAGTAGGTCATAATCTGGTACAACACTCGTAGTCTCAGAGCGACTGGCCTTCCACCTAGAACAATATCCACAGATCGTCGCAAGCCTCTGCTCAGTAGGAAAATGGGATTGCGCATTCCAATTTACGTTCTTAGATGCCCGGCGTTGGCGCTCCAGTGTATTAAGGGTCGTGTTCAGACATGGATGTTCCAATGCTATGAATTGCTATTACTCGAGGCATGTGTGGGCAAAGCATACGCACTGAGTCATTCTGTCACGAACTGTATGGCTAGCTGTTATTTGTCCAAACCATCCACGCACGTGTCAACATGTAAAACCACCTGTGGACAGTGTGGCAGTGTGATCCACGGTGATACATGCGAAGAGCCATGTATGCTTAACGCGCTGCTGTCTGGAGGCCACACAAAACCCAAGTCATCCTGTGTGCGAACCAGGACACCCAAGTCACGTTCGAGAGTATGGATTTATTGTGTCTAAGGTGGTACATCCGTTCCGACTATCGGTATGAAGTAGCATGCATTGAGTGACTGCTGGTGGATGGAAAGCCGCCTTAGCATATATGTAACTAGGAAATTTGGAATTGCAATAAGCAGAGTGTTGAGACGTAATTGTATTCGATCACTTGATTGATACACCAGTGACAACACGCCATATCATCACCAGACTACTTTAGAGGGCGCCTACATGTGGTTGTTACCGTATCGTCCTTGGATCCTGCGCCCCCAGATCTGATATCGTTCGTCAAACGTATGATGAGTGTAAACGTCTTTTTTTTTTTTTTTTGGGGAATTGAAAGTCATTGAATTCAATATGCGACAACGGTCATGTGAGCACCTAAAGAACCACAGCACAGCAGATCCGAAACACCAGTACTAATATCCGTGAGGGACCTACTGCAATAGCCATGACGCAGTCTCATTTGCGGGGACACAACCAAACATACTTCTCTAGCACCATCATGAGTTCGGGAGCAAGTCAGTACCACTAATACAGAGACTCAGACAACGATCGGGCCAGCTATAGCGTAGCCGAGTTAAGCAAGCGTAGAATTGCAGGTGAAAAGCCGTACATACTACAAAGCTATAAAAAGATAATGAAATCGCTAATGGTAGTGTAGGTGCTCCATAGGAACAAGCTCCGATTGTCCTTATCATCGCATCTACAATTATGATGTGGTAGTAGATTGTTCTCCTTCTCTTTCTTCCTCCTCCGTTTGTGATATGCATACTCTGTTAGTATGCTAGTGAAGAACTCTGTACTGACAAAACTAGCACCTGTGAGCTGCTTGAGTATCTGTTTCTGTCTAGTCACACGGGTTCCACCCGGATCTCTTCGATACGTATCACAGAGTTGGGAGTGTCGTCCAATCGCTTCTGTCCTACTAGTTAATAACGGGCAAATGCGATTATACTGGTCGCAGTTCCGAGCGCTTGGCACACTTGAGATGCCTCGATAGTACGTTGTGTGATGTCAGCACGTACCAGGCTTCACAAGATCGTACCCTCGCGATGTTTGTGGGTACTTCCATTGTGCCATGTGACGAGACGCTTTACAAGTGTCTACTAGCATCGAGGTTCTAGAGCTGGCCACGTTTGTTTTTGGTGTTTAGAGTAAGGACCTTGCCACGGAATCGCCGTTGCAGTTCAAACGTCCGATGTATGTCCTCCTCCCGGACGTCATACGAGGCGATAGTAAACCAATGATGGCTTCGGATCATGCCTACAATGGACCGGCCGTCCGTCAGGCGGGAGTAAAAGGTACAACTCACCATGTACGAACAATTCAGTCCAGTTTGTCCGCAGACGAGTTTGGTATCATTAGTGGCGCTTGCATGTTCATTTCGTATGTGATTCGCTACATTGTTTTTTTTTGTATCAATGCGGTCTTGACCCAAAATTCAGGTTATTGCAATCTAAATGTTTTCTATGTATGAATGCAAGGAGCTGTGTTACAATCGAACGTTCTCCATTCCTACATCCAAAGCGTAGAGGCTACATGGCACCTGAGCTCCGATTCGGAGCACAGCAGAGAATATTGAGCATATGATACATAGGACAGATACCTCGTGTTATAGTATCCGCGGAAAAATAAACACTCATTCTCATTCGACAGTCGTGTTACCATTGTGGTACTTGTGCACACTAGCAGTTCAAGGAGCCATGACTTGGCTTGTTGCAACTAAACCTACGACAAAGGGCCATGAAGACTAATGGCCTCGAAAGAGCATTAACATAGCCGCTCCGATGATAAAACCTAACATACGCCCTGTTTTGGAAAGACTGTTGTTTTTTGGCGGGGGTAAAAGCTTATGAACCCTGGACTAAGCATAAACAGCGGTCCATATTTCCGAACATTATAATATCGCTCAGTGGTGAAGTGGTTTGCCCCATGGTCAGAGTATGCTAATTACGTGATCACGCTAGCTAGGTCATCCGGTTGAGCTGAACGAACAACGAAGCTTGAATGACACTGGAGCACCAATGCTCGACCAACGCCGGGCCATCATAGCAGCGAAACGTAATTGATGCGCACAACTTTTTCCTACTAGCAGCGAAGTGCATGGTGCACGACGAACTGAGACGCACTATGTTAGCGGAAGCTATGACTGATCGCAGGATACGACGGACGTACCATCGATATCTTAGTCAGAACTCCCTATTCTAGTTCAGTCAATCTCTAGCATTTCCTGACTTAGGACCCGAAAGTCCATATTACAAAAGTGGCCCGCCACTACGTTACTGTACTCCACAGCAATACAATGGACTCGTGCAGGTGTTCTGCTTACGTCATTTGAAACTGTATGACTCGTACCAGAAATACCAGTCCTAATCGGACTATCCCTCGGAAGTTTCCGCAGGAATATTATCTTTTGACCATTCGTGTTCGTATGTCACCCGTGAGAATAGGCTCCTCCCAGATGACAGCACTATTGGCCCTACGTCTTATGCGTACATCACTCCGTACAGCTCTAAATTCTTGTTCCTAGAACTAGTACTTTTTAAATAGACTGATCGATACGCAGACAGCACTCATTCCTTGACTGGACACTTTGTACTACTATAAGTTCACCTCGTCTCCAGACTACACCTTGGTGCGTTCATGGCCATGGAAATTAGAATTTGTTATGGTAATGCTGTTGTTAAAGCAGTCTGTGACATTAACGCGGAGTACGCGAAGGACTACCTCATACAGCGGAAGAGGCGAACACGACCTTAAATCCTTGCATAATGTTTCATGTTTGAAAGTATTATGGCTCACTATCTTACTGCATCTGCCTTATCATCAGTAGTTGTGTTGCTATCCATACGTCCGCAACTGTAGCAAACGAACGCTGGACCTAGATAGGATACGAGAATGCTTCTTAACCCGTATAAATTCATTGTTCATTGTTCATAGAAAGCAGACTAGAGAAGTGCAAATGAACAGCGGACTCTCTACTTGCACTTATGTCTTCGTCCGCACGGACGCAGTGCGGCGCTGCCTCTATCCTCCCTACACTGTCCTTTTCAGAGTCCTACAACGAACCTCGAAACATTTCACTTAAGACCAGGGTGGTTATCACACAACGGTGTCCTGAGACCGCCTCAATGTGGCTTCCATTGAGGAACCACTTGCGACCCATTTTGATGCTATCACACAGATACACGCATCTGTGGTAACTACTTGAGCCCTGGATATCTCAAAACACTCCGTTCTCCTTGACACGCAACATACCCTGCCTTAACCCCAGGTAACCGACCGACGCCGTAGACAGGGCAAACATCCTGTCCGCTTTTCAGACTTTGTAAACGTTTGCTATTTCGATTAACACGCTATTTTCGTCTTTAGTGGTTATGGTACATCTTGTTCCAAACGTGTACAAAGTCGAAAAAATCCCAAACATTTTGAAAACTTAAAAAGCGTATTTGCTTTCCTTATACATACCATGTACCCTCTCCGGCCTCAACCCACTTCCTCGACCCTTGCCAAACACATCTGGGTTCCACATTCTAGAAACGCAACCATCGGTACGGCCCATAAAACCCTCGAGTGAGTTGGCAACCGGCTTAACGCTACCCCAGCTAGACTCCCCAGCCGACCCACGGCATCCTTCCTCACACAAAGAACATTCAACCGCCCTCGGCCGCAGAGAGCTACGAACGGGTTTGTACAAAAGCTTCTGGCTAGGCGTTGCTGACGAGATGGCCCGACTATCTTTATGGAAGTAGGACGCCCAGATTTCTTTGTAGCACGAGGACG
>OX104063.1:57783800-57881616 GCA_944474145.2 Dicrocoelium dendriticum
AGGTTTTGCAGGGTAACGGTGCGTATCTGACTTCTGACACATTTAAACAAATGCAATGTCACATTTGCACAGAATTGATCAAAACTGCAAAGCCACAAAGATAGCCGGGAATAATGCCATAAAATGACAGGAAACTATTTATTGCGCAATAGGTTTTGCAGAGTGACGGTGCTGTGACTACGTCGCAGTTGTTTATTGAGTTCTTGAGTCCTGTCCTGTGCCCGATGGGTAGGTCTGGAACTGGACATACCTTTTGAATATGATGTGTAGATCCTCTGCAGAACCACGTGAAGTCTCCGAGGGATATACTTTGAAAAATATTGAATTGTTTTTAAAGTCTTGAAGGATAGGATATGGTTTCGAAGAAAGAATCGCAGTTCCCCGGGTTATGTAGTAAAATGTAGTAGAAGTATAGGAAACCCCGGCCAATTAAGCGGTCAACGCGGATTAAAGAGCTCATACTGACCAACTGTTCTGGCTTCGTATCGCAGGAGAAGGTGCCTTCCGAAGTCCAAAGTAGTTATCCAGGCAAGAGTATTGTGAAAGAGATAGCGTTAGGCAAACTGAACCCAAAGGTTCAAGCCTCTGGTAATTTGTATCCGTGCATGCTAACGAATGATTTGTCCGGTTAGTAAGTTGTAAAAGGGTTGATAATCTTCCGCTCATGTCCAGATAAAGGAACTGTGTGGCTTGTATTGTTGTCGCAACGATGGAAAATTCCTTGGGTGCGTGTCGCCGTACCTGTGACAAACTCGGGAAAAGAAGGAAACGAACAGAAACAGCAACAAAGACAGAAGAAAGGGGTGTGGCTGTAATGCAGTCGATCAATTGCGGCGATGACTGAACTATTGTACCCCTATACATGTAATTGTTATTTACCTATCGCATATACATTTGTATCATAAGTGGCGAAATACGACGAGAAGCAACCAGAACACGGATCAGTAGAGAATGAAAGATTGTTCTAAAATAGGAATGAAGATGAAGAAAAGAGAGTTTGAGGGGTCCTAATGCGCATATGCTCAATCGGTTGGAACCAGAGAGAGGAGGACGAGGTGTGCAGATTATGGGAAGGAATATCACTCAGAAAGAGCGACAGGGACGCGTTGCCTCAGTCTTAAATCGGTAGGAATGTAAGAAGTCAGAAGGACAGACGCATGTAAGTTAGCGTCGAATGAAGAAGGAATGCAACAGAAAGCACATGAAGGAAAGAAAGGGTCGGTAAAACAGGTTCTATTGAGGAGAAGTTGACAGGCCGCCGACCTTCTTCAGGTGCTGATTCATCCTTGTTAGTAAAAATAGGGATGAATAATGCCTAGTGATGTAATTAAGGTGAGGGTAACAGGGCGTTGCGTCCGCTATAACTAGATCAGTTGTAACGCAGAATTCCGAGAGAGGTCAGAAAACGAGAGATCTTTCAGACCAATCCAGGTAAGTCAGCAAGCTGAGGCTAGGCCGCCAAATATAGCTAAGTATAAGGTAATGATTGTCAGCATAAAAGAAGCAGCTTAGGACGAAAGTGGTTAAATGAAATGGCATTTAGCCTGGGAGTGTGGTGAACAAGCCGTTGGGTCTGTTAAAATCTAATCATAAAAGAGATAGTATTCCAAAGAAAGGAGACCATTAACACGAAAATAGAGTGCCAGCGCATAGAAAGCAAGCCCCATAATGTAGATTTAAGTACTGAAAGTGATCATCGGCATAAAGAGAAATGTTAAGGGTGAAAGGGGGATATAATAATAATGATGAATCATGACCAACAATGCTTTTGAAGTGAAGGTTATAAGGCGGTACGTTGGCAGAACCTAAGTCACTTAGATCTCGGAATTCCGAAGTGGGTCGGAAAGTAGTAGATCATTCAGACGCGTCCGGATAAGCCAGAAAGTTGATGCTATGCCGTCAACATAAAGTGTGAATAACAGTTATGAGTGTCATAAGAAAAGAAGCTTTCGGGACGAAAGTGCCTATATGAAAAGCCAGTTAGCATGACAAGGAAAGGTCTCGGGATGAGGGGAACAGAGTGTTTGGAATGTAGAGCCTAGAGTAGTAACGTCCCGGATGTCAGGGAACAGTGAGAAACAGGAGAATTATCAGCCGAGGTTAGATAGAGCCATGCCCGAAGCGATATCCGTCCATTCATAAAAGTAATGCAAACAGAGCGCGAACAAGAAAACGCTCGTTGATCTGTGGTGAGCTTCAGCAATCTACTTGGTTCTCTGCGTGGATAACTTTGGCCCCACAAGCGTTCGCGATCGGTATTTCTTGTGCCCAAGTAGGCGACACAGCTTTGTCAACGGCAGCACCGCCGATAAAACCACCACTACGGGCCTCACACGACTTTAGGTAGGTTGTTTACGATGCACCTAAATGTCCCTTGGCAGCTGCATTAATATCGTTAGTAGGGAAGTAGAATCTTTTGGCTACACACGCTTTCATGACGGGCTTAGCAAGCATATGTCAGTTCCACAACAGTGGCATCGTAATGGCTATTGGCAAAGTATCTACTATAGGTACGGCGCGCCGCCGTCTGGAGTATTTACTAAAGGCATATGTACCCCAGGGCAGACATTATTATCGCTCTAAGCACTTCCCTGACCTGTGCTACAATGGTGCTTCCAGTTGCATGCATGGAATGGGTTTTCTTAAAGCTATTGATACAAGGTTTACGAGGAGCCCATGGAATTGCATTGTTTGGGTCATTGCATGCCAACTTTTGTAATCCCTCGCCTCATATTCATGAAGGCTAGTAATGCTAACGATAACTGCAACAAACGCAACGTAGGCCTCTCTACCCATTTCAACTATTCACGTCATCATAGGAGCGTTTTTGCTGTTGGCCCACCACGCGCAAGCACTGAGGAATGGTCTATCGCAAATTGACCCACAAAAACGCACATGAAGTCTATATGCATAAGTGTAATGCGAGGTAGACTTAGCTATTCACTATTTCTTGCAGTTATGCACCTTCAGGTAGTCAGGGTGGACCTTGCACAACGTAAATGCCTAGGAACAGATTACCTGGATACAAAAACGCCGATGTGTTTAATAAAACGCACATGACCAAGGTTCAGTACCGTGCTACCTAGCGACCTGTGAAGGGGTGCACATGAACGAGTGCGACATAGAAGAGACGAAGACCACAAGTGCGGTAATTGTGGTCAGACAAGCTCACTGAATTTGCTTTCCGAAATGAGGTAGTGTCCATTGCTGCCACACGTGGTTGCTACTAGCTGCTGGCGGAAGGCGTACTTCCCACCAATAGCTTTAGACTGTGTAAAAGTGCGCGCCCGAGGTGAGGTAGGGCTTCTGCAGCTGGGTAGGTGCGGTGGCAGTCGTCACCAATGTAAGTCTAGGTATCACAGACATGGTAACTGGTTTGATGATAACTAATGTTTGACGAAAGCAAGTACTCGAAGTAAAAGAACACGCTGCAGTAAAGCGCGATGATTTTCAAACCATTCACAAATGTTCCTAACCTAGTCGGTGAGTGTGTAAATCGCTCGTACCCCACAATGTGTGAACGCAGAGGAACGGTTTATGCTTTGAAAATGAGAGGCATCACGTACTACGAGACAGAGTTGCAATGTGCATACAGGCATCTGATGTGAAGCTGTGCACAAAGTAAGTGTAGAAGACAATACGCTTTACAGCTCTTTATTGGTATATGCGGTGTGTCACTGGGATAGGATGGACGGTGCAAGGCATCTACTGTGCTAACGAAAAGCTAGTTCACTGAAGACTATTTACTAAGCAGAGGTAAATATGGCGACAAAATCAATTGGTAAGGTAATTAGATGGACTGTGGTAATGCAAAGCCATTTAATAGTCCGGCACATATGAACTTGGTACCTAAAGCCACAGGAATAGGTGGTTTGCACCTACGGGTGAAAAGTAGAGACTGGGTAAAAGCTCAGGCTGCGTTGAAGCGTAATGGCACGGCTAAACCATGGACTTGTAATGTACCGGAAAACAAGCTCTTTCAGTATTTTGTAACCTTGGATTTTACGGTTGTTTTAACCTTCGAAACGTCCATTTGTTGTACTGACTGCACATCCGTTGACACAAACCGTTTTGGTGAGTACCTCGCTGCACGTTTCTCGCTCTGTCTGATTCGCTTCCTATTCTTGTAGCCTGTACAATACGGATGTCTCCGACTTCCATACTGTCGTATTTGACACGTCTTACGTGTCACGGCTTACGGACTAGTCTCCCAGGCTCCGTCCAACAGACAGCAACCAGACATTTGCGGTATCGGTCCAAATACATAAAGAATGGGCAATTGCTGGAAGCGAACCTGTCACTAAAAATCATGGCTTATGACTGGGGAGGGCAATGTGGTACCATAGAAGAAGCACGCTGTGGGGCTGATGTCAACTGGCGGCCCAAAAGCAGCGTGTGCGTATGCTGCGCACTTGCCAGCATGGATGAGGATGACCTGCGAAATAAATCATGGTAAATGGATGCCATTTGACATCTAAATGGTATTTTAATATGTGGCTTATTGTACTCGATGCTGTGTGGTCTCGAAACAATAGGTGGCAAGGCAGCTCATAATTACTAGGGTTGTAGAAGGCTCCTGAGTTTGAATGCGCGATTATCGTAGATGAAAAGCGATTTGGACACCGGAGGCTGCATTCACAGGACAACACACGCAATGTGTGAAAAGATTTACAGCTAATCTACTTTTTAATTTTAGCAGTTCGATAACATGGTACTTATCGGCGATGCTTGCCAAACCTGCGAAGTAGCAAGGGACAAGGAAGCCTTAGCAACCATATTTATTGGTCGCTGCCACATAGCAGGCTATTCCCATTGTCTAGCTTGAGCCCGTTGTAGATAATGATATCCTGGGTTAAATCACTGTGGGTCGATGTTTTAAGGCGCCTGCGAACATGAGTCATTGTAATGCTAGCTCACTTATAAATAAATAAAGAATGGTATAATATTAAGCTGGCTAGAATCTGTGCTTGCAAGTGATCCGAGCAATAGTTACACAAATCCCCTGCTTTTGTATGTGCAGTGTGAACAGTCAGGGTATATGTGCTTTGTTCGTAAGTAAGAATGCATAGACTTTATATGTGTAAAGTTGAAGGGGTTGTACGCGCCCACCGTAAAGCTCATCTGGCTCCTTCTGGCAGTCTTTGCATACTCTAAACTAGTAGTGGCAAAATGTCGCGCAGAGCCGCATTTGCGCACGTTTTCTGAAAGCAGAAGCCGATTCTGCATAAATTTTACTATAACTGCTTTGGACTACATCGACAGGCTCAGGCGTCTTATTTATTGTCAGGCACACGAAAAGAAATAATAGCAGTGGAATTGGAAGGAACAGTAAATGTCTAAGAATAATTTACAGATATGTAACTAAAAGTGAAAGGTATTTTTAGAAGACAACAAGGCAGCCTAATTAACTAGAAAAGTACGACTTAACGAAAAATCGGAAATGGAGACATACATTTTGTATTTAGCTTCCAACCCTAAGCACTTAGAAGAACCGCGCGACTGACCGGGTAAACATCTCCAGTGTGTGGTGAGAGCAACGATGGATAATATGAAAACAAAGGGTGGCCATGGATGGCGACCATTCATGGGGCTGCGATACCGGGTGACCCTCACAGATTGCTTAGATGATGGTTTATACTATTCCCATAGCGCAGCCTTTAGGCTGGAGTGTCCATAGAAGAAGGCAAAGAAGGGTAACAAGGAGTCAATAAGAATAAGTTATTTTGTTTTCAGATCTGTTCGTAAAACCCAGAAACGAGCGCAACGGATACCGCTAGAGTATCGTAGGAGTTAAGGTAACGGCAACGAATTTGGATAAGTTGTACTCTCAACGTGCTTAGACGTCATGCAAAACATCTTAGGCGTCTTCAAGCCGCCAGAAGACCAGTTTCGAAGAAGTGTTCTTGCGAATCGCAGATATTGAAAATGCTTTGTATACTGTCAACGCATAGGAGGCTTTATTTCTCCTACATGCCAGGCTGCAAGTTTTACATTTCCCTTAGTCTGTAAAGCAGCCTGTTTCACAAGCTTACGAACACAAACAAGAAGAAACGAGATCGTGTCACTGTGTTGCCTTAGAGGGTTATAGAGTGGCTTTTTTTCGCAGTTTAGGTTCAGCTGCGCTGCTTAGTTTCAGACAGGCGATACTACTGTACAGCTTTCTATGCATTAGCTTATGTAAGAGGCACAGGTTAGGGATATTGCGTTTTTGCAAACAGGGCTGAAGTTTGAAGTATTCGCACCTTGGTCCGGAACTCAAACCCTGCTGTGATGGTGTCAACATCTTCGTAAATCTCAGTTGAGCTTTTTCAAGCAGAGCGCGGTCCGGCTTTTGCGGATTGCTAGAAATAAAGGAGCAGTAAACCGGATGTAGACGGACTTGAATCATATACAATTCTAGCCTTGCGCATGCGGAGTTTATATAACGGCGTATGTAAAAAGATAATAACCTTATACCTGCTAGGCGATAATGAACTTGCTCTACAACGTTTAGGCTCATGAAACAGCGCAGACCTGGAGCTGGTGCCAATACGTTCTGTGTGAAGGGGGTACCGTTTATTGTTAGGGACCCAGTAAAAATATAATCTGTGCGGTTCACTGAGCTATATTTTTGCGCGAAGCACGTTATTTGCCAGTATTCAAATCATTTCTGAAGTGGTTTAAGATCCTCACGGATTCTACCAATTACAGACATTTCATTATTGATGGATAGACATACATACATACATCTTTTACGTTATTAGAAAATATGAACTAGCGATCGTGCTGCTAACGGCAGCAGAGCTCACTGGTATAAAGTAAGTACAGAGTAGGGAAAAGCACGCTTCATCACACTACATCACTGAAGACGGTGGTCTGGGTAGAGACAGATCGCTTAACCCTACTAGAGGGCGTGCGTCCTTTTAAATGGGAACTTTGCTAGTCTAATAGAGGACTGCCTATCCCGTAAGCCTTTACCTTGTGCAACAGGCGCGTGTGTTGTACCCTGTCAAATGCCTTTTGCACATTAAGGTAAAGAATAACTACTGACAGCTTGGAGTCAAATGCCTAAGTGACCAAATTGTGAAAGTTGTGCTATTGGGTTGCACAAGACCGCTCACTTAGAAATCCACGCTGTGGTTCATTTATGTGCTCGCCTGCTTAAATTTAACACATAAAGATAACTCTTTTATACAACTTCACCGTCACTCGCAAGATACTGGCAGTGTGGTTTATTGGGCGATAGGTACCAACTACCTGAAGGCTTCCACCCTTATGCCGTGGTATAATAAGTGAACGTTGCCAAGCACTTGAGTAAAGACCTTACTGCCTTGCCAAAGTGAGCTGTTTCAAAAGAAGGTGGTGATATCTTCGCTATCATACTTTCTTATAATGTGCGGTATTACGGCTACGTGTGCTTTCGAGGATGACCTGCTCATTGAAACCCCGGAATGGATACTATTTATGTCCAACTGCAACAAAAACAAGGACTAGCTGTCTGGCACTTGCAGCGTCTAACGTGGTGCACCAGTTTCCGGGCACTGCGATACTAGAAAGTGCGAGCTGTAGATCTCGCACAGACTTCTTGCATCACTAGTAGTGCCGTTGGGACTACTCTTTAAAGCAGAGATATGTAATCCATATTTGTAGGGCTGAGAGCGCAGCAGCCAATTGAGTTGCTTAGTTTTGTTCGTACTGCTTAGTGTGGCTATTACTTGGTTGACTTGCTTCGGCATAGTTATGGCAAAAAGCTCATTTACAATCTCATTTGAATCACGATGTGGGCAACTTTGAATATGCTGTTTCAGGATCGTCTAAGCTGACGCATTCTGCTATTTATATTGTGTTAGGTAACACATTTAGCTGAGTGACTTATTAGAGGTGACGTGTGGGTCATTGAATCGAGACATTATAATATTTCCTCATTAGCTGACCGATTCACAAAAAGTAGCTATATAACGTGCATTTCGAGTGCTTGATCTGACGAGTATGGCAAAAGTTGTCCGGTTAAGAGTGTGCAGCGGGCGGTAGAATACGACTGAATCTGCTTCTGTGGAATAGGCTGTATGTCGCTTTAACTGCACTGAGCAACGCACTAATCTGTGAGCACTACCCAATAACACCTGGTCAGCTGATCCAGTTTGCTAGGAAGCTGAGAGTAAGTAGTCAGTCGTAAATGTTTCACCTTGTTTGGAGCAGGTATAAGTTGCCTAAAGCCGCACAGGTTGTTACGTCCTACTAGAGCTGCATACTTCGTTGTTGCATCAAGTAGGAACCCGTCTAACTCAGACAGTTTGGAATCTCCTGCAACCAGTTTGTATTTGGAAGAAAGCTTTGATGCCTGTGCAAAAGTAACCATAAGTGTGTTGTCACAGTTAGCCGCGGTTTTAGGAGTCTAGAAATGGACCCAAATAACAATGTCGTACCCAGGATATCAGTCGTTATCCATACTAAGTCCATTGCCTTATTGGCGTCCATGATTTCAGACATTTTTGCCCCTCGTTTATACGCACGATATTGCATAAACAGCTGCTAGTCAAGAAGTGACAAAACCAATTATTAAAGACCATGCTTCCGTAAAAAATGTTGCATCGATGTCGATTAGGACGGACCGTAAACGCACGGTGGGCGTTTTCTTACCTAGGGAACTAGGGTTTAAAAGTATAAGGGAGAAAGAGCATTCGTGATCTAATGGTTTAATGAGTGACGCAATGTGACCGCCGCTAGTTGGTTTGCTACCTGCAGAAGTTGTAGAGAGTGAATGTGAACACTTTGCTGTGCGAAATTGAGCGATACGGTGTGTAATGCTCTGATGAACTTGTTGTTGTTCCTCCCTACCTAGGCTAAAAATGCGGTTTGCGGGGTAGGGAGCAGATGTTTATGTTGCCTATTTAGCTAAACCGGCAGTATAAGTCTGAAGGATGTAGCTGGTGCACAGCTGCTCGGATGCGCGTGAAGTTGAACGGAGCTGTGTAGATTGCCAAATGTAGTGCTCGCCATAAACGAATTGGTAGCGGGGTGGTACGCGGTGCAGTTTCAATATTATCTGGGTATGATTCGGCAGAGTCCGTCTTGGTAGACCGAACTACAATTGTCTTATCTTGGTATCGTTGCGGAGTTTTTCCTATTTTGAGCTTACAGGGCGTGCATCTCTGTTATCTTCTGTTCTCAATGTGACGGGTGTTGGAAATGTTCTGATGCGTTTAGTCCTCCACTCAACCTCTACCCAGTTTTCCACCAAACCGTTAGCTGCAAGGACGGGGCTCTTAAACTCACCCGTTAATATGATACACATAACATTAAGCGCAAGTAAGCTGAACTCCACATTGCCCCAACCCAATTTCTGAGACTGGTTGCCTACGGACGTGGATGTATTTAAAGCGCGGGTAGGCGATATAGCCTTCAGAGGTGTCGGTCAAGGTGTTTACCTCCGCGAGACCGTTTGACACGAGGTGCTTTCTTAGTACTAGACACCATGTTGTCCAAGAGGCCATATGTCTTTCGTCGCTTTTTGAGGGGTGTGTCGAGCTCTGGTCGATCAGTCGATCCACTATGATCCGAGCACTGCGATATCATAGAGGCACTAAGCGCGCCTCCTGTATGAAGAATAATAATAAATAAAAATGGCAAGATGTTTGGCTTTTAAGCAACATTAAGGTGCAGCAAAATGGTGGCTCAAATTGCATTAAATTAATAAGAATGGAACGCAAATTAACGAAGGATGCATGAACTGGTAGGTAAGAAAGCCATTGAAGGCTCCACGCTGGATATGTTCTCCAGCCATAGCTGTGGACTATTCCGCGTCTCAACTCCACGGAGACGGCACGCGGCAGCCAGAGCATCTCCATGTCAATCGCTTATTCCTGAATGCTACCTCATGAACTAGGCACCTTTTTGACTCTCCTCCATAGGAGCGGCCATGTTTTATACTATGCGCCGAGGACAACAAACACCGGGCATAATCACAACCTTTCACAGATAGGCACATATCACGCCGTCTTCCATCAGCTGTGGAGTCTCTGGAAGGCAGCAGAAGACCCGCTGATACGCGAATAAACGTGCTGTTACGTGTCCACTACAGCACATAAAAATACCACGGTAAGTGAAGCGATCCATTACTTCCCGTGGTTGTTCGGCGATGGTACATTATTTGACGGTCGTTAGTATGAAGGTACTTCTTCAAGATCTTAAGTTACCTTTATTGCACAAGTGAGTCTAGTCAAGGAAGTTAAATTAAATTAAATATTAAATAAAGGTATATTTCTAGACAAGCGCTAGATGCTGTTCCTGCGTGGGATCAGACCACAATTGTACATAACATCCATGCTCATGCATGGAGAAGAAATATCGTCAACAACGGCTTTTGATCGTGTTTATCTTTCCGAACAGTAAAGCAGGGCTAAATACAACGTTTCGTAGGCTTCGACATTTTTGAAGTTGCCTCGACATTGTTCATCAAAGATGGATGAAGGTAGCCACTTCAGGACCTTTTTACTTTTGAACAGGTAAAGTTCATGCGAAATCTCTTGCAAATTGGGACGTCCGACAACTACTTGGCAACTTGCGTAGTTATTCAGGATGCTTTGGTTTCTTTAACACATGCACCATTTTTGCGCCACCCTGCAAGACAAGTTCCCATGCCCCCGATCAAGAACAAGACAGAGAGAATAAGCATGTACACAATAGTTCAACTGCGGCGTTAGAAAAGCCAAAGTCCAAGAAACGTATCATACATTTTAATCACCTTAACCTCCAGACCATCGGCAACTGCCGAATCGTTTACGAGCAGCTGCCGCCCATCTACTACAGCATCCTGGGCAAAATCCAATCCACCAAGCAGCTTTATTGGGAGTTATTAACTGCGGGAGCCGAAGTAATTGCGTCCCCGATATTACGACAGCCTCCAGGAAAGAGCTCTGAATAGCTGTTGCCTGC
The DNA here is from genome assembly GCA_944474145.2 of Dicrocoelium dendriticum. Lineage (NCBI taxonomy): Eukaryota > Metazoa > Platyhelminthes > Trematoda > Plagiorchiida > Dicrocoeliidae > Dicrocoelium > Dicrocoelium dendriticum. The sequence goes on from OX104063.1 coordinate 57,794,715, forward strand.
CGGTTGGTATGCGGCATCTTAACCTCTTGGACCTACACATCCGCATGCTCTTCATCGAGAAAACAACCCTGTCCTTATCTGTGATAGCAGCAGACTATTAGGGGCCAATTAACACTACGATGGACAAGTTTGTTTTGCATTGGTCTTTTGCCATACGCGACAAAAGCTTTTGCACTACACGAGGCGATAAAGTTGGACCCCGTCTGGACGATTATTAGTCATGCGACTAATTGCCTACTTATACGACAGACAAGCATAGTAGCTTGCACCGAGGGGCGAGTTGTATACCATGTTTGGGACACTCAACGGAGTTAGCCAACGTAATGTCCAAGAGAGACGGGTTTTTTCCCAGCATGAATCTAGTGGGCCTAGCGACGAACTGATGCTAGGGAGTAGGCAAGGATGGCGCAGTAAGCTAAGGAGCAAAACACCTTGCAACAGCACAACAGGAAAACTGTTCCAGTCGAAGTCGTGCAGATTAAAGTCCCCATCACTAAACACCCATAGGGAGTATGTTCATGGATAAAATCTATGAGACCACTAGCAACGCTATCGACTAGCACAAGAGTAATTGGCACGGATGCAGAGCAAATAAAATTTTGGGTGCGGAATGTTTACGTCGTAAAGACGACGTTGGTGTTAGTGTACAGAACGCCACCACCGCTACGATCGCGGGTGCGGGCGCCAAACGGCAATACGTGAGGATGCCATCCAATTGCATTCTGAACCGGTTACGCGAGACGCGTCTGCATTCTCGTTCACCATCATTGTGAAAGTGAGTCAGCACTTTTCGAAGTGCTCATTTTTTATCTGCCTATTTCATTATTTTAACCAACTTGTTACCCCTGCAATGATCATCTCTTTTTCACAAATCATAACATGTGCTTAACTACTTGCCTCTCTCTCTGCTTTATGATTCTTTGAGCAACAAATATGTGACAACATCACCCTTTTTGGGTTTGACTATTTCGCTTCCTTTATAGCCCTACGACATAGAAGGTGCCTGTGGTCTGTTGTAGTGCTCTGCCTACTATCCCTGTGATCACACTCTCAGGTACAAAATCACGGCCTATCAGGGACACGCTGGTTCAGTGTCAACTAGGCAGCCGTACAAAGACATCAAATGGCTACAACAGGCAAGCCGACTTAGTGCGTTTCTCGGATGCCGCTCCACTGGCACCATCTCATTGGAGTCCTCATGCTAGAATCCACCTCTTTGATCCCAGCGGCTGATATCTGACTTAATCACTAAGCGGCCACGTGCGGTCGTTTTCCAGCTCAGCACCCAATGGGCTAACAAATGCGATGTTTGTATACATCGGAAGCTCCATCTACAAGCACCTCTTTAGTCATAAAGCCCCAGAAGCGTCCACGGTCCTGGCTCCAGTTGTTACTAACCTTACTTGTAGTCCTATTTATGCAGCACTTTCCCACCATCCGGGGGATGTTATGTTATTTTTCCAGTTGTCTTGTTCCTGCTTTTCGGAGGGATACAGTTTTCTTGCCTATCTTCAGCACAGATTCACCTACGGAGTTGGTTTTGTAGCAATGGGCTTATGCATATTTGTCTAGGACTCACAGTGTCGTCCTAATACATTATGCTTGAGGCCGTTCGTACAGATGTACCTAATGCATCGCACAAATCCCTGAAGCTGATGAGAGACTCAGTGCTTCTCAAGTTCAAACGACCTCGCACAGAACCAATCGATTGCCTTGCTTTCCACTTGGCGACCAATGTGTCACCAGGGTAATACGAGTAATATATAGTGCACTACCTGTCTGGGGGCAAAATACGTCGTATGCAATAAGAAGTAGCCTTTATTTGCATCAAAATGTCACCGGGTTTAGGTGTGCTCAAGTTTAGGTTACTTACGTGTGACGGGCTGGCCCACTAGTTGTCAGTAGTGAGTGAGGTTAATGAACCAAACGCTGACCGCAAACGTCTCAGTCGTGCTACGCTGAATGCTTTTGCTGTCTGCTGTTCATTCATCCCAAGACGTCCTAACTGGAAAATAGATACCTGGGGCATCGAACAGTTCTAGCAAAGCACTGCAACAGATTCCAATGGGTAATGCGTTTCAATGTGTCCATAACGCCTGGAAAGGACGACCGACAAGGAAACTTTGAATTGGCCTGGAACGTTGGTGGGTCGCAAGAGTCCGTGAGTTGCAGAATGCCAGTGCTACTTGGAAGAGCCGGGTGCTGTTCCAGCTTATCCGGAACACAAGTCCGAGAAAACCATCGGTTAGTGATAGAGTGGCTGAGAAATGTGGACAGGTGATTTATTCCCAGTTGCGTCGATTAGCCCCTTGTGCAAAACGTTTTGAAGTGCAGCTCAGCATACCTGTATTGACACTACGTTTGCTGAATCACTTGAGTCAACCTAGGATATTGTTGTCCACCACCCACATTGGAAGATATTCGACGAGCTCGCCATGCTTAAACGAAACATGGCTCCTGGACCCGACTATTTTCATCTTTCCTGAATTGTGGAGGTGATTATTTGCATGCCGGATTGGCTACCCTGTTTATCTGTTTTTACCTCCCTCTGGCTGCGATTCAGATTGAATTGAACACGTGCTGCGTTAGCTCCGTATCCAAGCCGGAACTCTGAAGTTAACGTTTGGAGGCAAAAGCGTTTTGCGCAGCCAGCTACCGAAACGGAAGTATCGGCGGACATTTATAGGTCAACCGAGGATTGTTCACGTATCAGGACAGTTGGGTCAATTGTCCTGATTCGTACAGCAGTGACGCTGCAAATTGGAAGGTAGGCGCGCACGTCGTGTGTACGCAAAAATTCTAGAAGCGACTTGCTTTTCCGGTTGTAGGCCACTGGTTCAACTTGTTTTCCCGTTGAATTAACAAGTTTTCCTGTAAGATTTTACTCACTCTGACATCGCCCCACTTAAGTTCGCGACTGCGATGTAGGATGTTAACCTTGGGTTGGCTTGCAGTCTGGTAGATTGTGTTCCCTGTCTTACCGTCCATCACCTGGGTTGAAGTATCTTTGATGTTATATCTGGACCATCGGGTGCATCGTTCGGTTTAATCTCACCCTCTCTGTCTTGTTTCGTAAGTTGAAGTGATCCACGATGAGGTCTAAAGGTAGTGCGGTTGGCTTCCTCGTCTTTGATCAAAATATCCTTGTGCGTAGCATAAGCATGGTTTATGCGCCAATGAGTACCTCATAACGAAAATCGCCACGTATACATTTGATCTCGTCTGCAATCCATACTGCATGGCCTTTATAATCAGCGCATGCGACCACTGAATCTCCGGGTTTGAATGTACGTTGCATTGCTCCATGTCGCCCATTGCATTCTTGCTCAATTTTCGGTTAAGTTCGTTGTACGAGGACTCAAGAACTGATCGACGTTTATCGGTGCTTGAGATCTCAGACTTTAATGGTTACATATCTGACTTATGGGGACTTCCTTGAGTCCTAACCTCTCGAGCCAGTCGCGTTCAGGAAGACTTAGATTCGGTCTTTCTGTCGGTAGGCAAGTTCCGGTCTTTTTCACTCCGATATCTGCGATGTTACATGTGCTTTCTTCAACCATATTCCGCACTCCGCTAGAGGCGTTGTGATCCACTTTGTCAAAGGCAGCCACCTCCGGATTTTATGCGGTTCCATATGCTCTTGGTAATGATAGTCATATCAGAGGCCTTGTCAGACTGCAACCTGAAAGGAATACCGCTGGTAAGTACGGGAATGAAGTGTCTATGAGGGTTGAACTCACTCTGGAAGGTGACAACAACTGACAGGAAGTCTGCAAAGGTATTTTTGACTTTCTGTTTGAGGCGGAACAGCTTTATGTTCATTGGTCAAGACTGCTTGTAAAGTTCTACTTTCTGGCCTCAGGTATGGCCATTTTGACAAATGTGTTTCTTGAATGGTCAGAAACGGGCGAAGTGCCACTTACCGAATGGCCAACAGGCAATGGGCGGTCTGTACTGTGACTTTTGAACGGAAATGTCTGAACTGCTTTGCTTGGAACATTTCCTTGTTTTGAAGATTCCTGGATCATAGCGGTATCAAGTTTCAAAGCAGTCAATCTTTTACCTTTGGCCATAAGGGCTTGCAGGGTCGTGTCCATGTTTTAAGCCAACTTCGCTAGTAGTCTTGCGCAGCTCTCGGCATTTTGCGGGCGCTATAAAGTACCGATAAAGATGTGACACTCGAATTGGTCCTCTGTCTAATGGCGCCAGTTGCAACGTTCAGACTCACGATTGACCATGTCTTCCAGCGCCCCACGGTTGCCTCTGTCCCGCCTGACCATTTTCAGGCACAGCGAATGCTGAATAATGATAACGACGCACTGAAAACTTTGCTGAGTTGTGATACCACTTCGGCAAGACTGAAATTTTTGGGTTATTTTGGCAATATGTGGTCAACGAACCTTGAATGTTCGTTAGTGTAAAACGTACGCGGCAGCAGTAGAACTTTCCAGGAGTTGTCCTGACGACTTAAATCCGTTCTGAGCATATCCTTCCAGGGTCTGAACCACACAACGATAGTCTCCGGAGTCGGGATCGTAATTGAATTCATTAATAGAGTTAGAGAGGAGGTAAACGGAACATGTCTGCACGTCTTGTGAAGCTGTTTTCAAAGACTGCAGGCCGAGCCGTTACGTCGAGGGTTCGATCAGCTTCATTTATGCCTCCATATGTGCTTGCTGTTGCTGTAGCAGTATTTAAAATTGCACTGCAGTAAAATCCATTGAATTGTCACGTTTGCCAGTCGCCATTTGTTGTGCTCCACCACTGTGCCTACCATTCCGTTTGAACCGAAATCGTTCTCTGCTAGCTCCGATTCCCAGCCGGAATTCAGAAGTCAACCTTTGAAGGCAAAAGTGTCGTTCAGAACCAGCTACCGAAACGGAAACAAGTAGTGTGAAACCGACACTTATAAGTCAACGAAGGTAGTTCCATGTACCAGAACAGCACGGCCAGCTGTCCGGATTGGTTCCGCTAGCCAATGGGAAAATTGGTGCGCAGGTTGTATGGAAGCGAACGTTCCTAATGCAAACATTCCTAACCACTCGATGATTTGGTTGTGAACCATTGGTTCCTATTGAATTAAAAGCTTTTTCTGGTAGCGTTTACTCTCTGTGACAGTGACACGATGTGTTGCACTAAAGAGGTGGGTTCAGACTGACTGTTGTGAACTATCGTACTCATGTTCATTAATGATCAACGGACACTTCGCGAAAGCCATCGATGCACTAGTCTTCTTCCCATCACCAAACTTCTCATGAGTATGATTTTTCGATGACAAACTGGTCCTCCTGAGATAAGGATCACTGAAAGTCAAGTCGGCTTCCGCCCTGATCCTGGTTGCCTTGACAACAATTTGGTTCTTCGGAAAGCGTTAGAGAGGAGACACATCTGCAGTCAAATGAATATGTTGGTTTCGTTAACCTGAAAGCCGTCTTCGACTTTATTAATCATGTCAGCTTACCACACTGCTTTTTCATAAAAGAAGTGGCAGTCAAACTTCTTGCCATTATGAATTGTCTTCCCCGTAACTCACGTGTCCTGGTTTTCGATCTAAAAGCAGCTGTGTTTTGAGTTCTGCACAACAAGGGGGTTTACCAGAGTTGTCCTATATATTCTTCCCTCCTCAATATTCTGATTGGAATGATCATCAATGAGTGCACTTTCAGTCCCTCCGGGAATGGATGTTCCATGAGGTGTTCGGCTGACAAACATGGAGTATACGAGCGACATAGCTTTCCATAGGTCTGACGCAATGGCTATGCAAGCACTACTGCACAAAACTGCAGCGTATCGCTGCGCACCTCGACATGTGCCTTACACCTTCAAAGCGCAACTTGTTGCAGAACTGGGTTGATACGCCACCGATTGTATCCATCACCGAACAGCCAATGGAAGTGGTGTATCAGTTCACGTACACTGATAGTTGTGTCACTACTGGTAAGCACATTAATGCTGAAGTTACATTGGGTGTGAGCAAGGCCCTGTAGGTTTTCAAAGGCCCAACCATCTATGAAAAAGTTTGCTGGCGGAAGGTAGGTTGTATAATGCTGTGATAAGACCGCTGTTACTGTGGGGATCAGAGACTTGTTCAGTTCTTAACGCAAACCTTAAATGCTGGACCGTGTTTGCCCACCGGTGCTATCGGTGCATTGCTCATACCGGATAAGCAATGGCGAGGTCCGCCAGTTGGTTTTTGGCAAGAAGCCTTCTGGTGCTACACTTGACTGTTTGCTGCATCTTAATCGCCTACGTGGGCTACGCTATGTCATTCGTATGCCCATTGACCGCTTTCTCTTCGTGGCTCATGCGCCGTGGCTGCACCAAGTTTGGCGAAACTGTGAGGTGGTCCGTCCAGGAAGTGGCATAGAACTTAGCTTACCCTTAACTCTTTTACTTCACATAAACCGGCCTGGAAGGGACTGCTGGGCAAAAAATGGTGCGCAGTAATTGGTTGGACAAGGTGTGATGCGGTCTTTTGTTATGGGTTTTTCAATATCTCAAGCAGACCTGTCAACTTCCGATCCGACGACACGCTAAAGAAGGAACATTCATGGGATTATCCTATCGTTCCGGTCCCAACTGAACTTGAACTTGATACAACGTCTAAACTACATAAGCTGTTCGTGTCAGACGAACTTGGTCCCGTGTGTGTACTGTGAGTTCTACGCGGTAACTCGGTTTTTTGGCGTGCCACACTGATTGCGTTTTCTAGCTGAAATCTTGTAGAAAACGATGTTTGAATAAACACTTGAAGCGAAATTTGACTATTGTCAAATTTCCTCTGATCCAAGATAACTTAGATCGATTAAGATGCTACTGGACATAGCGTCTCCTTGACGCTTACTGGTAATTTTTGCGGTTGTTCCCCTTTTAATCCCGTTTCACACCCTGTTTTGCCTTTTTGTGGTCGTTTTACGTTTGTATACCTGTTTTTCAATTCTTTCCATTTTCCCACTTTAAACATACTCGTCTCGCTAAATGCGAGGCGCATGAAATCTTTGGGTCCTCGATTGATGAGTCCAATGCCGTTTGCGGCAGTTCTGCCTGCTCGAGACCAGTTACGGATTTATCTGGTGGTATGCAGTGTAATGTTTGCTTCCGCTGATATCAACGGTTGCACCGGCCTTCGAGCGATCCAGTATACTATGCTATCATCCAATGAAAACCTGTTTAGATGTGCTGATTGCTGCACTCAGAAAGCGAAGTGCCTGGCCATCATCTGTGCTGAATTTAAGGCACTGGCATCCAGGTTCACAGTGGTTGAGAAGGCGTTAATCGGGCTTGCCTCGCTCAACTCTAAAGTGCACTTGATTATGAATTACCTGAGTATTGCAAAGGAGGACTCTGTAGCGGACTGTCCCCCTGCTGATGGGTCGTTCGTCTTACCGGACGCTCCAGTACACATTGAGATAAATTTCACATGCCTCGGGTGGTTTTGTTGACCCTCCACAAATGGAGGGAGTCATGGGCTCCTGGGCCAAAAAAGAATAGGCGAAAAGAAAAGAAACCGAGAGGTGAGAAGACGCTCAAGATGCAACCGCCTGAGCGGGAAACACCATCTGGTGATGCGACTCCCTCAGTTTCACCTAAGGTTGTGCAGGCAGGGGGTAAAAACCTCAGATGTCCTCATCGCGTGCTACTCAAACTGCGGCGCCTACTCCAAACACCTCATCCTGTCTTCCGGGGGTACAGGTCGTGGAGGTGGGCATGAACCTTGAGCCACGGGCTTTTTCGCCTGCAAGAGAAATCGGAACAGAACTGCCCGTACTCTTCAGGCAGGTACGAAAAGTGTCAAGAGTGACGGGACAAACAAGCTGGAGCTTAAGACGTACGCTACAGTTGCTTCAACGTCGTCTGATAACTTGCGCCCAGTCTCATTGCCTGCGGCTAAGCCGGTTGCGGATCATGTAAATTCCAAAATCCGTGGGATAAATACACCCCGTCTAGGGGTGTATAAGATGTGCGAGATAGGTCTGCTTGTAGATGGGTATCATCCCGATATACTTGCATTCACTGAAACGTGGCTGTCTCGGGACATCACGGACAGTGAAGTACATCTGTCTGGCTACGCACTATTTAGATGTAATCGCTTCGTTGGCTGACAAGGCGGGGGCGTTGCTATTTACGTTAGGTGTGAACTTGATGTTTCACGTACCTACATGTTTCAGTCGGCAGATAAAACTGCCGAAGCGCTGTCAGTAGTGATTAACACTTCCTGAGCTCAACTTACAGTTGTACTTGTGTATAGTAGCCCTGGGAGGGCGTCCAAAGAGGTGCTTGACTTTATTCGCTCCCAATCCGCAAACAGGTGTTTGATACTGGGGGATTTCAATCTACCAGAAGTTTGTTGGGCAGATCTTTCTTGCAACTCGGCAGAAGGTACTTTCGGGGCAGATCTACTTGAGCTTACCCTACAATTACCGTTGCGTCAGTTCGTGGACCTCCCCACTAGGTACATGGACGCCCAACTCCCGTCTATTTTGGATCTAGTGTTTGCCAAGTCACTAGACTTCGTAGGGGACATCACTTACAGCTCTCCCTTAGGTGCTAGTGATCATGTTTGTTTATCGTTTAGGTGTTCTCTGACCAGGCGTCACCAGAGCATTGCTAAGCCATTTTCAAACATATGGCGTGTTAACAGGCAATGCGTATCAAGACTGCTAGGATGCGTTGCGAAATCTCGGTGGTTGATACGGTTCAGGCGGCCTGGGATAAATTTAAATCTTATCTCACGGAAGTGTCTACTCCCTACATCTCGCTTGCGAGGGGAAAGGAGACACGAGCGCGGCCGCCGTGGATAGATATCACTGACAAGTACCTGCTCCAGAAGCGTTCTAGGTGCTGGAGGACCTACCGTGCGGCTCCATCAAGTAGCACCTATGATAGATACCGCGAGGCTAGAAATAGGTGTAAACAACACTTAAGGAAAGCTCGGCCGGTGTACGAAAACGAATTGGCTGATGGAGCTTCGGAAAATCCGAAGAAGTTCTTTCCTTTATGTTAAGAGACGCTGTGGTTCAACTTCGGTAATCCCAATTTTGATGCGGGCCGATGGAACTCGTGCGTATGCGGATTCAGATAAGGCTCGTGTACTTAGGGAACAGTATGCAGGGGATTCTGTACGTGATGCCGCGTTGACTAGCCTTGAACTTGTCCCCAGAGTACCTGAGGGTTCTTATTTAGCTGAGTTTACTGTGGTGGAAACGCAATCCCTTAAACTGCTGCAAGAACTGAACCCTTCCAAAGCGGCTGGTCCTGATTCAATTCACCCGAAGCTTCTGCATGAATTGGCGGTAGAACTAAGTGGGCCGCTGAAGATAGTGTTTCAGAAGTCACTTGACAGCTATACATTGCCTTCTGAATGTAAGGAGGCAGTCATCTGTCCTATCTTCAAAAGTGGCGACAGGAGTCTGTCAGCCAATTATAGGCCAGTCAGTCTGACTAGCGTCGTGGTCAAACTGCTTGAACAGCTGGTGAGAGATTCATTGGAATACCACCTGAATAGATTTCATTGACTCAGTAGTGCATAACACGGATTCCGGAAGGGGTTTTCGAGTCTGATGAATTTGTTGGTTGTTCTTGAATCTTGGGCCGAGGCAATGAACAATGACCACGTAGTGGATGTGCTTTTCTTAGACTTCTCGAAAGTATTTGATAAGCTACCCCACTTGAGGCTATCACAAAAGCTGAGGTCCTACGGCGTATCTGGCCGCGCCCTTCACTGGGTATCTGCGTTCTTGCAGGGAAGAGAGCAGTGTGTACGTGTGGGTTGCAGTTTATCCTTTAGGCAAGCGGTCCTTAGCGGTGTCCCACAGGACTTGGACCGATGCTGTTCTCCATCTACGTAAACGATCTCGCTGGAGAGCTTGGGGTATCATCCCTATTGTTTACTGATGACCTTAAGCTATGGAATGTTGTAAATGTTCCTTGGAGTTCTGAGGCCATACAGCATGCACTAGACAGACTCTGGGACTGGTCTACTTTTTGGTTATTGCCCATAAATCAGGCTGTGTTCCGTCCTTCGTATAGGAGCAACTTTACCACCTCCGAGATACGTACTCGGTGGGGTCGAACTCTCCCTTATCTCCAACCAGGTAGACCTAATCGTCGTGCATTCCTCGTCTTTGCCTTCTGGTGACAACTGGAAGAAGGCCGCAAGTAGGGGTTTCAGAATGTTGTGGTTAGTACGCCGTTCTTTCGGGGTCTTAACTACCGACATATTTATGAAGCTGTTCTCAGCTTTCGTTCGGCCCCATCTGGAATACTGCGTCAAGGCTTGCCCGCCCTGCCTTGTTCGGAACAAAATGGAGCTCGAGAGGGTTTTGAGAGTAGGTACCAAATTGGTCGAGGGGTTACGGCGGCAATCGTACCCCGAGCGTCTACTTAGCTTGTGTATGTATTCAATGCACCACCGACGGCCTCGAGGAGACCTAATCCTTATTTACCGCATTTTAACAGGGAAGGTTGGACCGGACTTGAGCTGGCTATTTAGCCCGGCTAGATTGCCTTGTCTTCGCGGTCATCCCATGAAGCTACACAAGCCGCGTTCTGACCGGATCAGGGCGGATACTCGGTTATCGCGTAGAGGTATTGAGCGCTGGAACTCGCTTCCAGAAGGTGTAGTCAGTGAACCTACGGTTAAGGGTTTCGAGCGTCAGTTAGACGCTCTTGAGTGGCAACAGGAAACCTTTCCCTTCTCCTGACCATAGTACCTGTGTCGACTCTGACCATGCCTTGGTGCGCTGTCGTTTCTCCATGAACTTTACCGGAAGACGCACAAAGTGTCTCCCCCGATTGGCAACGGTGAAATTGTCCCAGCCCTCTGTCAGGCAAGCCTATCAAGAAGCACTGCATAGCGAACTCTCGCTGTCTTGTCCTAATGATACTGAACTTCAGTGGAATAAGATCTCGGCCACTATGCACGAAGCAGGAGCATCTGCTTGTGGCACTATTAGTCGTCATCGCACCAGTCACTGGATATCCGAGAGGTCCGTGAACCTATTGGAAGCTAGAAGGCACCTCCCGGCTGGTTCTGAACACAATGTGACCAGATGGGCTATTAGGCGTGAACTAAAGCGGAGCCTACGTGCTGACAAGGAAGCCTGGTGGACCAGTCGGGCTCAAGAAATGGAGGAGGCAGGAGCAGTAGGCAATTACCGGAAGCTCTTCCAGCTAATACGCACCACTGGTCCGATAAAACCAGGCGTCAGTGAGACAATCAGGGACATCGCGGGTGCGCTGATACACAATAAGGAGCGCCGTATGGCTCGTTGGGCTGAGCACTTTGAACATCAGTTCAGCTGGCCACCTGCTCCCGGACCTCTCCCTACTCAGGTGATGCAGGACGAGCCATGGACGGTTAGTTTAGAGCCTCCGTCGGAGGCCGAAGTCCGAAACGCGATCACAGCCCTTAATCGTTTTCGTGCCGCTGGCCCGGATTCCCTACCACCTGCACTATTTAAGGATGGTGGTGAGGTCCTCTGCAAAGCACTGACCTCCCTATTCGAACGTATCTGGAACGAAGTGTGCCGGCTAATTGGAGCGAATCGATTATAGTGGCAATATACAAGAAGGGCAGTCGCACAGACTGTGCGAACCACAGGGGTATTAGCCTAACGCCAGTTGTGACAAAATTACTGGCCTCGATTATCGTTCGTCGCCTCACTGCAGAACGGGAATCTCGGATTAGAGAAGAGCAGGCCGGTTTTCGCCCAGGACGTGGCTGTATAGACCATATATTTACTTTGCGGCAGGTGCTAGAGCAGCGCCATGCATACCGCAGACTGACAATAGCTGTGTTCCTCGATTTCAAGAGTGCGTTCGATTCAGTCGATCGATCGATTCTGTTCGAAATACTTGCGCGGAAAGGTGTTCCCACGAAATATGTGAACATCCTTCGTGCTCTATACTCGAACACTATAGGCCGCGTCAGGGTCTATGGTGCCCTATCGGATAGCTTTTCGACTACAAGTGGCGTTCGACAGGGTTGCCCGATTTCCCCATTTTTGTTCAATTTCGTCGTGGATTCTATCATGGAGTGTTCCCTTGCGGACTCTCACGATGTAGGTGTTGAAGTGCTGCCTGGTGAAAGGTTAGTTGATCTAGATTATGCGGACGATATCGTCTTGCTTTTCGACAATGTTGAGGCGGCACAATCAACCCTGAATAGCCTATCCAGAGTGGTCCCATTATTTGGTATGCACTTCGCACCTTCAAAGTGCAAAGTGTTGCTGCAGGACCACCAGCCACTCGACGACCCCTTGACGCTTGCTGACGAGGAACTCGAGGTGATTGATCAATTTGCTTACCTTGGCAGCTGCATCAGCAATGATGGGCGCATAGAAACTGACTTTAGCTCACGCATTGCAAAGGCCAGAGCTGCCTTCTTGAACCTGCGTCATCTTTGGCGACAGAAGGGAGTTTCCCTCCATCTGAAAGGCCTTGTATACAAGGCCACAGTGAGGGCCGTTCTGCTCTATGGTAGTGAAACTTGGCCCCTTCGGTCTGAAGATCTGCGGCGCCTTCAAATCTTTGATCATCGTTGTTTGCGAAGCATTGCTGGTGTCGGATGGCACCAGCGTGTCCGCAACGATGATGTGCGTAGGCGAGTACTAGGGGGTGATGATCATGCTAGCTCCCTAGAACAACAGATAGCACTGAATAAGTTGCGTTGGTTTGGGCACGTGCTACGCATGCCTGGTCACCGCTTACCTAGGAGGGCCTTGTTCAGTCTACCAGGTGTAGGATGGCGCAAGGCTCGAGGTGGAGAGAAGTTGACTTGGCAGCGGGAAATGAAGTCACTGACAACCAAACTGGGTGCCGTTGGTCCGTCTCGCCTTCCGGGTTGGAGTCCACGTGACTCACCTTGTGCTTGGCTGGAGACTTTACAGGACATGGCTCGCAACCGACACCAGTGGCGCGTCTGCTGCCGTCTCCTAATCGGATTGTCTGTTTAAAGTGTGTTTGGTGCTGAGTTATCTGCGGGGTAATGGCTGATTATGACGCGTGGCAGTGAAAGCCACAAGGAAGCTGTCTCGCCGATGCCGCCTTATCTTTGCACGATAGCCAGCTGTTTATGACGGTATGTTGTCTACACAAGGTGTAGGCGCCTTGACCCTGAATGTTTGCTTAGGGCATTAAGGTTTTCAGGTAAGCCCCCCTTCTCTCCCTCTTATTCTTTATTTCATAGGTCCTCATGGTTGTATGGCAGCAAAGCATCAGTTCAAATGGCTGATGTACTGCTGTTGATGATGATGATGACCTGACCATATTTATCTTCAAACTTTTAGTTCTTATTGTCATTCTCTTCACTATTTGGTGTTATCCTTCATTTTGATGACTATCATTCTCCTTTATCTTTCATTTACTTTCTACTTCTTTCTTACTTCACGCAACCTACACAGCGCGGACTGCTAGTGCAGGGAACGTGGACAGTAATTGGTTGACCAGGGTGTGTTTCGGGTGTTTCGTTTTAGATCTATCAAGAACTATCACCTTATCATTTCCTGGCTCAACGGTTTGCTCAAGAAGGAACACTCAAGGGATTTTCCTATCGTTCCAGTCCCTCTGAATCTGAATCTGAACTTGCTGGTAGCTCGTGAGTGCTGGGCTGAAGCCGTAGACAGTGGACATGCGGTGAATGTGGTGTTCATTGACTTTGCCAAGGCCTTCGACACTGTCCCCCATTCGCGACTCACTGAAGTTGAGGTCGTATGGAATAGCTGGTCGCACTCTCCAGTGGGTGCCAGCTTTTCTGGATGGACGTGGACAGTGTATTCGTGTGGGAAGCAGTCTTTCGTTTCGACAAGCTGTACTTAGCGGCGTTCCGCAAGGCTCTGTCCTAGGTCCGCTGCTTTTTTCTGTCTACGTGAATGACTTGCCGGAGGAGCTTGCGGTACCATCGCTCTTATTTGCTGATGACCTAAAGCTCTGGAATATTGTTGATATCCCTGGAGGTCCTGTGGCTCTTCAACGGGCTCTGGATAGACTCTGGGAATGGTCTATCTTGTGGTTGCTGCCCATAAACCGGGCAAAGTGTTCAGTGCTGCGTATCGGGGTGTCTGCTTCCTCCACAAGTTATGTGCTGGATGGAAGTGAACTTCCTCACGTGACTCATCAGGTTGATCTACGTGTCGTCCACTGTTCCACACTATACTCTGGAGACAACTGGAAGAAGGCGGCTAGTAAAGGGTTCCGGATGTTGTGGTTTATCCGTCGTTCTTTTGGGACCCTAACCGCTGATGTGTTTGTGAAGCTCTTCTCAACGTTTGTACGACCCCACCTAGAATATTACGTCCAGACCTGTCCACCATGCCTTGTCCGGGACAAAATGGCACTAGAAAGGGTGTTGCATGTCGATACTAGGTTGGTCAAGGGATTACGAGGGTAAACGTACCCCAAACGCCTACTTAGTTTGGGGATGCAGTCAATGCATTATCGAATGATTAGAGGGGACCTAATCCTAACCTACTGTATTTTGACTGGGAAGGTTGGCCCTGATTTCTCCATGCTATTTAGTCCTGCTAGCTTATCTGGTCTCCGCGGGCATTGTATGAAACTGGACAAACCGCGGTCCGATCGAGTTAGAGCGGAGACACGGTTATCACGTCGAGTCATCGAGCGCTGGAACCTGCCTCCAGAAAATGTTGTCAATGAAGCTAAGGTTAAGGGGTTTGAGCGTCAACTAGACGCTCTTGGGTGGCAACACGAAACCTTTCCTTTTTCCTGACAAATTCCCATCTTCATACTTCGATTCTATTTTTCTTTACGTTTCTTCGCCATTGGTATTATTCTCTTCTTCTAACTGAGTTCCCCTACTCTTTACCTTCGCTTTTTCTTTCTCTCTTACTTCACGTAACTGACAGCTGGGACAGCTAATGTAAGGAACGTGGACATTAAATTGGTGGGCCAGGGTGTTTTTCGGGTGTTTTCATTTTAGACCCATCAAGAAGTCGGAGCACCCCTATCAACTCCTGGATCGATGACCCGCTCAAGAAGGAACACTTACGGGATTCATCCTATCGTTCCAGTCCCAAACTGAACTTGAACTCTGACTGTACCAGGCATCCGTCAGGGCAACACTTTAATCGCTTACCGTTAGGTCGCACCGCATATCTTTGGCCGAGGTGTCAGGTAGTTTTTAGTCATGCAGAAATTAGCACACTCCAGAACATTCGAACTCCATGCGATAATCGGTACTAATCGATTAATCACTGTAATGGTGGATATTCTAGGTTATTCTTACATTCTCAAATGCAAGTGCACAGCACGGATTCCGGAAGGGGTTTTCGAGTCTGATGAATTTGTCGATTGCTCGTGAAGCTTGGACAATAACCTCGTAGAACATGTGCTTTTCGTCGACTTCTCGAAAGTATTTGATAAGGCACCCCACTTGGGGCTATCACAAAAGTTAAGGTCCTACAATATATCTGGCGGCGCCTTTCACTGGGTATCTGCATTCTTGCAGGGAAGAGAGCAGTGTACGTGTGAGTCGCAGCTTATCCTTTAGGCAAGCGGTCCTTAGCGGTGTCCCACAGGGCTTGGACCGATGCTGTTCTCCATCTACGTAAACGATCTCGCTGGAGAGCTTGGGGTACCATCGCTATTGTTTGCTGATGACATAGAGCTGTGGAATGTTGTAGATGTCCCTGGGGGTTTGAGGCCATACAGCATGCACTGGACAGACTCTGGGACTGGTCTACTTTTTGGTTATTGCCCATAAATCAGGCTGTGTTCCGTCCTTCGTATAGGAGCAACTTTACCACCTCCGAGATACGTACTCGGTGGGGTCCAACACCCCATTTCTCCAGCCAGGTAGACCTAATCGTCGTGCATTCCTCGTCTTTGCACTCTGGTGACAACTTGAAGAAGGCAACAAGTAGGGGTTTCAGAATGTTTTGGTTAATACACCTTGCTTTCGGAGTCTTAACTGCCGACATCTTTGGAGCTGTTCTCAGCTTTCGTTCGACTCCCGTTTGAAATACTGCGTCCGGGCGTGCTTGCTCTGCCTTGTTCATGACAAAATGGAGCTCGAGGTTGTTTTAACACTAGTATTACGTTGGTTGAGGGGTTACGGGGACAAAAGTACTCCAAGCGTGTACTAAGCTTGTGTATGTATTCAATGCACTACCGACGGCCTCGAGATCTAATCCTCACTTACCGCATTTTAACAGGGAAGGTTGAGCCGGACTTGAGCTGGCTATTTAACCTAGCTAGGTTGCCCTGTCTTTGCGGTCATCCCATGAAGCTAAACAAGCCGCGTTCCGACCGGATCAGAGCGGAAACTCGGTTATCGCCTAGAGTTATTGAGCGCTGGAAATCACTTCCAGAAGGTGTAGTCAGTGAACCTACGGTTAAGGGTTTCGAGCGTCAGTTAGACGCACTTGGGTGGTAACCTTTCTGCTGACCATATCCATCTTCCTACTTTGAGTTCATTTTCACTCTCTTATATTATCCTTCATTTAAATGACTTTCCTTTCTCTTTATATTCCAGTTTCTTTCTGCGTCTTCTTCACGTGTCAGCACAGCGGGACTGCTAGTGCTGAGAACCTGGGCAGTGATTAGTTGAGTAGTGTGTGGTTTCGGTGTTTCGGTTATGTCCATCCATACCTCGTAGCACCTTAGCATTTCCTGGCTGAACGATTCGCTCAAGAAGGGACACTTAATGGATTTTCCCATTGTTCCTATCTGAATCTGTTTCGCTTGTTTCGTTCTAGATCCATCAAGACCTCGTAGCACCTTATCGTTTCCTGGCTCAACGATCCGATCAAGTAGGAATACTCGAGGGATTTTCCAATCCTTTTAGTCCCAGCTGAATCTATGGAAGCACATCACTCGTGTTCCAATTCCCGCCATTCGCGAACTTAGCGGTCTCGTCCGATAGGAGTCCAGCATCGGACACCGGAGTGCCTGATGGTGCCAATAGTGATATTACTCGAGTAAACTGTAATGCACATGTATTATTCCAGGAATGAAGGAAGAAGGCAAGTGCCGAAAAGAAGGCTTTACTCGAATAATAATTCAGACGTGTGAGCTGTAAAAACAGAACACAAGTTAGAACAGCAAATATTTCAATGCATAGAATACGACAAAATTAGAAATACATAACACCCCTCAGCTTATCCGTTCGTCACCGAGAACATTTTGTTTCAGCAGTCCTCTTCTTTCCGGCTTGATGACTTTATTGAAAAAGTAACCGCGCGGGTCCATAGGTCCTGTGTAACTTCTTAAGGCGTCTTGAAAGACTTTTCAAAGTTGATGCTGTACGCTTGTGAAACCTGGTCCATTAGATCAGCAGACATAAAGAGGCCAGTTACGTTCGACCACCGTTGTCTTCGCCATTTGGCTCATATTTGGTGGAGCACTGTGAGCAAGGAGCGTGTTCGACACCTAGTTTATTGTACAGGAAGAGAAAGTGAACCGTTGAGCACCGTTATTTCACATCCTAGGCTCCGATGGCTGGGCCACGTGTTGCACATGCCAGCCCACCATCCCTCGCGACTTGCGTTGTTTTCGCGCCTGGGGTGTGGATGGAAGTGGAGGGGTGGCCCACCGATTACTTGGTCCAGAGGAATGAAGGCCTTTAGTTCGCAGTTGGCCTCAGTTGTAACCTCTCGGCTCCCTGCTTGCGGTCCGGAAGACGATGATCACTTTTGGTTGGATGCACTTGTTGACATGGCTAGGCGCCGAAGTCATTGGCGTTTTTGTTGTTTCTTTGTCCCTCCTGCTTAGCCTCTCACCCCTACCACGATCTCATTTCCTATGGATAACAGTACCTTCTTTATGACACCATAGTTGGCTGGTAGCTCTCCGGAATGATGTCCATCCGTTACTGGTTACGGTTGATGTCCCTGTTGCAAGTTTTTCTTCTACTTTATTACGACACAATGGCTAAGGTGTTTTCCACCTCTTGCTAACGTGTATAATGTGATGTTTTCTTCAAATTTACACTGATGACACTTTGTGCCATCCTACTTTCAAGCGCAGAGGCGCGTAAAAGAAGTAAGGAAAATATCGACAGTGCACCGACTAATCCTACGGACGCTTTTTTGCCACGCGACCTCGAGGAATCGCGCTATTGTTAGGTATACCACAAAGTCACCCGCTCGTACGCGGATTCGAAAAGTGGACCTCAAGATCACAACGCAGGTGTGCAATCCTTTCAGTCACCGTTTGGCGCGCGTATTGTGCTGCACAGTAACCACAGAGAGTAGGCTAACCTGCACTTCGTTTGGATATATCGTGGCTAGTACCCGCTAGCTCAGGTGTGCCTCCCGGTTTGACGCGCTTGATCTGACTTCGTGTGCCACTATGTTTGTCTACTTGCACCTCGTCTCAGTGCTCGTCAGCTGTTTTCTTGATCCGAGAAGGAACCATAGCAACCCGACTTATATCATAAACTATCGCTAACGGACGAGCTAAATGAATCGAATGTCCTTCGCAATCATCCCACATACACGATCCAAAACCATTCGAGTCTTTTTCTTGTCATGTTGACCATACTGAATAGTTGGTGGGTCTCTACACTTCCCGGTTGATTGACCTCATAGGTTGTTCGTATTCCTTCGTTGTGCAATAAACTTCCCCCAGAATACAGTCAAGCTTGCTTGCAACACATTCAACTTGCAACTCATTGAGCGTCCAATTTTCATCAACTTATGAGGTTGGCGATGCGCATACATCCTTGTACGTGCTCGTGCGCGCATACTGGTGCTATTCAAGCTTCTGAGCAGGACTTACATGCGAGCGTCATGGATCGCAGACACGGACCAATTGTGCGCAGCGTATGTGAGTCTGACCACGCGTTATCATCTGCGGTCAACAACGGCGTACTGCACTGAAACGGTAGAGTGCGCGCATATATTCTACGCCACTACTGAGGCATGAGACTAGTGGCGAAAATTACTGGTGCACGGGAACAGACCGGGGCACAAAGCCCTGAACTCTTCTCCTTACATGTTATAGTAACTGCTTGCTGTGGAAGCAGACACTGCAGAGACTGCAGAGACCTATCAAACGCAGTATTGGGGAGTTTCAAAAAGTCATATATGTTTCCGTTGTGGCTCAAAGGGTTACCTGTTTGCATTATAATCCGGAGACCGCGGGTTCGGATCTGCATAGTTGCGGCTGATGTTGCGGTATGACCAGCCCTCGGGATGGTCGCGTGGCAACGAAACGTCTGTACAATTCATCGGCGCACTACTGCTACCCTTTTCCTCTTTTTCTTTTTACGTATGTTTCGATCGTGGTGTTACATGCCGGTGGCAACGGGCAACCTAAGTTGTCGGGTTTGCACCCATTTGACCAGTGTCTGCTTTGAGGTTGGCCGTAACAAGCCATTGAGCGCCGGGTAGTGCTCTCACACCGTCAGAGAAATTGCATGGCACTGGTACTCTACGCCAATCTAGCTGTGAACTTATGATCCGTAGCCTGTTATTTCCTACGTTATTTCCTTACATACCATTCGATTCTGCATTAAGATTTCGTTTGTGCTCGACCATGTTTATAGTTAGGTCCTAAGTTACGCATGTCTGCAGACCAGCTTTCTGGGCGTTTATTATTTATCAACTACGAATTCACGTGAATCATCCGAGAAGCTTGTCGATTACATTATTTGGGTGTCAGCAATGCACCAAGCCTCGCTGCACTGCTGTATGCTTCCTCAAACTACTCATACGGTCATACGATCACCACCAAACAGTGCATTCGGTTTTGTTGTTTACTTAAGACCTGCTTCCAGCCTTGATGATCAGCTCACATCCTTCTCACATATATACGTTTACCTTTCAGCGACTCATATGTAGATGCTTTGCATAAAACATACTCCTCCTCAACTATTGAATCCTTTTCTCTTACGGCGAGTGAGTTTATCCTTCTATTCGATTACCATATAAGTTTTTCGTCACCTTAAAGCGTAAGTATCCCTTATCCAGCCCATCGTTGACATGGTCGGAGGGAGTCGTTTCCAATCTACCAGTCAAACATCAAGTGTATGAAGCAACCAATGCGGAATGTGTCGAAAATAACTCGCTTAAAGTTTTGCTGGCAGCGGATGTCCCTGGTGAGTCAAACGCAATGTTACATTTACTAAATTAACACTTGCCAGTTTTTAGTTTGATACTTGCCATAAAAGCGCTCATTCGGTATCATGGAAGTTAGTCATTGTAAGTGTTAGGCACAGTATTGAGCGGGAATGTAAGCTAGAGTCTGTTGTGCGCTCTCCATCTTGTTTTTGGCGCAGGAAGAGCAAGTAAACTACTCAGCAGCGTTATTTCGCACACCAGGCTTCAATAACCTTGTGTTGTGTATGTAAGCACTCAGACTCCCACCGTGTGCGTTATTTACGCGACCGAGTTGTGGATGGAAGAAGAGGACTGGGCATCAGCCTATGAATTGGCCAAGATGAATCAAGGCTCACTTCGAACTTGGTTTTGGTTTGGGCCTCCCATCTGCATCGTTGGGGTCTATAAGACGATACACAGGGTTGGCTTGAGACACTTGTTAACATATCAGAGGTAATTCGTCGCAGTCCCCTCTCAGTCAGCAAGCTTTGACACGTATGGAAAAGCATCAGCGCTGTTTCGACCTTCTGGGTCTCGTTAGTGGTGCGCCTTCCTCGGACCCTGCCGGGTTACGGCAGCCTCAGTGATGTTTATTTTGTGAGGTTCTTCGTCCTTTCTCTTTCCTGCTTAGTCTTTAACAACCACCATCTCTATTGGTTGTTACTTCTCTTTTTTGCTGCCGTCAAATTACTTTGTATTACAGCACGATAGTTGAGGTGTTACTCTACCCTAGGTTGCACATAAAATGATTATGATATGATACGTGTACATTTAGGCAACCTATTTTACCAGACATGAATACATTTCTAACCCTTTACCGCATTGAGGAATTATGCTCAGACTGTTGGCTATCCGTAGTTATTTCAGTCTTTGTGAATGTCCACAAGACGCTATGCGAAATCCATCAAGGGCGGTGGCTAAGTGGTTAGCGCTTATGACTTTTACTGTAAAGGTCATTGGTTCGAGCTTGCATAGCCGCAAACGACTTCACAGTATCCCTAACTCACACGCCATTGGTAGTGATCGTGTGGCACTTACGCCCATTGCAATGAAGCTGTATCTTGCCTTGTTCCGATGGTTTGTGTGCCTCAGTGATCCATTGAGCTGCTCTGGGTGATGCTTTCCGTATCTTCAGAGTCCCTCGTATGCGATTGGTCAATGGGTAGAGGTCAGATAAACTCAGCCTCCTGATCCTTCAGGTTAGAGGTTGGAGTCAGGGTGGCTTTTCATTTCTTAAAACGGACTTCTTGTAATTCACTGTCAAACCCTCTGCATTGTGGTCTGGTATCTGAACCAAAGGCTTTGGTTAGGAACCCTAATCGTTCTCCTGTCTAGGCCTGGACAACCCGACCGCCTCCTGCCCGCGCATTACAACTATGCACTTCACTCTACGTGATTTCTTGACGCTCTGGCCGTCACATAGGATAGTAAATGGCGCCCTATCTGCTGCATCGAGCAGGGTGGATAGTGGTCTGCATGCTCTCTCGTCTTCCTATTCTCTCCCTTACGCTTTTTCACCCCATTATCCTGTTCCAACGTCACTTTTATCCCCCCAATTCTTGGCTCTCCCTCACCTTGCTTTGACAGGCGTTTATCTTCTAATTTCAACTCA
The DNA here is from genome assembly GCA_944474145.2 of Dicrocoelium dendriticum. Classification (NCBI taxonomy): domain Eukaryota; kingdom Metazoa; phylum Platyhelminthes; class Trematoda; order Plagiorchiida; family Dicrocoeliidae; genus Dicrocoelium; species Dicrocoelium dendriticum. The sequence continues at coordinate 57,816,387 of OX104063.1, forward strand.
CATGCAAACACGGAGCGTTAGTCCTGCCCTGTCGCTAACTCCATGTCCAATCAAGCTGTCAAATCCAGCTCATCAGCTTCCATTTGGAGCCTTCGATCCTCTCTCCGATTGGTATGCCCTAACATGCTTGTCGGCATCCCGTTTCGGATTTACCTGTCACTGTGACCAGCCACAAGACACCTGCGCCTACTGGGAGACCATGGGTGGCTTGCGCTGCACCACCCACAGCTCCAACCACACACCCCATATCCAGTGTAAGCCCGAAGGAATAAGACCGGGAGGCATGTGGATGGGAGCCACGTTTCATCAACGGAGCCGGCCCACACTCCTTCACAGGCAAACAAGCACGCTGTATTTGGGTATCAAGCGCACACACAAGGTGGTGGCTGGACCATAGTCCGCTCCACTATGAATCATTCGTCAAACAATTTCTTGATGCTCTGCCCACCGCAGAGGATAAGCAAAGGTGCCCTATCTGCTGAATCGTGCAGGGTCGATGGGGGTTTGGATGTTACTGCTCAAACCTTCCCGTCTTCTTATTCACCCTCTTACGCTTTTTCACTCTTACCGTCCCGTTCCGACTCCACTTATATCCCCCCCCAGTTTTCAACCCCCAATTCCTTGCCCTCCCCCAACATGCTTTGCTAGGCATTTATCTTCTAATTTCAACTCACATGCTAACGCGGAGCATCACTCCTCTCCTGTTGACAAGCCCATGTCCAACCAAGCGGTCCATTCCGGTTCATCGGCTTCCATTTGAAGTCCTCGATTTTCCTTCAGATTGGCATGCCTCAATGTACGCACACTAGTACAGATCGGTCAACAGGCAGCATTTGCCGAACATTGGAGACCCTCTCGATCGATATCTGCTGCTTATCAGAGATCTGCCTGCAAGACTCGAGCTCTGTGCTCACTCTGCGATCCCCTTCAGGTGACGCAAGCAGTAGTTTCTCATTGCGCCTATCCGGTGACGATGCAGCTTCGAGCACCGGCCAAGCTGGTGTTGGCATTGCCCTGAGTCCCCGGGCTGAAACTGCTCTGGTTGATTGGATTCCAATCACTAGCCGGATATGTGCGGTCCGATTGGCTTGCTCGTTTAAAGCTTAGAAGTCGCGCGGGACTAATAGGTGTCTATTCATCATCGCTGCCTACGCGCCCACAAACTGTAGCGATTATCCGGTAAAGAACGAGTTCTACCGCCAACTGACCCAACTCCTTCGCCACAGCAGAAGCACGGACACTGTTGTGCTGGCCATGGATCCGCACGCACAAGTTGGAAAGTTGCCCACTGATAAAATGCATCTGGGCGGTCAGCACGGTGTAGGCTCCCGTAATGATAACGGTGAGTGGTTGCTTCATTTGTGTGAAGATGCCGCTTATTTCTTGCGAGCACTAACTTCCGACACAGCACCCACCGGACGGTGACTTGGCGCCCACCAGCCTTGGATGCAGATCGATCACATTGCTATCAGTTACCGCTGGAGAGACTGCATCCAGAACTGTCGCTCGATTTGGAGCACATGTGTGGACCCCGACCGTGCACTTGTATGTGCTGACCTGCGGATGCGTTTTGGCTGGCGCCCACGACGACGCTGTGAGCGCATTGACACCAGCCAACTGACAAAGCCACCTGTTCTGAATGCGTATCGAAGTACCCTGACATGCGAGTTGAGTAAGCGCTCACAGGAGACAATTGATGGTCACTGGTGGCGTGTTCACCAGACCTTAATAGCAGCAGGCAAATCCTCATGTGGTATGTCTAATAGCCAACATGGATATTTGGTCTCTTCGCGGTCTCTGGAACTTATCGATGCACGCCGGCATATTCCGGATGGAAGCGAACACAATGAAACTCGCAAAGAGGTGCGGGCAAAACTCCGTTCTAGCCTGAAGAGAGACCGCGAATCTTGGTGGTCTCATCGTGCGTCAGAGATGGAAGTGGCCGCTGCCCTTGGCAACCATCGTAAGTTATTCCGTCTGATACGGGAAACGGGCAGCAGGGGACCTGGTGTTAGTGAAACAATTTGTGATGAGAGTGGACAGCCTATCCACAATTTGTTAAAGCGTTTGAAGCGTTGGGCTGAGCATTTTGAAAAGCAATTTAATCGACTAGAATTGTTCGATTCTTCGCCGGTCACTGATCGCCCTACTCCGTGGGCTGTCCCTTTGGATCCGCCTTCTCGATCAGAAGTCTAACGTGAGATCGGACTGTTGAAGTTGAACAAAGCCGCGGGACCAGATGATCTTCCTCCAGCCCTCTTCAAATTCGGGGCCTCTACTCTTGTTGATGCTTTACATGAATTACTAGTGAAACTGTGGGAGCAGAAATCTGTCCCAACCGACTGGAGCCGCTCCGTTATTGTTTCCATCTTCAAAGGAGGCTGGCGTTCGGAATGCGGCAACCATAGAGGAATCAGTCTGATCTCCATCGCCTCCAAATTACTCGCCCCCATAATTCTTCACAGACTGACTGGCTCTCGTGAAAGCCAGATTCGTGAGGAGCAAGCCGGGTTTTGTCGGGGTCGTGGATGCATCGACCACATCTTCACCTTGCGTCAGTTGTTGGAGCGCCGTCACACATATTGGCGGCCCACTGTAGTCCTGTTCCAGTCCAGTCGGTTGGGACAGATTCCTGCTCCCACAGTTTCACATATAATTTGTGTACATCATAAACAAGAGCACGGCGCCGGAATTTGAAGAGAGCAGGAGGAAAATCATCTGGTCCCGCGGCTTTAGTCAACTTCAGCAGTCCGATCTCACGTTTGACTTATGAGCGAGAGGGCGGATCCAAAGGGACAGCCGAGGGAGCAGAGCGATCAGTGGCCGGTGAGGAATCGAACAATCCCGGCCGATTAAATTACTCTTTAAAGTGTTCAGCTCAATGCTCTATGTGTTTTGACAAATTGTGGATAGACTCTCCACTCTTGTCATGTATAGTTACACTAGGAAAACAGTTCAGTCAGTCAGAATTTTCTGTCACATTTCCTTTTTAACTTTACCATTGGGGAAGACATTGAAACGACGTTCGCTAGGCACGACCTTCAAAGTGTAGAGCTGCTCTCAGGTGACTGACTTCTTGACTTGAAGTATGTTGACTGCATCGCGCTCATTTTTGACTGCTCCCAAACATGCCAATCTGCACTGGATAAATTGGCTCTGGCTATCAGTCGTTTCGGGCTATGTTTTGCACTCTCGGAATGCAAAGCCCTTCCCCAGGATTGAGAGGGACCCGCCCTCGCGCCGACTTCTGATTGTGATCAGCGAGATGTCGTGCAGCACTTAAACTACCTCGGTAGCTATATTAGCGCCCTTGGGATGGAAGACGAGATTAGGAAACCGTATAGCAAAAGGTCTAGGCGCTTTAGCCAAGCTCCGTCACTTGTGACGCCGGCGTGACATTGCTCTCTCTCTCTCTCTCTCTCTCTGAATGGCAGTGTTTACAATGCAGCTGTCCGTTCAACTCTCCTTTACGGCTGTGAAACCCGGCCCACCAAATTGACAGACTTAAAGAGGTTTGTTATATTCGATCATCGCCGCCTTCGAAGCTTGGCTTATGTCTGGTGGGAACACCGCGTGAGCAATGCGCGTGTTTGACGTCGCGTATTTGGTGCAGGAAGAGCGAGTGAACCGCTCAGCACTATTATATCACGCACTAAGCTCCGATGGCTAGGCCACGTGTTGCACATGCCAGCACACCGACTTCCGCATCATGCGTTGTTTGCGCGACCGGGATCTGGATGGAAGAAGAGGAGGGAAGTCCAAGGGATGACTTGGTCAAGAAGAATGAAAGCCCACACTTCGAACTTGGCGTCCATTGATGTTTCCCGACTGTCGGGCTGGGATCCGGAAGACGATGAACACTTTTGGTTGGATACACTAGCTGACATGGTGATGATCCGATCTCAATGGCATTCATTATGAGTCTCTTTGTCCCACAACACCCCTTTAGCTTTGTCATCTAGCAGCGGTCTCAAACTCGATGTATAATGTGATATTTAGCATTGTTACCTTTTTATAGCTATTTTAGTCTGTACTGTTTAAGCTCTAACTTTTTTGTATTGTGGCATATTAGTAGAGGTGTGTATCACCATTAGTTGACATGTATGGATGATGGTGTGGAAGTTAGAGCGACTGGGCTTTTCACTTCGCTTTTAACCTGGCGATCGAAATGCTCGTAAATATCACTTATTTGCTTCCGCTAGTGTAGCAATTCATCCAGGTTGTTGACTGAGAGATTTGGCTGTTTCGGACTGCGTTGTTTTTGGCAATATTTGGCCGCTTCCCCATGGTTTCTTAATAGAGTGACGTTACATACTTTGTTTTCGTTGTTGTTGTTGTTGTTGCTGCTGCTGTTGTTGTTGTTGTTGTTGTATGACCAGGCCGACGCGCCACCACTCATTTTTTCCGAACATCGCTATAGGTGGTAAATTTCTCGCTTATTTGGTCACCCGTAGCACCCGTTCTTTTGAAGTCACCAAGGAGGTTAATGCGCGGTTTCGTAAGATCTGAGATGTCGCCCATCGCAGGGACAGCGAAGCACAGACCTGCCGGTCAAAGCTGGTGTATGCGGCACTGCAATGCGTCCATTGCTACCGGAGGTTGCGTGACATCGTTCATATCAAGTGGAACGAGTGGGTTCTCGACACGGGGTCCATCGATGATGGGTGGATCTGTGACTGCCAGTTGAACTTTTCCATCCACCTTGTTCTGCTAACGTCCTTGACATACCCATCGACTGACTGCCTCGACATGAGACCGTAATATGAGACTACGTTCCTTGCTTGTCTTTTTGGCTATCTTGTCGCTTCGATTACCCTGACTAATTTTGAAAAATTATCGAAAGCCATTTCGCGTCTTCGGTGTAGTTTTGGTGCTTGTCTTATTCTCCATGTATATTTTGATTGGCCATCAGTGTGATGAGATCAGGTACTGATCGCTGTTTTTACACTACCAGGTGATAGGCCGTTTAATCTTGTGCCTCATTTGAACACAAGGCGGTTAATGCCCTTGAACTCTGACCACCGACAGTTCCCTTGGTTTTCCATGAACGATACAATCTACGAGCGCGACGATTTCTCCTTTTCCGACTAACATCATACTTATGCATTTCACCGAGTCTACTCTAACACGAATTGCTCGTCTTTTGTTATTGTCTATCTTTCTTCAAGGTCTCGGTGCAATGGGTACGCTCGTGAATGTTCATCGAAATCGTTTTTGGCGTTATTTGTACCCCCTAAGGCTTGCAGAGCTGCCCACTCCGCAGCGTATCTCCCACTTCCAGAATATGATTAAAGTAAGCTGAACGGTTCTCTTTCCCATAATCTTCCTCATAAGGATCGTTCGCCGGTTTTGTTTGGGGACGCCTACGAGTTGGGTAAACGTCTAGAAAGGATGACGTTATACGTTCCAATGAATCCCGCGCGCGATTGGACGCTGAATAAAACCCACATCAGGGTAGCTTTTCGCAAGTGTGTAAGCAGTTCACCATGTACTTTATAGGCCATCATAATTATCTTTTGTGTAGGGTATCATTATAAGTGAGGATGCCATCCGACTGCCCTCTGAGCCGGTTACGCGGGACTCGTCTGCATTCCCTTTCACCATCATTGTGAAAGTGAGTCAGCACTTTTCGAAGTGCTCATTTTTTTATCTGCCTATTTCGTTGTTTTAACCAACGTGTTACCCCTGCTATAATCACCTCTTTTTCACATATCAGAACTTTGTACTTAACTCCTTGTCGCTCAGAAATAAATGAGAATATCCGTAGCTCGGGGTGTGGATGCTGATTTTGAGCGGTTCTCCGAGCTGAGTGATTATTGTGCAGACGTTTCGTTGCCTGACTAGGCAACATCATCAATGCGGTTTCAGGGGCCTGGTTCGCAGTGCCTCATAAGCAATTTCAATGTCCAAGTGCTTATTGATGATGTCGCCTAGTCAAGCAACGAAACATCTGCCCAATAATCACTAAGCTCAGAGAACCGCTCAAAATCCGCATCCTTGTCGCTCTCTCTGTTTTTTGATTCTTTGAGCAACAACCATGTGACAACATTACCCTTGTTGGGTCTAACTATTTCGCTTTGTTTATAGCTACGACATAGAAGGTGTCCGTGTTCTGTTGTAGTGCTCGATCTACTATATCTGTGATCACTCAGTTCCATCACCCCTGCCTCTCAAGGACACGCAAGTTCAGTGTCCAATGGGTGGCCGTACAAAGCTAACAAATACCTACAACAGGCAAGCCGACTTAGTGAATTTTTCGGATGCTGCTCCACTGGCACCATCTCATTGGAGTCCTCATGCTAGAATCCACCTATTCGATCCCAGCGGCTGATATCTCGATTAGTCACTACGCGGCCATGTGCGGTCGTTTGCCAGCTCAGCACTCAATGATCTAACAAACGCGATGTTTGTATTTATCGGAAGCTCCACCTACAAACATATGTCCTTAGTCATAAAGCCCCGGAAGCGTCTACTGTCGAGGCTCTAGTTTCTACTAACCATACTTGTGATCCTATTTATGCAGCACCTACCCCACCATCGGGGTGATGTTATTTTATTTTTTCAGTTGTCTTGTTCCTGCTTTTCGGAGGGATACAGTTTTCTTGCCTCTCTTCATCACAGATTCACTTACGCAGTTTGTTTTGTAGCAATGGGCTTATGCATATTTGTCTAGGACTCACAGTGCCCTCCTTATACATTATGCTTAAAGCCGTTTGTACAGATGTATATAATGCATCACACGAATCTCTGAAGCTGATGAGAGACACAGTGCTTCCCAAATTCAAACGACCTCGCACAGAACCAATCGATTGCCTCGCTTTCCACTTGGCGACCAGTGTGTCACCAGGGTAATACGAGTAATATATAACACACTGTCTCGGGGTAAAAAACATCGTATGCAATAAGAATTGGCCTTTATTCGCACCAAAATGTAGCCGGGTTTAGGTATGCTCAAGTTTAGGCTACTTACATGTGACGAACTGGCCCGCTAGTTGTCAGTAATGAGTGAGATTGGTGAACCAAACGCTGACCGCGAACGTCTCAGTCGTGCCATGATGAGTGCTTTTGCTGTCTGCTGTTCGTTCAACCTAAGACGTCCTAACTGTGAATAGATATCTGAGGCATCGATCAGTTCTACCAAAGCACTGAAACAGATTCCAATGGGCACTGCATTTCAGTGTTGTCCGTAAGGCCTTGAAACGACGACTGACAACGAATCTTCGAATTGGCCTAGAACGTTGGTGGGTAGCAAGACCCCTTGAGTTAGAGAATGCCAGTGCTATTTGGATGAGCCGGATGCTGTTCCAGCTTATCTGGAACACAGGTCTGAGAAAACCATCAGTTAGTGAGACAGTGGCTGAGAAATGTGGATAGGTGATTTATTCCCAGTTGCGTCGATTAGCCCGTTGTGCGAAGCGTTTCGAAGTTCAGCTCAGCATGTCTGCTATGACACTACCGTTCGCTGAATCACTTGAGCCAACGTGGGATGTTGATGTCTTACCTCCAACCTTGGAAGGTATTCGACTTGAGCTCGCCGTGCTTAATCGAAACATGGCTCCTGGACCCGACTATTTTCATCTTTTCTGAATTGTGGAGGTGATTCTTTGCATACCGTATTTGCTGCTCTGTTTGTCTCTTTTGACCTCCCTCTTTGCCTGCGATTCCGGTTGAACTGAATTCGTTCTGCGTTAACTCCGTATCCCAACCGGAAATCAGAAGTTAACGCTTGGAGGCAAAAGCGTGTTGCGGAACCAGCTACCGAAACGGAAACATTTAGTGTGAAATCAGCGGACATTTATAGGTCATCCGAGGATTTTTCACCTATCAGAACAGCTGGGTCAGTTGTCCTGATTCGTACATCAGTGCCGCTGCGAATTGGAAGGGAGGTGCACACGTCGTGTACATGCGAACATTCCAGAAGTGACTTGCTTTTTCGGTTGTAGACCACTGGTTCAACTTGTTTTCCCGTTGGATTAATAGGTTTTCCTGTGAGATTTTACTCTCCCTGACATATCTCCTGAGATCGCCACTGCGATGTAGGATGTTAACCTTGGGTTGGCTTGCAGTCTTGTAGATGGTGTTCTCTGTCTGACCGTCCATCGCCTGGGTTGAAGTGTCTTTGAAGTTATCTCTGGACTATCTGGTGCATCGTTCGGTTTAACCTCACCCTCTCTGTCTGCTTTCGTAAGTTGAAGTGATCCACGATGAGGTCTAAAGGTAGTTCGATTGGCTTCCTCGTCTCTGACCGAAGCATCATTGTGCGTAGCATAAGCATGGTGGACCCAGGTTTACGATCCAATGAGTATATCATAAATGAAATCTCCACGTCTACATTTGATCTCATCTGCAGTCCATGCTGCATGGCCTTTATGATCGCCGCATGCGAGCACTGAATCTCCGGGTTTGAATGTACGTTGCTTTGCTCCATGCCGCCGATTGAATTCTTGCTCCATTTTCTGTTATTTTCTCCGTACGAGGACTCAGGAACTGATGGGATTGTATCGGTGCTTGAGACCTCAGACTATAACGGTTACAAATCTGGCTTAGGGTGACCTCATGGAGTCCTACCCTCTCGATCCAGTTGATTTCAGGAAGATTTAGATTCGGTCTGTCTGTCAGGTAGCATGTTACGGTCTTTTCCACCCCGTTATCTGCGATTTTACATGTGCTTTCTTCAACCAGATTCAGCACTCCGCCAGAGGCGTTGTGATCCACTTGGTCAAAGGCAGCAACCTCCGGTCTTTTGATGCGGTTCCATATGCTCTTGGGAATGATAGTCATATAAGAGGCCATGTCAAACTGCAACCTGGAAGGAATACCGTTGATAAGTACGGTAATGAAGCGTCTGTGAGGGTTGAACTCACTCTGGAAAGTGACAACAACTGACAGGGAGTCTGCAACGGTATTTTGACTTTCTGCTTGAGGCGGAACAGCTTTATGTTCACTGGTCGGGACTGCTTGCAAAGTTCTTTCTTCTGGCCTCGTTTATGGCTATTTTGGTAAATGTGCTTCTTGCATGGTCAGAATCGGGCGAAATGCCACTCACCGCATGATCAACAGGCAATGGGCGGTCTGTTCTGTGACTTCCGAGCGGAACTGTCGGGACTGCTTCGCTTGGAACCTTTCCCCGTGTTGATGATTTCTCGATCATGGCGGTATCATGTTTCAGAGCCATCAATCTTTTACGTTCGGCCGCAAGGGATTTCAGCGTCGTGTCCGAGTTTTCACCCAACTTTGCGAATAGTCTTGTGCAGCTCTCACCTTCCTGCGGGGGCTGTAAGGTGCCGATAAATATGAGACACTTGAATTGGTCATCTGTCAAATAGCGCAGTTTGCAACGTTCACACTCACGGTTGACCATGTCTGCCAGCGCCCCACGGTCGCCTCTATCCCGCCTGACCATTTTCAGACACAGCGAATGCTGAATAATGATAACGACTCACTGAAAACTTCGCTGAGTTGTGACCGCTTCGGTAAGACTGAGATCTCACGGTTATTTTTGCAATATGTGGTCAACGAACCTTGAATGTTCATTAGTGCAAAGCTTACGCAGCAGCAGTAACAATTTCCAGGAGTCGTCCTGACGGCTTAAATCCGTTCTGAGCATATCCTTCCAGCGTCTGAACCACGCACCGAAAGTCTCCGGAGTCGGGATCATAATTGAATTCAGTAATAGAATTAGTGAGGAGATCAACGGAACATGTCTGCACGTCCCGCGAAGCTGTTTCCGAAGACTGCAGACCGAGCCGTTGCGTCGAGATTTCAATGAGCTTCATTTGCACCTCTATTTGTGCCTGGTGTTGCTGTAGCAGCATTTGAAATTGTTCTACAGTGAAATTCATTGAATTATCACGTTTGCCAGTCGCCATTTGTTGCGATCCACCACTGTGCCTGCGATTCCGTTTGAACCGAACTCCTTCTCTGCTAGCTCCGATTCCCAGCCGGAACTCAGAAGCCAACCTTTGAAGGCAAAAGCGTCGTTCAGAACCAGCTAGCGAAACGGAAACAAGTAGTGTGAAACCGACACTTATAAGTCAACGAAGGTAGTTCCATGTACCAGAACAGCTCGGCCAGCTGTCCGGATTGGTTCCGCTAGCCAATGGGAAAATTGGTGCGCAGGTTGGATTGACGCGGACGTTCCTGATGCAAACATTCCTAACGACTTGATGTTTCGGTTGTGGACCATTGATTCCCATTGAATTAAAAGCTTTTTGTGGGAGATTTTACTCTCCGTGACATTAACACGAGGTGTTGCACTGAAAAGGTGGGTTCAGACTGACCGCTGTGAACTATCGTACTCATTTTCATTAATGATCAACGGACATTTTGCGAAGACCATCGATGCATTAGTCTTCTTCCCATCACCTCCAAACTTCTCATGGGTATGATTCTTCGATGACTAACTGGTCATCCTGAGATCAGGATCACTGAAAGTCAAGCCGGCTTCCGCCCTGGTCGTGGTTGCCTCGACGACGTTTTTATTCTTCGACGAGCGTTAGAGCGGAGACACATCTGCAGTCGACTGACTATGTTGGTTTCTCTGACCTAAAAGCTGCCTTCGACTTTATTAATCATGCCAGCTTACTACACTGGTTTTTCGTGAAAGAAGTAGCAGTTAAACTTCTTGCCATTATGAATTGTCTTCACCGTAAATCCCGAGGCCTGGGCTTCGTTCTACAAGAAGCTGTATTTTGAGTTCTGCACAACAAGTGGCGTTCACCAGAGTTGCCCTATATATTCTTCCCTCTTCAATATTCTAATTGGAATGATTATCCATGACTCTGTTCCTTCAGACTCTTCGGGAGTGGATGTTCTGTGAGGTGGTCGACTGACAAACATGGAGTATGCGAACGATATAGCTCTCTATAGGTCTGACGCAATGACTATGCAAGCACTACTGCACAGACTGCAGCGTATCGCTGCGCACTTCGACATGTGCTTTACACCTTCAAAGTGCAACTTGTTGCAGAACTGGACCGATACGCCACCGATTGTATCCATCACCGAACAGCCAATGGAAGTGGTGTATCAGTTCACGTACATTGATAGTTGTCACCACTGGTAATCACATCACTGATGAAGTTACTTTGGGTGTGAGCAAGGCCCTGTAGGTTTTCAAAGGCCCAACCATCTATGGAAAAGGTTGCCAGTGGAAGGTAGGTTGTATAACGCTGTGATAAGACCGCTGTTACTGTGGGGATCAGAGACTTGTTCAGTTCTTAACGCAAACCTTAACTGCTGGACCGTGTTTGACCACCGGTGCTTTCGGTGTATTGCTCATACCGGGTGAGCAATGTCGAGGTCCGCCAGTTGGTTTTTGGCAAGAAGCCTTCTGGTGCCTCACTTGAGTGTTTGCTGCATCTTAATCGCTTACGTGGGCTAGGCCATGTCCTCCGTATGCCTATTGACCGTTTTTCTCTTCGTGCGTTATGCGCTGGGGCTGCACCAAGTTTGGCGAAACTGTGAGGTGGTCAGTCCAGGAAGTGGCATAGAAGCTAGTAGAAATTGACTGAGATTCGTGGTCAGGTTGGTGCATACCGTCTTCTTGGATGGGGGCCTGAGATATTTCCCAGTAGTGATTGGAGACTCAATCAGACATTACGCAATCGCTGTCAGTGGTGTCCTGGGAAGCGGTTTCTTTTACACTTTGCTGTTAGTCTTTATTCTACCCGATTCTTTTTGCGCTTTTCTGTTCAGATTCTATTTTCTTCCTCTCCTAATAGCATTCATCCTTCTTTTCCTTGCCATCGTTATTTATTGTTATCCTGTTGACGTCCTCCGTGCCTACTAGATCCACTGTGCTTCGTTGCTCTGGTCATTGTTGTTCAAAGGAATTGTACTAACCTTGTGAATGCTTGTCTAAATCTTGGACAAGCCTCCTCTACTTTTTTGCATCCTACCTTGAAGGAATCTTTTTCATGTACCTTCTTAAATTAAAGGGAGTCCATAATATATTGTTTTTTAATTCCCATTTACTTATCCTTTAACTTCGTTGACGAACTGATCAGCTCACTTTTGCCCAGGCATAACCGGTTGTATGCTAGGCGAATGCAGTTTCAATATCCTGTCTTGCGAGTATTTGGGGATGTTCTTCCTCCAAATACAGCGATAAGGACAATTCTTGACCTGTTGCCAACTCAGTTTAATTGGCTCTGGGCATGAGCCTCAAGGATTGTCTCCGACAGTTGGATAACACTTCTGTTTCTCTCTATTTCACCATCACGGCTTCAAGCTAAGCAAATTCCCCTGCCAGTGAGAAGCAACCACACGAAAGTCCGCTTGATTTTGCTGACGGTCGCAAGTGCAGAAACGTGCTCGGATTACTTTAATATTCCTAAAACTATTTTTAACCAATTTCAAGCAGACATCCATCTTTCTCTGAGGGCAGTCGCACTAGACCTGTTCCCAACCGAATCTGGGGATTAGAATATGTAGTATGTCAGGGAGTTATTAAAAATTCTCGAAATGGGTTAATTATTGTAATGTGAAAGCGAACTGAACCAATAAATCGGTAGTAGCGTCAAATACATCTCCATTTGTTGACTCGGTTCCAAACTGCAGCTTATGGAAGTCGGCCTAGCCGTTCCATAAGTTGAACGTTTTCAAGTTGGTTTTACCTGCTCGATTTTATCGCGACTTGACATTTCACAAACGAAACGGCTAGGGTTTGAATGTAGCCCTTTTATGCAATATTGCAACTCCTCCCTTAACTGGTCTAAGTGCTACAACGTTTTTATTTTATCACAGTTGCATTTAAGATTCCAAACTATCTTTACTCATGGGACCATGGTTGCGAATGCTTTTAGTGAACATCTGCGGCACTTCACCCGCCTGCGTCAATTCGTCAAGTCATCACGTAAAGACAGTTTGCCAAGTAACCTCTGGAACTTACGACGATTGACTAGATCCCACGCTGCAACCTCTGTTCAGCGCAGTGCCGATTTGAACGACGTAATAGTGTATATCGGTCATGTAATGGATACTTTAGCTCTTGTGTGCTGCACAAACTACCGCAACTTCCGTCGCAGTCTATCGCTTAAAAAGCGATCAGTAGGCAATAAGCAACTTGTGGTCATGTCTACGGTATGTTTTCACGTTCAAATGTCAGGTATTTGTTAGACCTTTTTCCTATCTCACTAAGTCGTCCCCAAATGGAAGTTATCTTATTGATCGAAGTCACATTTTGACCTGTGACGCGACTGCTCGTCCACTTACATCTCAATCGTCGCGATTATATTCCCAGTTTTGTATAGGTGCTACCCTGGTTCACTGGGCCTGACCAAACTTATGTCAAAAGCGAAACGTTGCCCATAAACTATGCCAACCGGTTATTTTCAAACCTTTTGAAATCAGAGTGCTTGATCTATTCTATGAATGTTTTAGGATGGATACTGGGTATTGTTCGCACGAAAACACTCCACTCCGCGGCGGAGTTCGAACTTGTTTGATCTCACTGGGTAGAGAGAACAAGCAAACCGGTCGTGCAATGCAATTTTTCCGGGGGGGGGGTACCACCCAATAATCATCTGCTTGAGCTACCCAAACTTTAATGCGGATCGCGGTTTAAATTAAGGCTGCGCGTTACAATCCATCCAAACCGTTTCAATTGACTCCTCCAACCACACCGAAGATGTTCTTGAGACTGTCCGTTAATATGCCTTTATTTTCAGACTACTTATAACCGTGCAGTAGCTTCTTTCTAAGCACGCTTTTGCGTCAAACCCAGCTTCTGGCTCGGCTTGGGAGCCCTTGAACCTGAGGATTTCAGTCGGAATCGCACAAAAAGGGGAAAGTAGCAATTGGTGACACGTAAAACTGGTAAACCCCAAAAGTCTGGTCCATCAACTCTGTTAATGCGGGACAAGGGATGATTCCTTCGGTTGTGAGGTAGGCGCACTAAATTGCAACTGTCCGGCAGTAAATGTTGGTCTATCTCAAAATGTCTCACCCGGTCACATGAGTGTAGAACGACCGTATGCATGCATGTGGGTACATGTGTACTTTCTAGTGTTATCCATCGTGAAAACGCTGGATCATGCGCGGATGGTTGAGTTGGAGTCAACCTACGGCATGCCACAAGGCAAGTTCACCGGTCGATACATACGCTGTGTAGGGCTGGTTGGATTGGAGACAGCTGTACAAAATGGAAACAGCATTGCCTCATAACCCGGCTACTGCGGTAGAATTGTGGTGGCGCTTCGACAGGCGTAACTGGCCTGAGCAAGGAGTGTGCAATAGGTGCTTCGTGTTATCCCAGGTAATGACGCAAGGGTTATTGGCAACTCTCTTGTAGGCTGGTTACCTTCCACCAGCCTACCTTAGCAAAACAGATATTCATTACAATTGGGCCTTGAAGATATGCAATGTGACGTTTTGATGAGTCTTAGAGAGCCATATCGCCTAAAGACTACTCGCTGCCGTATAGCCTATTCTCCCGTTGCAGGAAACAAGTGTGGTTACATTGCCCAATTTGTTTCAGGCGGGACAATGACAATTCGTGGAAATGGAGAGCGTGCTTATGAAATACAGCGGATACTAACTTGGCTTCTGTGCTTCCAAACGTTACTGATCAGAAATAATTATTTCAGGGGTAGAAGATGCTGCCGCGAACACTACTACCTCATAACGATCCGATTTAAAGTGTTTTATGATATCTGATGTGCCACCGTGAGGCATAGAAATTCGGATTTGCATTTGTCACACGGAACGTGCAAATCATTGTCACGTGTTGCCTTCTTAATGAATGGAAAATCGCTCTCCATAATCGCCTCATCACGAAACGTATCCATGTCAGACTGCGGTAAGAAACGGTGTTGATAGCACCTAAGGAAAATGTATACCACGAGCTCCCATCTAAGGTTGACACCGCTTCAACGAGAATAACTATGCGCCTAATCTCCGCCACTTATAGAACCTACTGCGCTGCAGATGCTATGGTGATCAACAGAACCCAGAAATTGTCGCTACTTTCAGTAAGGGAAGTGGAAACCATCAACGCCAAATCACACTGTACTTACCAATTTGATTGTACCTGCGGCGTCAGGTAGATAAGCAAGAGTGGGAGTGTTTTAGATTCTAGAATGAAGGAACACCTGGTCAAATGGATTCAACATGAGGGCAGCCATACCTCGCCCAATATTTCTTGTACACGCAAACCGCCAGCATCATCGACAAGCAGGCATGTTTTATTAACCCATTATCGGATTGATCCCGGCTCTGCATTTCGGAGACTACGTCATCCCAATCCACACAGCTTGCGGTTCGCCGAGGTCGTGACTACAAGTCAGCTAAGACCTGCCCTGTGTGTGCAGAAACAGTCAGTTGATGACCTACGGATACCACGGTCTTAGGACGATTACCGCCGTTCACTTCACTGCATTTGATTGATTGGTAACACCCATGGAAAGGTATAATTTTTATTTATTGTATTGGCACTGATGAGACAATACAAAATGCACGTATTTACCAGTGATCGTCTTCTTGTTGTGTTATTCAAACTGTTGAAGGGAGCTAACTGTTTTAACAAAAACCAATAGTTTATTTCTCGGCGGGGCGAGGGACTGTGATGGCATAGGGGCAGATCAATGCTAACATGGATGAGTTTCATTAGACCGGTCACTCATGCAAGTGTAGTGTCCCATTGACGCAAGCCGAACTTTGGCGTAGTATGTGAACCGATGGTGTGCATCCACTCACACGGGACTTACACTTTGCGACCATCTTTAGTAACACGTCATGCCCTAGTTACCTCGCTGGCACGTGTTCACCTGTGGCCACGATTCCCGGCCGCTATGCCACGTAAGGACAGGCTCTCAGGGCTTGTTACAAGTGTCCATTCAGTTATGCACTTGGCCGCTAGCTCTTTTCACTAATTAGCCCTTGCTTCAGTCGAGCGGTGGATCAGGTGTCTGTCGCCACCGTGACAATGAGTTCCTCGTTGCATGATCCCGCGTGTACGTTCGGTTTCGGTCTGCGGGGTACAAGGCTTGCATGCGTGACTTGCCTGCCGGTCCGATCAATGCGCCACACATACGATAGCTGCATTGAGTTTTTAGACCTCAGAATGTCCCGTTTTGAGCATGTAGACGGAAAAAATCAGAAATTTAGTGGACTTTAGTGGTAAACACCTGTATTTTGTCCAATTTGGTAGGAAAACCATGTTTAAACGAACGTGTAACATGACTACCCAATTGGAGAGCGATTTTCCATTCATTAAGAAGGCAACACGCGACAACGATTCACATGTTCCGTGTGACGAATGCAAATCCGCATTTTCTACGGCTCACGGTGGCACATCAGATAGCATAAAGCACTTTAAATCGGATCGTTATAAGCGAGTATTGTTTGCGGCAGCATCTTCTACCCCTGAAACAATTATTTCCGATCAGCGACGTTTGGAAACACAGTAGCTAAGTTCGCAGCAGCAGAAGGTACCTTCGCTTATCTCGCTATATTTCATAATCACGGTTTCCACTCCATGAATTGCATCAGAAAGTTGGTAGAGAAATTGTTTGAGCCGAAGTTTGGTGTGCCCGCACAAAATGTGTGACAATAATAATAATAACAATAATAATAACTGCTCTCGTGTTGCCATTGGCCAGAGATAAACTTCTAAAAATCTGAAGAAAGTGAAATTCGTGTGAATATTCACAGATGCCTCAAGTCACACGGAAGTAAAAGTGTTCCCACTCCTTGTGAGATATTTTGTGCCGTCATTGCGTATTGAGGTCACGTTATTAGATCTGCAGTCACTTACTGATGACACATCCGACACCAGTTTTAACTTTATAAAGAATGTGTCTGAACAAAATAACGTGACCATAAAAGTGTGGGGTTTTGTGTTCACAGCATCAGCACAAATTTCGGTGGCCTTCAGAGATGAGGATCAATGTATTTGTGAAATTGAAATCTTCGACTAGAGAAACACTTATGGGAACTAGTTACGTGGCTCACATTGTTCACAACACATTGTAAACTGCAGATGACTTTCGTCCTAGTGATGTTGAAACAGTTGTGGCGAAAATATATTCTGACTTTTGCATTTACACTGTTCATGTTGAAGAACTAAACGAGTTCTGTGAGTCTACAATCGTGGAATACCAACGCATTTTAAGATACGGGAAAACCAGATGGCTTTTATATACTATCAGTGGAAATAATCCAGAAAGTCCTTTCAGCGTTGCAGTCCTACTTCTGTCTTGACAGAAACGTCCTACAGGATCATACTATTTCTTTGAAACTCCCTGCTTTGAGCGGTTGCCCTTCTTTATACAGTATCTGCTATTTTCCACGCTACCGTACTACTGAGCAAAAAAAATTTCAGCATTATCAAGTCAAAGTAAGCTTTATCCACCCGTATGGGTGTATTTTTAGCATTTTTACACCGACCCTGCAGCTTATTAGACAACAATGCACCACTGAGAAATAATAATTAAAAGCGGTAAACAAAAATCGACATCTTCATTCGAGCATGCGATCGCAAAATCGCAGTTTTACTCCTGTTGTGTCTATTAGTAAGCCTGATAGAAGAGGCAGTATAAAGTTTCGATACGACAAGGTGCGAAAATATAAAAATTTAAATTTTGTTCCCTTTTATCGTTAGCTGCGATAATACTAAACACCTGTTGCGCACTCCTTGCTCAGGCCAGTTGCGGCTGCGCAAGCGCGACCACCATTCTACCGCAGCAGCCGGGTAACGAAGTACCGCTGTTTCCATTTTGCACACCTGTCTCAGCTCCAGTCAGCCCTACACAGCGTATGTATCGATCGGTGAACTTGCCCTGTGGTATGCTGTAGATTGACTCCAACACAACCATCCGCGCATGATCCAGCGTTTTCACGATGAACGAGGCTGGCAAGTACACATGTAACCAGATGCATGCATGGTTGGCGGCATCCAGTTTCGGATTTGCCTCTCACTGTGGCCAGCCTCAGAACGCCTGCGCCTATAGGGACCATGGTTGTCTTGCGCTGCACCAACCACATACCCCATATCCAGTGTAAACCCGAAAGAATAAGACCGTGAGGCATGTGGATGAGAGCCACGTTTCATCAACGGAGCCGGCCCACACTCCTTCACAGGCAAACAAGCACGCTGTATTTTGGAAATCAAGCGCACACAAGGTGGTGGTTAGACCGTAGTCCGCTCCACACTGAGTGCATGGAACCACTCTTTGAGCTTAGCACGGCCACAAGGACCGTGCACCCCGTCTCCTTCAGCAACGACCAACTGTCTCCTGGAGCCAGTATGGACGAGGCAGTGGGTAACAGACAGGTAGGCAACTTGTCAACATGCACATCAAGCGCAGCTACACCAGAGATGTCAAAACCAGATGCATGCATTCCGGTCGTTCTACACCCGTGTGACCGGGTGAGACATTTTGAGATAGACCAACATCTACTATTGGACAGTTGGCAATTTAGTGCACTCTACCTCACTCTACCTTTGTCCCGCATTAACAGAGTAGATGGACCAGAGTTTTTGTACTTACCATATAAATGCGGTGCGCTTTTCCAAAGGACCATTCCAATAATTTTGGAGGGTCATTTGATGTACTCATTGTGTAATTGGATTGCGACGCGCAGTCTGTTTCAGGTATGGTTCTGGTGATCGAATTGATCAAGGTTCACTTCAACACGAATCGCAGTCCCCATTGAAATTGCGCGTGGAAATTTATTCAAACAACAAACACTTCAAAATGACCCTGCAGTCAGTCAGTAACGGTTGTGTCCAACACTGCTCGTCGCCACCCGGTGATCAAAGAGGTGGAGCTCCCAACTAACATCCCGATGGTCCTGTCTTCAAACCTTGCTGTTACTACCTGATCGAAGTAGGTTTAAACACGTAGTGGAGTGCAGTGTCTTCTGCCTGGCAGCACACAGTTTCCATGGAATAGCCATTATTGCAAACACCAGCGCACATGCTCAGAAAATTGACACTGCTGTTTAGTTTACAATCCTTTGTAACAGTTCATTAGGACCCACGGGTTCAACTGCCTTCTCTTAAACTCAATCTCTGAATTTATCTGTGATTCTAATTCTGGGTGCGTTTTCACTATCTTATTGAAACGCTGGGACGATAAGTTTTGAATGCATTTCAACCATCAGGATAATTCCTAGAAAGAGTGCGACTGTTCCGAAAACTTGCCAAAGGTGACCATATACCTCCCAAACAACGAAAAGGAGCAACCAATGATGACGCAGTTTCACAACTCAGAGAGCTGTTTGATGTACCATCATCACTATACAATATTCGCTACATGTCTCTGGAGATCGTCAACCGGGACAAAGACGATTTTGGGTCCGTAGCAAACATAATTATCCGTGAGTGTTATCTCTTCAATTTGTACTCTTTGATGTCTGTCGGTGCTTTGCGATCCCTGCAACGCACCGAAACCCGGTCAATGTTTTTCCATTCGGATGCTAACACAGACACAACCGTAGTCCCTCACGTCAGAATGCAAGCGATTGCTAAGTTTGAACCATGACACTGCTCTGATAAATAACTAACTGCTTTTTATTCTCGACTACGCGAGACACGCCACAGAGGCATGATCGGGAAGGATTTTTTCGCACAACCATACGCATACTGGTACAAATGCCTAACGAATGATGGGGACAGTCCGGTTCAGAGATAAAAAAAACAGCTACTGTCTGCCAGTAGGTAGTATCTGACATGGTTCTACGCACTCAGAAACGTCCAAAGTGCCATTAGGAAGAATTCTGAAAACACCCTATCGGTAGAAGTGAGAATGTTCCACTTGAGCACGCCAGAAATACCGGCACAGATCGTTTGTCAGTCGTGACAGCTTTTCACAGTGTATTCAAATTCTACCAGCAGTTCATCATCGCACTTGTCAACGGGGTTACTTCAAGGTTGCAATTTGATGCAGCCTCGGATACAACTATTATTTCCAAGCACACCTGGGACCACATCAAGAAACCGAAAATTGTGGCCTCAAACAAAGTGACACAACACGTTTGTCGGCGCTTCAATCATAGCCATTACCCACGAAACCGCGATGCCGTGTTGACGTCGATTTCACAAGCCCGATCAACGGCCTAAACTATCTCATTGCAGTCTGCTCCTACAGCTAGGCGCCTGCCTTGTAACCTGGAGGTCGCCGGGTCGAATCCGCTTAGGTGCGGGCGATTTTGCAGTATACCCGTGCTACGCGGAACTTGTGATCACGTAGTGGCGAAGAGTCGGTGCGGTGTGCCGGCGTACAGATCATAACTACTGCTACAGCAAGTGACCTGAGGTGTTTCTCATGGACAACACAGTCGTCTATGCCATCGTGTAAACACTACTACAACTCTACAACTGGCCCAGCTATTTAGAAATAGTCGTGACGGAAAACGGCAAACGGTTCATTTCGGCAGCCTTCACAGAATTTCGCAAACGATATACCATCCAGCATGCTCATCAACCGCCATTCCGCTCACAATAGCCAAGTGGAGAGATTTGTGGCACGTTCAAGCACGATCTTCCCAAATCAAAAGGGAAGGGACACATAGGTAACGATCAGGTCCACTCCAAACCCACTAGAACTTAACAGAATGGACTTAGCAGAGATTTTAGTAGGTATGAGCTCTTTGATTTCTCTCAATGACCGGACAGCCCAGGAATCTTCAGATAGTAAAAGGAATCGAACTTGAATAAAAATTAAATCTTTTACTGGTTCCTCTCAGCTGCTCACAAGCCAGATTAGTCTAACCCCAATCCAGAAATGCACCGTACAGCCGTTTCGTGCTATTGTTACTCGTCAGTGATGCGCATTCCGTGCAGTGAAAGTCGTACCCTCGGAAACCGGCCACTGTCCTCTGCAGTGATAGGAACCTGCATGGTAGTTGAGAATACTTTACGCTATATCCCAGTTAGCTTGCAAGACGGTCTACCTCCTTCCCTCATGGCTCACTGGCATGAGCTGCTGGTTAGTTGGCATAGGCTGCTAGCAGTTATAGGTTTGATCCCCAGCAGGGACCGAGGGAACGCGCATCACTAACGAGCACCACTAGGGCGAAACGATTATCTGGTTCTTTTCTAGCTTATGCTTAGACTTATCGGGCTTGTGAACAGATGGGATGAACCAGTAACATACCATCAAGAATCCTCCTACTCAGGGAAAATTAAGTCTCTTGCGTTGTGTTATGCACTCGCACTGGACTACTGGGAAGAGCACGATGCATGGACAACGGTTAGGGTCACATGCAAACTCAGTGATCTCATTCCGTGCTTCTTTCCTCACAGTCTTAATCCCGATATGCAAACAAACTGCGGCCAAGGTTGTACGGGCTAATAATAGCAATGCCAACTGAGCTGCCCTTGGACTTACCTGAGAATAATACCGAATTACTGAAGGACGCAGTAGCTAATTACCGTTAGCCGAGCACTGTTGGCTGGTATGTTATCTTTGCCCCCCATTGCGACCTGACCTTAATGTGATGCGATGGTTTACGTACTTCCGTGACCTAATGAGCTGCTCTAGGTTGCACTTTCCAAATGCATTCAAATCCACGTATACAATACAGGTCAATGATTAATAGTTGGACTAATTCGGTGTCACAGTCCTCTCCGGAAGTTAGGCAGAGGTCAGTAGTCCTCTTCCCTTAAAACCGAACCATGAGAGGTAAGAAGTTTACAGGCAATAATCTCACCACTCGTTTGACGTATATCATGAGCGCCACGCTTCCTTCCTGAAGGTGGGAGGGCACCGGCCAGTACTCAATGGTTTACTACCGCCTGCGTCAAGTCAGGCAGTCCCTGGTCCAATTGGTGCAAACCCGCCAACTTCCAGCTGCGGCTGGCCGTGGTCGCAGGTGCATAACATGCTTAGCGATATCCGGTTCCGGATTTGCCTGCCACTGCAGCATCTATGGAAACAGTCACAGGACGCCTGCGCGCACAGAGAAACCATGGATGACTTGTGCTGCAACACCCACTAATCCATCAACACAATTCATATCCAGTGTAAACCCAAAGGAATAAGACTAGGAAGCATGTGGATCGGAGCCAAGTTTCTTTAACGGAGCCGACCCACATCCCTTCAACATGCAGAACAGCAGCATTCCTTTCTAAGTAATTTGGGAATCATGCGTACCAGACGTACACAGGGCGCTGGCTCAGCCATAGTCCGCTTCACACTGGATGGGACCACTCTTTGAGCCTAGCAATGTCAAGGGGACCCTACACTCCATCCTATCAAGCGACGATCAACCATCTCCTGGAGGCAGTGTAAACGAGGTGGTTGGTAATAGACAGGTAGGCACCTTGTCATTATTCACATCATGCACAGCCACACAAAGAATATGAAAAACCAACACAATGTTTGATGAAAAATAAACACGCAAAATTGCCACGGAATGTGCAGCAGAATAATGGTACTATGCAAATCAACTAAAGTTGTATACTTTTTATCCAGGTTAAGAACTAATTTTGGTACAAGTCGGTGTAGCCCAACTACGGCGAAAAAGCCTTGTGTATGCAACATAACCTCAGCATAAGGCGCAGGTGCGTAGCATACTACGGTCGTTAAACACATGTGTATTGTCCTAAATCTTCAAAAGGCTGCGTGGGACATGGCGAGCGGATTTCAATAGATATCTGAAATCACATACTCGAGCTGGATTTGCTCCCCACGACTCTGTGGGTCAGACTGTTGAGTCAAAGGCAAGGCACCTCGAACAAAATCCCTCTCGGAATGGGCAGTCGGAGGTTATCGCCTGCTCTGTCGATCACGTCGACAATTCTCCCTCTTCTTCCTCTTCTTATTTTTCCCCTCTCAACTCTTCCGTCTATTGAGCAAGAGACTGTCGCAGACTTCGCAACTGCTGCCATCAATACATGTAGATCTTCCATCAAATTAAGGGTCTCATTTCACATTGGTTCTTTTGACATCCTCACTCTAGGTCAGATCGGCCAGCAGGCAGCACTGACTCTCACTCTCCACTCTGGGTATTTCTATAATGATGCGTATATTTCTCTTTAAATGGGAAGCTGCGTCCATATTTGGTGCAGACCAAATATGTACAGGTAGTACCCATGCTCTTGAATGGTCAATGTGAAGTTGTGGCGCATAAAAAGCAACGGTATATTCCTCGTCTGTGCGAAGTACTGTCCAACTGGATACTACGATTCTCGGTATACGACAGAATCGCAAGGAACAGTCCTCAATCCTTTTGGTGGACATGGCTAATTGGTCAGTTAGATCTTTCGGGAATATTGTGAGGTTTTAAAAGATAACAAGTGTAGATGTATAAAACGTATAAGTGAAGTAATACAGTCATTACTGGGACCGCCTGCTTTTGGCCTGCTTCTATGCGGGTTATTCGCCCAATGGATTTCACCCGCACTTCCATACCCCATTTGGCCATGTGCCGGTGTGGCTTTTAAAGCAGGTAAGCCATCACTTATGTAACTCATCTTTAGGGCTGTGTTTTATGTCTGTATAGTGTGGACAGTCAGGACACCTGACCCGTACCATCTGTTGGTTTTTTGAGTAAAGGACTTTTTTATCGCCAGGGAACCAATGGCACTGCGCCTTGCATGGGTATACTTAGTAGCTTTGGAAGCTTAAAATCCGTCACCTCAAGAAATCGACCCAGTCGTGTTCAGTGGTGAAGTAAAGGAGAATATAAAATATGTGTGCAAGAGAGACCGGTTAAATTGTACAGGGGAGGTGTCAAAAACGGATGACTGCTTGAAGTATCGATATGCTAGAAAGTTCTAAAAATATTTCAAATTCGTCATTTGCTTGCGTTCGAAAAGTACAGGAATTACTAGCACTGAGAAGTGAGACTTGTTCTCTGATCCTGGACTGTCGCCTCCGCGACAGAAAAGGTCATATGTAACATTACAGTAGGAGGTTAAAAAGGTAGTCATAAATAAAAAATATATATGAATAGTGGATGCCTCGATTGTGCGCGACCCGAACTGTAGGATTAATCCGATCACATTTGTTGTATCCTCAAGAAGGGTTTGCGTTCAATCCAATCGGGGCAGCCAAGGTGTGTAGGGAATGATATCGACTGGTTTCGTTAATCGCTCCGCAATTTGTTTATTGATTCCTCCGGACAGAAAAGTTAGTTAGCATTGCGGAATAAGGTTGTTTTATAGCTAAACATGTGCTAGAGGTGGGTGGACTTCGAAATCAGAGAATTTTGTCCTTTTGTATATGGCCATCGGTCCTTCCTCATACAACTTGATTATACTTACGTCTATGTCGGGCATATTCTTCACTTTATTCACTGTCAATTCCCTGTTAACTAGAGTACGAAAAACACTCTTTGAGTCACACGTTCTCAGATTCTGCGGTAGTTTTTCCCACGTCACTGCCTAGCAGTTACGAAAGAAATTTGATCTTAAGCTAGTTCTTGTCTTTTCGATTTGTAACGTGCTATCTATTCTTTATATTGTACTTGAGGGAAGGTTGAAGTACAACCTCAATGTCTGAGGTAAAGACGCGTTTATGGATTATATCAAACATGAAATTCAATTTAAATTTTAGTCTCCTTAACCAGAGAGGTGCTATATTCATCTCAGAGCAACTGTCATGTTTGCTGTCTCCGAAACACGCATACAAGATGACAGCGTGGTGACGAATCTTCTACTCCCTGGTTATGATGACGATGGCTGCACTTCGCGTCTCTGCTGATACTGAGTCAATGTTTCAAGGCATTTATGGTGTTGTTATCGCCCACAGCAAACAAAGCAATATACTCGAATGGATGCTGATAAACAGCCGCAGGTGTGCGGTTTGCTTTTGAAATCGTATTGAGGTTAATAACCACCGTCTGAAGACAATGTATTTTTTCATCGTCTCCGTTTGTGCTCCCTCTATTTGCACTTCAGATTTTGTCAAAGACAACTGCGATCACTTTTTTCATCTCTTCTCTTCATGTCGAAGAATACCTGACATCGTGGTTGTTGCTGTTGACTTGAATGCCCAATTGGGTCGCCTTTCATACTAAACAACACTTGGAAGGCCACTTCTAGGCCGGTGCACGCCGAACAGACAATAGTGAACTATTCCAGTTGCGTTGCGCTGATCACAATCCCCAGCATAGCAGTACTGTCCACCACCACAAACCTTCATATCACATGACCCGGCGCCCACCAAATTCGTCAATGATCTGGACAAAATTGATCATAAGTGGCGCATATCAGTTAAGAACTGTTGATCAGTTTGGAGCATTGCCTGGATTCCGATCATGCCCTAGCGCACGCGCACCTGGCACTCACTCTTCCAGCTTCGAAGAAGCGCCTAACCTCTAACCGTCTTACCTTAATTTGATCTCGCAGTCTGCAGTTCAGCGATCTCATAACGAACTGGCCCACCGATTGTTAGTGATGAATGAGGTCGGTGGACCGAAAGCTGACTGCGAACCTTTCAAGTGCGCCATGAAGAATGCTTCTGCTGGCTGCTTACGCCCTACTTGAAACCTAACTGTGCTTAAATCTCTGGTGCATTGGTCAGTTCGATCGGAGCATAGAAACAGATTCCAGTGGGCAGCGAGTTTCAATGTACCCGTAACGCCTTGAAACGACGACTGACAAGGAGTCTTCGAATTGGCTGGAAACGTTGGTGAGTGTCAAGTGCCCGTGAGTTGGAGAAAACCAGTGCTATTGCCAGGTGCTTTTCTAGGTCATCCGGAATACTGGTCCGAGAAAGTCATCACTTATTGCGACAGTGGCTGAGGAATATGGACAGTCACGTCGACTAACCCGTTGTGCAGCTCAGCATGCCTGCTGCGACACTGCCGCTTGCCAAATCACTTGTGCGAACTTAGGATGTTGATGTCACTTCTCCAACTTTGGATGATATTCGACATGAGCTCACCTTGTTGAGCAAGAATAGGCTCCTCTACCCGATGACCTTCTTCCATCTTTTCTGAATCATAAAGTTGCTTCTTTGTTGACTAGACTTGCTGCTCTGTTTAACACGATTTGTTGCAACAAGGAGGTGCTTTCATATTGTCGACTGTCAACTGTTGTGCCCTTCTTCAAAAATAGTCAACTGACATTGCGTAAGTCATCGAGGCATTAGCCAAATTTCAATGTCCTCTAAACTTCTCACGGATGTGATTCTTCGACGACTTACTGATCCACCTGAGAGTCGAATCACAGAAATCCAAGCTGGTTTCCGCCTTGGCCGTAGTTACATCGACCACATTTTTACTCTTCGATAGGTGTCACAGCAGAGCCGCATCTACAGACGACCGACTTTTGACTCTGTTGATCACGTTAACTGTCCCACTAACTATCCATAAAGAACGTGCCAGCTAAACTTGCCATCCTGAATTTTCTTTATCGTAAATCACAACTCCTGGTTTTGTTTTTTGGCATGTTTTCGCCAGCATTGTCCTATCTGTTCTTCCCTCATCAACATAGTGATCGGAATGATCATGAATGACTGTTCTTTCTGAATCTTCGATAGTAGGAGTTCTCTCACGTGACCGATTGACAAAGCTTGAGGATGCAGACGACCTAGCTCACCTTGGGTCTGACGCAGGGGCTATGCAAGCACTACTACGCAGTCTGACGCGTATTGCTGCACGCTTCGGCGTGTGCTTTGCACCTTCAAAGTACAAGGTGTTATTGCAGGACTGGACCGATACACCACCGATTCTAGCCATCACCAAACAGCCAGTGGAAGTGGTTGATCGGTTCACTTACCTTGCTAGTTGTGTCACCACTAGTGGTTACATCAGTGAAGAAGTTACTTTGGGTGTGAGCATGGTCGGTGTGTTTTCCGGAGGCTCGAACACCTTTGGAGACGGCGGGATATCAGGCCGTCAGTGAAAGATAGGGTTTATAACGCCGTGATAAGACCGGTGTTAATGTGTGGATCCGAGACTTGACCAGTTCGCAGTGAAGACGTCAAACGCTTGGTTATGTTTGACCACCGGTGCTTGCGGAGTATTGCTCACGTATGGTGGGAATATCAGGTGAGCAATGCTTAGTTTCGCCAGCTGATTTTTGGCAAGAAACCTTCACTCGAGTGTTTGCTGAATCTTAATCGCTTACGTTAGCTAAGTCATGTTTTCCGTTTGCCCGTTGTTCGGCTTTCTGTGCATGCATTATACGCCGTGGCTGCACCGTTAGGCGAAACCGCAACGTGGTCAGTCCATGACGTGCTATAGAAGCTTGAAGAAATTGTCTGAGAGACTTGGTCATGTTGTTGCGTGTCTTTTTTCTGGTCAAAGGCCTCTGGACGGTCCACACCAGTAGTTGCAGACCCTCTCACACCTTACGCAGTCGTGCACTCAGTGACATTCCTGTATTCGATTTCTTACGTCTAGCTTTTAATCTTTATTCCACACTGATTAGTTTCGCGATTTTCTGTCCTGATACTATCTTTGTATTCTATTTGTAGTTGACTTCCTCTTCTTACCGTGATTATTAGTTATTAGTCTGTTTAATTAACTCGTGCTAACTGAATCCACCGCATTTCAGCGCCTAAATGTTAATTATTTAACCGAAATGAACTGGTTAGTCCAGACGATGTACCAGTAAGTGGAGAACAACATCCTTGGGACTACAGGTCAATCTAATGCCTTCCTTTTACGCCGCATTTGCTAGTTTATGAGGTTGGGTGTCCGTGGGATAGTGCAATCCACTTTCCGTGTCTGTTATTTTACATCGGAAGCCAATTGGGCCAATATTGTTCATGGGGATCGTCCAGTTCCTTCCCGGGAACTTGAAATCTGCTATACCTTGCCTGGATATTTTTTCGGCTTAGCTGAAATTATCCTAGTCTGTTACTTTTGTCACTTCATTTAGCTGTTCCGAAGACCGTGCCCATGCGTCCAACTAGAAATGTTACTTTTCGGGATATTTTATCTTCTCAGTCGCGTTCCTTCATAATGGCGAAGCATTGTATACCAGCAACCTAATGCTCATCCGTACAATGATTGCAAATCCACAGACCTCAAACATCCCTTTAGCATTGGCGACACCTTCAGACACAAGCAGAAGCAGCGAAACATTTGCAAAGCCAAGCAACAGCTGCTCACGGCTATACGCACACATAAATACATTCATGTAGCAAACATATGATACTCCTATAACAATCCTATTGTACTTTCCTTGATCACCTGTTGCACTCTTACCATGATCATACCTGTGCAAGCATTGCATCGCCTAACCGAGAATAAAATTTTATTTGTTTTTTATTTCTTTACAGTTTTGTACTAAGGCTGTTAAATTTGGATGTTGGATGGAATTAGCCACTTGCAGGAAACCATATTGTTTTCGGTCGGAATCGCATAGAAATCGGAGATCTACTGCTGTCTGAGCCATGAAGCAACTGGCTCTGACAGTCGTTGCTTTGTCGTTGCCTCCGCATATTTTTGTTTCCACATTTCTCCCATTGGACATTTGTCTGTAATTTTGTTTGCACCTTTATCGCTTTTTATTTTTTGTTATCATTTTGGTGGTGCAACTATTGGCAACCTGATCCACCTCCTTTCCTTCCTAGGATGCCATGTGGTTAGCTGACCACGTTACATCGCGAGTGCACATTTTTGATTTGTGGCTCATGCTAACTCCGGTGAATAGGCATCGCTTCGTGCATATACGATCACGTCTGTCGATCCCTGAGCAGCTTATCCTTTTTTATTTTTGTCGCGAACATTGTGGTTGTTTCGTGTTCTTCCATAGCACCTATTAGTGTGTCCAGATCTGAGGGAAGACTTGTTAACTATTCTAACAAAGCCAATCCAATCATGCGCTAAAACCTGGTATATCCTATTGGTCACGTCATTTTATATCATTGTGCTCGGCTTATGCCCGGGCATCGTCTTGACATATTTGAACTTCAGTTGACTTATCGGAGGATATCCAAATGTGGACGGCAAGTTATATTGTCGGTGAATCGATGGGAAATTTAAGGATTATCCTGCAGCTGTGCGTATAATTAATGCATAACCAAACTAGAGGAACTGCTTTACTTAATGGACTTGAAGTCGGTAGAATTTCGTCACATTTAGACTCACTCAGACGGCCGTCACACACCCCGAAAAAGCACTGTACACGCGTTTCATCCCTTCGGGAATCGTCAACGGGGAACATTCCATCGGATCTTGCTAGGGCTCAAACACGCAACTCGACAGTTGCCAGTCCGTGATTGAGACCACTGAGCTACGGGGGACGGCAACGACCATCATGAATAAGTTACTAGTTGTGATATAGCGCCATCATCATCATTATACACGTCAGCTAGAGGTGGGAAACACCTCAGCTACTGTGCCGCAATATATAAATGAAAAAGGAAAATAGATACAAAAGTTGCATGCCAACTGAGCTACCAGCAAGGGATAGGCATCGTTCCGGTAAGCTACCAGCCGGCTACTAGGCAAAAAGAAAAAAATTATTGTGTTTTACTCTAAATAATGAGATCGTAGGTGGAGGGGGAGGCCAAAAGGGTGGGGAGGGACAAAGAAACTCACAGCACAAACGCCACTAAGGTCGGCTCCTTGCCATGGCAGCAAGTGTATCCAGCCAAACGTGTTCACCGTCTTTCGGACCCCAACCAGGGAGCCGAGACGCTCCAACCGAGGCCAGCACAAAAGTGAGGGCCTTCATTCTTCTTGACCAAGTCATCGCTTGGCCACCACTCCTCTTCTTCCAACCACATCCCCGATGAGCAAACAACGCGCGTCGTGGAAGTCGATGGGCTGGCATGCGCAACACGTGGCCCAGCCATCGGAGCCTGGTGCGTGAAATGACGGTGCTGAGCGGTTCATTTTCTTTTTCTGTGCCGTAAACAAGGCGTCGAACACGCTCGTTATTCACGCGGTGTTCCCACCAGATGTGAGCCAAACTGTGAAGGCACCGATGGTCGAACGTGACTAGCCTCTTCAAGTCCGCCGATCTCAGGGGGCAGGTTTCGCAACCGTTAATGCCATGCAGAGGACAGGGTAGTCCACTCACCAAGCGACGAACTTTCCAAACTTAAACTGCCAATTGACTTACGGCGTTATAAGCAGTTTGGTCTGCTTACTGATTACAGAGGATTACAGAGACGATATTTGTCGCTTGGATAGATTTGGCCAATGGAAACTTCTCGTTGTAGATTTATCTTTGTTCACTACGCTCTACGCCTACTGATGGATACTTATTCCCTTTCCGTCACCCAATTGTCTCATGTGATTTGTGACTCGTTCGCACTTGTTTTTGCAATCCCAGGTCGACGACGTTGCAGATGTGCCCGTTCAGTGCCGCATATTTGGATACCAGAAGCTGGATAAATTCACCTGCACCCAGCCACCAACGGACGTATTCAAACCACTCCATTTAGACGATTGGGAGGCGGATTTCCCCGAGTCCGAACTTCGATCGCCTCGCAATTGACTCACTGCTGTACTTGTGCTATACACGCTTTACAACATGGTTTACCTTTTTACTCTCTCATCTTTCACATTAACAGTCACGCATTAGCGATTTCCCCCGTTTATAGGCGTTATTCAGACCTACTTCAAGATACTTGTCTGCCGAAGCTCGCCGCTCAATCAAAGAACCGTTTCGCATACAACGCATCGATGGTTCGCCGGCGGAATTTAAGGTTAGCGTCGGCGCGGCTTTTAACACTGATGGGCAGTGCTTTTGTTATCACCGGCTTATACCCTCTGGACAGCCCTGCAATCTGGTGTGCAATTAGATTATTTACCATTATTTCCTTAAAAGATACTTTACCCGTTTATTTAAAACGCCAGTTATTGCGGTATTACCTGGTTCAACACTGTCTAGAGTAGAGTAGCTTGGCCCACCCTGTGACCTCCAGGTAACCCTTTATTTTAAGAGAGAGAGGTGTTCCGGAGAGAGCCTACAGTCAGCGATCAAGCCGAGAGCAGTGGCGCAAAAAGTGGATCGATTTACAACTAGAGATCGAACTCGAGTAGAGATCAAAATGCGAATCTATGCGGGATCAGCGGCAAATTGGATCATGAACTTGAACCACTTGAGTTGTGTTAACTAATATTAATTAGCATCTCCAATATTGTTGTGTTAGTAGCTTCCCACGACCTATTTATTGTGCCATGCCCTCATACAATAAAAAATCCCTCCGTCCGGCTGGTCTCTGGCGTTCTCATTTCGTTGCGGGTTGAACTGATTGGAGGCGGTACAGCTAATTCAGTCAGGTTATCCGCACGCTCAGCGGAAACCAACAACAGGTTTCATGCGACGGTCAGCTGCGCGGTAGCAGCAGGTTAGTTGTACATTCAGCGACAACCACAACAGATCTACTGAATCGAAAGCACTCTTTAAGTCGAGTAACACAGCTATTGTAGCTCTACGGTATGCTTGGCGCTGCTCTAACACCTGCCGCAGAATGAATATATGGTCTATACAGCCGCGTCCTGGGCGGAAACCTACCTGCTCTTCCCTAATCCGAAATTCCCTTTCCGCAGTGAGTCGACAAATGAGAATCAAGACCAGTAATTTTGTCACCACTGACGGTAGGCTAATACCCCCTGTGGTTAGCACAGTCTGTGCGACTGCCATTCTTGTATATCTCCATTATAATTGATTCACTCCAGTCAGCTGGGATGGTTTCATCCTTTCATACATGTTCGAACAGAGTTAGTGCTTTGCAGAATGTGATGGTGACTAAAAGCTGGGGCGAAGGGAATCGCCTGCCTCAGTGCGGTCGATCAGGCGAGCGGACGAGGGAGTTTTTAAACACCCAGCCAATTGTACTTTGCCTCAGACTTATGCATGGAACGTTTGTGTGCTGAGCTCGTGTGTTTTCTTTCTGTTGACGCGGCATTGTGAACCAGGCCCACAACATGGTGACGGAGGAGAAGAAGCTGATGCGCCGGAATCTGGTCGCTTTCGGCGGACAGCCGTTGATCCTGCTGCCAACTGCTCTACAGATGACGAAAAGTACGCTACCTGATACTTGGAGAATGTGGAAAACGAAGTGGACGGATTTCGTCACTCTGACTCAGTTGGATTCCTCTCCGATGCTTTACCAACTTGCTATGTTCAGACACGCTATTGGCGATGAAGCCAGACGAGTACTTGAGACTCTGGATCGCGGTGATGCAGAGGAGCAGAAGCCTCAGATTTCGGAGATAATCAAGAGATTTGGCGATTATTACGCAGGTCAAGCAAATGAAACGTACCAAAGATATCTGTTTTTTGGTCGCAATCGTTACCGGATGAGTAAGTCGAGACCTACATTACAGAATTGAAAGCTCTGGCGCGAGCGTGCAACTTCTGTAATTGTATGCGGGACTCTGTGGTACTCGACCGCATCGTATTCGGTATCCGAAATGACAACCTCACTTGACGCCTTTTGAGGCAGAAACACCTGTCTCTAAGTCAGTGTGTGGATATGTACCTTAGCGAAACAACAACGTCATGACAGTTCCAGAATTTGCGGGCTAGGACGACAGAAGGACTTTGTACAGTATCGAAAACCAAGGGAGCCCTATCTTTGCCATCCGAGAGGCAGTAGGCCAGCTGTCAATCTTGTGGTCGGAACCATCCAAGACGAAAGGAGAGTTGTCCAGCTTGGGGAAATAACTGTATGAAGTGTACAAAGACAAAGCATTTCGCTCGTTGTTGCAGATCGGCTAACATCAGTGCGGTAGACAAGGAAAGTCAATACGACACACAGGAGCTCTCAATAAGCAACATGGAACATTTGGAGGGCAGAAGTACACTTTTGCTACACTGTTAATTCTAGGACGTCCAGTTCGTTTATAGCTCGATTCGGGAGCCACTGTCAACATACTGCCCGAGAGACATTGTGCTGGAGTAAAATGTACAGAAGCACGTAGTTGTCTCAAAATGTGGAACGGCTTGATATTACAACCAAAAGAAAAAGCTATCGTGACCGCTTTCAACCCTAAGGACGGAATGGAAGACCAGCTTGAATTCATGATTGTGTCAGCAGATCTTATGCCCATTTTGGGCATTGATTCAATCCAGCGCCTTGGTTTTGTTTCATTTAACCATGATCGTTTTGTTTACTCGTGTCAGGTTGTTCCAGATGTTGTTGCTTTCTACCCTGCTGTGTTCGATGGGATTATTGGGAAATTCGATGGATGCGCTCATTTATCATCAAATGAATCTGCTAGGCCAGTAGCAATACCAGCTAGAAAGGTGCTCATAGCATTGTGCGAAAGACTATTAGAAGGACTGAGGTGTTTGTCCAGTTTGGGCGTCGTAGTTAAGGTCAATGAGCCGACAGATTGGGTAAGCCAAATGTCAATCTTCACTAAGATATCTGTTGATTCGCATGTGCGTATCGACCCTACACCGCTCAATGCCTCGCTCAGAAGAGAGTACCATACCCTACTGACAATAGACGACATGCTACCAGAGTTATCAAAGTCAAAAATGTTCACGAAAGTCAACCACGCTTTAGACTTCTGGCACGTAGCACTTGACGAATTGTCTAGCTATTTGACTACATTTGGAACGCCTTTTGGACGTTTTAGGTGGCTTCGGTTTGAAGGTCTCCACTGAGATATTTCAGGAGCGGCTGCTGCAAGCATTGGACAATCTGTCCGCAGTCTTTCGTGTAGCAGATGACGTACTAGTTTTTGGTGCTACTCGGGAGGAACATGATCGTCACCTTCACCAGTTTCTACAATGCTATAGTGAAAGAAACCAAACGAAAGCATAAAAAAGTCGAGCTACGGAAAAAGGAAGTAGCATTTCATGGCACGTGCTGAGTTCAACAGGGTTGAAACAGGATCCATAAAAAATCTGCGCGATAAACGAGATGTGTCCCCCCACAGGTGCAAGCGGAATGGTCAACTACTTGAGCCGTTTCCTTCCACGACTGGCCGATGTGATGATACCGATTCGAAAGTTGACCCATAATGGTGAAGCTTAGCGCTGGGGATCTGAACAAGATAATGCCTTAAGAAGATCAAGGGATTAATTACAAAAGCGCCTGTCCTTGCCTACTTTGGTCCCACGCTCTTACTCGGGATTCAGTGTGACAGTAGCCAATACGGCATTGGAGCTGTGCTTATGGAAAGCCGCAAGCCTGCCGATTTTCGCAGTCGCACGGTCACAGAGGCCGAGCGTCCTTACGCACAAATTGAAAAGGAAATGCTGGCGCTGATTTACGCCGTAGAACGCTTCAACGATCATACCTTCGGCCGCAAAACAACTGTCTTCACTGACCACAAGCCTCTTGTATTCATCGCTAGTAAGCCACTCACTGTCGCTCCACGCCGCCTGAAAAGGCTGTTCATTCGTCTGCAGAAGTATGACTTGGATATAGTCTACCGACCAGGATTCTAGATGTATATTGCGGGCACCTTGTCAAGGGCGCACCTGTCAGACACGCCTCAACGGAAAAAAGACCCGGATTTTGTCCACGCAACACAGCTAATCTCGGTCGCTAGGGACCGTTTGTAGCAGCTCCAACGGTGCACGAAGAAGGAGGAACAGTACAGGCTCCTGAGACAGACGATAATAGACGGATGGCCCGAAGACAAGAACAAATTGCCCAGTGTTAATTCCGTTCTTTCATTTTCGCGACGAACTCAAGACGAATTAATATTCAAGGGCAACAGGATAGTAGTTCCGAAGGCATTGCGACATTCAATGCTGCAGGTGGGGTACACTATGCACATTTGGAAATCAACTTTTGTTTGGTAAGAGCACGTGAGCTGATGTTCTTGCCAGGAATCATTAGCCAAATACGTGATTACGTAGTAAATCGTTTAGCATACAGGGCACACAATGTGCGCCAGCCGAAGGAGCCAATGATGCTTCATGACGTTTCGGATAGGCCCTGGCAGATGAACGCGTTGGACATTTTTGTTCACGACGGGAAGAGCTATTTGATTGTGGTCGACTATTTCAGTGACTACTTCGAGCTTGATATCCTTACGTCAACCTGCGCGCAAGCCGTTGTGAACAAGTTACGATGTCAATTCGCTCGACATGGAATTCCGAGGTGGTGATTTCCGACAACGGGCCGCAATTCATTAGTGCGGAATTCCGCGCTTTTAGCAATAAGTGGGATTTTCGTCATTGGCTCATCAGCCCGTACTACAGCCGTTCAAATGGGAAGGCTGAGTCAGCGCTGAAGGAGGCGAAGAAAGTACTTACCAAAGCCAAGGTGACCCACGAGGATCCCTACACAGTGTTGTTGGGGCGAAAAAATACACCGTCTACCGAGGTCGGAGTAAGTCCGCTGCAGTGACTATTCAGTCGCAGAACTAGAACGCTGCTACCGGTCGCTACAACGCTGCTACAGTCCGTGATAGCACCGGACGCTTCTGTGCACAACCGACTACGAAAGAGAATGCTAAAACAACATAAGTACTATGATCGTGGATCGAGATGCCTGCCGCCCTTTGCTGTAGAAGAAGTATGTTTGCAACCATTACCAGATTCGGGAGAACGTTGGCGGAGGGGAGTGATTGAGGTCGCAGGGGTGAAAGGAGCTACGAAGTCAGGATAGGGAGCAATATCATTCGACTGGATCGGGTGCAAATTAGGAGAGCACGTAATGGACGGACTCCGCAAAGCGAGGATCGGCAGCAGCAACAAGAAAGGGTACCTGAAACCTCAGCCCGAGATAGCAAGCGTACGCGCAGCGGAAAACCGTACGGAACTTATTGCAACAACATAGTAAGAAAAGAAAAAGGAAAGGATGTGATGGTGACTGAAAGCTGGGGCGAAGGGAATCGCCTGCCTCAATGCTGTCGATCGGTCGAGCGGACAAGTGCGTTTTTAAACACCCAGCTAATTGTACTTTGCCTCAGACTTGTGCATAAAACGTTTGTGTGCTGAGCCAGTATGTTTTCTTTCTGTTGACGCGTCTGGGTGAATTAGGCACACAACACAGAGGACCTCACCTCCATCCTTAAATAGTGCAGGCGGGAGGTAATCCGGACCAGCAACACGAAAACGATTAAGGGCTGTGATCGCGTTTCGGGCCTCGGCCTCCGACGGAGGCTCTAAACTAACCGTCCATGACTCGTCCTGCATCACCTGAGTAGGAAGAGGTCCGGGAGCAGGGGGCCAGCTGTACTGCTCTTGAAAGCGTTCGCCCAACGAGCCATACAGCGCTCCTTATTGTTAATTAGAGAACCCGCTCTATTTCTAATTGTTTCACTGACGCCTGGTTTCCTTTTACTTGTGGTGCTGTTCAGCTGGAAGAGCTTGCGATATTCCCCTACTGTGCCTCCATTTCTTTAACCCGACTGGTCCACCAGGCTTCCTTGTCACCGCGCGGGCTCCACTTTAATTTCCCCCTAATAGTCCTCCTGGTCATATTGTGCTCAGAGCCAGCCGGGAGTTTTCTTCTGCATTCCAACAGATTCACTGACCTCTCCGATATCCAGTGACTGGTGCGATGACGATTGATTGTGTCACAAACGGATGCTCCTGCGTCGGGCATGGCGGCCGAGATCCTATTCCACTGAAGCTCATTGTCATTAGGACAAGACAGCGAAAGTTCGGTACTCAGTGCTTCTTGATAGGCTTGTCTGACCGAGAGCTGAGACAGTTTCTCAGTTGTCAATCGGAGGAGACGCTTGGCGCGCCTCCCGGTAAAGTTCACGGAGAAACGACACAGTACTAAGGCATGATCAGACTCGACGCAGGTATTCCAGTACGAGTGGCAATCCACGATGGAACCACGCCACTTGTAATTTACGCAATGTGGTCAATTTGGGTCCATCGCTGGCCAGCTACAGGAGGACGCCAAGTAGCACTTCGGCGCTCACAGTGTCTAAAGGCGTTGCTACTAAGAAACCACTGATGCTCTGCATACAGTTGCAACAGACACTCACTGTTGTCAGTCGTTTCGGAGTTAAGCCCGTAATTACCAACTGCATGTATAAGGTTGAGGCGTCCTTACTGTGATTCCTCTGGATTGTCCTCCGCAGTGGTTGATGGCCCCCATCGGACATGGTGCGGCTACTCAACTAATGGCACTCTCGCATTTGGTTTCTTGCATTAGCTGTTGGTTTTCTTTCTTGAATAATGTTTCTCACTTTTTGCATATTCTTCTGTGTCCCGTTGGTATTCTACCTCATTTCCGGCAGTCGCCATATGTTTTCCTGGTGATGCGATTCGTGTTAAGTGGATCCATTGCACCTCGGTGGCGAAATGCTAATTGTTTACTTGAACTGAATTGAACTGAACTATCTCCAATCAGTAACATTGGCCCACACATTCGTGTTTTATTAGCAAGTAATGTATACGATGCTTTCTACCTTTTTTGCAAACTAGTGATGCTACTCAAGAGTACTTTACTTTGGCTCACTTCACTTCCCAACCCTTGTTTGTGGTTAAACTTTTGTCATTTCCCTACCACGTGATTGTGCAGCATAGCTTCTCGTCGGTACTTCGGGTATTCGTGACCTATTTTCTAATATTTTTAACATGCCCAACTCTGCAGTTTTGCATAAATCCACTCGCGCTCATGAAGTCAGAATCGTGAAGAGAAACACATTTCTGTGAAATCGAAGCTGCATTGGCTGAACGTGGTGGTTCTCTAATGACGGAGGTCAGTTGTTAGAGAACCACCACGTTTATTGGCGATCCACCCTGCGGCAAGAGTACCTTCCTTTCGGTGGATCGATAGGATAGGTTTGCTCTGGATACTCCTTAATGTTATACGGTTGCCCTAAGCGCGTTATTCGGGCAGGCTCCTGTCGCCATTTACTTTTTTGTCCGGTGTAAGACAAGTACTACTATCGAGTGGCCCTTTAAAAACCAGTGTCAGTCGCGATCGAAATCTGTTATACGTGGAAAAGGGACCATTTCGTGTTGTGCACAATGTTCAACCGGCATTTCGTCTAGCTCTTTTCTAGCCAGCATCTTGCAATTGTTGCCCGTACTCTATGCTAGATTAGGCGCACTGAAGCTCGCTCGCCTTCTCTATCAGCTGCTATCCTCATGACCACTAACATCTTTTCGATTTCGCAATAGACGAGTCTATGAATGTGAATTTTTCTGACTCATGTGTGGAGTTGCTTCCAGGTGATCGGCTTCTCTACGATATTGCTCTGGCCTGTGATAGTGTTCATACGTGCCACACAGGCTGGATAGATTAGCATAGAGTTTTCTCCAGGATTGGCCGAAACCAATTGCTGCGCCTACCTAAATATTACGTATGTTCCTCGAATGTTCGCGAGGGTGTCCTAGGAATAGCGTCAGATCATCAGTAAAATTATGATCATGCTAACGCATGAGTGAGATGTGCTCAGTAATGTTCGTGTTAGTAAGGCATTCTGAAATACACGGTTTTGCTTGCTGCTGTGTTTTATGCATCAGCTACCTAGTGCTTGGACCATCTTGGAAGGAATCGTTTAGTGATTTTCCCGATTTCCGGTCCAGAAGCTTTTCAAGTTTAATGCGGAATGTTCCTGCATTTGTACAAGGCCAGATAGTGGGTGTTAGGCCATTCCACACAACAGCGTAGCTGACGAGAAATTGGGTCGGATAGTTAGTTAGTTAGTTTACAAATCTTGTTGCGTAGATTCCGAGTAAAGTTATGTTGCAATTTTTATGTGCTTAGATTAGACTATGTCCTTTGGTTTGAAATTGTGTAGGTGAGTCAGGTTATGTTTTAGTCCTCGCAACCAAAGAGGCTTGAAGTTAAGTCGCTGGCTACACTGCTGATAGCTCAAGTTAAATGATTTACTGAATAAACCTTTAGTTGAATGATCTCTGCAGGTTTTCCAAAGCTTACCTGTCACCCAAACGCATGTTCCCATTAGTGATGATGCAGTATTCAAGGAGAGGAAGTGGGTATTACACTGCTCTCCGAGCTGAACGATTACTTTGCAGACATTTCGCTGCCAGACTAGGCAACATCGTCTGTGCAGTTTTAAGGTCCTGTTTCGCAGAGCATCGTAAGCGACTTCGAGCTCTACGATCAATAAGCACATAGTTCTCGAAGTCGCTTACGAGGCTCTGCGAAACAGGACCTAAAAACCGCACTGACGATGTTGCCTAGTCTGGCAGCGAAACGTCTGCAAAATAATCGTTCAGCTCAGAGAGCAGTGCAATACGGACATCCACATCCCGAGCTACGGATATTCTCAACCATTTCAAGGGCAGGAAGTGTGAGTATTTTGTAAGATGTATGGATTTCATGGCATATGTTATTCATAGATTGTTTGGCGCTTTCTATTTGATACACAGCCTGCTCTGAGAAATTGAAGTTCGAAGAGTATCGAATGCGTAGATCGCAGTTAGACAGTTTCACACAAATGCGTTCATTATTCCATTAAGATGAGTCTTCAGGGACCAAACATCCGCAGAATGTGATGCGTGATTTAATAGCTTCGAACTTCATCAGCCATATGTCATACCATTTCTCGAGTGAATCGAGGTCTTCTTAAACCAACAACATTGCTCTGAAGTTCGTCTCGTCGAAATTTATGAACAATCTTCATCAGCGAGCAAAAATAGACCCTCATGTTTGGTGAACATCGTTATATCGTTGTTATAGACTAAGAAAAAGGAAGGATCAAGTATGCTCCCTTGGATGACATCTCGGAAGTTATGGTTACTCAGAATGACTATCTAGTAATGCCCATTTAGCTATGCTCTCAACCAACATAGTAGTGGGTCTCTGATTCTAAGTGGCTAGATTATTTCACTGGCCTCTTGTGAGCTACATGGTCAAATGCTTTTCGCATATCCAGTAACAATAACATAACTGCTTGATTTGAGCCAATGAATTCCAATGTAATCCAGTTAGTGCAACTGACAAGTTGTGCGGGAATGTTTATCGACGAACCCATGCTGGGATTTGTTAAACAGTTCTTCGACGAGAGATGAAACTCATGATTCCACTTTTAATTAATTTTTCGAATAATCTAGCAATGATGGGTTTGTGATAGATAGGCTGATAATTAAAGACCTTCTGTTTGGCCCCCCTTTATGATGAGGAGCAATAAACGATGTTTTATACTGATCCGAATAATGGTCAGATTCTAGCATTAAGATGAACATGTTTAGCAAAATCAGCGATTTTTCCGCCTCCTCAATTTATTTGTAAATGGGGGATGCCATCGGAATCCTGCTTGAGCGAAAGCCTAATGGATTTCACGGTGTTTTATCTTTGAAAGAAGAATCTCGGTGGTGTATACGACGCTTGTTTTTGTAATTTCCGGGAAGGAGAGTGTAATATCCGTTTCTAGGCTCATGGATGCAACAAAAACAACTAAACGCTTCACACAGCGGAGGAGTCGTTAATGTGACACCCTTCCTCATCGATTACTCCCTTACTCGCAGATGCTCTAACTTCGTTTGACGACGGAGTAATTTTATTAGTTTCTTTCCATTGCTTAACATCTATAAGGCGGTCTCCTTCTTTTGTATTCACATCACTTGTGAACACTTGACACAAGCGATTGATTCGTGCAACTGTAATATTAATGAAAAGTGGTTTTTTTATTTCGTAATCAGTTTTTTTTTCTTGGGCAATTTGAGTCTCACCTGAATCCTCAGAACCAGGAATGACAAGTTTATCTCCTGGGACTAGTAGGGCCGTGGTATAATAGACCTGATAGTCGAACTGTTCCAATGCAATGTAGATGCTAGTGGTGGGAAAAAAGCATCCTACGTGGTAGTACCCTCAGTCAATCCTTTGGATAGTGTTTTTGACTGCTGAGTCGACTTTGTTCTTCATTTTGATGTATCTATTTCATAGTATCCTATGGCCACTGCCAATGAGATTGTTTATGATGTCAGTTTGTGCGTTGGGGGTCCCCAGCGTGAATATTAAGTTTAGTACATTGGCCGACCTAGCTGGTCTAGTGAACCAGTGAGTTCCGCCCCAAACTAATACTCTACTAGGAATCTCTATGCAATGATGAGGATGGTAGTGGTGACCAAGTGATTTGATAAATTGAAGCCACCCGCGATCATCTTTAGTCCGCGGTTAGACCGATTCGAAATCAAGTACCAAGGAGACTGTAGCCATATCCATGGCTGTCGCTTTCGGGGAGTTGTAGATGGAGCTGAGAAGTATCGTAATACAGGCTGAAACGGCTGATAGCCAAACGGATTCCGGGGCATTGTTTAACTGTGGGTCGTCAAGAAGCTCCGCTGTACATTTTCGATGACGATATACATCCACCTTTCTTTGTGATGCGAGCTTTTCGGAATGGGTGGTAATTTAGAATGTCGAAGTGGAATCCAACATATCAGAGTGTGGAGCGCGACTAGTGAGGGGTGTGTGTTGAAACGAAGACGTACAAGTAAATCAGAGAAATTGTGGATCGTCGCGGGCAAAAGAGGTGTGGTACACAAAACAGCCAGATGAAGGATGCGTAGTGGAGAAATCTTCCTCCACCGATAGGTGAATGACGAGGCGCAACAGAGCGGCGTGCTAGCGAGCCATCACTAGGGAATTGCGCAAATTGGACCCGAGTTCCCATGCTCGAACTGTTACAATATGCAGACGTTGGTTCTCCAATACATACTTACACCGCGTCGCGTTCTCAACAATAGGCGTACCATGTTTCGGGGTCGGAGAGTACATGTGGGGCGCTTAGATGAATAAGCATACTTAGGAAATGCAACTCGTTGCTTACGGATCTTGCATTAATTAGGGTAGTAAAATTCGTTGAGTATAGAAAGGCTTTCCGATGGGGTCAAAGATGATAAACCTGCGCTGGCCAGCCTGGGTGGACGGGAGGGACTGAGGTCCCGGGGCCAGGTTTGGATATACCTGGTATTAAACTAATCATGTAATGTGGATAAACTGCAGAGAAAGTGAAACATAATAGCCTACCTCTGTTGGTTGTGTTAGTAATGGGGATGGATGCGGAGCAACTTCCACCTCTAAAAAGGGCCTGTAACACTGTTGGACTGTGAGGGGCTGCGTGGGTGTGGCGTATTTTAGGTGGTGTCAGGTTCTCAATTTCTCCGATTTTCATTCCTTTGTTTTGGAAAGACTGGAAGCTTATAAGTAGGCTGGTGACACGGGTGATTAATTCTACACTCCGGTCTGTGCCGAGGAACGACCGACTATTTCTGCTGGGTGATTTCAACACGATGCATCGGTGTGGACAGATGTTATCGGTTCGCATGGCATTGGTTCAGCGAATGCGAACGGTGACAGGCTGCTCTCATTGTGTGCCATTCACCGCCTGACGATCATGAACACTCGGTTTGTACTAAGTGCGAGTGATTTAGCAACTTGGACGCACTCACGGAGTGGCCACGCTCACCTGCTCGACTATGTCATCGTACGTCAGCGTGATATACGTGAAGTGCGCATGACACGTGTACTGCATGGAGCTGAGTGTGGCACTGATCACAAATTGGTGCACACCAAACTGCGCATATATTTTCGTAAATCTGTGTATTGCACTCCCGCCGTGAATGGGCGTAAATTTAACATTCTCTCCCTCGGTACTGTGGCGAAACCTTTTGAGCTGGAGAAGGCGATGGCTGCACGCCTGTGTGATGTGCACTGCATAGCCACCGTGGGTGACCTGTGGCACCACATTTGCGACCAGGTGACAGCTGCTGCCGAAGAGACCATCGGGCGCGCAAACTGTAAACGGCCTGATTGGTTTGATGAGAACAATGCGACGATTGGCGCATTGGTGTTGGAGAAGAATGCAGCATTTGTTGCACATGTCGCAGACCCCAGCTACTTGTGGGAGAAGAGTACGTTGGCAGAATTCGACGACGACTGACCCGGAAGCTCTGTCGCATTAAAATTGCATGGTGGCGAAGCAGTTGGAATGCTACGCCGAACGCTGACAACACAAGGAATTCTTCGACTCCTTGAAGGCAGTGTATGGACTGAGATTGGAGCCGTTGAGGACGCTGATCGGTGGTAGCTCAGGCGCTACGTGCACACAGACTGCAGACTTCATCCAAATGTCACGAAAACACTTTGGCTGTCTCTTGAACAACTGTTTGGAGATTGACTGGGCTACATTGAACGGCGTGAAGCAGCACGAGATGAAGACGTGTCTGGCGGACACACCGACTCTGGATGAGACGCAGAGAGAACTTTCTCAGCTGCGAAACGGCAAGTGTGCCGCTGTCGACGGGATCCAACCTGAAGTATTGATGCACGACGTACCCGCGTTGGTGACTGCGCTGCACCACTTGGTGCAACGCGTGTGGTTTGAGGAGGTGGTGCCTCCTGAGTTGAAGGATACGCTCTTGTGCTACCACTGTACAAGGGAAAAGGGAGCAAGCAACCTGCCACAAATTATCGTGGTATCAATTTGCTGAATTGTGTGGACTAAGTGATTGCCCGAATCCTGCTCAACCGCCTCGTCAGGTTGTGGAACCTAACGTGGCGGAAGAACAGTGTGGATTCCGTTCGGGTCGCAGCACTATATATATATATATATATATATATATATAGTGTTTGCGGCACGTCAGTTGCAAGTGAAGTGCAGAGAACGGCACCAGCCATTGTATTCCTTTTTTGTTGAGTTCACCAAGGCATTTGATACGGTGAACTAGGAGGCATTGTGGCTGGTGTTGGGTATGTTTGGTTGCCCGCGTAAGTTGGTAAGTTTAATTGAATGTCTGCACAGTGGTATGCGAGCGAGGGTGCAGCTGAGTAGAGAGACCTCGGATGACTTGCAGTTGTCTCTGGTGTGAAGCAAGGCTGTGTCTTAGCTTCTGCCCTGTTTAATATATATCTTCATTCAATGATGTGTTTTTGATGCCGCTTGTGCTTACGTTGTTCGTGTGGAGCACCGTATTGATGGTGGGTTTCTGAATATCTGTCGTTTCGATGCGAGAACCCTAGTCTGTGAGATAATTATCCGTATGTTGCTGTTTGCTGACGACTGTGCGTTGTTGTTACACAGCGCGGATAAGACGCAGCACATGACTAGTGCTCTGGCTTTGCCAGCGGCCAAATTCGGGCTCACCATCAACACAAGCAAAACTGTCTGTCTCTTTCAGCCTTCATCAGAGGTGCACTCTGCAATGGTGCCACGAATGAGCATTTGTGACGAAGTACTGTAAATTACCTCCCGCTTCTGGTACCTTGGGAGTGTGATGTCGAGTGATCAGCAGATACACAGTGAGCTTCGTATCCGCGTGTCGAAGGCAGCGGTGTCATTCGGTAAGCTAGAGTGCCGAGTGTGATATAGCCCTCTGATTACCGTTGGCACGAAGCTGATGGTGCACAAATCCATGCTTCTATCCGTCCTTCTATTTGGCGGCGAAACGTGGACGTTGTGCCGGCGGGATGTGTAATATCTCGAGTTGTTTTTTTTGACAGTGCGACGGATTCTGCGCATCGGTTGATGCGACAGCTGCAGATACGGAGGTA
Organism: Dicrocoelium dendriticum; assembly: GCA_944474145.2. Lineage (NCBI taxonomy): Eukaryota > Metazoa > Platyhelminthes > Trematoda > Plagiorchiida > Dicrocoeliidae > Dicrocoelium > Dicrocoelium dendriticum. The sequence goes on from OX104063.1 coordinate 57,860,648, forward strand.
CTGGGTCGAACTAGAATGTATGCAGTGGACTGCATACTGTTGCTGTGACACTTGAGATGACTTCGTCATGTGTGGCATATAGATTCGACGCGGATACCGGCGCAGCTGTTATATGGTCATCTGAGTGTTGGGAAGCGACATGCGGGGAAACCGAAGCCTCGTTACCAGGACATAATCAAAGTGAGCCTATGACGTTCTAATCTTGATTGCAGGTCACGGGAATCGAAAGCGGTTAATCGGGGTGCATGGCACGTCCTGACCACGGATGCAGTTGCTGAGGTGCAAGAGAAAGTGCTCCTGCATGCAGAGTATAAGCGGAAGTTGCGAAAGCCACATTCGCCGATGGGTTGTACTCCATGGACATCGAGCGCATTGTGCTGTAGCACATGTGGTCGCGAGTGACTGAGTCAGGCAGGCCTAGTGAGCCATGAGCGAGACCACTCGGGACCAGTATCGAAACAACGACGGGTCCTGGTGAGAACGTTGGCAGAACCGGCGCAGCGTTTGTAGGTCCGCAGCATTCGCTTTACTTACCGTGTGCTGAGTTTCTTTATTTCAGGTGGTGTGTTTGCTATCTTGTCCTGATGCTTCTTTTACCTCCTTTTTCTTATCTACCTGGTTAATCTTCCATTAACTTGCACACGTCGATTAAGCTAATTGTTGTTGTGTTCGCTAACATTTTCACGTTTGTGGTATTCTAATAAAATATATTTTCTGACATCTTGCACTTATCGCGGATTTGTTGATAACATATTTATTACACGTGCTCATTTAGCATAGATTTATGTCAGCATTTCCGTATGCTTTATTCGATCTATATTATTAGTTCTCATTTCTAGAGATTGCCTGTTGTTTGACATCATCGGTGTGGCTGTGCTTGATGTGCATGTTGACAAGTTGGCTATCTGTCTATTAGCTCGTCTATACTGGCTCCAGGTGACAGCTGGTCATAGCTGGAGAAGACGGGGTGCACGTTCCTAGTGGCCATGCTAGGCTCGAAGAGTGGTTCCATGCACTCAGTGTGGAGCGGACTACGGTCCAGTCACCGCCTTGTGTGCGCTTGATTCCCAACTACAGCGTACTTGTGTTTGCCTGTGAAGGAGTGTGGACCGGCTCCGTTGATGAAACCTAGTTCCCATCCACATGCCTCCCGGTCTTATTCCTTCGGGTTTACGCTGGATATGGGGTGTGCGGATGGAGCTGTGGGTGGTGCAGCGCAAGCCACCCATGGTTCCTCTGTAATCGCAGGCTTTCTGAGGCTGGCCACAGTGACAGGCAAGTCCGGAACTGGATGCCGCTTACCGTGCTTGCGATTGGTAGTTTTTATGAAGAGACATTTGTCCTGGATACTGACACGAAATGTCACGTTGCGCTGCCATGGCAAGGCGTTGATGACACGGAGCTTTTAGCGCTGCCGAGCTTCTCTTAGCCGCATATTTCGCGCAAGTAGCAGTCGTCGACATCCGCTCGCAACGTTGGGACGCCCTTTGCAATCTGCATGTTCTGTGTTATCTTTATTTGGCTCTCATTGATCAGTTGCTCGCTGTCTTTAATACTCTCTGTAGTTGTTAAATCGAGTCAGTTTGTAGCGCTGATACAGCGCTCCGACCTACTGTGTCTACTACATTCGACTGTTATACATTAGGCGTTTAGCTGCAAACTGAGACAAAGTTAATTGGCGTTACCACTCCTACGTTTGAGTGGTTTAGTTCCATTTTGATAACTGCGGTTGCCTCTCTTTGTGTGCCCTGTTTTGTGTGGATTTATATGGTTTTATCAACACCGGCTCCCGCTTTTCGGCATTCACAGTTCCACACTGAGGATGGATTGTTGCAGAGTTATGCGATCTGACTTCTCTTTGAACTGGGTGAACTCACGAATAATGTGTTGCCTGTGCAAGTAGCGATCTGCCGGCACTTCGCTTGAAAATTTGATATTTTTTGGCAGCATTGTCTCGGTGTATTTTTTGTACACTGACATTTGCGCACGACCTCGGACATCCTACAAGCACTCAGCGTTGCTCGACGTGATGCGGTAGCCAAAGGAGTCTAGGTTTTGGCTAATATTCTGATGGTCTTGGGTTCCAGCCTGCTATCTCCACCTGATGAGCTCAAATGAGATAGAAACGCGTGGTAGTGTGCAGTGCGTTCTGTCAGGCAATACCTAATTTATATCTGCTTCGGCTACGGTCTCGGTGATGGCATTGTCCAAGCTTCACTTCAATGTGAATCGCGGTCTACATTGTGATTGCGCGTCGCAATCTATTCACACAACAACTACTTCAAAATGATTTTCTAATCACTCAGTATTGTCGTTTTTACTTTGTCCTGACTGAATCTTTCTGGCATGTTTTTGATCTGCAGTTTCTTTCGTGTACCTCTGACGTGATTGAGTCAATTAGCTGCTCTGCCTTTCCCCCGTTGAACAGGTTCTAGATTTTTCGATAGGTTGCTGATGTGGTCCAGTGAAACTAAATGACTTTTAAGGTGTTCAACGAAAGGCATTACTTTCTTCATTTCGTCGAGCGCTGATTGTAAGAGCAAACTTTAGCGGTAAGTTCTGATGTGAGCTCAAAGCCTTCGGAAGAACAGTCTAGTAGTTGTTTCAGGGTATTATATTTTAATCACTTGACCAGTGGCACAGCGGATACATTGCTCTCAGCTTGTCGAGTGTGTTATAGCAACCTAGGCGTATCAGGGTTAAGATTATTGTTTTATGTAGTGACAGGGAACGCGATAGTAACTAACATGCTTTGACTTTGCCACCGCTGCATTACACGCTTGTTCATTTCATACGTTCATTGAAATGGTACTCATGGTTAGGTGATTACCGGTGTGACTTGTACTCCTTCTGACGGCCCGGAGGGTTGTTCGCGGCAGGGTGACTCAGGTCGACACAAAAGCAGAGTTTGTCAATCGTTCACAGCTAAGTGGAAATTGGCCAACCGGTGTAGACAGCTGTCTGTTTCTTCTAAGAATATGCTGAGCCACCAAACCGGATCACAAAAGTCTGAGGAGCTTTTCCTTAACTCATGATGATAGCGCGTCATCGTGCTCACGCTGAACAGGAGATTATACAATGTTTGCATGCGTTCATCCCTATTGCGCACTTGTGTGGTCCACTGAACTGACGGATGTAAATAGGCTAATTGTGTCTGACCACTTGTCTTCGCAGCCTCGCTTCTATTTACTAGGAACACTGCTTGGATGAGGAACACGTTAACCACCTTTTTGGCACAGGAATAGCACTTGAACTACTCCCACAAGGACTTGCTTGACATGCGTTGTTTGCGCGACCGTGACCTGGTTGTACAAAGAGGAGAGGGGGCCAGTCGAATGTTTGGTCAACAGGAACGAGGACTCTAACTTCAAACATCACCTCTGTTGGTACCTCCCGGGTTAGGATTTGCAAGATAAAGAGTACGTCCAGTTGAAGACATTTGTTGATGTCGCGAAGAGCCCATCTTACTAGAGCTTGGGGTATGTGTATCTTTTTCCCTCCTCTAACCGTGATTTCTTCCCTGGCGCTTTATGAAAGACCATGGATAATATACTTGCTTCGCTTCATGACCATCTGATTGGATTGTTTTGCCACACAGTAGCTGAGACGTTCCTCACTTCTAGCCTATGGTGTAGTGAATATTGAATATTGCGAAAATGCAGCGAGTAAAGTAACGTCCGTGTAGCTACTTCTAATATTTTTCAAACAAACCTACCTATTATGATGGTGAATATCCTCAAAATCTCAAGTCGGAAGAGTGCGGGACCAGGTGTTTCTTAAACTCCGGTACCGACTTTGCTTCGACTATCATCATCATCATCATCATTACACGTTAGCTGGAGGTGGAATACACCTCAGCTATTGTGCCGCAATACAAAATAAAAGAAAAGGAAAAAAAACAGTGGCACGCCCGCTGAGTCCCCAGTAACGGATGGACATCGGTCCGGAGAGCTAACAGCTGGCTGCCTAACAGATGAGATCGTGGTTGGGGGGATACTAAACAGGAGAGGGATGGATAAAGGAACTCACAACACAAACGCCATTCGGGCCGGCTCCAAGCTATAACATCAAGTGTGTCCAACCAAACTTGTTCACCGTCCTTAGAACCCCAGCCAGGCAGTCGAGATGCACCAACCGACGCCAACTTCGAAGTGAGGATTTTCATTTCTCTCGACCAAGTCATCACTTGGCCTCCCCTCCTCCTCTTCCAACCGCACCCACAACGCGCAAACAATGCACGTCGCGGGAGTCGGTGTGCTGGCATTCGCAACAAGTGGCCCAGCCATCGGAGCCTGGTGCGTGATGGTGCTCAGCGGTTCACTCGCTCTACCTGCACCAAATACGCGACGTCGAACACGCTCATTGCTCACGCGGTGCTCCCACAAGACATGAGCTAAGCTGCGAAGGCAGCGATGATCGAATGTGACGAGTCTCTTCATGTCAGTCGACCTGATGGGCCAGGTTTCACAACCATATAAGAGAGTGGAACGCACGGCTGCGTTGTAAACTCTGCCTTTCAGGGCGAGAGTAATGTCGCGTCTGCGCCACAGGTGGCGGAGATTGGCAAAAGCACCTCGAGCTTTTGCTATACGGTTCGTAACCTCATCTTCAATCCCACGGGTGCTAATATAGCTGCCCAGGTACTTGAATTCCTGAACGACTTCTAGCAGATCACCACCAAGCGTTAGCGCAGGGTTGGGTCCTTGCCAATCTTGGAGAAGTACTTTGCATTTCGATGGAGCAAAGCATAGCCCAAAACGACAGCCAGTGCTAATCGGTCCAGTGCTGTTTGGCATGTTAGGAGGCTGTCACAGATTAGGGCAATATCGTCCGCATACTCCAAGTCAAGAAGTCGCTCACCAGGAAGTAGCTCCACACCATCTAGATCGTGTCCAGCGAACGCTGTTTCCATGACTTCATCAATAGGGAAGTTGAAGAGGAAATGTGACAGCGGGCATCCTTGTCTCACACCGCTGGTGATATTGAAGGGTGGCGAGAGTTTGCCATAAACCCTCACCCTGCCCGAACTATGCGCGTACAGTGCTTTGATAATGTTTACATATTTATCAGGCACACCTTTCCTCAGCAGACAGTCCCAAAGGGCACATCGATCGACCAAATCGAAGGCACCTTTTGTGTCAAGAAACACGACAACGGTGGGTCGCCAATAAACATGGCGGTGCTCCAACACTTGACGCAATGTGAAGATGTGGTCGATGCAGCCCCGACCTCGACGAAATCCGGCTTGTGCTTGACGAATCTGGCTTTCACGAGTGCCAGTCAGTCTGTGGAGAATGACAGAGGCAAGCAATTTAGAGGCAATAGAAATCAGACTGATCCCTCTATGATTGCCGCATTCCAAACGAGAGCCTCCCTTGAAAATTGGAACAATGACGGAGCGGTTCCAGTCTGTCGGGACTGTCTCCTGCTCCCAAAGTTTTACTAGCAACTCGTGTAGATCATCTACTAGAGCAGGTCCCCCGAATTTGAAGAGGGCTGGGGGAATTCTATCTGCCCCTGCGACCTTATACAATTTCAACAGCCTGATCTCACGTTCGACTTCTGCGCGTGAGGGCGGATCCGAGGAGACGGACCAAGGAGAAGGGCGCTCAATGCCCGAAGAAGAAAGCGATAACTCAGGTTGGTTAAATTGCCTTTCAAAGTGTTCGGCCCAACGCTCCAAGTGATTTGACAGGCAGTGGATCGGCTGCCCACTCTCGTCGCGTATGGTCTCGCTAACACCAAGTCTCCTGCTGCCTGTTTCCCGTATCAGACGGAATAACTTATGATGATTACCCACGGCAGCGGCTGTTTCCATCTCAGAGGCACGATGAGACCACCAGGTTTCGCGGTCCTTCCTAAGGCTAGCACGTAGTTTTGCCCTGACATTTTTGCGAGCCTCACTATATTCGCTTCCAGCCGGAATACGTCGGCGAGCATCCATAAGTTCCATAGACTGTGTAGAGACCCAATGTCCAGTTTGGCAATTTGCTTTGCCACATGAAGACATGCCTGCTGACAGTAACGTTTGACGAATATGCGACCAGTGATCTTCAACGGTGTTTAGTGGGCGCTTGCTCAGCCCAGATGTCAGCGCACTATGGTATACATTCAGAACATCTGGCTTCGCCAGCTGGCTGGTGTCAATCCGTTCAGATCGACGTTGCGGGCGTCCACCGAAACGCACCCGGAGGTCGGCACAGACAAGTGCGTGGTCAGAGTCCACGCACGTGCTCCAAATCGAGCGACAATTTTGGACACAGCCCCTCCAGCGGTAACTGATCGCGATATGATCGATTTGTGTCCATGGTTGGCCCGAGGCTGATGGCCGCCAAGTCACGCTTCTGCGCGTGCTGTGTCGAAAGTTAGTGCTCGCGAGAAACAGGCGAGCATCTTCACACAGCTGTAGCAATCGCTCACCATTATCATTACGCGAGCCTACACCATGTTGTCCACCCAGATGAAGCTCATCAGAGGACAACTTTCCGACTTGGGCGTTTAGATCACCAGCCAACACCACAGTATCCGTGCTTCTTCTGTAACGAAGGGGCTCGTGCAGTTGCTGATAGAAATCATCTTTTACCGAATCAGTGCTACAGTTTGTAGGGGCGTAAGCCGCAATGACAAACAGGCACCGTTTGTCCCCGCGCGATTTCGTAGCACGGAACGAACCAGATAATCTAACGGCACACATCCTACTGTTTACTGGGATCCAATCAATCAGGGCAGCTTCAGCCCGGGGACTCAAAACAATGCCGACGCCAGCTTGACCGGCATTTGAAGCTGTATCATCGCCAGACAGGCGCAATGAGAATGTGCCGCCAGTGGCGCATGTGAGGGATCTCAGGGTAAATACGGAGCTCGAATCTTGCAGGCGGGTTTCTGATAAACAGCAAATATCGATCGATAGGGTCTCTAGTGTACGGGCAAGTGCTGCCTGTTGGCCAATCTGCAACAAAGTGCGCACGTTGAAGCATGCCAGTCTTAGCGAGACGCGAGGACTCCAAAGGGAAACGGATGAACTGACGTTGTCCGCTTGCTTGAACATGGACTTGTCAACTGGATTGGAGCGAGGCCCTGGGATTGTGTGTGATTTGAAATTAGAAGACAAGCGACTACTGAAGAAAGCTGGGGGAGGGCCAAGAATTGGGGGATTGAAAATGGGGGGGGATATAAGTAAAGTTGGAGCGGGACGATAAGGATGAAGAAGCGCGAGAAGGGGTATAAGAAGACGGGAAGGCCTGAGCAGTAGCATCCAAACCCCTATCCACCCTGCTCGATGCAGCAGATAGGGCGCCGTTTATTATCCTCTGCGACGGCCAGAGCATCAAGAAATTGTTGTAGGAAAGTTTCATTGTATTGCGTGGGCAGAATACTGTCAGGTTGCCCAGGCCTAGACAGGAGAACGATTAGGGTTCTCAACCAAAGCCTTTGGTTCAAAAACCTTACCGCAAGGCAGCGGGTTTTGGCACTGGACTACGGAGCCCGTCTTACGAAATGAGGAGCCACCCCCATTCCAACCCCCAACCTGGAGGACCAGGAGGCTGAGTTTGTCTGGCCTCTAACCATTGACCAATCTGGTATGAGTGGTTCTGTAGGTGCAAAAGCACCACCCAGCATAGCTCAATGGATCTCTGAGGCACGCAAACCATCGCACCACGGTAAGGTCCAGCCTCATTGCTTCGACTATGTCTGCGGGCAAGTTATTCCGAATATTCACCACCCTCCGCTCGAAGCAGAGTTGGTGAGTGACCCCTTCAAATCGGGTACGACAAGCTTGTATCGGTGTCCTCGTGTACTGCTTGGTGTGCGCAGATGAAGCAGCGGCCTCATCAATTATCCGGTGCGTCATGATGAGGTCCACCCGCATTCAACGATAAGACAGGGTGTATAACCCTATTCTCTTTCACCGGTCTTCATATATGGCACACCTCGTAAACCGGCGATTAGCCTTGTGTCAACATGCAGTTCCCGCTCAATCCTTTGCACTTCTCTCCGGGTGAGCGGACAGTGGGCGGATGAGCTGTACTCTAGCATTGGTCTGATGGTAGAAGCGGCGGGTGGCAACCTCTTCTGATCAAGTGCAGAATTTGCATTTGAGCACCCAGAGCATGCGCAGTCCGTTTTGGTAAAGCCTGTTCATGTTTTCAACGGATTTCAAATCGCAGCGTTAGAGTACGCTGAGATCTTTCACGGATGGCGATGGATGTAACTGTTGGCCGGCCAGATTGTAGACTCGGCCATTACCACGCTTGTCCAGGCTCATGAATACCGACTTGACCGGATGATTGACCTTTGCTGACCACATGGAGAGGCGGTCAAAATCACGTTGAAGTAGCTCGCAGTCGTCGGGGGCCTCAATTATCCTCCACACCCTAAGGTCATCTGCACATAACGCACAATGTGAACTAAGAAGCTGAGGCAAATCGTTAATGTGGATCAGGAACAAAATGTGCCCAAGGACTGTGCCCTGTGGGACGCTACTGGTCGAGCGATACCACTCGGTCAGGTGGTTGTCCAACACCGCACATGTTCAGCTTCCGAAGGAGGATCTCATGGTTTACCTTGTCAAACGCTTTACTGAAATCGATGTAAATGACGTCAACCAACATTTCTTGGTTTAGCGCTTGAAGCCATTCGTGCCTCGAGAGCAGCAGGTTTGTGATGCATGACCGATCTTTCATGACACCATGCTGCACGGGCTTCAAGATACTTCTCGACTCGCGATGCTGCAGCAGACCACGCTTCACGATCTTCTCGTGTGTCTTAGCCAAAACAGAGGTCAGACATATCTGCCGGTAGTTGTCCACCTTGCTCGGAGCGCCGCCTTTCGGAATTGGTTTCATCACTGAGCATTTCCAGTCGCTCGACAATGAACCGGTGGATAGCGACCTGTTGAATAGCTCAGTCACCGAACGCGAGATGATGGCCGATAGCGATTTGAGGATCAGCGGGCAGGCTTAGTACCGTCATGACTGGCGAGCAATTTGCGCACACCCTCAGCGCTGCAATCCAGGCTGTCCAGCTCGGTAGGGGCGATATGCGTCGTACACGGTACGGATGCCTGGTCATTTGCAAAAACAGAAGCGGAGTGCACCGCCAATGCAGAAGCACGCTCAGTACTGGAAACTAGTGGTTGTCCGTCCGAGCTCTTCAACACAAGCACATCACCTGTCGGCTTCAGGCGTCGCTTCACGTATGCGAAGATCCCCTTGGGAGGTGTGTTTGCTGCGCTTCCAATTTACTCTTTAAAGCAGCGGCGTTTGCTCCTTTTCGCGCTGTTGCAGGCATTTCGTTGTCTCTTGTACGCTTCGTAATCTTCGGCAGAGCCAGATTGCACGAATTTATTCCATAGCCGGTGTCTCCCTCGAGCCAGTTTGCCATACTCCTTGTCAAACCAGTGTGGTTTGACTGGTTCAGCTTTCCGATATCTGAGGGGCACAAATCGGGCGCACAATGTTTTTGTTCCCTCTTTTATAATAGACCAACAGGCCTCAGTTGATGAATTCTGTGGTGCCGACCAGTCTATCATACTGGCGGCTCGAATGCAGCCATTAAAGCCCGCCTTCCAGTACTTGAACGCTGGCTCCAGCGGAGGAATAAACGGCAGTGGCAGCTCCAAGCTCGCCTTTACCATCGAGTGGTCACTAGCTGCCAGGGGCTTTGAGACTTGAACATCACTCACATGTTGATCGCAGCTGGTCAGCAACAAGTCCAGGCACGATGGAGTCGAGCGCGTGATAATGCGCCTCGGCTGATTGATATGCTGTGTGGCCTCAGTTTCAAACTTCATCTCGACTTCGCAGTGACCGAGGAGAAGCTCGACCTCGGGTCACCGTATTCGATGAACGTTGAAATCGCCCATGAGCCGGAAGTACGGACGACTCATTTGGTTGCGCACATGGGATAACCAGTTCAAGCTGTGGCTCAGTAGACTGCGATACACAACACCCACGGGGTTTTCACCAGGTCTCAGATAAATCGAACACCATAGCTGCTCACACAGACCATCACTGCTTCTTTAGATGCTCACGAGTATTCCGCACAAGGAAGACCCTATGTATAGCAGCACTTCACCGCGGTCATTTGATAGCCTATCACAGCGGAAGCAGGAACACCCACTGCTTTCGATTTCTTGGACGGTTATTTCTGAATTTAACCAAGTTTCAGCTAGACCCAATACGTCTGGTTTCCGAGCGGCAACAAAGTGGTAAAAGTCGTAACGTTTGTTCATTAGACTCTAAACATTCGTAAATGCTACACCCTGGCCGCGGTAGAAACCGTCGGGCGTGCATGAAGCATTAGCGACCTGTTCATCCGGATTCGGGGAGGAATCCGGGTAACTATTCGAAAATTTACAATGCGGTGATTTGTTTCCCGCCTTCAATGCACCGCTTTAGTTCAATCACGGCAGGCTTGAGATTTTCTCGGTCTGCTGGATCCATGTCTGCGCGCACATCAATCTCCAAACCCTTAAATCTACTAAAGCGCGATACTGTCATCTTCGTCAGCAAAAGTGACTCTCATGGGTCCAACTTTTCCCTCAGGCAGGTACTTTGCATCACTTTCAGCCCGTATTCGCCGATGTCGAGCAGTCTATCAACCAGACTCTACAGAAACTCGACGTCGTGTTCATAGCGAACCTGAGGGCTCGAATCTGACGATTCATGTGCGTGGAAGACCAAAAGTTGCGACGCCTCAGACCGCTAGACGTCGTTTTCGGTTTCTTTGACGTTTGCATTTGCCAGAGTTCATCACTACCTGGCTTGTTACACATTCGAGTTGCAGTGTACGTCGAGAGACTAGAGGGTGATAAAAATGGGCTACTCGGCAATCTAGGAATTCGCTCAACAGAGCTGGTGGTAAGTGTGTAAGGTGCTTGTATCTGTGCCTTTTACGTAGAACTTACAGAGCAGCGGACCGGTAAACGGTCCGTTGACTAGGTTTCCCGGGGGGCTTGGGTTACACTGGCACTCCTTTCATGTAATCTTGACAAAACCGTGCTGAATCTCGCGGATAACGCAAAACTTGTCCACAGGAAGACCAATACACGAAATGTAAAAGTTTACCTGGCAGACACCACATGAAACAGCGTTTGCACGATGACCAACGATTTTAGAGCGAATTCCACAGAGAGGCTGCTTCACCATTTTGGAAACTGGTGACCCGATGACCTCTCCATTAAGTTATGCTATTGACTGACAATATGAAATCTAGGTTGTTCTTCATAATGCGTTTCTCAGTTACACTTCTTAGGAAAGCCAGGTTCATCCATGTAAATCGGTGTAATTGATAGACCAATTTACGTATGTCGATGCTGTACTCCGTAGCAACCTACAGCTCTCTAGTTACCGTTGAGTCCTAGTCTTTCAAAATTTGGTCTATCGCCAATTCGATATATTATGCTGCTCCTTCCATTTATCGTTTGGTATAGATGCCTAGTCTGGATTTCATCTACTTGATATGATTTCGTTTTTCTTTCTTTTTCTTCAACGTCTATAGGCAGTCCCACTTTCCCAAAGTAATAAGACCGCTCTGGACCACTTTGATCGCTTCTACTCTCATGCTTACGGCCCCTCATCTTGGTCTGTCATGCGTGTCGCACTGCTTGCTCCACCCTTCAAGGTTGCAGTGCTAAATCGTTATTGTCCAAAATTCGATGCGGTCGCTACATCTGGTATCGGTGCATTCCATTTGGATCTTATTGATATATTACAAAAATGTCAACATGTACCCTATACAACTCATGAACTTTCGGCTTCCTCAAACCACCGGATCCCGACGGAAGACTGCGTAGACTTGGAAAAAGATCTACCTGATCAGGTAAGCAATGTTCTCGGACGCATTTTACGTTGCACTTTTTCCGTATGTCTCTCAACTGATAGTGAATGTCTAAATTGAAGTGCTACTTCTACGGCAGAATCATAGCTATTTAGGCCTACACACCTGGACGAATATCGTCTCACTCGGCCGGTGGCCGAGTGGTCTGCGCGCCTGGTTTGCAAACACAAGTTCACTGGTTCTAATCCGCTTAGTGGTGTGCGTCGTCGCGGTATACTCAACCCACGCGCGCTCACAAACCCACACTAGCTCTAACTGATGAAGTAAAATGTCTTAACTGGGTAACGTCTCCCCACATACATCGTTGAGGCATACTACTTTAAGCCTGCAATTACAATCTCACCTGCACTTAGGAAAGCAAACAGAATCGAAGACGCTTTGACTCGATTACCTTTGAGTATCTACCAGATTAGATAGTGAAACTTGTGTAGTTAGTTCATTTACTACTGTATATTAATGAAAACCAACAATAAACACCAACCTCCCTTGAGAAATAGGGAGAGATCTACTCCATTCTAAAGTTAAACTTCTGATTTTCGAAAGATAGCCCAATACATGTGGTCACCATCTTTCTTACTCTACTTGACACGCGGAGCCCAGTCTCGATGACAGCTGTCTACTGTGAGAATCCAGAACAATTATGCCTCAGTTGCGACACTGTAGCTAGGAAGATGAGCCGGGCTATATCATGCTCAACCGTCAGTCATGCAGCTCCGCGGCTGTCACCTATGGCGAAGTGGCACTAACTGCTGACATCCGGAAGTAATGGGGGCGGAACCTGACAGGGGTCCGCTGGAAGACGCACCACTGACGAGACCCAGAAGGTCGAAATACCGGTGTCTGGTGTTTTTCCAGACTTGCTAAAGCCTGCCGACTGAGTGGACAGTGAGATGCTAGTTCTAATTATGCAACTTTTACCCAGAAACTGCCAGAATGATGGGCAAACATTGACAGTGGCATAAAAAATTAATCTGTGGGAAACAAATTGCTCCACTTGTTTCCTCTCGGTAGCAAATTCAACGAGAAAATCGGTAATGGGAATCTGTGCTACTTGGCAAAGTGGTATAGGTCCTGCTCTTGTGCCCAATATTGTTTGCAGAACGATCCCCTTTATACCATTGGAAAAGAGGAAATTCTTTCCTTACCTTTAACTTGGGGAGCTTCCCCTAAGGGGGGCTACTGTGGACATTTTTTTGCACCCATTGGCCAATCGAGTTTTATGGATAAAACCTCTTCAGACTTAGGTGGCTCCGGCTTACAAACTGTCCTGGTTCTGTAGAACAGGCGCTTCCAACTCAACCAAGCGGTAGTCCGCGTCGTTTCTTTGTTTCAGTGCCCAAATAACACTGCGAAATACAAGGAAGGGTTTAGGATTCCGTAACATTGTTCATTACCGATTGGATAACTGGAGAAACGCAGCGCAGCGAGATCGCGTTTGGTCGATGGGGTTACTACAGCGGAGTAGTCTTCCATATGATAAGTGCAAAATAACTGATAAAACATCTCATTTCAAACACGCACTAACAGTTTGGGGTGAAACAACCAATATGTTCGAAATTTCAGACGACACTTGGAAGCGATTGAGAAGTTGTGAGTTAAGAGAGGTTTAGAAGCAATCGATTATTTCCCAACCTCTTTGAACTCGTTCACTGTGCTGCTACATGTGCTGTTACGATTTCCGCTGACCATACGAATGACCTGCTGGTGTTGCGCAATCTAGAGCGGCTGAACTCCCAAATCAGAAGACAAAGGCCTCCGGCAACAAACTGTATTGAAACACCCGGCAAGCAGTATACACAAACAAATAATGGGGTCAAATAAGTAGTTTGTAAGTGCATGACATAGCTGGAATTTCCTGGATTTTAGCAGCTACTAGATGTCTGATGATACACTTGTTGGTTGCCAAAAGAATGCACTCATTGACCGGATTCAAGGTGAAATGTCCTCATTGGCTGCCTACTAAGCTTCAGGCCACTTCTGAGTCAAACTGCTCCGGGCTGCTAGCAAGAAGCGCCGGCTTCAAAGGCTGCTATGAACTGGCCTCTTTGATATGTACTGTACAGAGGTGTGGGTCTTCCTCTGTTCGCTCAGTGTAAGGCGCACCCACACCTAAACAATTCAACACCTATTGGTTGGTTATGGAGGTCACGTGGAGCTAGTATAGTTGATAACTTCGGGCACTGAGGTCACACAGAAGGGCTACATTCTCACAAAGATGAGGCGATTGGAATCATAAGAAGGGAACATCGTGTTCACAAACTAGGAGAACCACGATTATTTTACATCGACGTTGTGGCGTATCCCCACTGGCGCCACAGCCATTTGAAGTGGCCAAACGAACTTTGGGAGGAAGCACATGGCCCACTAAATGGAAAGAGCTTTCTTCTTCGTGCTCGACGCTGCATAAAATTGGTTGAAGTATCTCCCTTCACGTGCGCCACTTCAGGGACGACGACCATATTGTGCATGCTGACTAGTATTAGTGCACTCGGTGTAACAATCATGCCGGATAACGGATACCCATTCACCAGCCAAGAAATCCATGTTCCTCTAATGCAACGGTATTTGTCACTTGGAATCAACCTCTTTCCATCCAGGTCGGGTTGGCAGAAAGGACAGTTCAGGCAGTCAAGAATGGGTTACAGAAACGCTCACTTGCTCCATTTGAAAGAGTATAGACAAATTTCTGTTTGTTTACCAGCTCACGCCGAATGAAACGACTGGGAACGGCCAAGGAGTGGATGCGACTCAACTTTCTCTAGCAAGGGCTTCCACTGTGTTCTAACTGCCCTGGCGTTCGTTGGTCTGTCGATCGTTATCTGGCAAGCACTCTCCCTATAAAAAGCTACATATATCCCTTTAAGAACACTGCGACGTGGTAGATGTGACTCGCCACTAATTAAAGTCACTACCCCTTAGTGCACTTTGCTGGAGCATTGTATCCAGCAACGCGAACCTGAAGTTGTGATGAAGATCGGACCCCTGTTTCTCAACCGACAAAACGAAAAGCGATTGAACTGAGCAATAAGTCACCAGCTCTCAATGGGTGCGATTCCTTGAATTTACCCCACTGCCTTGCGCATAGGCTATTTAGCAAAAGGCTCGGCGTGGTGTCCCCAAAGTCGACACCCTACTTCGGTTTGGGTAACCGGGTTGTAGCATGCCCTCTGACGAAACCATGCATTTCTCTGTTGTGTTCTGTTTTCTTTTTATGGCCTGTATCTTCCTTTACTTTACATGCTTTTTGGTGGCCCTTTGTCTGTTCGTAGACTGCTGATTATATATATATATATATATATATATATATATATATATATATATATATATATATATATATATATATATATATATATGGTTGGCGGCATCCATTTTCGGATTTGCCTGTCACTGTTGCCAGCCTCAGAAAGCCTGCGGCCTACAGAGGGATCATGGGTCATTTGCACTGCACCATCCACAGCTGTAATCACACCCCCTATATCCAGCGTAAACCCGAAGGATTATGATCGGGAGGCATGTGGATGGGAACCACGTTTTATCAACGGAGCCGGCCCACAGGCAAACACAAGCACGCTGTATTTGGGAGTCAAGCACACAAGGCGGTGGCTGGACCGTAAACCGCTCCACACTGAGTGTATGGAACTAATCTTCGAGCCTAGCACGGCCACGTGGAACGTGCACCCCGTACCCTCCAGCTACGACCAACTGTCTCCTGGAGCCAGTATGAACGATGTAGTGGGTAATAGACAGGTAGGCACCTTGTCAACATGCACATCAAGCGCAGCCACACCGGGGATATCAAACAACAGCCAATCACTTGAAATGAGATTATCAAATAAAATATCTGTTAAAGCATACGGCTATGCCGACATAACTCTTCGCTAAATTAGCATATGAAGTAAGTTGGTTAGCAATGAATCCGCGATAAGTACAAAATGTTCAGAAGTTCAATTTTTCAACCCGAGCTACCAGTATTCCGAAACATGTTGAGAAGTTATTCAAAAATTTCAAAATGTTAACGAATGCAATCACAATTAGCGTAATCTACGTGTGCAAGTTAATAGACTATTCATGTAGGCAGAACAAACCAACTAAAGTGGGATGAATTTTATCCGGCTTAAAAAGACATAGTTTAAGTGTACATATATATATATATATATATATATATATATATATATATATATATATATATATATATATATATATATATATATATATATATATATGCACGCCACACTACCTAGGGTGTTGAAACTAGGGGGAGGAGAACTGTGGTATACCCGACATCGACGCTGATCACTCGATCCATTCTGCTAATCGGCTGTTCTCACGCACATTCGTAAATGTCTGTCTCCCACAACCCACTAGTTGTTTTATCCTTAGCCAATCGATTGACGCATTACACCAAACATTGATCAGAAAAAGTTTGCATACTGCTGAAACAGTTATCTTTTGTTTTTGGTAAATTCGGCCTCGAACCAGCTACTGCGTTTTACTCTGATCGTATTTTACACTTTTTAGGTTGTAACGCGATCATCATTTAAACTACATGTAGATGAGGCTTGAGAACAGCCTTCAGAGATAGGGTTTTAGCTGCAACTGTTTTATTACTTAGCCTGATAACAGTACATTCGCTACTATGACAACCAGCACGGTAAACAACCCACCTCCCTCATCTGGGATGGCGGTCTATCTGGAGCATCTCGTTACTAACCTCCACTGTGAAGACAGTTTCATTTTCTGGCACTAGGTCCACATTGGTTACGCCGTTCATTCACTACTCATTTTGGTTGAGGCTCATTCCAGCTCTGTCGTCCCGTCTCTACCGTGGTGACTGACCATTATACGCTTTTTCTAGCCTTCAGGTAAGTTATATTATCATCTGACAAGCTTTTCTGATTTTTCCCCGAAGCTCGATCTGTCCCGTCAGTATTTGACCCGTGCCAGTGGTCCCGTGAGTGAGCTGGCAAGTCTATCGGAATTTGTCCCGGTCACGGAGCTGGTCAGCGAAAGCGAAGTTTTCACTCGTGAATGTGATGATGACGTCACTTTCTCATCTGCAATTGGGAACACTCCTCACCTATCCAACTGTGGAACCTCATTCGACGCGGTCGAAGAGGACTGGAATTTACCCAAGTCCCTTCGAGTCAAATGCCCTAGAAAAGGCAGGGTTGCAGACTTTATCAGACCACAAGCTGTGGATGGACACTTCGGCAAGTGAGATATTTTAAGCGCTTACATATTGTTTGTTGGACTCAATCAACCTGACGCTTAGTTGGTGTTGGTCGTCTCTGTTACTCCGGTTCGAATCCGTGTAGGGACGGGCGTCCTCGTGGTATGCTCAGCTCACATGCGACTGGTGGTGATCGCATGGCATCGAAATGTCGTTCCGACTTACAGCTGATACATCATCACTGTACATCATCACTCTTCCTCTATACTTTAATAATAGTGCTAATAATAACACATTTGTAGGATACATTGTGACACAGACAGAAGCGGCGTTTTTCAGGCTCACGTTTCTTAAATGCGTCATCATGTTATTCCCCATCACGACTCCATTCGTGTTGTCTACAGTGTTTGCGGCAAGTGATTGGCACTGGGGTGCCTGCACGGTGATTAACTGTAAGAAATTCTCCAGATCGAAAGTCGTCTGTACCCTACCATCCCTCGTGTTTGACGCAAGCTCGTATTCTCTGTGTGTGTGAGTGCGCGGGTGCGTATACAACTTTAACGCCCACCTCGTGTTCTACTTTGGGATTCTGATACGAGCACCTATTGATATCGACCGTTTTCATTTTGTGAACCTTCCCCTCTCCACACATTCGCTCTGCGACGCCTGAAGCGAAATCATGCGCGTTGTCTGTGTGTAGGTTTTCGTGCGCAATTTTCTCCACTTCTCCGTGTCCCGTGCATGTGCGTGACCACAAAATGACCTCGACCGCCCTACTCCACCATTCGCCAGACGGCCTTTGGTACTTCATCCCATTCGCCAAACGACCACTCATTGCACCGGAGTGTCGCATTCCAGACCACATTTCACTGGGCATTTGTCCACACATGGTTTCGGCTATGCTCATATGTACTTCTGATGGGTTACATGGTTGGCGGCATCCGGTTTCGGATGTTCCTGTCACTGTGGCCAGCCACAGGACGCCTGCGCCTACAGTGGGACCATAGATGGCTTGCGCTGCACCACCCACAGCTCCATACACACACCCCATATGCAGTGTAAACCCGAAGGATTAAGACCGGGAGGCCTGCGGATGGGAACCACATTTCATCAACGGAGCCGGCCCACACTCCTTCACAGGCAAACACAAGCACGCTGTAGTTGGGGAATCAAGCGCACACAAGGCGGTGGCTGGACCGTGTCCGCTCCGCACTGAGTGCATGGAACCACTCTTCGAGCCTAGCACGACCACAAGGACCGTGCACCCTGTCCCCTCCAGCAACGATCAACTGTCTCCTGGAGCGAGATGGACGAGGTAGTGGGTAATCTACAGGTAGGCACCTTATCAAGATACACATCAAGCGCAGCCATACCTGGGATGTCAAGTAACAGTCAATCACTCAAAATGCCGATAACGAATAAAGTAAACGCATATGACGACATAAATACTCGCTAAATGAGCATATAGAAGAAATTGGTTAAAGGTGAATACGCGATAATTACAAAATGTCCGAGTTATTTAAAATATACCACGCGATAAAATTACGCAAGTTTTCCAGAATTTGCATGAGCGACGTGTGCAAGTTGGGGAGAAGATTATCAAGTACGCAGTACAAAGCAATATAAAGTGGAATGAAATTTTATCCGCATTAAAAAGACCTAGTTTAAGGGTAAGTTGGTTTAGCCCAACTGCGGTGAAGAAGCATCATGAATGCTACATCAGACTCAGCATGGGGCACACACTACATACATGGTTGGCGGCATCCGTTGAGCTTTTCTCTGATACAATTGTTGCCAACCTAAAAGCACTTCACAGTTGAGGATCGTCGCATTATGTAATTAGTGTTATGAAATTAGCACCGTAAGCTTGGATCCACTTTAAGTCTTGAACTATTCTGGATTGTTTCGTACGCGTGGTTCCACCGCGTTTTGGTCGTTCAGTGCCTGCGTTTCAGTTGTCGTGAATTACACTGATCTTAATCATGTTACGACGGTTTACCGTGCCTCTTCGCACCCCCTGAGAAAGATTGGTGTAGCACCTATGAGGAATTGCGAGCTACTCTGATCGAGGAATGCTTAGAGGTTAACTCAAAACACGATCTTCTGAAAATCGCGAAGCCGGGATAACGCTCATTAAGATGAAATTAGCCCGCCTTGTGTAAAGTTTGGAAGTAATCGACTGACGGAAGCAGCTTATCGTCCTCTTATGTTTAACCACACTGCCATTATCCCAACCCTCATGCGACCAGCACTACCACCTTTAGCTTCAGCTTCATCCCAGGTCAACTGCGTTGCATTTCCAGAATGGTCGGCTTATCTTCTGCTTATATCCCGGTGGGTGGATGATAACGGACTACTATTTATACATCCCTATCACTTTTCCTCTTTAGCGGCTTTTATCCTAGTTACTAACTCTTCGGTAATCAACCACATGAACCACGACAGCTACAGATTCGCTGATGTTTCCCCACATGAATCGATTCCACCACAGCACCCAGCAGTCTCCCGGGATCCAATATTGTTTATCGAGCCAGGCCGATCAGTTTCCTTGTTTGTGCTCAAGTTTCACACCATGAAACCAAATAGAACATATCCGGATAGCACCTCTGGGTATTGAAGTGTATAGCTTAGAATGCCAACCCTTGAGGCGTTATTGAACTAACAGCGGTCAACCTGTCCATAAATAGTGAGGCGCCGCTCACAAACCAAACTTGGATGTGTACCACCAATGGTCTGAAATTCAGCCTTCAATTTTTGTTTGGGTTACCATGAACTCCCACATTGTGCGCAGCCCGACTGACAACTTCGGCAAAGAGTGGCGCACCGAACACAGCCGATCGCTGTTTGGTCGTGATTGTGTATCATGGGAACACGACTCGTGGCAAATCGTCTAATGTATGTACTAAGGATTTCTGTAATGTTTCATTTGCTGCTTCCTAACCCCAAAGATAAACGCAACAGCTGCATTATTTTTGATGGCGCACCAAACACGGTCGACACAATAGCTGAGGTGTTTCTTCACCTGGAGCTAGCGTGTATATTCAATGAATGGAACGCGATCGGTTAGCTTGATTCCTCGTACATTACGCCGGAATAAAAGTGCGGGTCAATTTGCGTGCATATTCGCCACAGGTCGTACCGGGGCTACATCGTCTTAATTTTGTTTGCCGTTTTCTCGATATATGCATGCTTACTGTTCGGAGCACTTCAGTTCAGTTAAACGAGCCTAATGCGGTCGACGAAGTGCAGTGGATCCAGTTGCCGCGACCGACGTCGCCAGAATAAAACTAGCTGAGCATAGCGGAGAAAAATCAAACTGAACACGAGTATAATGCAAAGAAAGTAGCCTTGAGAGAGGGGTGCGTTAAACTAGACGTCGTGGAGTCGAAATCAACAGCCGGTTGCGAGAAAACACCACTGACTGCACCGTGTCCGACAGAGTCTCTAGTCATTGGCGTGGACCACCTGCTGCCCCATCCAGGAAGACGGCATTTACCAACCAGACCATATCTCTCAGACAATTTCTTCATGCCTCTGTGCGATGTCGTGGACTGGCTACCTCGCAATTACGGCGTGTAATCCACACCGAGGAAGCCGATCAGTGGACACGCCGAGAACATGGCCTAGCCAACGCAAACGATTAAGATGCAACAAACACTCGAGAGAGGCACCAGGTGGCTTATTGTCAGAAACGAACTGTCGGACCTCAGCGTCGCTCACCCGGTGTTCCCACCAGATATGAGCAATAGTCTGCAAGCACCGGTGGTCACTCATGGCTAAGCGTTTAATGTCCGCCGCGAATTGACTAGGTCTCTGATCTATACAGTAAGACCTGCCTTACCGCAGAGTTATACACTCTACATTTCACTGACAGCCTGGTACTCCACCGTCTCTATTGATGGTTGAGCCTTTAGAAAGCTACACAGAACTTGCTCACATCCAAAGTAACTTCTTCAGT
>OX104063.1:57882111-57903584 GCA_944474145.2 Dicrocoelium dendriticum
TTATGGTCTCCTCGGCAGCAGCTGTCACCTGGTCGCGAATGTGGTGCCACAGGTCACCCACTGTGGCTATGCAGTCCACATCACACAGGCGTGCAGCCATCGCCTTCTCCAGCTCAGTACGTTTCGCCACGGTACCGAGGGAATGGCAAATTTACGCCCATTCACGGCGGGAGTGCAATACATAGATTTACGAAAATATATGTAAAGTTTGGTGTGCACCAATTTGTGAGCAGTGCCACACTCAGCTCCACGCAGCACCCGTGACACTTCACACACTTAACGCTGACGTACGATGACATAGTCGAGCGGGAGAGCATGACCACATCATGGGTGCATCCAAGTTGCTATATCACTCGCACTTAGTACAAACCGAGTGTTCGTGATCGTCAAGCCGTGAGTGGCACACAGTGAGAGCAGCCTGTCACCGTTCGCATTCGCTGAACCAATGCCATGCAGACCGATAACATCTGTCCACACTGATGCATCACGCCCAACGAGCACGTTGAAATCACCCAGCAGAAATAGTCGGTCGCTCCTCGGCACAGACCGTATCACGGAGGATAGCTGAGTGTAGAATTGATCACGCGTGTCATAAGGATAACACATGCTCGGACCGTACGTGCTTATGAAAGTAGCAAACTTACCTCTCCCGAGTCGTAGGCGAACAGTCATCAGTCGCGCGCTGATGCCTGTTGCTTCACCCACCAGCTGGCCATTCAGGCGGTCGGATATTGCAAATCCGACCCCATGATCACGTGGTGCTGAGGCGGCGTAGCCCACCCAGTAAAATATGTAGCTATCACCTGTTTCATGCAACTTACCTTGCTCAGCGAGCCGGGTTTCACTGAGCGCCGCAATATCGATGTTGTAGCACGCCAGCTCCATCGCGACCAGTGCAGTGCGTCGCTCCGGGCGGTCGCTGGAGTTCTGGTCCAGTAGTGTGCGCACGTTCCAGCACCCGACGCTGAGTGTTTTTCGCGCAGGCATACGATTACATTGGTGGGCAAGCGCACGCGAGGTGGCGGATGTGCTTCGGAGGTTTGCTTGAGAGACCTTGCCCGGAGCCTTTGGCTCAATAGCCTGACCCACAAGGCAGTGGGGAGTAGATCCAGATCGGGAATGTGGTTGCAGAGACAGATTGGGATCTGCTTGACGGCCGTCACACGCAATCTTGGAGGTACTGGGACGATTTATATATGTTTTGCGACCGTAATAGAATACACCTGCGACCACGGCCAGAGGCAGATGGGTGTTGGTGAGTTTGCACCAATTTGACCAGGGTCTGCCTAGCTTGAGGCGGGCAGTAGCAAACCATTGAATACCCGGAGGTGCCCTCCCACCGTCAGAGACAATGCGTGGCACTCGTGCTCTCCGCCAATTGAGCTGTGAGCTTATAACCCGTAGACCTGTTGCCTCCCATGGCTAGGTTTTATGGGAATTGGGCCATCGACCACTTCCTAACATCCGAAGAGGATGGACTAGGATACTGGCAGGGCGCCCACTGCTGACAGGAGAACGACTCGCGTCCTCAGCCAAAACCTTCGATTAAAGGAAGACCCGAAAGGCAGCGGGTCTAGCACATGGTCAGTTCATTGACTCATGCGCGTGAAGAAGGTAGGCCCAATAGAAGTAGATAAAAACTAACAAAACCGTCAGATGAGGGGAGTATGCGAGCGGATGCAACAGCGCAAATAGCAAGGCGGCCAAGCTATACCACCGATAGGACTAAATCGGGCGATGCAGAATCGAAAAATACAACGAATCTTAACCCAGCTCAGCCTTAAACGTCAGCTTCCGCATACGGTGTCACATTCACCCGTCATGGATACATATAAGCGCAATCTTGAGGTGACAATTTCAGCGGCATCATCTTGACCGATCATCCAAACAGCTTTTAAATTGGCAAACACTACAACTCAGATGCACCCTAGCAACAGATGATTGATAAACAGGCCTTAGCCAATATATGTGGTTCAAGCTTAGCTGACACTTTCAGGTAGCACCAGAACGGTTGTCACCAAATGGCGCCTACAATCAGTCCTTTCATTGACTACGAGCAGTACTCAACTGGCATCGGTAGTATAACGTGAGCTGTTTCGAAATGGCTTCGATACGAGAACTAAACACACGGCACCATCGTACATCTCACCTGGATACCCTTGCAAAGGATTGAGAGCTCGAAAAATCATTCGAACCTTAAAAGTGCAAGTAGTCACTTGCTCGGAGATTCAAACATCAGACGTGACAGTAACTTATGAGGTGATCCTGTCATTTCGAAAGGCAATCAAGCGAAGAAGTTTCATCAACCACAACAAGAAAAAATACGGCAAGAACACCATCATCAACAAGGAGATGCGCGTGAGTAGCACGAAAAATTCACCTGAAGCAATTTGTGAACCTTTGGTCATTCGATTAAGAAAAATGTTCACAAAGTTATCTGGTACGGATTCCGGGCCATAAGCGATGAAGTATTAGATAAAGTGTCTCGTCACCAACTGCCGTTAAAGAACTACAACGGAGTTTTGAAATACAATAGGACACACGAGATCTTACAATGGGAACCTCCCCCACCCCTCCCAAGAGGATCAGCCCCGGTACCTCTGAGGAGAGTGATTGCATCCTAAATACCGCGAGCCATGAATTTCATGCACAACGCTCCGATGGTTGGGTCACGTGTTGCGCATTCCAGCACAGAATTCCGTATGGTGATGAAATGTTTGGTTACTAATTGCGAAGCTCGGCGAAGAGTTGAATCCAGACTCCCGTGATGGAAGAAGAGGAAGGATAGCCAAATGATAACTTGGCAAATAGGAATGAAAAAACTCATTTCGAACGTGACCTAGGTTGGCGCCTCCAGACTCCCGAGCAATTGCCCGAAAGACGATAAGTACGTTTGCTTGCAAGTAAGTGTTAACAAAGTGTTCGTGTTGTGAGTATTTTTGCCCCTCCCATTCTATCCCCCCCATCACGATCTCACTACTAATTCATGATAAAAACAAGGTTTAACACAACGTGTTTTTACTTTGCTGCGTTTCCTCAAGACTATGTAAATGTATTGCATTGCGGCATAATAGCTGAAGCAGTTCTAACCTCTACTTGACTTGTATGATGAAAATGAACGTTAGTCTCTGATGAAAAAGCACGCTGCATAAGCCCACAAAAATAAGAATGAAGAACTCACGAAGTTGCAATGTCTGCAAAGCCGCCACTGCTTTGCCCCCAGGTGCGGCACAAAGATCAAGCAATGTGTCCTGCGGAGACAGATTTAAAGCCAAAACAGCGATGACTGATCCCAAATCCATCGGATAAAAGTCTGAGAAAAAGAAGTGCAAAAGACTATTGATGTGCTTATTAGCTTAAAGTGGTTAAACGTATGGAGATCAATCATTAATTTCAACGATGATATGAGCCTACCAAAAGCAAAAAAAAGAAAGTAGGCATGAAGAACGAGTTCCAGAAATAAACTTCATATTCTCCGTGTTGGAAACTCAGAGAGGGGCTTTCTTTCAACAGCAATATCTCAGCCATTCGGAAGGATGCTCCGCTGCCGTACAATTACGGTGACATAGGGACGGAGAATAATAATGAGAGAGAAGGGGGACCAAGCGCAAGACCTTGATGACCTAAGCAAACAATCAGGGACAAGGCGACTACACCTTGTCAACGACACACCGTCACAAACAACTGGCTATCGTGCAAAGGCGGCATAAGCGAGACGACTTCCGTGCGCGTTTCACTGCCCCACGTCAATAAGCAGCCAGTACACGGCAGATAAGTCAGCAACAAACACAGTTTAAACAGGCAGTCCGATTAGGAGACGGCAGCAGAGGCGCCTTTAGTGTCGGTTGCGAGCCATATCTTACAAAGTCTCGAGCCAAGCACAAGGCGGGTCATGTACACTCCAACCTGGAAGGCGAGAATGACCAGCAGCACCCAGTTTGGTCGTCAGTGACTTCATTTCCCGCTGCCAAGTCAACTTCTCTCCACCTCGAGCCTTGCGCCACCCAACACCTGAAAGACTAAATAAGGCCCTCCTAGGTAAGCGGTGACCAGGCATACGTAGCACGTGCCCGAGTCAACGCAGTGCTATCCATTGTTCTAGGGAGTTAGCATGATTATCACTATCTAGTACTGGCCTACGCACATTATCGTTGCGGACACGCTGGTGCCACCCGACACCAGGAGTGTTTTGCAGAAGGCGATGATCAAAGACTTGAAGGCACCTCAGATCCTCAAATCGAAGGTGCCAAATTTCGCTATCACGGAGTAGGACGTTCCTCACTGTGGCGTTGCAAACACGGCCTTTCAGACGGAAAAAAGCTCCTTTCTGTCGCCAAAGACATCGCAGATCCAAAAAGACAGTTCTGGCTTTTGCGATGTGTGAACTGACCTCAGTTTCTATGCCCCCCAACGTTGTTGATACAACTGTCAAAGCAAGTGAATTGATCAACTACCTCGAGTTCCGCGTTATCAAGGATTAACGGATTTTCAAGAGGTTTATGGTCCTTCAGCAACCCTTAGCACTTTGAAGGTGCGATGCGCATACCAAATGATAGGAGGCTATTGTGGGTTGATTGCGCCGTCCCGACATCGTTAAACAGCAAGACGATATCGTCCGTATAATCAAGATCAACTAACCCTTCACCAGACAGCACCTCAACGCCTTCATCGTGAGGATCCGCAAAGGAACACTCAATGATAGAGTCCACGCTAAAAGGGAACAAAAATGAGGAAATGGAACAACCCTGACGAACGCCAATTGTTGTCGGAAAGATATATGACAAGACGCCGTAGACCCTGATTTGGTTTGTGTTGTTCGAATATAGAGCAAGTAAATTGTTCACGTATTACATGACAATACCTTTCCGTATAAGTATTCCAAACAGAACTCATCGATCAACTGGGTCGAACGCACTGGAAGTCGTAGAACACAGCTACTGTCGGTCTGCGGTACGTGTGGTTCTGCCCTAGCATCTGCTGCAAAGTGAATATGTGGTTTACACAGCCCCGTCCTGGGTGAAAGCTTGCCTGCTCCTCCCTAATCCGGGATTCCCGTTTCGCAGTGTTGTGGTTTCCGCTGACAGTCCGGATAACCTGCCTGAAACCTGCTGTGCCGCCACCAACCAGTTTAATCTCGCAACGAAATGAGAACACCAAGACCAGCCGAACCGAGAGATTCCGATTCTGGTTTCACATAGATTCACCTTTTGATCTCTGCACGAGTTCGATCTCTGATTGTAGATCAATCGAATGTTATGCCACGGTTCTCGGCTATTACGCTGAGTGTAAGCTATCTTCCTGTAACACGCAGTGAGGCAACGAACGAGAATTCAGGCAGAGATGTCCAAAGTCCAGCCCGCGGGCCAAACGCGGCCCGAGTTAAGGTTTCAATTGGCCCGCGGCCTCGTCATAAAATAACAAACTTAAGCTTCGATATTTTCCGACATTATAACGAGTACAAACATCAAAGAGGTTGTGAGTACAAACTACAATGGCGTTAGATGCTGGCAAAAATCTATGATGTAGTATTGTTTATTTTTAACTAACTAGGGAAAATAAATCTAGTTTTTTTACTAAAGGGATCGGAACTAAATCAAAATATAAGGATCCCAAGATCTCAGTTTCATCCTTCACACTAAAAAGTTGCAAGATAAAATTTATAACACAGGTAAATTTTGTTATTATCTAAAGCTCAGACAGAATATGGCTCGACATATTTTTACCTCACAAAATGTGGCCCTACTTGCGAAAATTTTGGACACCCTATGTTAGCAGTTGGTAAGGCTAACCTTTTGTATATCGCCCAAATAAACGATTCACTCCAGGTAGCTGAGATGGCCTTCCTTCCAGACGTGTACGAACAGGGACGTCAGTGCTTTGCATAGGACTTCACCTCCATCCTTAAATATTGCAGGAAGGAGGGAATCCGGGTCAGAAGCACGAACAAGCTTAAGACTGGTGATTGCGTTACGAACCTCAGCCTCCAACGGGGCCCATAAAGTAACTGACCAAGGTTCAGCGTACAAAACTTCAGTAGGAAGAGATCCGAAAGCATGGGGATAACTGAATTGATCTCGAAAGTGCACAGACAAAACGAGCCATACGGCTCTCCATACTGTGAATCAGGGCACTCGAGCCGCCTCTGAGTGTCCCGCTGGCGCCTCGTTTTCCGGTTATCAGTGAAGCGGATCAGTTGTAAGGAATTGTGATAACTGCTTACGGTTCCAGCTTCCTCCATTTCTTGAACCCTACTGGTAAACCAGGCTTCTTTGTCAGCATGTAGGCTCCGCTTTAGTTCGCGCCTACTAGTCCGTCTGGTCAGAATGTGCTCAGAGCCAGCCGGGAAGTTTCTCCTGCATTCCAACAGGTTCACCGACCTCTCGGGTATCCAGTGACTGGTGCGGTGACAATTGATAGTGCCGCAAGCGGAGGCTCCTGCATGATGCATGGCAGCCCGGATTCCCTCAACATTGAATCTCAACGTGTTAGGATTGTGCAAGCAAGTGGTAAGCGTGCCGCATGCGAACAGTGCAGTTGATTGGACAGCTACACATATTTCGTCAACGCGCTTATTGGTTCGCTGGAGCGAGTTTGTTTAACTGATTCAAATGAAGAAGCTCATGAGTGCAGCAGCGTCGTTAGTTATAGAAATGACTTCGTTATTTATATAGAGGTTCCCACATGCTTGTCAGGCTGTCATTTTTGCTGAACTCGCTTTGCTGAATAAACCGTTTGTCCATGAAGGACCGAGTTCTACGACACTCAGTGTCATTAAGACAAGAGAGTGAAAGCTCGGTATGCAGGGCATCCTAGTAGATTCGCACGAATGAGGATTAAGAGAACATCACAGTTGCCAATCGAGGGACACGCTTGGTACGCCTGCAAGTAAAGTCCTAAGAAAAAAGATGGCGTGTCAACAAATGACCGGAGTCGACGCAAGTACTCCAGAAGAAGCGACAACACTGGATAGAACCACCCCACCCGCAACTTATGGCAATGTAATCTATTCGGGTCCATCGCTTGTCAGCTATCGAGCAAGAGACTGTCGCTGACCTCGCAGCTGCTGTACAGAGGTATGCAACTCGTCAATCACATCAAAAATTGTATTTCACATCCGCACATAGGGTTGGATCGGCCAACCGGCAGCACTGACTCTCCCTCTTCACTCTCTTGTTATTGGTGTGCGCTGTCTCCGAAACACGCACATAAGATAACAGCGTCATGACAAATTTTCTGCTCCCTGGTACAGAATCCGCGAACAATACGTATACTCTTTGCATCTCTAGCAATACAGAGTCAATGGCTAGAGGAACTTATGGTGTCCGTACTGTCCGTATGATGAATACTGAGTTACCACGGTCCAAACTGAGATTGCGCGCTGCAACCCAGTCACACAATGAGTACCTCAAATGAAATTCCAATCAGTCATTCATCGTTGTGCCAAATGTTATCCCGTCTTGATCCTGTGGCTAAAGGGGTGAAGGTCGCAACTAACACTCCAACGGTCCCGGGTTCGGTGCCTGCTATCGCTATGTGATGAGGTCAAACAAAGGCGAAACGCGTAGTGAAGTGCGGTGTTTTCGGGTGCGCAACACCTAATTTCGTTACCGAGGTATTTGTTGCTGATGACACGATTGCCCGACTTCATAGTCCACAGGACTCCGAACACTACAAGATTAGTAGCACTGTCTTCCAGCGGAAACGTTCACATCACATAACCTGGCGCCCACCAAATTCGTCAGTGATCTGGATAAAAACAGACCATGGGTGTCTCACATCAGTTAAAGACTGTCGATCAGTTTGGAGCATGTGCCTAGATTCCGATCATGTCCTAGCGCGCCCACACCTGGCGCTTACTCTTCCAGCTTCGAAGAAGCACCTAACCTAGAATCGTCTTACTTGAACTCGCAGTCTGCAGTTCAACAATCTCATAACGAACTGGCCCACCAATTAGCAATAATACTTGGTGGGTCGAACGCTGACTGGGCACGTCGCAACTGCGCTATGAATAATGCCTCTGCTGTCTGATGTATGCCCAAACTGAGGCGTCCTAACTGTGGATCTATCAGTTCGACCGAAGCACGGAAATAGATTCCAATGGGCAGAGAGTTTCAACGTGTTCGTAACGCCTTGGAGTCTACGAATTGACTGGGGTCGTTGGTGGGTTGCAAGAGCTCGTGAGATGGCAGCAGCCAATGATATTGGGAAGAGCCAGGTGTTGTTCCAGCTCATCCAGAACACGGGTTCGAAAAAACCGACAACTAATGAGACAACAACCGAGAAATAGCTAGTTGTGCGGAACGTCTCGAAGTGAGGCTCAGCATGCCTGATGCAACACTACCGATTGCTGAATCAACTGAACCAAAGTGTGATGTTGATGTCACACCACCCACTTTGAAAGAGATTCGAAATGAGCACACCACCAAGACCCGACGACAATCGACCATCTTTTCTGAATGATGGAGTTAAATACTTGTTGACTGGATTTCCTGCTCTACTTAACACGATTTGTTGCACTAAAGACGTAATTTCAGACTGAGGACTGTCAACTTTTGTGCCATTCTCAAAACTGGTCGGCGTACATGTGCGAATATCATCGTGGCATCGACGCCTTCATTCCATTGCCTCCAAAGATTTCACGGATATCATTCTTCGTCGACTAACTGAATTTCCTAAGAGCCGGATCACTGAAAGCCAAGCTGGCTTCCCTTCAGGTCGTCGTTGTAGCGGCCACATTTGCACACTTCGACAAGTGTTATAGCGGAAATACATCTACAATCGACCGACTACATTGGTTTTCCAGACATGAAAGACACCGTCGATTAAGGTAGTCACGCCAGCTTGTTGCAGTGCCTATTCATGAAAAGCGTGTCAGCTAAACTCCTTGCCACTATGTGTTGTCTTCACCGTAAATCCCAAGTCCTGGTTTTGTTTCTACGGGATGCTGTCCCTTGATTTCTGCGCAACAAGTGGGGTTCTCCATGGTTGTCTTAAATCCCTTTCCCCTTCAACATTGTGATCGGGATGATCACGAATGACTATATTCTTTCAGACTCTTCGGGAGTGAAAGTCAAGTGACCGACTGACAAACCTGGAGTATGCGAGCGGAGGACATAGCTCCCCTTAGGTCTGACGTGGTGGCTATGGAAACACTACTGGATAGACTGGCGCGTGGCGCTGCACGCTTCGGCATGTAATTTGCACCTTCAAAATGCAAAATACTGCTGCAGGATTGGACCGACACATCACCGACATCACCAACAGCCAGTGAAAGTGGTGGATCGGTTCACTTACCTTGGTAGCTGTGTCACCTCTGGTGGTCGCATCACTGAAGAAGTTACTTTGGATGTGAGCAAGGTCTGTGTGACTTTCGAAAGGCTCAACCATCAATGGAGACGGTGGGATACCAGGCTGTCAGTGAAATGTAGGGTGTATAACTCTGCGGTAAGGCCGGTCTTACTGTATAGATCAGAGACCTAGTCAATTCGCGGCGAAGACATTAAACGCTTAGCCGTGATTGACCACCGGTGCTTGCAAAGTATTGCTCATATCTGGTGGGAACACCGGGTGAGCAATGCTGAGGTCCGACAGTTCGTTTCTGACAATAATCCATCTGGTGCCTCTCTCGAGTGTTTGCTGCATCTTAATCGCTTGCGTTGGCTAGGCCATGTTCTCGGTGTGTCCACTGATCGGCTTCCTCGGTGTGGATTACACGCCGTAATTGCGAAGTAGCCAGTCCACGACATCGCACAAAGGCATGAAGAAATTGTCTGAGAGATATGGTCTGGTTGGTAAATGCTGTCTTTCTGGATGGGGCAGCGGGTGGTCCACGCCAATGACTAGCGACTCTGTCGGACACGGTGCAGTCAGTGGTGTTTTCTCGCAACCGACTGTTAATTTCGACTCGACGACGTTTAGTTTAACGCACTTCTCTCTCAAGGCTACTTTCTTCGCATTATACTTGTATTCAGTTTCATTTTTCTCCGCTGTTCTCAGCTAGTTTTATTCTGGCGACGCCGGTCGCGGCAACTGGATCCACTGCATTTCGTCGACCGCTTTAGGCTCGTTTAACTGAAGCGAAGTGCTCCGGACAGTAAGCATGCATATATGGAGAAAATGGCATGCAAAATCAAGACGATGTAGCCCCGGTACGACCTGTGGCGAATATGCACGCAAATTGACCCGCACTTTTATTCCGGCGTAATGTACGAGGAATCAAGCTAACCGACCGCTTTCCATTCATTCAATATACACGCTAGCTCCAGGTGGAAAAACACCTCAGCTAATGTGTCGACCGTGTTTGGTGCGCCATCAAAAATAATGCAGCAGTTGCGTTTATCTTTGGGGTTAGGAAGCAGCAAATGAAACATTACAGAAATCCTTAGTACATACATTGGACGATTTGCTACGAGTCGTGTTCCCATGATATGCAATCACGACCAAACAGCGATCGGCTGTGTTCGGTGCGCCACACTTTGCCGACGTTGTCAGTCGGGCTGCGCACAATGTGGGGGTTCATGGTAACCCAATCAAAAATTGAAGGCTGAATTTCGGACCATTGGTGGTACACATCCAAGTTTGGCGCCTCACTATTTATGGACGGGTTGACCGCTGTTAGTTCAATAACCCCTCAACGGTTGGAATTCTAAGCTATACACTTCAATACCCAGAGGTGCTATCCGGCTATGTTCTATTTGGTTTCATGGTGTGAAACTTGAGCACAAACAAGGAAACTGATCGGCCTGGCTCGATAAACAGTATTGGATCCCGGGAGACTGTTGGGTGCCGTGGTGGCATCGATTCATGTGGTGAAAAATCAGTGAATCTGTAGCTGTCGAGTTTCATGTTGTTGATTACCGAAGAGAGGTTAGTAACTAGGATAAAAGCCGCTAAAGAGGAAAAAGTGGTAGTGATGTATAAATAGTAGTCCGTTATCATCCATCCACCGTGATATAAGCAGAAGATAAGCCGACCGTTCTGGAAATGCAACGCAGTTGACCTGGGATGAAGCTGAAGCTAAACGTGGTAATGATGGTCGCATGAGGGTTGGGATAATGGCAGTGTGGTTAAACATAAGAGGACGATAAGCTGCCTCCTTCAGTCATTACTTCCAAACTTTATCAACAAGGCGGGCTAATTTCATCTTAATGAGCGTTATCCCGGCTTCTCGATTTTCAGAAGATCGTGTTTGAGTTAACCTCTAAACATTCCTCGATCAGAGTAGCTCGCAATTCCTCATAGGTGCTACACAATCTTTCTCAGGGGGTCGAAGAGGCACGTAAACCGTCGTAACATGTTAAGATCCAGTGTAATTCACGACAACTGAACGCAGGCACTGAACGACTAAAACGCTGTGGAACCACGCGTACGAAACAATCCAGAATAGTTCAAGACTTAAAGTGGATCCAAGCTTACGGTGCTAATTTCATAACACTAATTACATAATGCAACGAACCTCAACTGTGAGTGCTTTTAGGTTGGCAACAATTGTATCAGAGAAAAGCTCAACCGGATGCCGCCAACCATGTATGTATGTGTGCCCCATGCTGAGTCTGATGTAGCATTCATGATGCTTCTTCACCGCAGTTGGGCTAAACCAACTTACCCTTAAACTAGGTCTTTTAATGTGGATAAAATTCATTACATTTTATTTGGTTTGTGCTGCGTACTTGATAATCTTCTCCCAACTTGCACACGTCGCTCATGCAAATTGTGGTAAAATTGCGTAATTTTATCGCGTGGTATATTTTAAATAACTCGGACATTTTGTACTTATCGCGTATTCACCTTTAACCAATTTCTTCTATATGCTCATTTAGCGAGTATTTATGTCGTCATATGCGTTTACTTTATTCGATATCGGCATTTTGAGTGATTGACTGTTGCTTGACATCCCAGGTATGGCTGCGCTTGATGTGCATCTTGACAAGGTGCCTACCTGTTTATTACCCACTACCTCGTCCATCTGGCTCCAGGAGACAGTTGGTCGTTGCTGGAGGGGACGGGGTGCACGGTCCTTGTGGTCGTACTAGGCTCGAAGAGTGGTTCCATGCACTCAGTGTGGAGCGGACCACGGTCCAGCCACCGCCTTGTATGCGATTGATTCCCCAAATACCGCGTGCTTGTGTTTGCCTGTGAAGGAGTGTGAGCCGGCTCCGTTGATGGGACGTGGTGTCCATCCGCAGGCCTCCCGGTCTTAATCCTTCGGGTTTACACTGGGTATGGGGTGTGTGGTTTTAGCTGTGAGTGGTGCAGCGCAAGGCACCCATGGTCCCACTGTAGGCGCAGGCGTCCTGTGGCTGGCCACAGTGACAGGAACATCCGAAACCGGATGCCGCCAACCATGTAAACCATCAGAAGTACATATGAGCATAGCCGAAACCATGTGTGGACAAATGCCCAGTGAAATGTGGTCTGGAATGCGACACTCCGGTGCAATGAGTGGTCGTTTGGCGAATGGGATGAAGTACCAAAGGCCGTCTGGCGAATGGTGGAGTAGGGCGGTCGAGGTCATTTTGTGGTCACGCACATGCACGGGACACGGAGAAGTGGAGAAAATTGCGCACGAAAACTTACACACAGACAACGCGCATGATTTCGCTTCAGGCGTCGCAGAGCGAATGTGTGAATAGGGGAAGGTTCACAAAATGAAAACGGTCGATATCAATAGGTGCTCGTATCAGAATCCCAAAGTAGAACACGAGGTGGGCGTTAAAGTTGTATACGCACCCGCGCACTCACACACACAGAGAATACGAGCTTGCGTCAAACACGAGGGATGGCAGGGTACAGACGACTTTCGATCTGGAGAATTTCTTACAGTTAATCACCGTGCAGACACCCCAGTGCCTATCATTTGCCGCAAACACTGTAGACAGCACGAATGGAAGTCGTGATGGTGAATAACATGATGACGCATTTAAGAAACGTGAGCCTGAAAATCGCCGCTTCTGTCTGTGTCACATTGTATCCTACAAATGTATTATTATTAGTAGTCGTACTAGTATTAAAGTATAAAGGAAGAGTAAAATTCAGAGGAACAGTGATGATGTGTCAGCTGTAAGTCGGAACGACACTTCGATGCCACGCGATCACCACCAGTCGCATCTGAGCTGAGTATACCACGAGGACGCCCGTCCCTACGCGGATTCGAACCGGAGTAACAGAGACGACCAACACCAACTAAGCGTCAGATTGATTGAGTCCAACAAACAATATGTAAGCGCTTAAAATATCTCACTTGCCGAAGTGTCCATCCACAGCTTGTGGTCTGATAAAGTCTGCAACCCTGCCTTTTCTAGGGCACTTGACTCGAAGAGACTTGGGTAAATTCCAGTCCTCTTCGACCGCGTCGAACGAGGTTCCACAGTTGGATAGGTGAGGTGTGTTCCCAATTGCAGATGAGAAGGTGACGTCATCATCACATTCACGAGTGAAAACTTCGCTTTCGCTGACCAGCTCGGTGACCGGGACAAATTCCGATAAACTTGCCAGCTCACTCACAGGACCACTGGCACGGGTCAAATACTGACGGGACAGATCGAGCTTCGGGGAAAAATCAGAAAAGCTTGTCAGATGAGAATATAACTTACCTGGAGGCTAGAAAAAGCGTTTAATGGTCAGTCACCACGGTAGAGACGGGATGACAGAGCTGGAATGAGCCCCAACCAAAATGAGTAGTGAATGAACGGCGTAACCAATGTGGACCTAGTGCCAGAAAATGAAACTGTCTTCAAAGTGGAGATTAGTAACGAGATGCTCCAGATAGACTGCAACCTCGGATACTAAATTAATGACCAGATGAGGGAGGTGGGTTGTTTAACGTGCTGAGTGTCATAGTAGCGAACGAACTGTTATCAGGCTAAGTAATAAAACAGTTGCAGCTAAAACCCTATCTCTGAAGGCTATTCTCAAGCCTCATCTGCATGTAGTTTAAATGATGATCGCGCTGCAATCTAAAACGTGTAAAATACGATCAGAGTAAAACGCAGTAGCTGGTTCGAAGCCGAATT
The DNA here is from genome assembly GCA_944474145.2 of Dicrocoelium dendriticum. Taxonomy (NCBI): domain Eukaryota; kingdom Metazoa; phylum Platyhelminthes; class Trematoda; order Plagiorchiida; family Dicrocoeliidae; genus Dicrocoelium; species Dicrocoelium dendriticum. Next base: position 57,896,124 of record OX104063.1, read on the forward strand.
TACCAAAAACAAAAGAAAACTGTTTCAGCAGTACGCAAACTTTTTCCAATCAATGACTGGTATAATGCGTCAATCGATTGGCTAAGGATGAACCAACTAGTGGGTTGTGGGAGACAGACATTTAAGCATGTGCGTGAGAACAGCCAATTAGCAGAATGGATCGAGCGATCAGCGTCGGTGTCAGGTAAACCACAGTTTTCCTCCCTCTAGTTTCAACACCCTAGGTAGTGTGGCGTATATATATATATATATATATATATATATATATATATATATATATATATATATATATACTTACACCTAAACTATGTCTTCTTAAGCTGGATAAATTTCATTCCACTTTAGTTGGTTTGTTCTGCCTACCTGAATAGTCTATTAACTTGCACACGTAGATTACGCTAATTGTGATTAAATTCGTTAACATTCTGAAATTTTTGAATAACTTCTGAACATGTTTCAGAAGACTGGTAGCTCGGGTTGAACAATTGAACTTCTGAACATTTTGTACTTATCGCAGATTCATTGCTAACCAACTTACTTCATATGCTAATTTAGCGAAGAGTTATGTCGGCATAGCCGTATGCTTTAACAGATAATTTATTTGATAATGTTATTTCAAGCGATTGGCTGTTGCTTGATATCCCCGGTGTGGCTGCGCTTGATGTGCATGTTGACAAGGTGCCTACCTGTCTATTACCCACTACCTCGTCCATACTGGCTCCAGGAGACAGTTGGTCGTTGCTGGAGGGGACGGAGTGCACGAACCTTGTGGTCGTGCCAGGCTCGAAGAGCGGTTCCATGCAATCAGTGTGGAGCGGATTACGGTCCAGTCACCGCCTTGTGTGCTTGACTCCCAAATACAGCGTGTTTGTGTTTGCCTGTGAAGGAGTGTGGAGCGGCTGCGATGATGAAACGTGGTTCCCATACACATGCCTCCCGGTCATAATCCTTCGGGTTTACACTGGATATGGGGGTGCGATTACAGCTGTGGATGGTGAAGTGCAAATAACCCATGATCCCTCTGTAGGCACAGGGTTTCTGAGGCTGGCCATAGTGACAGGCAAATCCGAAACTGGATGCCGCCAACCATATATATATATATATATATATATATATATATATATATATCATCAGTCTACGAACAGACAAAGGGCCACCAAAAAGCATGTAAAGTAAAGGAACGTACAAGCCATAAAAAGAAAACAGAACACAACAGAGAAATGCATGGTTTCGTCAGAGGGCATGATACAACCCGGTTACCCAAACCGAAGTAGGGTGTCGACTTTGGGGACACCACGCCGAGCCTTTTGCTAAATAGCCTATGCGCAAGGCAGTGGGGTGGATTCAAGGAATCGCACCCACTGAGAGCTGGTGACTGATTGCTCAGTTCAATCGTTTTTCGTTTTGTCGGTTGACAAACAGGGGTCCGATCTTCCTCACAACTTCAGGTTCGCGTTGCTGGATACAATGCTCCAGCAAAGTGCACTAAGGGGTGGTGACTTTGATTAGTGGCGAGTCACATCTACCACGTCGCAGTGTTGTTAAAGGGATATATGTAGCTTTTTATAGGGAGAGTGCTTGCCAGATAACGATCGACAGGCCAACGAACGTCAGGACAGTCAGAACACAGTGGAAGGCTTTGCTAGAGAAAGTTGAGTCGCATCCACTCTTTGGTCCTTCCCAGTCGTTTCATTCGGCGTGAGCTGGTAAACAAACAGAAATTTGTCTATACTCCTTCAAATGGAGCAAGTGAGTGTTTCTGGAACCCAGTCTTGACTGCCTGAACTGTGCTTTCTGCCAACCCAACCTGGGTGGAAAGAGGTTGATTCCAAGTGACAAATACCGTTGCATTAGAGGAACATGAATTTCTTGGCTGGTGAATGGGGATCCGTTGTCCGGCATGATTGTTACAACGAGTGCACTAATACTAGTCAGCATGCACAATATGGTCATCGTCCCTGAAGTGGCGCACGTGAAGGGAAATACTTCAACCCATTTTATGCAGTGTCGAGCACGAAGAAGAAAGCTCTTTCCATTTAGTGGGCCATGTGCTTCCTCCCAAAGTTCGTTTGGCCACTTCCAATGGCTGTGGCGCCAGTGGGGACACGCCACAACGTCGGTGTAAAATAATCGTGGTTCTCTTACTTTGTGAACACGATGTTCCCTTCTTATGATTCCAATCGCCTCATCTTTGTGAGAACGTAGCCCTTCTGTGTGACCTCAGTGCCCGAAGTTATCAACTATACTAGCTCCACGTGACTTCCATAACCAACCAATAGGTGTTGAATTGTTTAGGTGTGGGTGCGCCTTACACTGAGCGAACAGAGGAAGACCCACACATCTGTACAGTACACATCAAAGAGGCCTGTTCATAGCAGCCTTTTAAGCCGGCACTTCTTGCTAGCAGCCCGGAGCAGTTTGACCCAGAAGTGGCCTGAAGCTTAGTGGGTAGCCAATGACGACATTTCACCTTGAATCCGATCAATGAGTGCATTATTTTGGCAATCAACAAGTGCATCATCAGACATCTAGTAGCTGCTAAAATCCAGGAAATTCCAGCTATGTCATGCACCTAGGAACTACTTATTTGACCCCATTATTTGTTTGTGTATACTGCTTGCCGGGTGTTCAACACAGTTTGTTGCGGGAGGCCTTTGTCTTCTGATTTGGGAGTTCAGCCGCCCTAGATTGCGAAACACCAGCAGGTCATTCGTATGGTCAGCGGAAACCATTACAGCACATGTAGCAGCACAGTGAACGAGTTCAAAGAGGTTGGGAGATAATCGATTGCTTCTAAACCTCTCTTAACTCACAACTTCTCAATCGGTTCCAAGTGTCGTCCAAAATTTCGAACATATTGGTTGTTTCACCCCAAGCTGTTAGTGCGTGTTTGAGATGAGATGTTTTATCAGTTACTTTGCACTTATCACATCGAGGACTACTCCGCTGTAGTAACCCCATCGACCAAACGTGATCTCGCTGCGCTGCGTTTCTCCAGTTATCCAATCGGTAATGAACAATGTTACGGAATCCTAAACCCTCCCTTGTATTTCGCAGTGTTACTTGGGCACTGGAACGGAGAAACGACGCGGACTACCGCTTGGTTGAGTTGGAAGCGCCTGTTCTACAGAGCCAGGAGAGTTTGTAGGCCGGAGCCACCTAAGTCTGAAGAGGTTTTATCCATAAAACTCGATTGGCCAATAGGTGCAAAAAATGTCCACAGTAGCCCCACTTAGGGGAAGCTCCCCAAGTTAAAGGTAAGGAAAAAAGAATTTCTTCTTTTCCAATCGTATAAAGGGGATAGTTCTGCAAACAATATTGGGCACAAGAGCAGGACCTATACCACTTTGCCAAGTAGCACAGATTCCCATTACCGATTTTCTCGTTGAATTTGCTACCGAGAGGAAATAAGTGGAGCAATTTGTTTCCCACAGATTAATTTTTTATGCCACTGTCAATGTTTGCCCATCATTCTGGCAGTTTCGGGGTAAAAGTTGCATAATTAGAACTAGTACCTCACGGTCCACTCAGTCGGCAGGCTTTAGCAAGTCTGGAAAAACACCAGACACCGGTATTTCGACCTTCTGGGTCTCGTCAGTGGTGCGTCTTCCAGCGGACCCCTGTCAGGTTCCGCCCCCATGACTTCCGGATGCCAGCAGTTAGTGCCACTTCGCCATAGGTGACAGCCGCGGAACTGTATGATTGACGGTTGAGCATGATATAGCCCGGCTCATCTTCCTAGGTACAGTGTCGCAACTGAGGCATAATTGTTCTGGATTCTCACAGTAGACAGCTGTCATCGAGACTGGGCTCCGCGTGTCGAGTAGAGTGAGAAAGACGGTGACCACATGTATTGGGCTATCTTTCGAAAATCAGAAGTTTAACTTTAGAATGGAGTAGATCTCTCCCTGTTTCTCGAGAGAGGTTGGTGTTTATCGCTGGTTTTCATTAATATACAGTAGTAAATGAACTAACTACACAAGTTTCACTATCTAATCTGGTAGATACTCAAAGGTAATCGAGTCAAAGCGTCTTCGATTCTGTTTGCTTTCCTAAGTGCAGGTGAGATTGTAATTGCAGGCTTAAAGTAGTATGCCTCAACGATGTATGTGGGGAGACGTTACCCAGTTAAGACATTTTACTTCACCAGTTAGAGCTAGTGTGGGTTTGTGAGCGCGCGTGGGTTGAGTATACCGCGACGACGCACACCACTAAGCGGATTAGAACCGGTGAACTTATGTTTGCAAACCAGGCGCGCAGACCACTCGGCCACCGGCCGAGTGAGACGATATTCGTCTAGGTGTGTAAGCCTAAATAGCTATGATTCTGTCGTAGAAGTAGCACTTCAATTTAGACATTCACTATCAGTTGAGAGACATACGGAAAAGGTGCAACGTAAAATGCGTCCGAGAACATTGCTTACCTGATCAGGTAGATCTTTTTCCAAGCCTACGCAGTCTTCCGTCGGGATCCGGTGGTTTGAGGAAGCCGAAAGTTCATGAGTTGTATAGGGTACATGTTGACATTTTTGTAATATATCAATAAGATCCAAATGGAATGCACCGATACCAGATGCAGCGACCACATCGAATTTTGGACAATAACGATTTAGCACTGCAACCTTGAAGGGTGGAGCAAGCAGTGCGACACGCATGACAGACCAAGATGAGGGGCCGTAAGCATGAGAGTAGAAGCGATCAAAGTGGTCCAGAGCGGTCTTATTACTTTGGGAAAGTGGGACTGCCTATAGACGTTGAAGAAAAAGAAGGAAAAACGAAATCATATCAAGTAGATGAAATCCCGACTAAGCATCTATAACAAACGATAAATGAAAGGGGCAGCATAATATATCGAATTGGCGACAGACCAAATTTTGAAAGACTAGGACTCAACGGTAACTAGAGAGCTGTAGGTTGCTACGGAGTACAGCATCGACATACGTAAATTGGTCTATCAATTACACCGATTTACATGGATGAACCTGGCTTCCCTAAGAAGTGTAACTGAGAAACGCATTATGAAGAATAACCTAGATTTCATATTGTCAGTCAATAGCATAACTTAATGGAGAGGTCATCGGGTCACCAGTTTCCAAAATGGTGAAGCAGTCTCTCTGTGGAATTCGCTCTAAGATCGTTGGTCATCGTGCAAACGCTGTTTCATGTGGTGTCTGCCAGGTAAACTTTTACATTTCGTGTATTGGTCTTCCTGTGGACAAGTTTCGCGTTATCCGCGAGATTCAGCACGGTTTTGTCAAGATTACATGAAAGGAGTGCCAGTGCAACCCAACCCCCCCGGGAAACCTAGTCAACGGACCGTTTACCGGTCCGCTGCTCTGTAAGTTCTGCGTAAAAGGCACAGATACAAGCACCTTGCACGCCTACCACCAGCTCTGTTGAACGAATTCCTAGATTGCCGAGTAGCCCATCTTTATCACCCTCTACTCCCTCGACGGACACTGCAACTCGAATGTGTAACAAGCCAGGTAGTGATGAACTCTGGCAAATGCAAACGCCAAAGAAACCGAAAACGACGTCTAGCGATCTGAGGCGTCGCAACTTGATGGTCTTCCACGCACATGAATCGTCAGATTCGAGCCCTCAGGTTCGCTATGAACACGACGTCGAGTTTCTGCAGAGTCTGGTTGATAAACTGCTCGACATCAGTGAAGACGGGCTGAAAGTGATGCAAAGTACCTGTCTGAGGGAAAAGTTCGACCCATGAGGGTCACTTTTGCTGACGAAGATGGTAGTATCGCGCTTTAGTAGATTTAAGGGTTTGGAGATTGATGTGCGCGCAGACATGGATCCAGCAGACAGAGAAAATCTCAAGTCCGCCGTGATTGAACTAAAGCGGCGCACTGAAGGCGGGGAAACAAATCACCGCACTGTAAATTTTCGAACAGTTACCCGGATTCCTCCCTGAATCCGGATGAACAGGTCGCTAATGCTTCACGCACGCCCGACGGTTTCTACCGCGGCCAGGGTGTAGCATTTACGAATGTTTAGAGTCTAATGAACAAACGTTACGACTTTTACCACTTTGTTGCCGCTCGGAAACCAGACGTATTGGGTCTAGCTGAAACTTGGTTAAATTCAGAAACAACCGTCCAAGAAATCGAAAGCAGTGAGTGTTCCTGCTTCCGCTGTGATAGGCTATCAAATGACCGCGGTGAAGTGCTGCTATACATAGGGTCTTCCTTGTGCGGGAGACTCGTGAGCATCTACAGAAGCGGTGATGGTCTGTGTGAGCAGTTATGGTGTTCGATTTATCTGAGACCTGGTGAAAACCCCGTGGGTGTTGTGTGTCGCAGTCTACTGAGCCACAGCTTAAACTGGTTATCCCATGTGCGCAACCAAATGAGTCGTCCGTACTTTCTGCTCATGGGCGATTTCAACGTTCATCGAATACGGTGACCCGAGGTCGAGCTTCTCCTCGGTCACTGCGAAGTCGAGATGAAGTTTGAAACTGAGGCCACACAGCATATCAATCAGCCGAGGCGCATTATCACGCGCTCGACTCCATCGTGCCTGGACTTGTTGCTGACCAGCTGCGATCAACATGTGAGTGATGTTCAAGTCTCAAAGCCCCTGGCAGCTAGTGACCACTCGATGGTAAGGGCGAGCTTGGAGCTGCCACTGCCGTTTAGTCCTCCGCTGGAGCCAGCGTTCAAGTACTGGAAGGCGGGCTTTAATGGCTGCATTCGAGCCGCCAATATGATAGACTGGTCGGCACCACAGAATTCATCAACTGAGGCCTGTTGGTCTATTATAAAAGAGGGAACAAAAACATTGTGCGCCCGATTTGTGCCCCTCAGATATCGGAAAGCTGAACCAGTCAAACCACACTGGTTTGACAAGGAGTATGGCAAACTGGCTTGAGGGAGACACCGGCTATGGAATAAATTCGTGCAATCTGGCTCTGCCGAAGATTACGAAGCGTACAAGAGACAACGAAATGCCTGCAACAGCGCGAAAAGGAGCAAACGCCGCTGCTTTAAAGAGTAAATTGGAAGCGCAGCAAACACACCTCCCAAGGGGATCTTCGCATACGTGAAGCGACGCCTGAAGCCGACAGGTGGTGTGCTTGTGTTGAAGAGCTCGGACGGACAACCACTAGTTTCCAGTACTGAGCGTGCTTCTGCATTGGCGGTGCACTCCGCTTCTGTTTTTGCAAATGACCAGGCATCCGTACCGTGTACGACGCATATCGCCCCTACCGAGCTGGACAGCCTGGATTGCAGCGCTGAGGGTGTGCGCAAATTGCTCGCCAGTCATGACGGTACTAAGCCTGCCCGCTGATCCTCAAATCGCTATCGGCCATCATCTCGCGTTCGGTGACTGAGCTATTCAACAGGTCGCTATCCACCGGTTCATTGTCGAGCGACTGGAAATGCTCAGTGATGAAACCAATTCCGAAAGGCGGCGCTCCGAGCAAGGTGGACAACTACCGGCAGATATG
>OX104063.1:57903949-57986828 GCA_944474145.2 Dicrocoelium dendriticum
TTGCGTTGCTGTTCAGATTTTCGAAAATTGCGTATAACCACTTTGTCGGTCTTTTTGTGTTCCTAATCAGTAGCACAATATATTCTATACTACCTCCCTCATCGTTTTTGCAACTCTTCGTCGTTTTCCGTGTCTTACCCATTTTTACGGTTTTCACGCTGTCTATTGCTTTGTCATTCTCTGTTTACTCCTGACCATTGCGTGCTAAACGTTGTAATCCCTCTCTTTCCTCAAAGAGAGCAGTGCAGACAGTAGCAACGAGAGCACCCTCAGCATATTCATCCGTGGTGAAGGATTGCAGGGTCATGCTTGATGACCCACTTAGCGCAGCTCAAGTCAAAATTCGCCAATTAGAAAATGAGCTTAGCATGCTTAAAAATGAGCTGCTTACGATGACTGCAACTTTGGAGAACCTCAAACTACCGTCGGTGCTGTCGGGATTAATGAAAACTGATAATCCAAACGAACTGAACGCCGCTGGCGATTTATTAGCAGTACTTTGCGACGAAGTAACGGAACGTGTACGTCGTTCCCAGAATGCCGTCATATTCAACGTACCTGATCGCTTGTCACTTGAAAAAGTGAAACGTTCTCTTTTAGGTACATACAACACATCACCAGATTGCTGTGCCTGCAAACGGCTACGCAAGTCTGGTAAAACTCGCACTTACTCCATAGTTTTGACTTTTCCTACTCCACAACTTGCTGAAACATTTATGGGCCGTAGGCTGGTTGTGTCCACGGTGGCAAACCTTGGGCCGATTATCATTAAACCTGACAAAACCCCACTTCAAATATCCTTAATGTCGTCAACCAAGCCAGAGGGCAAGCGCAATGCTCTTATTGACTCATCTGCAAAATCTTCGGCTAAACCGATCATCGTGCCAGCGATAGACCTCGACTTGTCTCCAAAACAAAACTCACTTCGGATGCGCAATCTGCAACAGCGCGAAGCTTGCCTTAGACTGAAGTCAATGAAGGACCTTCGTCTGCACTGGCTGCTATAGCCATCGATTCTTCTAGCGATGTGACTTATGGCTACTCAGACATGCATGACACTCATGCCGCACCTGGTCAACCATCTAATTGCATTCTTAACTGGGTATCTAACTTGGATACTCCACTGCCTGCTGTCACCGACCCTAAGCATAAACAATCTCTCACCGCGAAACCCACCACAACAGGAAGCTTCTTTCAGCCTGCATTGAACAGGTCATTTGCACCCTCACACTCTGCTATTGCCGTTGATACTGTAAGTGCTATGTCACATAGCGATTCGGACATGAGTGTTGAGTCTACTATAGTCCAGACTTATAAGCCTGATTCTGTTTTTTACTTGCCTATTGACAACAATCAACTTAATAGTCGCAATCGGCCTAAAACCCCAAGAGCCTCAAACAACTCACGTCAACCCAACAACAGGAAACGCCCTAAAGCATGGCTTTCAACCCCTGCGTGGCACAGAAACAATGCCGATTCCAATATTCACAACGCAGAAGCATTGAAGCGCAGATCCTCGCAGTTCTCATCTCCATTTATGAATGTAGTAACGCTCCAAGGCATCCCACACCGAAAACCTTATCTAGTTGAAAAGCCCGATTCTTCCGTTCTGCTAGTCCATGACAGCAACGGATCCAAGAGTTGTACTTGGCTCCCAACTCAGAGAACCTTGAAAAACTCACGCCAACCTGACAACAGAGATAGCCACAAAGCACGGCTATCAAAGCCAATGAGGTACCATTACACCGTCAAATGCAATAATCACAATGCACATGAACAGGAGTCCAGATAGCCGCAAAAGCCGCCTTCAGTTACGAGTGTGGTAATGCCCCAACGCATCTTCTCACCTCACAAGCCTTATCTACTTGAAAAACCACACATCACAGGGCTCGATCGCGGCCGAAACCGTACCAGTGTAAGCAGCGTCACTTCACCATATCTCCATTCAGTTTTACATACACCATTCGCGCCAGCGAAGCAACTTGCTAAACAAGTCATTGCTAGTCGCAACACCGCTCACTTGCGATCACACGAGCTTCATATGTCGCGGACGAAGTGTAGTCGGACGCAACCGAAGGGTTTACTTAATAAGGCGAGTTACCCACCAGCGTCACTGACGTCTACGCAAGACGACCGTACAAACCAGGCCAAATACGCGCCTCATCCAAGGCATTTTACCTTAGCCCCCACGAATTCTACCCCCTTTTTATGGGGCAATGCGGGACACGGCCCACCTTATACATACCAACCAATACAGTTTCATCTAGCACAACTTTTGCACCTGCAAACAACAGTCTACAGCCAGTCTCAACCTCATGGCTGCCTTCTACGGACCCACAGTTGGTAACCTTCAAACATTCCACCTACGAACGTTCTCCTGAACAATCCAACGTCATGCCAACTCAGACAGAATGCCTTGCCAGTTACTGATTCCCACACTACCCATTTCTTTATCAGGTTGCTAGCGAAGTAACTAACACCTACCCATCTTCTTTTCGCCCTGATGCTGTCTATTCACACCCCACTTTCACTCCGGCTCCAGCTTCTGTCTTGAATACATCTAAGGGTCTGTCACCATATCCACATTATTCCGCGCCTTTGTTACCCCACATCCTGGGCACCATGTCAATTTTTGCCAATGCAGATAGAGCTGCCCAAATCTTTCCAGCCTGTCACAACCCCCTCTTATGAAACTTACCGGGACACGGCCCGCTACGTCACATTCTTCAAGCACACACACCCTCCCTCGCCGACATCTGCTGACTCCTACACCTGTAGGAGTTGTCCCCATACCAGTAGCACCAGTACTTGCTGCCACATCGCCTGATGTATGCAACCAGGGAACTGTCGATTACAGTGCATCGGAAACGCCTCCACCACTGTCTTGTTACGACCATACTACAGAATCTGACGACCCAATGACGGGACGATGCGAATACGACTCGTACACTCTCCTCCTCCTCAACGTACGATCAATTAAAAATAAAATGTACCTTCTAGGCCCCTTCCTCCTTCTGTCAAGCCCGCATATGGTGTTGATAACAGAAACATGGCACTCGGCCGACGCTTCTGACGCACCGCTCCACATTCCAGGGTACAGCACTTTCTGTAATGGACGTGCCAGTAAACGTGGTGGCGGATGCCTCATATACGTCAACAACGAGTTTTACGCATCATCTTTCCACACTATATCTCTTGGCAACTCTGAAGACTCAGTCTGGATTCAGGCCGCTGGAGGTCATCCGGACCTCTTGATAGGCTGTTTATACAATCCACCGCACTCCTCTTGTGCTAGCGTTAACAAATTGGACAGACTCTTTCAGGAAGTCTCATTTCTCCCTTCACGCTATAAGATCATTGCTGGAGACTTCAATATGCCTCATGTTTCGTGGCTCGGACGGTCAGCCCCACCCAAGTACAGGGCTCTTGTTGACACGATTTCCACTCATGAATGGACACAGCATGTGAATGTACAGACTAGACAATCGAACACACTGGTCCTTATATTCACTAACGGTATCTCGCACGCATGCGCCAGCGTGTTAGACAACATACAGGGCAGCGATCACAAGGTGGTGAAGCTGTCCTTCGCGCTTCCCAAATCCCGTCAACATGCAGTCACGAAATATGAGATATTTAGGCTCCTCCAGCGCATTAACTGGGACATCTTCTCCTCCCTCCTCCGATCATCCCCCTGGGACGACTTCTTCCTCTCCGACAACACAGATACTGCGACCAACGTGCTTTACAACAATTTTACCAACTGCTTAGATGTCCTTACTCCAAAACAGAAGAAAATCAAAAAGCGTCAAAATCTTGATGACACCTTTACACGCAAACTGACCAGCGGGCTCAAGCAAATGCGCTCCCGCTACATCAAGACCAAAAGCTTTCACCTAATCATCCGTATGAACGAATTGCTAGCCGACTGGAGAAATTCACAAGGTACTGCGCGTACATTAGTAGAGCATGCAGTGCTTTGTACTGAAAACAAAGCAAAGTCTCTCATTCGACTACTGAAACAGCGGGGTGGCAGAAAAGATATCCCGATTACTACCTTAGTGCTTCCTGATAAAAGTATAATCACTGGTGCGGTTGATCTCTGCGAGTTCATTAACCCACATTTCTGTAACTCCTTCACTAGCAATGACTTGGCACTGCCAAATGTGATTCCCAAGTTCACTGAAGATCAAATTCCTACTATTGACTTTGACTTATGCACTATCAAGCGAGCACTTTGCTCGCTGAAACTGTCACACTACCCAGGTCCTGACGGTATGCCTTCTTCCATTTTAAAACTCGGAGATCCGGACATTCCAGTCCTACTCCTCAATGGCTTCATCCTCTCAATGAAGAGTGGTCACTACCCGTTCAACTGGAAGCACGCAACCGTCATAACATGACACAAACGAGGCTGTCGCCTAAATATTGACAATTATCGTCCCATTAGTCACACAGCTATTGCGTCCCGACTTACGGAAAGAATAACAAAGGACGCGATGCTTTGCTTTCTGTTGCCACGCAACCTTATCAATAGGTCCCAACACGGGTTCCTGCCGACTAAAGCCTGTCAAACCTGCCAGTTGGAACTTTTAAACCACGTGACACACTCCATCGACCTAGGTCAGGCACTGGTTATTATCTTCCTGGACATGAGAAAAGCGTTTGATCGGGTCCCACACAATGGTTTAATGACTAAACTAGCAGCATATGGTGTCTCCAGCCATCTCCTTTCATGGTTTTCTTTCTACCTTTCCAACCGGACGCAATCAGTGCAACTGGGCGATATCTCATCCAAAAAGGCATCCGTAACCAGCGGAGTATTCCAAGGCAGCGTCCTGGGTCCTCTGCTGTTTTTGCTGTACATTAATGATGTATTCCAGGTCTTCAAACACGGCACGCCGTACATTTTTCCGATGACATAAAAGTTATTTTCTCATTTGACCCTAGCTGTCTACGTAATAGTCCCTCTAGCATTCAAAGCGATCTCAGTGCTGTTGAAACATGGTGCGATCTATGGAAACTAGAGTTTTCACCAACGAAATGCAACGTCCTTTCCTACCGATGCTCCATACCCCCAAACTATTAACTCTTAACGGTACACCACTTGATAACAGCTTCCCTGTGCGCGATCTCGGTGTACACTATTCCTGCTCATTGAATTTTGCGGAACAAGCGAGCTATAGCTCTGCCAAAGCCAGGTCTATCATCGGTTATATACTGAAGTCAATGTGCTTGTTAGAGTCTCGACTCAGGCTCTATAAGTTGTGTGCCAGGCCTATACTAGAGTACTGCTCAATGGTTGTTACTAGCTCACGTAAAAGTGACAGGACTGGTTATTGAGAAAGTCCAGCGTTCGTTCACTAAACTTCTATTAGGGGCATCTGCGCTCAACTATCAAGGCCGCTGCAAGCAGCTTGGTCTGGAACCGCTTTGGCTGCGACGTCTCAAAACCAACCTTGTTTTTCTACATAAGCTAATCAAAATATCGGACTTAAGTGTCGCTAGTTTTTTTCAGCCGCCTGGCGATACACCTTATCCTCTACGCCATAAGGCACACTCATTTCCCTACCCAAAACACGTTGCTCCATACGTTCTAACTTCTTCCTCTATAGATACGCGCATGTCTGGAATAAGCTACCGGAAGCCGTCAGAGCATCTGATAGTATCACGCAATTCTCCACGGCCATATATAGACTATTAAGCGTCCCTAAGGTAGCAGAGATCCTGGGCATCTGCATCCCCGAGGACGAGCTCTGGGAGAACGGCCCCGATCACATATAGACACACAAATTCTTCAACCAGCACTAATAAAGCTCCCTTCCTTCCGAAACCGTCCGATCCTTATCGCGCTCTTTCCTTTCATTTCTCTTGCACTCGGATGGCAAACTCAGTGCCCTGCATGACCTAGTCTCATTTGACCAGTCTGACTGCATCCATGACTATGGAGTTGCAAATGGTCTGGGACCTGCAGTCAATGTTAAGTCTAGTACACCTTGACAGTCTGCTGGAATCGCTTACATTTATGCAGTTTATTCCTGTCCATTTCTGCTGCCCCTCTCTATTTGTCTTTTCACCTTAACTATACGCTTCAACCTCAAAGCGCTGACTAACCTTGTCCTATCTGATCGGCGTCCCGCTCTACGACCACCGTGAATTCAATGGCCAATACTCGGAACACCGAGCACTCTATACCCTTTTACACGAGTGCCTCAATGTCATTCCCACACCTTATCAGTAAAGTACTTCCTATCCCAACCTTTTTCCTCTCCTAATTGCTCTTTTTGCTCTTAAGACGCGAGCATCGTTGGCTTCTCCAGATCCCAGCGGAAAACTTTTTCCATCCTGATCCTGTCATATGCTGGTGTGTCTTCTGTTTCCAATACTTCTTCAATCGGACTACCAACTCTCAGTGCCCTGCAATAACCTGGTCTCAGCTGACCAGCCTGCTTCCCTTCGACTTCTTCCATACTACCGGGACGTTAAAGTTCCACGCTCTGTAGCCTCAAGGCAATACCTCCCGCCCCCGACAGCCTGCTGCGCTTGTTCACCCTCTTTTACTGCAGCCACATCCATCTTTTATTGTCCACCTCGCGACTCACTTCAACTGCCTCCCCAAACGAACTACAGCCTCAAGCACAATGTGCCGACTAATCCAGTCTCAGACTCCTGTGACATTAATGGCCATCGTTCAAACATTCCTCAACCGGACGGCCAACTCTCAGCGCCCAGCCCTAATTTAGCCTAATCTCATGAGCCAAATAAACTGGGACTACAGGTTAACGGGATGTTAGCGGTCTAGGCTTGGTCGATTCAAAGCCGCGTTTCTCCCACTTTGACATCTTGCTGGACTTCTGTGACGTGGCCGAATATTGCTCGGAATACTGAACACTGTCACCATTACCTCGTGAACCACGTTAACTGTCGCACTTCTTACCCTAAAAGCCTACTCTCGACTCTGTCCTCCCCTTGTCACGCTCTGTCTTTATTTTTTCTTCATCCGGAGAGCTTGCTCTCAGTGCCCTTCTCTATTATCCTCTTTGACTGCTTCCTGAATAACGAACTGTAGTTCTACGCTCTGCTTCACCAACACACAACATCTCACACATTGCGAGCCTGCCTGACTTGTATACCTTATATTCATTTACCCTGTTCAATCCGTAACCTGTCCATCTCTGCCGACTCTTTATTTATCTTCCCACCTCAACTGTACGACACTCTAAGTGTGCTGACAAATCCAGTCGCGCCCGATCGGTCCCCTGCGCTCCGAGCTCTCTCAGACTGTTGTGACGTTACCGGCATTTATTCGGAAGGGCGAACGTTATGTCCCCAATACCTCATGGACTTTTTCACACCTTATAAGTAACCCCCTTTCTATCCGGACCGTCTCCCCTCCTTAGGGCGCTCTCTCCTTTCATTCCTTCTCTAATCGGACTGCCAACTCGCAGTGCCCTGTAATAACCTAGTCTCATCTGACCGGTCTGCTTCTTTGACCTTTTCCAGCCCAGCAACATTTAAACGGTCTAGACTCTGTAGACTCAAGCTATGTCACACTTACGTTGACAGCCTACTAGACTTGTTCACCCTCTATTCATATACGCACCTCCACCCCTAACCTGTCCACCTCTCGACCCACTCCATTTGCCCTCCAAAATCAATGTCATCTCGCCGAATAATCCCGTCTCAACTGATCGGTATCCTGCTCTCCGACTGCTGTGACGTTACTAGCTATCGTTCAGATGACTGAGCGCCGTCTGTATTCCATCCTTCTACAATCGAAAGGCCATCTATTTGTGCCATACTCTAATTGAGCCTCATCTGATCAGTCAAACTCTCTGGAAATCCTACCAGGCTACCGGGATGTTAGCGGTCTAGGCTCCGTCGATCCAAAGTAGTGTCCCCCTCACTTTGATAGCTTGCTGGACCTGTTCGCCCTATGTTAATATAACCACTACTATCTATAAATAAGTAAATAAATAAATAATTTATTCTCAGTTTCATAGAGACACACCGACGCAGGCATGATCAAGGTTTAAAAACAGACGTGTATCACGACGATACATTGGGTTCAAGCGTGTGTAGTTGAAACCGTGTCGGGAAGAGTTGATATGTGAGTCTAGTCGACTTGCCAGTATGTAGTTGTGGGCTGTGACTTTATTTTGTGGCGAGTCACATCCGCCACGTCGCAGTGTTGTTAAACAGACATTTGTGGCTTTTTATACGGAGAACGCTTGCCAGGCGAAAACCCACCACTTCCTGCAACACTGCCGTAAAGCATTTTGAACATTAATGTTGAACTGACAAAGCCGCATGACGACTGGTTTTACCTTCGGATTTTCGCAGAGTAATGGCTTCCAATTTCCTCTGCTAGTTGGACAGGTAATTTGATCGGGGTCGCCATTATTTTTGAGATCGGTGGAGGAGACGGACCTCGTGATTATTCATCTTGTTGTATGTCCAGGTGAGCAAAAGTTCAACTTCTCCGCTGTCCAGGTTTTACAGATGTATAATCTTTGGGAGTATGAGGATATGTCCATTTCTCCATACTGGACAAGGGTTATGGTGATTGCAGTTCGGTCCTTTCGGAGTTCTACCAGGCTCCAGATAAGTCCATGTGGGTTGTTGCGTCCGTCTTGGGCCAAAACTGTTCCTCAGTCCAATCCCAGATCTCCAAGAATTCCCGGACCTCAGAGAAAAGGGAAAGTGGGGGACAGCCGAGAGAAGACCGCAAGAACAGGCATGGAGTTGAACATTGTTAATGTCTTAAGTTACAACACTTGTGCTTGAGACAAAAGCATGTACACTGTGCAACAATAATTAGGCTGAAAATGTCTTTTGAATATCCTACAGAAACATTAGCCGTATAGGTGGATTTCTAACGCCTGCCTAGAGACAAGATCGTTGTACAAGTAAGTAAAGTACGAAGTATCCGTTTAGTAGGAGCCAATAATTGCGTAGGGATAGAGCAAAGAGAGTTAGAATAATGGTAGTGATTGTCAGGTTCATGAACAGCAAGTAGTTAGCCTAATCCGAGAGGGAGCGCGTAATAAGCGAAAATAAATAGGTTGTCGCGAGAGTCCTAAGTATTAATTGGTGGCAGGGCAGAGGAAGGATTGGATGCAAAAATGCTAGAGGAATAAAGGTTATTGAGATACGGAGTGGCTCCTAACAGGCATTAAATTATCGCACATGCATGGAGCCAATGGCCACTATCTATTTCTGAACAGAGATTTCGAATATACGATGACCGACAGGTGGCGATAGAAGAGACTAAGTGGCCAGATGCAGCCATTCCAGTCAGACGCTTGGTCACTAGCGTATGCCTATAGGGTCGCTGAGTGTATCAACAGGCCAGTGAAGGTAAGTGACAGTTCAGGTGATAGGTCAACAGACTAGCAGAGCTGTGACGCAAGCAATCCAAAAGAATGAACATTGCAAGAAGGGAGCTAGCTCCGGATATCCGCAAAGTTAAGTGGAAGCTACGGTGACAAGCTGTTGCTAGGTAGAGATATTAGCTCTAGAAAAGAATATGTCAGTCGCTGTTGAAGCCATATCATTAAGACGATTGATCACTAGTGGATACCTACAGTTTCAATGAAGAAATCAACATGCGAGCGAAGATTCGAGAGACAAACGTCAGAGAAAAATGAAGGCTGGAAGTCAAGGAGTGGATCCTTGCAAGCTACATGAAACCAACAATGACTAGCTGCTATCAAGAAGAGTTGATGCGAGTAGAACGCGCGACACAACGGCGCGCTAGGAGAGAGAAGAGTGACCAGCAATAGAGTTCGGATTACGCCTTCAGTTACTAGTGTACCCTACGGGGGCATATAATAGGTCAACAAACCATCTGAGCTGTGACGCAAACAATCCAAGAGAATGAACATTGTAAGAATGGAGCTAGCTCCGGATTTCCGCAAATTTAAGTAGAAGCTATGGTGACTCGCTGCTGCTAATCAGAGATATTGGCTCTAGAAAAGTATGTATCAGTGGCTGTTGAAGCCAGTCCAATCCTACTGACTCCGCCTATCTTTCAAAAGGAACCATAGGACACAATCGCAATACGCCGACCAAATCCAAACCCGGCTGATCGGTCTCCATCTCTCCGACTTTTGTGACCCTGCCGGCTTTTGCTCGGAAGACTGAACGTCCTGTCACCATTACCTCGAGAGTCTCATTAACTGTCGCATTTGTTGTCCGAAAACGTAAACTCTCGACTCTGTCCTCTACTTATCGCGCTCTGCCTTTATTTCTTCTTTAACCGGAGAGCGTGCTTTTAGTGCCCTGCTCTATTATCCTCTTCGACTATCGAAATTCAGTTTAGGCTCTGCTTCACCAACATACATTTCTATCACATTGCGAGCCTGCCTGACTTGCATGCCTTATATTCATATAACCTCTTCCATCCCTAACCTGTCCATCTCTGCCGACTCTTTATTTATCTTCCCACCTAAACTGTACAACTTACTCTAAGTGTGCCGACTAATCTAGTCACGTCCGAATGGTCCCCTGCTCTCCGAGTTCTCTCAGACTGTTGTGACGTTACCGGCATTTATTCCGAATACCAAATGCTCTGTCCCCAATACCTCTTGAGCCTCATGGACTTTTTCACGCCTTATAAGTAAACCCCTTTCTGTCCGGACCGTCTCCCCTCCTTAGGGCGCTCTCTCCTTTCATTCCTTCTCTAATCGGACTCCCAACTCGCAGTGCCCTGTAATAACCTAGTCTCATCTGACCGGTCTGCTTCTTTGACCTTTTCCAGACCAGCAACATTTAAACGGTCTAGACTCTGTAGACTCAAGCTATGTCGCACTTACGTTGACAGCCTACTAGACTTGTTCACCCTCTATTTATATAGGCACCTCCACCACTTGACCCACTCCATTTGCCCTCCTAAAATTAGCTGTTGGACTCAGTCTCGTTTCGCCGACTAATCCTGTCTCGTCTGATCGATCTCCTGCTTTCCAACTTCTCTCTGACTCCTGTGACATTACTAGCCATCGTTCAGATGACTGAGCGCCTTTCGTATTCAATCATTCTTTAATCGGACGATTAAGTCTCTGTCATCCGTAACTCAGCCTCTGCTGATCAGCTAAATTCTATGGGACTGCTACCAGGCTACCGGGATGTTAGCGGTCTAGGCTCCGTCGATCCAAAGCACTTCCTCTCTCACCTTGAGTTCCTGCTAAACTTGTTCACCCTATGTTGATATAACCACTTCTATCTCTGACCAGTCCAATCCTACTGACTCCACTTACCTTTCCAAATGAATGATGGGACTCAATCACAATGCGCCGACCAAGTCCAACCTCGGCAGATCGGTCTTCTTCTCTCCTACTTCGGCGACGCTGTCTGCTACGCTCGGAAGACTGAATGCTCTGTCACCATTACCTCGAGAGCCTCGTTAACTGTTACATTTCTTATCCGTAAACGTAAACTCTCGACTCTGTCCTTTCCTTATCGCGGCATGTCTTTATTTCTTCTTCATCCGCATAGCGAGCTCTCAATGCCCCGCCATATTATCTTCTCTGACTGCTTCCTAACTAGCGAAATGTAGTTTTAGGCTCTGTACCACTAACACACAACTTCTCTCACATTGCGAGCCTGCCTGACTTGCATACCTTATATTCATGTAGACTCTTGCATCTGAAACCTATCCGTCTCTGCTGACTCTTTATTTACCTTCCCACCTTAACTGTTCGACTTACCCTCAATGTGCCGACTAATCCAGTCTCGTCTGATCGGTCCCCTGCTCTCCGAATTCATTCCGACTGCTGTGATGTTACCGGCATTTGATGAGAATTCCTAATGCTCTGCCCCCATTACCTCTCGAACCCCATGGACTATTCCACACCTTATAAGTAAACCACTATATCCGGACCGTCTCCTCTCCTTATGGCGTTCTCTACTTTCAGTTCTCTAATCGGACTGCCAACTCTCAGTGCCCTGTAATAACCTAGTCTCATCTGATCAGTATGCTCCTTTTACCTTTTCCAGCCTAGCAAGATATACCGATCTAATCTCTGTAGACTCAAAACTATGTCTTGCTAACATTGACGGCCCGCTAGACTTGTTTACCCTTTATTAATATAGGCACTTCCATCAGTAACCTGTACCCTCAAACCTTTAATCAGACGACCGACGCTTCGTGCCATGTTCTTCGTTGTCATCATCTTATCAGTGAAATTCTCTGGGACTACTACGAGGCCTAAGGATGTGTCGACTATTCAAGTCTCGTCTGTTCGGTCTCCGGCTCTCAGAGTGCTCTCAGACTACCGGGATATCACCGGTGATTTTTCAGAACTGATCGATTCATACTTCGCACGAGAGCGTCCTTGGCTTCACCAAACTTTAGTAGTAAAACTTTGTCATCCTGACTATCGTCTCCTAATTGCGCTCACGAGTTACTCCTCGCACTGCCGTCCGCATTCTTCCGCTCATAGCTGATTCTTTAAATTTCCTTTTCTTCTTGGAACGTTGCTTTAACTATGTTGCTCCCGCATTCGGTCTCAACCTAGTTGTCCTTAGTTTCTCCTAAGATGCCGCTCGCATTCGGTCTGCTCTCATCATCAACGGTTTACCTGTTACTCTCCAACAATCATATTAATCGCTTAACTTTGTCAACACGCTTTGTTGTATCCATCTCTTGACCCTTCGCGTGCAGATCCTTCTTTCTACCTAGTAGTTGTAGTATGAGGCACATCAGCGACGTGATGTAAAGAACGCGCTTGCAAATCATGGATACTAAACAGAATTACATAAATTTTAATGTATCATAGGCACCGTTGCGCGCCACCAGTCTGTGTTTGTGTTTCTTGCTTCATTGCTGTCTTTCTGTTTGGCTGCCACTTCTCCGTTGCCCGTCTTCTCCCAAGATTTCCACAGATACATCCGCCAAAACAAGAAGGTTTATCCACTGGGACTGGTCGGCCCACCCTCAATAGCCAGCTGGTTTACATGCTGGATCTTTGCTCCGGGATATGAAGAACCCACACATCGTTCCAAATGGAGTTCTTCCCGCCATTCTGGAGAAGCTACCACCACGGGGTCTAAACAAATGGGTTTAGTTCTCCTCGTACTCACGGTAGAACAATTTACTCACCTGGAATAATGTAGTTACATGGATCCACTGTTCCACAACCGAAGACTGACAATTCTGGCGTGAGTACCTTCAATGCCTCAAACATTCCGATTCTCCAGTCACCTGGAGCTTATCTGATGTCATTTCACGGACAGCATTACGCGCGTATAAGCGGCTTTTCCGATGATCTTTCATGGAGTTCTCACTTGGCCATGGCGACCATTACACTTACATTTGAAGGGAGCACTAGTCCACTTTGCGGAGAATAGCATTTTTCATGTTATGGACATATTCAGACTCAAGAAACAACTGCACTCAGCGTCCCTATGACAAGTCCAGCCCGGATAGCTGGACACGGGTTGCGAGCCGGACAATATAATAGAAAAAACCGGCCTCTATTAACAATGTGTTTACTAAGCCGCATCATTATCATTCGATTGGACTCTTTTACATCATTGACTGGCTTCAACGACTATTGCCGTTTCAGTACTAAGCCATTTGGCCAAACAAGGAAGAATTTTGGCCGGCAACTGACTGCGAATAATAGAGTGCAAAATCGGTCTATACGATGCATATACGATGCATAGCCGACTAGCACTACAGTTCAACGGAAGCTACGACAGTGTTCCAGGACGTGGTAGGTTTTGACCTGGCAAGCGTTCTCCCTATAAAAAGCCACAAATGTCCGCTTAACAACACTGCAACGCGGCGGATGTGACTCGCCACAAAATAAAGTCACAGCTATACATTTCACACTGACGCAGTCCTCAGCCGCCTACATCCAACCTGTGCAACTGATTTTACTATGAAGAATGCTTTAGTGAGGTACCGATCATCCCGGCTTCGTAATGGTCATTGATTGCACTAAACCTTTTTTGGGCTCCTGTGCTCATGGATCACTACATGGCAAATTTACCCCCCAATTGTATCTTGACGCACCAGTTTTTGCGCGCCACAGCGCCATCATGGTCCTTGATCTGACTATTACCTGACAATATGCTCGCTCATATGGACTACATCTTTTCGTTTATTCCTTTCATTGTAACGAAATGTTTTAATATTCCAAAGAAGCTATGCTTGTATGCATATTTGATTATGCCTTTTAGAGGTGTGTCTCGTTTTACAGAGAATATATCATTTATTTATTTAATTGAGCCGTATTCTAGCAGAGGTCGGGCGCAGGTTTTGCCTGGAGCAAGCATAGATTATTGCAGTGCCATGGATTTGGTTCTGTAGCTTATGAGGGAGCGTAATTTTGCTGAGCAATGGCTCACTGGCTCTGCGAAGTTCAGAGAACTAGAGTAATGTGCACCTAGGTCTCACACTGTGTGGCTATTAACAAGCTGAGTGCCTTGAAGCGCTAAGGTCTTGGGCGGAACGATGCATCGGTATGAGAGGACGTTGCGTTTCGCCGGTGAAAATGCCAGATTCCACGTGGTGCACCAAACATCCAGAGCCATAACATCGCTTTGAATCTTTGAGACACCGGCTTTCATGTTTGATGGGTGAATGGAGAACACCAGTTTGAGGTCATCGGCAAACAGGTAGGGCATGCCATATTGTACTACCTGGAAAACGTCATTGATATATAGCAAGGATAGCAATTGGCCTAGTACGTTGTCCTGAAGTACCCCAATTGTGACTGGTTTGGGGTGTGATATAGACTCGTCCACCTTTACTGATTGCGTGCGAGGTGAGAGATAAGCTTGGAACCAAAAGAGCCGGCGGCCTGAGGTTCTGTAGGATTCAAGCTTTACTAATAATTCCGCCTGTGGTACTCTGCCAAACGCTTATCTTATATCGAGGAAGCTTATGACCAGTGCTTGCTTAGCCTCAATCTGTGCAGTCACAGTGTTAAGCAACTAAAATTGACAAGTTTGACAAGCTTTGGATGGTAAAAGTCTAGGTTGTTGTCTAGTGATAATGTTGCGACTAAGTAGAAAGTTTAGCAAGTCCTCCTTAACAATTCTTTCCATCACTCTCGGGGCAATAGGCGTGTGACTGATGAGGCGGTAATTTGCTCTGTTTTGCCGGCTAACTTGCTTTTGTCCAAGGATGGTTATGGAATGCCCCCACTAGTTTGGATACACACTGAATTTTATTGAGAGTATAAATAAGTTGAGAACTAGAACAGGAAGATCCTGGCCGCGGAGTATCAGCAGCGCAGATGGGAGGCCATCAGGGCCAGGGTGTAGTGGCAGTTTAAGTGATCTAATTACTCGGATCATAGAACGTAGGTCAAAGGTAATTATGTCTAACGGGTCGTGGGTTAGTTTAGGCACAGCAGTTGGCAAGCTCAGTGAAGCAATCGCAAAAGTGGTTATTGAGAAACTCAGCTGTTTCCTTCCGATCGCTAATTACGGACACATCGAACAGTCTTAGAGAGGTGCTGGATGTTGCTGTATAATTGTTTCTATAGTTCAATAGCTGAATGAGGTACTAGGTTTTATTGTTGCTTTTGGAGGCAGCGCGCTATTCATCTAGCTTAACCATCCTCCGGGCGTGCTGCCAGTTGTGTATGACTTTGTTCATGCAGACAAAGATTTGGAAATCATGCGTCTTAGCGTCTTGTTGACGCATTTTCCGGCGCTTCCTCAGCACGCTGTTTATATGGGATGAATGCTTAACGGATTTGACCTGTGGCTGTGCATTAGCGGAGCGACCACGTCTAGAGAGTTGGTGATGTGGTTGTAGAGTACATGAGTGGCCATGTCCATATCCTTGGACAAGAACAAGATATCCCAATTAGGTGATCGGAAAGCCTAGAAAAGTCATCCCAGTTAAGGCTTCTGGATCTCCGCAATTCACCAGCTAGACTAGTTGAGCGCTGAGGTGGAATAGAGAGCGTAAATGATAGATGAACCATCTTGTGCTCGCTTCCTGTGATGTCTTTTACGATAGTAACCACGTCCGAGATGCCAAGCGTAAAATTTAAGTCGAGAGTATTACAAATCCTCGTCGGTACATGGACGGGTTGAATCCAATTGTTCGTATATATGTAGTCGGTAAAGCCTCTTTATCTGAGAGGTGTACGCTGGCCATTCCAGGAGATATGCGGCATATTAAAGTCACCATCCGCTATCTTGTAGTGTGGGGACATTGCCGAGACGCCAGTAAACGGTATTTCTAGTTCCTTATTCTTGGTATTAGAGGCATGTGGGGTTTGTATATGCAACTAATTAGGAGGTCAAGTGTACCCCCGTTAGTCTGCATCCGGATTGAAGCCTCTGGGTCTCTAATAGGTAACAACTCAGAGTCAAAGGAACCAAAGTCATCCCGTGAGTAACTAAGGCATCCACCACCACGTTGCTTGGTGCGTCCATTGCAGAACGTGGTGTACCCGGGGATATTTAAATAGTTGTCAGGGGTGCTTGAGGATGGTTGGGTTTTCGTGATCAAAAAACGTATAGTGGAGAGGAGAGAAGAACAAATGGGCTGATGTAGTGAATTTTGTGGTTGATGGATCCTGCAGTGATAAGCGCATATTGCAGGGTTGGCTGCGTGCCTCCTTAGCGTGAGTGCAGTCGGGGTCGTGTGTAGTATCCCTGCGTGTCACAACGGTGGCGTCAGTAAAGAGTGAACCAAATGTTTCACGTGCAGGTACCACACTTTGCAATTGTTACCTCACAGCGAGCCCGGGAGATACACTGAGGTATCTGGCCGTATAAGGTATTGTGAGCCCACAGGTTGTCGTTAGAGAGTTGTTAGACGACGGCAAGGTAAATGTTTGGTAAGGTAACGGGTCTAACAGATCGTTCCTTTGCGCGGAACCAGTTATACTGCAACTTAAGGTTGTTCTTTTAGTAAGAGCAGTATCATTGCCGTAGGCAAGTAGGTCATGCAGTCGATTATTGTCAGCTCTTGTGCAGGGTTGGTTTGGTGGCGATAAGACGTGGATGGGGTTAATGGTGTCCCTAGGATGGACCGAGTGTGGATAAATTGAACATCGCAATGGAGGAAGACCTGATCGTCAATGCACTTTGACCGCGAAAGCGGAACGCTATGTGAGAGCGTTGAACGCGGGCTAACGTAGGCACGTTTCAATTTCGTGGGAGAGGAGGGGCAGCGAGGAGTTGGGGAAGCTAGTGTTGCGTTTAGTAAGTGAACGCTTCGCAACTGTGTGTGCATGGGATGGCAAAGCTTGGTACTGCTGAATATTTTCCATAGAGATGCCAAGAAGAAACTTGGGGATGGCTGGAGCTACCAGAATGGCTGAAACCAGTGGTTTGGAGTGGGCGGTAATGAACATAGGAGATTTCGGAGCTAAAGTAGAGCAGATGGATTGGGCGCAGTGGACCCTACCCTGTAGTGTCCCAAAAAAGAGACAGTGTTGCGTGCGGTTAGGTTATGCAGATTCACGAACTGTGGCTGTCCAGTTGTTGCGAAGTGGTTGTTCAAAGAGGAGTCTGTAGCTTTGGTACCTCTTGTTCGACGGGGAATAACATAAGGACTATATCCAGGAAAAAATGGTATGGAGCCTCGTGCGTCGGGTGCTTGTTGGTAGGTCGAGGCGCAGGCTGCGAACTTGGGAGCTTCAAGTGGGTAAAGGTTATCTGGTGGTTGGCGTAGCCTAGCCGTGGTCACAGACCCCAGCGACGACTGATATCTTGGGGAAGATGGTTTTACGGTTACAAGCTGCCTCGCCTGAGTCCAACCGTGGGCGTGTAAATCCCGGTACTCAGGTTCTTTCTTGTTAACATTTTTGTGATACTGAGTTACGTAGGTCCTGCGGACCTCTGCTGGTTTCGTTTTAGGTGTAGGTAGCAGATATTTTTGGCATGTATTACAGAGTATATGTAGCTTTCCGCAAGATGCTTGCGCATTTCTGCGTCCACTCCTGATGATGTGCGCAGCTGGCGAAGCGATAGACAGGATTGCTGGTTCAGTATCAGAATCGCACGTATCAGAGTCACAATTGGATAACGCTTTGAATGTTTCACTTTTTGCAGTAGTTACAGTAGCTCGTTCTGAGCCGGTTTTGGGTGTAGCCACTTTGGGGGACACACTGTCGTCGTAGTTGTGGTTGTGCTGAATCTAATTCCACAGCACACAGTGGTGTAAGCCATGTGACGAGCGATGCATCTTTTGTTTCAGGTCGAGCTTTTATGTTGGATGATGATGTAGAGGTGCGCGCCATCGATCTTTGTAGGGGGTCATGTCCTCTGTGATCGGTATAGACCCGAAGTTAGCCTGTCTTGTGAGGGTAAAGCTGGAGGCCATGAAGCGTGGTACAAACTCAGGACCTACAAATCTAAGCATGATAGGACATGTTCGGTCAGGGATCTTTCTTAAGCGTTTAACTGTGCAGCAACCTAGCGGCAATTTGCAGACGTTTAGAAGCTTACGTAGCGAATTTTCAAGTGGAAACCAGTCTTGGACCTGGAATAGTATGGCATTGTTAGCGCGACGCAAGCGATCTTTGGTTTCTTAGCAAATTACGTTCAGGGGCATGCCAGGACGGTTTAGGTCTGATGAGATTGTATGTTTTTGTACTCTCGACAGATGTACTAGGGGCATCACCTTCTTCAAGGTCTCGTGGATGTTCATTATGTCGCTTTTTAGCGCATTCACTTGATTTTTAAGTGAGTGAATTTTTAGTATCGCTTCAGTACGTGGGTCCTTAAGAATGACCACGCATTCTTTAGAAGGAATAATAACAACTATGTCAAGTATTGATGTAGGATTTACAACCTCTATCATCAACCACTGACATGGAACTATTGGACACCATGATGGTGCCAATTTGATGCATGAATTGGACATCGCGCCCGTCAGCTAAAGCCGAGTTGACTTTAATAGCAGGGAATGTACTCGATTTCTCTCTTCGTTTATTACGCCTCATAACTGCAATATGTTATCCTACCATTATACAGAAAAATGGAGCACGCTACCACACTGTCACAAAAGAGGACTTGGACATGGAGGAGACCCTTAACCATGGAGCAAGTAAGAGTAGCAAACGAAACACTGAGGGCTTTTCAGTTCAGCCTTAAAAGTGTACGGGCGAGAATAGAAGCAATCAGGATGTCCTTAAACCCTGGTCCAGATGGCATACCACCAAATAAAAAATGCTAATAAAGGCAATCCATTCCTTTTCCGGCATCCTTTTAGCTTATATAGTTTGTTAAGTGAGTAGCGTAAGGCGTTGCGACACTGCAGTATCCTTCCATGTAACAAATATGGACCGATGCAAGATTCGCCCGATCACAACACCCGGTTCTATCCTGTGTATTGGAGAAACTAGTAAAAGGGATATTTTAGGTTATCTATACAAAGAAGGAATCATCCGTAGGTCTCAACATGGGTTCCTCACAGCAACTCCTGCGTGACATGCTAGTTAAATTTATTGACCTTATCACCAAAGCCATGGATTCTGACAAGGCGGTAATAACCTTGTATCTTGGTATGCAAAAGACCTTCGCTCGAGTTCCTTATCGGCGTCTAATGAATAAGGTTAAATCTTGTGACGTACGAAAGCCAAGGCTAAATTGGTTGCGCGCTTGTCTTAATCAACCTACGCAATTATTTAACATAGGATGGGTTAAGTCAACTACCACTGTCGTTAAATAGGGTGTTGTTCAAGGCAACGCACTACCTCCGCTCATTATGGTAATGTACGTAAACGACCAACGTGACGTGTCAATACCCGGTCGTCCTTTTCATTTTACGAAGGACGTAACAATCATTCATATCTTTAAAACAGATGACATATTTACTAAACGAGACAAAATCCGCGAGAACATAGCAGCTTTAGAAGCTTGGTATCATAAGTGACCGCTACTGTTCCTAGCCGAAAAATCTAGCGCCCTTGTTTATATCTGCACCATACCTCTCATGTCCTTAAACGTTAATTATACCGAGCACGTAACTAAAGAACCTAGGGTAGCAGTATTCCAATGCCTTAAACATTACCGAACAAAGAAGTTTAGTAAAGATTAAGCACCACAGCCTGTCACCTACTCCGGCACCCTTACACTGCCGAAGCAAGCTTAGAACACCAACTAATGTGCATTCGACCAGAAATGGTATGTTTCACTTGCGTATGTACCAGCTTAAGCAATGCTGATCGGATCCTATTAGAAACTCCAAGGTGCGTGACCAAGAAGCCCTTTACTGAAAAACAATGTGTGACTTATGAAGGACGATACATCCATCTCCAAGTCCAACTCCTTTGTTTGCGTCGCATGAAGCTTAACTTTTGCTTTTTACATGAACTGGTTTATAGAAGATCATATAGTGCACTCTTACTCTTGTGGATAAGCACAGGGACAGAACTCAAGTAATGTAGTAAGGATAGCACGATTATACCCTTGGAGGACAGAAAATACGCTCACATGTTCTTCTTGTTATTTTATATAAAAATTTGGATTAAACAACCCATGAGACTTAGGGAGTGGACGCCTCCAAGATGCTTCAAGAGACATGCACGAAACGTGCTTTAAATTAAAAACGTGAAACACCTGCTTCAAATTGTGATCACCGACGAAAGCTTATTTGAAGCGGGCCCAGCCGGCATCTACCCCAAGTTGGATTTCATAAGTATCCAAGCCGAAAGAACACACATGACGCTGGGGTTTAGTTGGAATATGCCGACATTACCATAAGAACCGAACAAGTTACTCATCGATTTTGCACACATATATTATAAGCAGGGTCTGCATCTAAGACTTGAACCAAACTAGAAACTGAAATATCTATAAATAATAAAGGAAACAAAATGCTAAAGCATTGTGGCAAGACTAATAAACTTGTAAACAAAGGCAGGTGAAAAGACATAGAGGTACGACAGTTTGTAAGAAAGTCATTTTTGTATGCATGAAAGACACCCCTGTCTGTGCGAGTGATCAAAAAGTGTCCGCTGGCGTGACATTTGGACGTTCCGGAGCGATCAATTTTTAGGCCCCGACCGTCTTAATTGGACACACTTTGACGACTTTTGGTCATGCAAGAAAATAAGGGCACAGATTTAGTTAAGTCTTGCAATAATTGTTAATGGCTGCCACTACTACCAGCATTAAATGCCTGGTATCTGGGTCTATCCTGAGTTTGGTTCAAAGCTATTTAAAACCTAACAGCTCCCTTACCTGCGAAAAGTGTATTGTAACGTAAATAAGTACACATAATAAAATTCCGGTTTATCGAGTGCAAAATATATGCAGGTCTGTCGTAGCTTCTGCCGTTTTGGCGTTGAGCTCTGGCAAACTAGGCCCTGAAACTCAACAGGCAGCAAGTTATTGAGCTACTTATAACAGCCAAAGCGCACCAGTAGAAAAATACCATATGATGGTAGCTGCGGACTTTGTCCCCAAAAATTGTTTGATGCTACTGCAAATGTAAAAAATTTAAACGAAAACGGAGAGCGACTGCATACATTTATGCGCACCTCACCCTTATTACATATGAACGTAATGGCCTGCTTGTTACGCTGACCCGCCCGCGCAGTGCTTCTGCACAAAACGCTCAAAGCGAATAGCCAAAGAACTGTGGACTCGACAACCTACTTCTCAGTGGAGGAAAACTGTCCCCCTACCTACGGAATCCCGTTCCATGCGTAGGGAACATGAATATGAACTCCCGAGTCTGTCACAGGTACGGCGACACGCACCCAAGAAATTGTCCTCCGTTTCGACAACAATACAAGGCACACAGTTCCTTTACTGGACATGAGCGGAAAATTATCAACTTTTTTACAACTGACTAACGGGACAAATCAATCAATATCTTGCACTGATACAATTCTTCCGCGGCATGAACCACTGAGATCAATTTACCCAACAATACCTCTTCCACATATCTCTTGACTGGAGGACTTTCGACTACGGAAGGCACATTCTCCTGCCGATACAAAGCTTGAACAATCGGTCATTCTAAGCTCTTCAATCCGCTTTGACCGCTCAAATGGCCTTGGTTTCCCCTATTTCTAATCAATTTCACTACATACCCCGGAGGATCTGCGATACTTTCTTCGGAACCTATCCTATCCTCCAAGACTTCAACATATTTCAACGTATATTCTTCGAGACTTCACTTGGTTCTGCAGATGATCAACACATCATATCCAGAAAGAACGTTTAGTTCCTGACCTACCGAGCTGGCACAGGAGAGGACCCAGGCACGCAATGGCCACTCGCATAACGCATCAGTCTGCAGAAAATTGGGACCCAACTTGACTGCGAATAACGGAGCAAAAAACGTTCAAAAAGAAACATAGCCAGTTACAACTTGCCATTCAATGGATTGGCGGCAGTGTTTCAGGACGTGGTGGGTTTTCGCCTGGCAAGCGTTCTCCCTATAAAAAGCCACAAATGTCCGTTTAACAACACTGCAACGTGGCGAATGTGACTGGCCACCTAATAAAGTCACAGCCCATAACTTCACACTGGCAGCTAAATTAGAATCATCATACTGGATATCTTGCTGTACAATTATCTTCCAATGGATCACTCAGGATTCTCAATCTATTATTAGTCGAGGTATGACTGCGATATATGGCAGAGCGATTATGTCCAAACACATGGATCCCGATCGCACTACCACCAAATCGTTGTTTCGCATGTTCACTATTGCACATTTCCAAGCATGGACATATGAACAATTTTCTACTGTCACTACAGTTCTCATAAAATGTCCGTACAGCTGTACATACCTGACTATGCCTCAATTGGCGTGCTTGGCATAGTCGAGAATAAAATATTTATTTATTTATTTATTTTAAAGTGCAATACGCGACAGGTTAGGGGTACACTTATTTATCATCTCGAATGGTTAGGATCTAGCACATTAGACAACTTTGTGTATATTCGTCGTTTCATAGTTACTGTAGTCTGCAGTGTTACAATAAAAACAGCTTCTGCTCCGTGAACATAGAGAAAGGTTGGATAAGTAGTTGTGCCTTATAAAGCCACCGCCGGAGGCGATCATTCACCTCTTCTGTGCACACATATATCTTCATCTGTTCTACTGCCTTTAGAACATGGAGGTCAGGTGATACACTAAGGACTAACCGCTGATTGCAATGGTCAGTCCAGCCTCTTTGAAGCGGTCTTTTGTGCGAACGCTACGCCAGTTCCATTGGTTAGCCAGCTCGTCCGTGTACGCAGCTTGCAGGATTCTGCACACTGCTGTCAAAATGGGATTTTCGCTGATCATAAATAACTAAATAATTCGATAAATATATTCTCGACGAAACGAGATCCGCAAGTACAGACGTGATCAATTGGTGGGTAGAGCCACAGAATCACTAAAAGCGTGTTCACAGTACACAACGGAAATATGTTGGCAAAATACATGGCTCGAAAATTGCACATAATATTGCATAGGAATGATGTAGGGATGAAGGGCATGCACATTTGCATCAAAGAGAAACTTGGCGCTGAAGAGCTGTGAGATCATTAAGTGTTTCTGTTTTTTAATGACTCAAATATCTTGGTATTCCATTTACTTAGCTCTTTCCACTTTCTATTTTGCCTTCTGAGTTTACTTTTTTCTCTTCCTTACTTCACGTACCCGACCCAGCAGGGACTGCTAGGGCAGGATACGTGAGCATTAATTGGTTGGACAGGGTGTGATGCGGTCTTTGTTTTAGGTCCATCAGTATTTCAAAGTTCGCCAACTCCTGGTTCAACGACCCACCGAAGAAGGAACACTCACGAGATAATCCTATCGTTCCAGTACCGCTTGAACTTGAACTTGAAATTGAATGGTTCAGGAAGTTGCTCTCCATTATTCTGTAGGCGTATGAGTCCGATGGAGTGTTGGTTAAACATGTTATGCATGCAAATATCGGCTATTATGATGATTCTCCATGTGAAGAGGTGGGCAGTGACTTTATTTGGTGGCGATTCACGTCCGCTACTTCCCTGTCAGCACCATCGGTCACTCGAGCGCACGGATGGGGACACTCATCGGGCGATCATGATATATGTTTATTTATGGAAATGCGTGTTGGCGTAGTATATTAATATTTACAGTCAGCACATTGTTTTTATTATTTTGCTTCATAACGATCGATAATGCTCCTGCCACTCTATGTTTAAATGCACCATTTTATTACTGTGCTACTGGCGCGTAATTACCATTTCGCTTCTGTGTCTCGCCGAGTTCGCTGATCCATTTTCGGCTATGGATAAGAAGCCTGTGAACGCCTTTTCAAGTTGCTCTAACACAACTTTTATCGTAGAATACGACGAGTTGAAGATGATATACAGAGAGAAGTGCAAGGAGTTATGTCATTACAAGGTATGGGTTTTTTTCGCGGAATGTCTTTTCAGCTGCACGGGAGATGATAAGTACTGGACCTACCGCACAAGATGTGCATTCTTCGCGCCATGCCGTGCAGGAACCTTTAACGCACGCAGTATCCCCTAATGGTGGAGTCATTCATCACACATATGAATCGGATGTGCCTTGTGCTTCCTCTTTATTAAATATACGTATGCAAATGTTTCATATAACGTACTTTTTTAGCCCGTCCAACCAATTTCTTGCGTCCAGCGGAATCGGTTACCTTAGAGGAAATTCTGCGTGACGTGGCTCTGGACGGAAACTTCACTTTGACCCAGATTAACATCCTTTTGCGCAATCTTCGGCGCCTATATCCTAACTTACCGGTTGACGCTCGTAGCATTTTGAAAACACCCCGTCGGTGTCCAGTGAGATTAATCAGAGGTGGCAGTTACATCCATATGGGTTTGCAGGACGCCATACGTGACGTGTTGCGCAGAACGCATTCACCCCGTCCGTCGTTGCTAAAGTTGCAGATCCATATAGACGGAATGACCGTGTTCAAAAGCTCGCGCAGACAACTGTGGCCAGTACTTGGAAGGCTGATAAATCCGCCAAGCGATGTGTTTTTAATTGGTCTTTACAGTGGATTATCAAAACCTATTAATGTGCATGAGTTCCTGCGGCCAGTGGTGGATGAATTGAAGGATGTGTTACGCAAAGGTGTCTGCTTGTGTGATAATGATGATGCTATAGATATCGTGCTGGACTGCGTGATAGCCGATGCACCTGCACGAGCATATGTTCGGCAGGTGAAACAACATTCCGGATATTTCGCCTGCGAGAAATGCACAATAACTGGTAAGCGAAGCGTAAAGTTTGATAAACATTTGCAGGTTCGCACGTTGATGGTAGAATGACCTTCCCTACCGAACCCCAAAGCTCATTACGTAATGACATGGATTTTAGAACACGAAAACAACCGGAACATCACATCGGCGAATCACCTTTTGAGGCTCTACGGATTGATATGATAAGTTGTTTCCCACTTGATTACATGCACACCTTGTGTCTGGGAGTAACACGGAAGTTAATAATGCTTTGGCGTTGCGGCCCAACACGTGGAAACATACGATTGCCATCAAAATCCATCGACATTATCAATGAACGACTTCGCATTTGTTCGGCTAACCTGACGTGCGAGTTTCCGCGCAAATGTCGCACGTTTGAGGACGTGGAACGATGGAAGGCCACGGAATTCAGACAGTTTCTTTTATACCTGGGCCCCGTAGTTTTGCGCGGCGTGTTGCCCGAAGACCTGTACAATAATTTCGTTATGTTATCCGTCGCCGCATACATTCTGTGCTGCCGTAGGTGGTGTTCCCATTACCTTTCGCATGCGAAATCAGTATTGAATAGGGTGGTGCGTGACATCGCGAAGCTGTACGGTGAGAAGGAGGTGGTCTTCAACGTGCACTGTTTAGTGCATATGTGCCAGGATGTCGGGCGCCTCGGACCCATGGATAATTTTTCCGCATTTCCCTTCGAATCGTTTCTACGACGGCTTCGAAAGCTCATAAATGGCCCGACGTCTGCGACGTCGCAAATTTTTCGTCGCGTAACGGAGCGAAGGTTAACCAATGTCACAGATGATGGCGGTTGTTTGGACGACACTGGATCCACCGTAATTATGCGTCGTGGTCGGCAACAAACCAGTTTCTTACATTTCGGTGCGCTGATTACGAATGCGCATCCAAATAATGCTGTCATCGCACGTGGAAGACCTTCGGTAGTGCTGGGCCAGCGTGCTAATGAGTTATGTGTGCAGCATTTCACACAGACTACGTCGCTGTTCGTAAAAAGTTTGCCGTCCACGGACCTACGTATTTTTAAATGTTGGGGTTCCTTAGCTCCACCGACATGGATTCCATTGAGTGCAATCGGCTGCAAATGTCTGAGATTGCCGTGCGATGAGTACATTGTATTTTACCCCATCGTTCACAGCTGGCGGCACAAGGATATCAAGAAACATGCGACGTAGGTAAGCTGTCTTCATTTATCATTTATTTGCTTCAGTTAACAGTCCGTTTTATACTTTTAACCTGGGTGCGCAAAATCGTTGTACAACAGTAACGGCGTTGCGCCGTTACTGTTACGTTTTAAGCACCATGGAATACACTGCATATGCTGCTGCACCTGATATCGCAAATAAAAGTTTCCCCACCGAACACATTTACCTCTTCTAATAAGCTCGTGGAAATGCTGTGCTCTGACCCCTTTTTTCAGATGTATCGCGTGGTCGAATTTCAAGATTCTTCCGTTGCGGTGGTTCTGTCATCCTGGATGATTAATAGTGAGGAAGTTCTGTGGGGACGGTTATCATCAAAACAGTTACAGGATTTCCTGATGCACCGTCTGCCACCACCTGCGTCCGCTGTGACGTACAAAGTACGAATACACAGTTGTACAGGTGAGGTCACAGAACGATTTATTTATACGCATTTTTAGATGATTACCTTGAGGCTAAAAATTTGGAACAGAGCTTGCTAACATCAGCCGAATTACCATCTAGCGACGCAACGATTCCAATGCTACGATGGGGGAAGCGAAAAATGTATGTTGTAGATAGATAGTATATTATCGCAGCACTGTAAAAACCTTTCCCGACTGTGAGTCCCCGCCAACCGCAACGCGGGGTACTGTTGAAGTCGTGAACTTGGATTTATCACCTCCACCACCGAAGCTGTATTTGGAGGAGGAATTAAACGACGGTTCTGATAAAGAAAATGGATACCTATCAGCCTATCCCCATACATCCAGGTAAACAATGCATTTGTTTTTACACTCGTAGTCCGATTCACCAAGACGTTGCTCAGCCTTTACCTGTTTGCGGAACATCCTGTGACAGCGCACTGCTGTTGGAAATGAATGGTTGGTTCACAGCGTCTCCGAAACATTTACTTGCAGCCACATTGCGGAACGTAAATCGCGAAGTGATGAAACTGCGCGAACGAATGACTGCTGTTGAGTTGTCCTTGAACGCGCTGCATGCACTTCAGGCGCCAAGTTCCAGCAACGCGTGTCCATTTCCATTACCAATGGACACAATAGCGCAACTGTCATTTTTAAATAATGCACTGGAGAACGCTGAGTTCATGAACAGCATGGTAAGTCTCATGGAATTTCACTTATTCGTAGGTGCACTATTTATCCAACGTAAGCGGCCGGACAACCTCAGAAAGTGTGCGGAACGTCATGCTTACTTGCATGACTAACAACTTGGTCAGACATGTGAACTGGCGTGGTGTGCATGAGAAGTATAAAATAGCGAACACACCATTCGCGCGAGCGGTCCTTGGTATGTTACCTTTTAAACAACATTAATATCTTCACCAGATTCCATTATGAGAAAAAACATACCAGGATGCACAGAGCCTGATATTGTTGATAAGTTACGACGCTGGATACAACGAATTAAAGAGCGTGAATCGTGGATACGAAAGGAAACAGAACGGTTATCATTGGAAAATTCTGCTTTGTAAATTATGAGATCCATATTACACTATGTTTTCGCGAACTGTGTTATGTTCATGGCATGCAATGTGTGCGACCGCATTAACGTGCTTGCAGTGGTATGGGAAGGGAGGATAATGCGGCTAGGCTTTACCCGTTACGGCTGGAAATCGTGGAAATGTGAGCGTGCGAAGGGAGGCGCCACGTTATTTTTCTCCGCGAACGCCCGATGAGTGACACAATTTTGTGCCACTCGGGCGCCCATCGGGCGCTCGATCGGTCACCCAACGGGCGCCCATCGGACATCCAACGGGCGTTCATCGGACACTGGTGCTGAGTGGGTTCGCAGTGTCGTTAAACAGACATTTGTAGATTTTCATAGGGCGAACGCTTGTCAGGTAAAAACACAACATGTCCTGGAACACGGCCATTGACCACCATGTAAATAACATTGACATATTGTTGTTCGTCGCAATCAGCCGACAATTCAGATATGTCGACCAGCTATCCGGAAAAGCACCATGGGGCTCATCAGTGGTGCTTTTCCGGAAAGCTGGTCGACATATCTGAATTGTCGGCTGATTGCGACGAACAAAAATACTCACCGAAATCCTTCCACTCATAAAAACCCTGACATACTTGTAACACTTTTGTAGTAGTGATTTTCCGAACAGTTAATCGCAGTCACGGTACACCCGATTTTCCGTTGGCTCAGCTGTGCAGTTTTTTCTTGCGACTCAGCGTCAGGCACATTCGGCGCTGATCTGCTTGAGCTTACGCTCCAAGTATCTTTGCACCAGTTCATTGACCTCCCCACTAAGTACATGGACGCCCAAGTACCGTCTATCTTAGACCTTGTATTTGCTAAGTCACTCGATTTTGCTGGTGACATTACTTACGGACCTCCACTTTG
Source organism: Dicrocoelium dendriticum (assembly GCA_944474145.2). Taxonomy (NCBI): domain Eukaryota; kingdom Metazoa; phylum Platyhelminthes; class Trematoda; order Plagiorchiida; family Dicrocoeliidae; genus Dicrocoelium; species Dicrocoelium dendriticum. Next base: position 57,932,680 of record OX104063.1, read on the forward strand.
TTCCAGTGATCATGTTTGTTTGCACTTCAGTCGTACTCTGTCTAGACGCTACCAGAGTACTGCTGAGTCTCGTCCGAACATATGGCACGCAGACTGTCAATCCATGAGAGCCAAGGCTTCGGGTTTGCATTGCGAAATCTCAGACGACGATACTGTCGAGGTTGCCTGGGATAAATTTAAGTCCTACCTCACAGAGGTCTCTGCTCCCTTCATCCCAGTCACAAGGAGAAAGGAAGCACGAGCACAGCCGCCCTGGATAGATCCCACTGGCAGGCATCTGCTCACAAAGAGGTCTAGATGTTGGCGGACTTACCGAGATGCTCCGTCTATCGATCCTTATGACAGGTACCGTAAGGCTAGAAATAAGTGTAAGCAACACCTAAGGAATGCTCGGCTTAATTTCGAGAAAGGGTTAGCGGACGAAGCTTCAGAGAATCCAAAAATATTCTTCTCTTATGTCAAAAGGCGCTGCGGTTCGAACATGTCAATTCCAGTATTGATGCGTGATGACGGTACTCTTGCGCATACGGACTATGACAAGGCCTGTGTACTCAGTGGGAAATCTGCGACTGCGTTTGTAAGGGAAACCTCTTTGACAGGCGTGGAGCTGGTTTGCAGGACCCCGGATGGTTCAGAACTATCTGAATTTATTGTAGCGGAGACGGAAGTTCGTAGGCTGGTAAAAGGGCTGAACCCTTCTAAGGCCTCTGGGCCTGATTTAATTCACCCGAAACTGTTACATGAGTTGGCTGCGGAACTAAGTGGACCGCTCGCTAATGTGTTTCAGAAATCGCTTGACAGCTGTGCATTGCCTTCCGAATGGAAGGAAGCTGTCATCTGTCCCATCTTCAAAAATGGAGACAGGGGTCTGCCTGCAAATTACAGGCCAGTTAGTCTGACGAGTGTAGTAGTCAAACTCCTCGAGAAACTGGTGAGACATTCATTGGAGAGTCATCTGAGTAGATTTAATCTACTTAGCAATGTGCAACACGGATTCCGGAAGGGATTTTTGTGTCTGACGAATCTACTGGTGGCTCGCGAAAGTTGGGCGGATGCAGTGGATAACGGCCACGCGCTGGACGTGCTTTTCGTCGACTTTTCGAAGGCATTTGACAAGGTACCACATTTGAGGCTCGCGCAAAAGCTGTCCTCCTTCATTGGGTGACTGCCTTCTTGCAGGGTAGAGAACAGTGTGTACGGGTGGACCGGGGCCTATCGTTTAAGCTGTCTGTCCTCTGTGGCGTGCTGCAGGATTCGGTCCTTGGACCGCTGCTGTTCTCTATCTATGTGAATGACCTACCCACGGAGCTTGAGGTACCATCGCTGATATTTGCTGATGACCTGAATCTGTGGAACATTGTCGATGTTCCTGGGGGTTCCGAAGCTATTCAGCGAGCATTGGATAAACTTTAGGACTGGTCTACTTTATGGTTACTGCCCATAAATCAAGCAAAGTGCTCCGTTCTTCGAATTGGAGGAGGTTGTCCTCCTACGAAGTACGTGGTCGGTGGGCTCGAACTCCCCCGTGTATCTAGCCAGATTGACCTAGGCGTCGTACACTCTTCGGCTTTACACTCCGGCGACAACTGGAAGAAGGCCGCAAGCAGAGGTTTCCGCATGTTGTGGTTAATCCGACGTTCTTTCGGAGTCTTGACGGGCAGCATCTTTACGAGGCTGTTCTCGGCTTTCGTTCGGCCTCATCTGGAATACTGCGTCCAGGCTTGTCCGCCCTGCCTCGTCCGGGACAAAATGGAGCTAGAGAGGGTTTTACGAGTGGGTACTAGGTTAGTCGAGGGATTACGGGGACGGACCTACGCCGAGCGTCTACTTAGTTTGGGAATGCATTCAGTGCACTACCGAAGGCTTGGAGGAGACCTAATCCCAAACTACCGTATCTTAACTGGGAAGGTTGCTCTAGATTTAACTTGGTTATTTAGTCCCGCTAGATTATCTGTCCTACGCGGTCATTCTTTGAAGCTGGACAAACCGCGGTCCGATCGAATTAGGGCGGAAATCCGGCTGTCAAGCCGAGTTATCGACCGCTGGAACATGCTTCCGGAAAGTGTTATCAGGTTAAGGGGTTTGAGCGGCAACTTGACGCTCTTGGGTGACAACATGAAACCTTTCCATTTTCCTGAGTAACTCGCATCTTCGTACTTCGATTTTCTTTTCTCTACTTTTCTTCACGCCTTGGTATTGTTTTCTTATTTGAGTGCACTTCCTTATCCTGTACCTTCGATTTCTCTTCCTATCCTTTGCTTACTTCACGTGACTGCCACAGCAAGGACTGATAGGGCAGGAAACGTGGGCATTAACTGGTTAACCAGGGTGCGATACGGGTGTTCCGTTTTAGATCCATCGATAACTGAGCACTTCATCAATTCCTGGCTCAACGATCCACTCAAGATGGAACACTCACGGGATTCTCCTACTGTTCCAGTCCCATCTGAACTGAACTGAAGGCTTAGTCTGGATTCATCAGTAACGGTTGGGGACGGCGGTACTGTTCGGAGGTTGGCTGTGTAAATTGGGGTACTGCGTTATGCTGGTGACTGTGACTCAACTCATAAGCAGTAGCATTGTCCAAGTAAATAACCCACGGGTCAAGTGGGTGTCGCTTGCAGGTCCACTGGAGATAACCATCGCAGCTACGTGGAACGCTTGCATGCAGAGGAGGTCTTGAACGGTTGATGAGGTTTCCGTTGTCTGTGGAATCAGGTATGGCAGGGCACAGTAGTATAGACCACAGACAATATACATCCGAAAGGTATAAAATATGCATACCATTTTAGCGGGGTGGGTGAACTACCCATTGTATAATGCGCCAATTAGATGAGACTTCTGATACCAGGAAGAAATAATCCACTGGCATGGTGGACGGAGCATAACGCCATGGAATCTCAAGTAAGTTGAACGCTTGCAAGGAGATGAAGATTTTGTTCAGGAGATGTTCTGATAGTGCTAATGAGTAGAGGGTACGGATCAGAAGGCTGGCGTGGTAGAGGGAGCATAACGCCATGGCTTCTCGTGTTTATCACTTTCAGGGAGATGAAGGTTTTTATGTGATGTTCCGGAGGTAATACTGAGTTGAACCCAAGTGTTCAAAACAGTGGAAGGTAGGGAACAAAAAGCTTTCATAAGAGAAAAGCTTCCAGGGGCCCAGAATTGTTGGCCGACCACACTGGCGAGGTGTGTGACGTATCCAACAGATACTGACGCCAAGTATATGAAGGACCTGGTACCGGAAATAATGCACTGACCATGTGGACGGAACACAACGCCATGTCATCGCAAGTAAGTTGAACACTTGCAGGGAGATGAAGCTTTCTTGTGTTGATATTCCGAGGCGAAAATCATTTGAACGCAGTCGTTCAAAATACTAGATGATGCATATCAAGGGGACAAAAGGCCCGAGCTGGTGGCATGAGCTGTCCACATATGTCTATAGGTCATATTTATTAATACGACGATTTAGGTATGTTTATTCGGCACTTCTATACAGGTTTCGCGGGTACAAGGAAGTAAAAGTCACGGGAAGGAAGGACGTCGAAAATAAAGAAAGAAGTAAGATCTGGAGACCTCGAGCCTTGCCAAACACTTCACCTCGTTTTATATGTGTATCTATAAACTATAGCGGCACCTGTTTGTGTGTTGCTTTTAACACCGGAATGAGAATAGAAAACCCGTGTACAGAAACTAGGTGTCAGGATATGTGGGGCAGTGCCACAAAGGAAAGGAGGTGCAGTGCACCGGTGTGACAAAACGGACTATCTCATTAAAGCGGTGAGTAATTAGGCCAAATGCTGCAGCAATGGAACCTTGGCGATGCCAGCAAACCAATTGAGCTAACAGTGAAATAAAATGGCACAGCGGCGCCCCAGTTGACTAAGCAAGCCGAAGGTTGAGCTCTACGGTGTCACAGTAAGTTAGATGGACAGCGATAACTGAGAGGGAAGATTCGGGAGTTGGTACGCAGGAGAAAGCAAAGAGAGTAATGGACATAAGAAGAGGATGGTCGATTTACATAATCTGTGTCTGTGGTTGAATGCGAGATGGAAAAGGGGATACAGCGATGTTATGAACTCGTAAATGTGAAAAAATGCGGCTTCGGTGCCACGCACAAAAGTGCGGAGCTATAGCGTGAAAGTTAATTCGTTGAAACATCGTAGGTCGTTGTTGTCTAGGAGAAGAGAAAATCCAGAGCCAACCAGGTAAGATAAGCAGTAGGAACATGCGGTAAATGGAAGCGCGAGGGAAAGAGAATATTCAATGGTGTTGTGGTTCATAGCGTAACAGTTATAAAAGATAACGATGTCAGCGTAACACTATAGATATAAGTGGGCCACCTAGCCTGGTAGTTGAGGTCTTGGGCACAAAAGTGCGGAGCTACAGCGTAGAAGGAGCGTTGGTTGTGCATCGGAACTTAGTGGTCCATGAGTGGAGAGAAAAGCCACGGCCACAGAGATAAGTGAAGAAGTAGGACGAGATAAGGTAGGCATAATAGACATAATTGTCAGATACTGGAGGTTTTACGCACAGTGTGAAAGGTAAGTCGTTGGAGTATTGTTGATAGGTGGTGAATAAGAGGGGAGAAAGCCAGAACCAAACAGGTAAGAGAAGTAGTAGAAATATGCTATAAGTGGAAGGGAGAGGAAACGGGAATATGCAATAGTGCTGTGGTTCATAGGGTAACAATTATAAGAGGTTATGCTGTCAGCTTAACGATAAGGATATAATTGGGCGACGGAGCCTGATACTTGAGGTCCAACACACGAACATGTGGAGCTACAGTGTGGAAGGTACGTCGGTTGAGCATTGGAGCTTGGTGGTTCATAAGTGGAGAGGAAAGCTAAAGTAAAAGCATACATAAGCGGCAGCATACCAAATGAGCCACGGCAGTGCAACTGTCTAGCAGTTAATTTAGTGATTACAGCTCCTCCAAGGGCTTCAACGGAAATGGTACATGGTTACATTGACCTTGGCGTTAACTGACAACTGAAGGCAGATGCCACCTCTAACTTCAAGGCGTAAACTGCTCCTGAATTCTAGCGTTGTCGATGGTGTGATTCGCACAATACGGCCGCATATATTGCTTCATCTCAAGCATCGACCGGTGCGACATATGCAGTTTCTCTGTTACAAAATGATCATGCTGCAGTAGGTCAAGTTGTGAGCTACAGTGACATCGTTAAGCAAGTATTAAATAAATTACCTTACCGGGATGTGACTTGCAATTGGACGAACATTTTCCAAGGCAGCCAGAGGGATAGTCAGAGAGATGTCATCCTCTAAATCTTACGTCAAAGGTTCCGGTAAATACTAGATGGCCCTAACCCCTGTATGTGGTGCAAGTTGATGGACCTTCGTTTGCGTTTCGAAGTCCGGTCGTTGGATGAAAACTCTGAATTCGGCATTGTAGACGTTTTACTTTCAGGCGTCTCTTTTTGCCGCGCTCCGTAGGCAGTGTGCCGTTATTTGACCGCAGCTCGGTGTGCTCCTCCAAGAAGCGTGCGATACGTTTGGCCTATTCGTACTCAGCTGCAAACAGCATGCTAACAGATTATGACATACCAGTTAAGCGGAGGGTTTTCACTGCAAAACGCTTTGCCGCAGGAGTTGGCCTTTTACCACGCAGAAGCAAACCATCAATGTTTAGAATTAAGACCTAGCCACAGGACTGTATTGGTGCCTAACATTAACTTCTTGTAAGCAACGGCGATTGAGGAGCTCTCAAACTTGATGCTATGGAACATCTAAAATGTTTGCCAAGCGTACTCTTGCCATTGGATGGTAAATGTGCAAACATTAACATTCCACATTCACACAACTCGTCCAGGTATGTGAAACCTGCATAAAACCAAGCTTGCAGAGCAGCAGTAATTGGAAACCAATGAGTACAGTCCACCGTTTGTTCATGAAAGCTGACAAATGTATAGTACGTCAGAATCGCCATCACAATTTGCACACTCGGCACACATAAGGGGCACAAACTGTAGTGTGCTTTTCATCTTCATCCATAGCGTATAATGGAAAGTAAACGTGTTTAACTGCTGGGTGTCTCGAGTCTGGCCTTCCGTTCGCAATGTCATGGGGTTGTAGGATGAGGTGTATGGAAATGTGGTTAAACAATAACCGATGCCTCACAAGCTACCGTTATCACATTGTCCTAGTACTCAAAATCTTCATGGTTGTACTTGGGCATGAATAGCATCACGCCTAACATAAGCGTTAAATGCATATGGTGCCCTGGACAGCAGTCCTGTAAGCAACTACAACACAACGATGGGTGACGGATTTGAACGCCTTAGCTGCGCACGCCGCATAGGAGTAATCGCCTTTGCATTGTTCCAAACTACGCAAAGACTTTTGTGAATATCAATCCATTGGGTTACCAAGAGCAGAAAAGAAGTCCTTTGTCAGCCCAAATACTTTTCGCTCAATCTAGTGAACCTGAGTGTTGATGAAGCAGCTTTCAATAGCGGAACCGTTTGATCGTTATTAACCTAGGGCTGTCCAGCCTCAAGCAAAACTCGGAAGAAGCCGAACAGGAGGCAAGATAGACGTTTATTATCGACACGCACAATCTCACTAGCTGCATGCGTCATAAGTGGGTTATAGCTAAGAGGAAGTTGTAGTCGCAAGTCGAATTGCAGCAAACGCACTTCGAAGCGGAAAGGCTGGAATCGTACAAAATGCGATACCTCTGGTTGCGTCAAACCTACGTACTCATCGTACAAACAGGCAAAATTTCTAAGTTGTTTAAGTAAAAATGTTACTATATGGTAATAAGATTTTACCCAGACAAACAAATGAAGCCGTGGGTTAGTTCACAGCATTCTCCTAGAAATAAACGGTGCGTGAACCTTTGAGCTACGTTAGGATCGCCCGTCGCGGAACAGCCTTCTGCCATACCAGGTGGTGAAACTTCCTGTAGCTGCTAGTGAAGAATCAAGCGAACGGACCCTAGCGGGCTTCCGCTCATCTCCTCTTTTAAGTTGCCGATAAAAGCAAGTGGGAAAACGTTCGCAGTATACGATCACTTGTATCTGACAATGCGTAAGTGTGCTTTGGTTCACGACATAGAAAGAAAAGAAAGAAACGAGTAAGGTCAGGCATGCAGAAGAGGTGACAGCAACGAACGGAAAAGACCATCACCGAATGACAGCGGAAAGTAAGGAGATAACCCTATTTTTCGGTATTCAAAACATTTTCAGTGTTTATTCTGGTTTTCAAAACCTTTTGCGAAGTTTAGGGCTTTTTAATAAGTTATGCGATATTTTGTGTTGTTTGAAGAATGCAGCCACAAGTGAAAACCTGAAAACGCTGTTAGAAGCATAAGTGCTAAGCTAAGGTTCTAGAGAACGTATCAGCCAGTGAACCCGACGACCAGACCTAAGAAACTTTTTAGGCTTGGCGGGGTTGTAGGGCTTGGGTAACGGGTTTTGAATTATGATGTTTCTTTTCGCAAGGGTTTTCTCCCCTCGGTTGTGTCGGAGGACGGAGGACTGGACACATCGCTCGACTCAGGTTTGTCGTAAGCACTTTTGAGATGGTCGATCGACACAGCTTTGCACTTGCGTTTGCATTTGATGACGAAGAAATGATACCCACATTGGAGAACCCTGAATTGATCGTAGTAAAGTTGCTCGAGTATTCTGGGTGGACCATCAATACGAATGAAAAGGAACAGCAGTAGTGAGGGTCTTTGAGAAAGTAAAAGTTGAGCTGCTGTTTCCGTACCTCGGTTGTTTTGTTGCGGCGCATGTTCGTGGCCAACCCTCCAGTGTAGCGCGCGTCGTATTGAAGGGTGTACATTCTTGCGGAGAAGAAACCGCCTGGTAATCGGGACGGTCGTTCACAAACTAATTCGGTGCTGGACGTTTTGAGATGGGCGTTCAGGTCCGATCGAATTCCGAGTAGTATCATTGGCAAAACTGCTGTCTAACTAAGTGCATTGGCGGCACTTAGCAAAGCTTAAAGCTGTCGATGGAAGCCTTCCACTATTCCGTTATAATGCAAATGTTAGGCGTTTACATCCGAGGTCGTTAAAAGCCAACGATCCGAATGGTGGACCACGGTTGGTGGTCATATTGGCTGGACAGCCACGTGACATGACACAGCGCTCGACAAATTTGCGTGTTATAGTCTCGGCAGAAACATCGGGAACTGAGACAGATTTAGGCCGAGTGACGCGATCCACCACGATCAGTATGTAGACCATGCCTTTAGACGGCGGAAGTGGTACAATGAAGTTGAGGAGGCCGTGAACAAAGCAGGTTGTCACTGACGGAAAGTGCTCTATCGCAGCTGCGACATGTCCATGAACGTTGGCTAGCTGGCAAGTCAGACAATTGCGTGCCCAACGTCTGACGTCGCGCTGCATGTTGGGCCGGACGTACCTGTTGTCAGTCACCCTGACTGAAGCGTAGACCCCACGGTGCATGCTTCTGGGCAGCATATCGGAGACTTTTCGGAAAAATTCAGTTCGTGCAAGTGGACGTGGATATCCGTTAAACACGTCACAGCTTATTGTACCTGTAATCGCAAGAAATGGTCTTGGTGCCACTTTAGTGTAGACATTTTGTAGGAGGTTATTAAGTCTTGTTCGGCTTGCTGAGCTGCGTCCACGGCTGACTGATGGAGAAACTTATCATTCGGATCCGGAGAGTTCTCTCTAAAGCTTGTCTGTCAAAACGTTTTCCCCGCCAGGCAGGGGTTGGACGTCCGTCATAACTAAAGGCGAAATGTAGATGAAAGACTTCACGCAGAGAGGGGTAAAGCAAAAGGTTCCGGAAGGAGTAAACAAGTGGTTTGTGCTCGGAAAAGATCGCAAAACGATTACTTTTGCAAAGGTGACGGAAATGGCGAACGGTAGCATTAACGGCGAGTAACTCTGCCAGATGTGGAATATTGCCCCTCCGCTGTCTGAAGACGACGAGACAAAATTGCTACTGGTTGCCAACAGTTACATTGGAAAAAGGCTGTAGGACAGCGCCAATTACGTTTTCTGAGGCGCCGACGGCTACGCTAAACAGGGCATTCTAGCTGAAGTGATGCAGCATAATTGCGGAGTCTACTGCTTTTTTGTTGGCTTTGAATGCTATTAGTGCTTCAAGCTTAAGATGCAATTTGCCGTGGTTGTATCCCCGCAGAAGACCTGTGAGCGGTTACATAAGCTCGACGCATCGTGGTAGAAATCAACGGTGGTAGTTGACCGTGCCGTTGAAGCATCGAATGTCTGCGCGCGATGTTGGACGCGGAAAGTCGCCAATTGCCTTGACTCTGTCCTTCAAACTGCGGATACCCTCCGAATCGAGTTAGTGTCCGAGGCACTCCAAGCGCGGCTGCATGCAGATGCGCTTTTCGGGGTTGGCGGTGACGTTGTGCACTTTCAGCCGCTTTAGCAGGAGTCGTAGAAGCGTTCTGTGTTTCTCTTCCAATGCACTTGCCACCAAGATGTCGTCGATGTCCATGTAGAGGGAGTCGAGTTCACGTACGACGGAGTAAATGAATCGTTGCATTATCTGCGCAGTGTTGCGCACACTGAATGGCATTTGTGAAAGCTCGAACTGTCCAACTGGCGTTATCACGGCTGTTTTCGGTATGTCCTCGTCAGCGATCGTAACCTGATGATAACCTCTCAGCGGCTCGATCGTTAAGAACACGTGAACGCCATGAAGACCGGCCGTGATATCCAGTATGTGAGGAAGTGGGTATCGGTCCAGAACTGTTACGTTCTTGAGAGCGCGGTAGTCTCCACATCGTCGTCAGTCTCCTGACTTTTTCGGCCCCACGTGAACTAGCGAATAACAAGAGCTGTTGGACCGTCTACGATTCCAAGTTTGAGCATGTGCTTGAATTCCGCGCGAGCGGTTGTGATTTTGTCCGGAGTCAGTCTTTGGGCTGTGGCGAGGAGTCGGGTGGATCCATGGTAACATTTTGTTGCGGTATAGCTGCAGCGATGTTTAACAGAAACGACGTAGGTAGGAAGACTTCCAGGAAACGCTCAAGCAGTAATTTGCCTGCTAGTGCGTTGGCGGTAGCGTAAACCAGGCTAAGCGCTGCTACATCTCTGAACATTTCAGCGACGGAGAGTTTCATTGTCTGATTGATGTGGCCTTGAGTTTAACGTCAACAAGCAAGTCGAGGTGCTGAAGAAAATCCACCTCACTGGCAGTAGGTAGAACTTCAACGCGGTGATTTCGACGGATAGTTTGAACGAGCTGGACGTTCGCGAGTTGTAGTTAGACGTCGGCATCTACTTCCAGAAGTTGAGAAGTCAGTAAAATTGTTGGTGAGCGCGGTAATCTGCGCATTCATTTCGGCGCTATCGTCGTTCGGTGTGGATCAAAATTGTAAAAGTTGCCCATACGATTTCCAAATTCTCTCTGCGATACCGGCCACCACCGTCAGTGTTGCGCCGGTAGTTGCCTAGCGTTCACCGCATATTTCACGCGGAAGTCTACACAGTTATATATCCTTGGGAAATGCGTTACCTACAATTGCTGGTTCAGCTAAACTTTGCAACTTTCGTAATAGCTGCGACGGAGTTAGGTCACCCAACACCGTTTCTCTCAGAAGCTTTGTGACACGTTAACGAGCTGAAAAACCAGTTCTTTTAAGAACCGGTGCTTAACTTCATTGTAGGATTTCTCTGCCTGCAACTCGAGCATACCGTCGACGACGTGCGTAGGAAGCACGGAGACGACGTAGACATAGTTGATCCTTTCTAAAAGAACAAACCAATGTCTTGGATGGTTTTCAGGAAATGGAGGAGTGGCGATGGTTATATTTTTGCCCTGGACATCGTGAACTAGGTTGCACGCGTTCTTAGCAATAGGATGCAGAGTAAGCGCTATAGAAGCAGAAATATGCGCAACAACGTATATGTAATGGACCTGCCACAGTAGTCAACGAACCGGAAAAGAAAAATTAGTAAGCGTCGCGTCTGGAAATCATGTGAGCCAAAGCAAACAATGTCCATTGAATCCGATAACGGCAGTGTGAAAGTCCCAGCTCAAGGCTTCTGGAAAGCGAAGGGCACGCAACCGGTAGAAACCAGATTGCAAAAGCAACTGCAAAGTCAGCCAGCGCCGCCGCGTTGGCTGTGTCAGCAGAAACAGCTCCCAAGGTAGCCGAAACTATCTACCTGTTCAAGTTGTGCACATTCGTGAGTGAGCACGGCGCAGGTGAAAGCCAACCCTTGAGCAGTACTTTACACTTCGATGGGGCGAAGCTCATGCCATACTTAGATGCATCAACCGCTAAACGATCCAGAATGAGTTGCATACTCTGAGGATCGTCACCAAGTAAGGCGATATCATCAACATAATTTAAGTCGGTCGCGCACGCACCCGGTAGAAGCTCTAGGCCAAAATGTGGGAAAGCTTCTAGAGCATTCGACAGAACGTCTTCGATTGCGAAGTTGAAGAGGAATGAAAACATAGGGCAGCCCAGTCGCACACCGCTATTGACAGCGAATTGCGAGGAAAGCTTGCCATAGACCCTCACTCTGCCTGATATATGAAGGTAAAGTGCTCGTAAGATGGCGGTATATTTCTCTGGCACCCCGTTCTTTAGCAAGCAACGCCATAAAGCAGGTCGATCAACGGAGTCAAAAGCGGCACTTATCTCTAGGAATGCAACGATAGTGGACCTGTGATAAAAGTGGCGATGTTCGAGGAGCTGGCGGAGCGTGAAGATTTGATCCACGCATTCGCGGCCGGGACGGAAACCAGCTTGCTTATTACGGTAGGATGATTCAGGTATTGGGGATAGTCCATGGAGCAGGATGGATGTCAATAGCTTGGAGGCAACCGAAATAAGACTAATCCCGCGATGGTTTGCACATGAAGTGCGAGCGCCTTTCTTGAAAATCGGGACAATAACTGATTCGCCCCAAGAGGAAGGCACTTTCTCTTCATGCCAGATTTTTGCGAACAGCGCGTCAGCTGGTTAATGGTCGCCACACCGCCGTACTTGAACAGCTCCGGAGGAAGTTCTTCTGAGCTGGTAGCCTTGAACCGCTTCAAGCGTCGAATCTCGAGACAGATTTCCGCTTCGCTGAATGCATTCAGTGGGACGAGCCAGCGTGGACAACAAGGTGTACTGCATGTACTGATGGATGGTGGAGGCCAGTTGAACTGCGAGTGAAAGTGCTCGGTCCAGCGGTCCATACGCCTCTTTTGGTTGGTAATCGGAGACTCATCCACCTCACAAATGACCTCACTGACACCAGGCTTCCTGAGACCAGTGGACCGAATGAGTTGGAAGAGCCTGCGAGTGTTGCCAGAGAGGGCAGCCGTCTCCATCTCTAAAGCACGCTCAGGCCATCATGTCTCGCGATCCTTGCGTAGACTTTGCTTGAGCAGCCGGTTGGCAGAACGGCACCGCTCGTTGCAATCTGATTCCTCCTGGATATGTTTGCGGCATTCGAACAGCTCCAGACAACGAGCAGAGATTCAACGCTTTAGGGGGCGTCGAGTTAGGCTGCGGCTTGACTGTCCGGAAATGGTCATCGCTTTCCGTATACAAATCCAGTGTTCCTCCACGTCTTGCGGTGGATTGCAACTGAGTGCATATGCCAGTGAAGACTGATAGCTCGCCTGGACAGAGGAATCAGTTAATCTGTTTGCATCAATCTTGCGGTGCTTCGTGTTTCGGGACCCCCCCAAAAAAAAACATACAAATTTTCGCACAGACCAGTGCATGATCTGCGTCAACGAAGGTGGACCAAAAGGACCTGCAGTTCAGTATGTTGCCGCGCCATTTGAAGCTAATTGCAATGTGATCAATTTGAGACCACGAATGTGTTGGTGAAGGGGGATGCCACGTTGCGGAACGCTGCTTCGTACGCCTGAAGTTAGTGCTTGAGAAACAGGTGGTTGTCTTCGCACAATGTGAGATATCGTTCTCCGTTATCAGAGCAGTTCTCATGGAGCGCGTGATGACCACCAAGGTGGCGTTCGTATGGTAACATGCGGCCAACCCGTGCAATAAAATCCCCAGCAAGGATAACGACATCCGACTTTTTAGCATTAGTCAAGAGCTGATGTAGATCCCGGTAGAATTCGTCCTTGATCGAGTCGCCACTGCAGTCATTTGGAGCGTACACGGAGATCACAAACAAGTTGTCTCTCTTCGCGGCACCTTGTTGATTCTACATGAGCACCGAAGCCGAACTGCACAGTCGGCTGTTAATAGGGAACCAGTCCAGTAGTGCCGCCTGGGCCTTGCCACTTAGTGCTATACCTACACCAGCCAAACCCGGTAATGCTGCTTCTGGATCTCCAGAAAGACGCAGGTGATATTTGGCTTCGTGGTCACTGGGGGATGTCAATGTAAGCACAGTGCTGGGGTCTTGCAACCGGCTTTCTGAAAGGCAGCAGACATCAATGTCTAGGGGATCTAGATTGCGCGCTAGACCGGCTTGCTGTCCAATCTGCATGAGTGTCCGAACGTTGAAGCAGGCCAGACGGAACGAGGATCGGGGACGAAGGAGAGCCATAGGTTGAACTCCTTGGTCCGCGGCGCAACCGGAATCGCAGCCAGATTGTTGAACACATGATTCGAGTAACGGAAAGTGAGGATTGTTATCAAACGAACAATTGGCATGTGATGAAGTCGCGTGAATATGAGAAGCAGAAACAGTAGCTCATGGGCACGTTGTAGTACAGTCCATGGTTTTGTGAGAGGGCGTGATACTACCCGGTTGCCCAAGCCGAAGTAGGGAGTTGACTTAGGGGACTCCACCCCGAGCCTTTGGTTAAATAACCTACCCGCAAGGCAGCGGGGCGAATTTAGGGAATCGCGCCCATTGGGAGGCGTTGACTGAATGTTCAGTTCATGCGTCCTTGTTTGCTAGATCACCAAACAGGGGCCAATACTCCCCATGAAATCAGCACAATTGCTGGAATACAATGCCCCACCGAGGTGGAACATTGTCGCCGAATACTTCGCTATATCGGGGTACACCCGAGCCACCCAGCTGGCACCATGAGGAGGTAGTTCGATAAGCCAGCCTTATTTTACGCTGTCTGTTTTTTCCCTAGTTTCTTTTACCTTTCCTTTCGTTTTTAAATTTCCATCTCACATTACCGACACAGCGGGGACTGCTGGTGCAGAACACGTGCGCATTGATTGGTTGACCGCGGTTTGACGTGCTTGCCGATTTTACACTCTCAGAAAACAAATCGATTCGTCGCAACTCACGCCGGTTCAACGACGCCTTCACAATGGAACTTCCATGGGATTCTCCTATTGTTCCTGTCCCACTTGAACTTGACATTCCCATGAGTCAAAGGGATAATGGACTCCTTAAGCGATTTGTATACCGCAAGTCATCATAGTCCGGTCAATACCTGCACTTCACCGGCTTCTCACCGATAACACACAAGTGTACACTAGTGAGAACACTGTTAACTCGTGCCAGACGTATCTGCTGGAACAGCTGTATGGCTGTGGTAGTTGAGCTAATCATAAAAACGCTTATGCAGAATGGCTACCCAAGGCGATTCATAGAAAAACAAATCCAGTTTAGACCACCTAAAGAAACGGTGTTGACGGCACCAAAGAAAAACGTATACATCGAGCTGCCATTCAGGGTTTACTCCGCAACAAGAAGGACAACTAAACACAGCCTTGGTTATTCAACGTATGTACTGTACTGCGGAGGCAGTAATTCTCAACAGAATCTGAAAGTTTCTGTTACTTTTAGTAAAGGAAGTAGAACCCATCGGCGCCAAATCACATTGCTTTTACCAATTCATGTGTAACTGGTTCAGTTACGTTGGCAGAACCGACCGAGCTCTGGATTCCAGTGAGCGAATACCAAACTGGGTTCAGCGCTAAGCTAGTCAATCTCCCTCGGATGATACGTGCTCGCCTAAGCCGCCGGTGTTATTCATAGGCAGGCACATTTTAGCGACATATCAACCGGATTAATTCCTTATCAACGTTTCGGAGCTTGTTGCGTCATACAAATTCATGTCTTTTGCGATTTGCCGAGGCCGTTGCGATAAGCCGAACTAAACCAACTTTATGTGTCCAAAAGCAACTGGTTGTCAGCCTACGGTTGTCTTAGTTCTAATGCCAGCAACATTGACCACAGCCCGTCGACTGAAAACAGGTATCGTGATGCCAAGGCACAAAAGCGGAAACTTTCAAGATTCAGTGAACTATCGTCCTATTTGCTTGATATCGATAGTCTGCAAGATCATGGGAAGTATTATTAAACGCGATCCCCAGAAGCACTGTGATGAATTGAACATCACATCCTCTTCACAGCATGGATTTCAGAAGGGACGCTCTTGCACCACTAACCTGCTAGTCGCAAGAAAAAAATGTACAAGATCAATCGATGCCGGTCAGCCATTAGCTATTGTCTTCGTCGATTTTAGCAAAGCATTCCACTAGATCTCAAACGCTACTCTGCAAACTCCGCGAAATTGATATCAGTGGCAATCTTTACTCACGGGCAGAGTAAGGGCTTACAGCAGGCTGTCGCCACCCTTCAATATCTCCAGCGGTGTGAGACAAGGATGCCCGCTGTCACCTTTCCTATTCAACTTCGCTATTGACGAAGTCATGGAGATTGCATTTACAGGACATGACTTGGAAGGTGTGGAGCTACTCCCAGGAGAACGACTTCTTGACTTAGAGTATGCAGACAACATTGCCCTCATCTGTGACAGCTCCCAGACGTGTCAATCCGCGCTGGACAGATTAGCACTGGCTGTCAGTCGCTTCGGGCTTTGCTTTGCACCACCGAAGTGCAAAGCGTTCCTCCAGGATTGGCAGGGTTCGCCCCCTGTGCTGACCCTTGGTGGGGATCAGCTAGAAGTCGTTCAGAAATTCAATTACCTGGGAAGTTGTATCAGCGCCCTTGGGATCGAAGACGAGATCACGAACCGCATAGCGAAAGCTCGAAGTGCTTTTGCTAACCTTCGCCACCTATGGCGACGGCGCGACATTACTCTCGCCCTGAAGGGTAGAGTGTACAATGCAGCGTTACGTTCGACCTTACTGTACGGTTTCGAAACCTGGCCCCTAAGATCGGCGGACATGAAGAGGCTACTTACGTTTGACCATCGGTGCCTTCGCAGTTTGGCTCACATCTGGTGGGAACACCGCGTGAGTAACGAGCGTGTTCGACGCCTTGTTTACGGCCTAGGAAAAGGGAATGAACCGCTCAGCACCGTCATTTCACTCACCAGGCTCCGATGGCTGGGCCACGTGTTGCGCATGCCAGCCCACCGACTCCCTCGACGTGCGTTGTTTGCTCACCGGGGATGTGGGTGGAAGAAGAGGAGAGGTGGCCAAGCGATGACTTGGTCCAGAGGAATGAAGGCCCTCACTTCGGAGCTGGCCTCAGTTGGAGCTTCACGGCTCCCTGGTTGGGGTCCCAAAGACGGTGAACACGTTTGGCTGAATACACTTGCTGATATAGCAAGGAGCCGACCTTAGTGGCGTTCCTGCTGTGAGTTTCTTTGTCCCTCCCCATCCCTTTAGCCTCCCCCTCCATCTACGATCTTATTTCGTAAGGTAAAACGTAATTAAATTTTTGGTTTTGCCTAGTAGCCGGCTAGTAGCTTACCGGAACGATGCGTATCCGTTGCCGGTAGCTCAGCTGGCATTCAACTGTCGTATTTATTTTTCCTTTATGTATTGTATGTATGTATGTATTTCCTTTTAGGTCTTTTCAAGCTGGCTAAATTTCATTCCACTTTATTTGGTTTGTTCTGCCTACCTGAATACTCTTCTATTAACTGGCCACATTGCTTACATTAATTGCGCTTATTTTCGGTAACTCTGTTGCGTTTTGTAGCATTTTTAACTAACTTGTTAGCATCTGCTTCCCACGACGGCTCAGGTGATTCGGTAAACGGCAGTGTCGCAGCAGGTCTGTTGAACTACTCCTCAAAATCTTCCGCCCAACGGGCTAGTCGACCGACGCTGCGAATGAATCAGCTGCACTTTTTCAGCTATTGTCTCGCTAACGGACAGCTTTCTCGCACTCGTGTTCCGGATGAGCTAGAACACAACGCGGCTGTTCCCAATAGCCTTGGCTTTCTCCATCTCACAGGCCCTTGCGATGCACCAACATTCTCGGTGGATTCAAAGACTCCTTGCGATGCGTCGTTTTCAAAGAATTACGGACACGCCAAAACCCAGTGCCCATTGGAACTGGTTTCCCTGCTTCGATCAACCTGCTTGATGCCTCGGAGATCCATTCACAGTTACGACTTCTCAAATGGGTTGCACAACATGCGCCAAAGGCATTCTTCATGGCACATTTGAGACGATTCCAATAAGCGTTCGGTTCGCCTACCTCATTCGTCACTGACAATTGGTGAACCAGTTTATCGTGATTTTGTTGGACTGCAGATTGCGAGTTCAAGTTACAGGTAAGGTTAGAAGATAGACGCTCCTTTGAAGCGGGAAGCGTGAGCGACAATCGTGCGCGCACTAGAGCATTGTCAGAATCCAGGCACATGCTCCGAATTGACCGACAGTCTTGGACTGATGTGCGCCATATGTAGCTGATATCAATATGGTCAATTTGGGTCCAACTCATGGAGGGGTTCGGTGTGCGCCAGGTGCCGCGGTGTGAACATTTGTACCGTAAACCAGTGTTACTGAGGTGAAGGTTGTGATCGGCGCACAGTTGCAGGAATCAATCACCATTGTCTGTTCGGCGTACATCAACTCAGAAACGCCCTCCCAGCTGCTCTTCAGTCTTAAAGACGACGCGCTTGGGCCTCCACGTCACCAGCAGCAATCACGATGTCGGTACTTTTCGCCTTGCGAAGAAATGTTGAGAGCTGTCGATAAAAATCGTCTTTGATGCCCTCTGAATTGCATTCACTAGGGTCATAAACTGAACTGATGAAAAGACACCTTGGCTTCAGACTCTACTTATTAACTCCAATACTAATTCGAAGTCGAACCGCACACATGCGGCTGTTCACCGGTATCCAGTCGAGCAGATTGCCTTCAGCATGTTTTCTGAGGGCGATACCAACACCGTAAATACCTTGAGCCATTAACTCTGTATCGCCGAAGACGCGAATAGTGTAGTCATGGTCGTCAGATTCAGAACAAGGTAGTCAAAGATTCGTCACAACGCTGTTGTCTTGTTCGCGTGTTTCGGAGACACAACTCACATCAATATCAAGCAAGTGAAGATTAAGAGGCTGTGCTGCCTGCTGGCCGATCTGACCTATAATGCGGACTTTAAACGAACCAATGCGCATTGAAACTCCAGGTTTGATGGTAGAGCTACATGTATCGGTGGCAGCAGCTGCGAGGTCAGTGGCAGTCTCTTGTTCAATAGACGGAGGTGAGGGAGGAGGGGAGGGGCAAAACAAGAAGCAGAGGGAGTATTGTCGACGTGCTCGAGAAGGCAGATGACACTCCGGTTTCCCATTCCGAGAGAGAGGTTTTGTTCGATGTGCCCTGCCTCTAGCCTTTGACTCAAGAGTCCGACCCACAAGGCAGTGGGGCACAGGGAGGTTCGCTTTGGGGACTCCATCCGGAGTCTTTGGCTCAATCACCTGACCCACAAGGCAGTGAGGAGCAGTTTCGATTCGGGAGTGTGATCGCACAGACCCAATGCGATCTGCTTGAGACCTGTCACACACAGCCTTGGATGATTTAGAACAATGCACATATCTTTTACGACAGTAATATTTTACGCACCTGCGACCACGGCCCGTCACAGGTGGGAGTTGGCTGCTTTTTACCATTTTGAGCGGGAGCTATCTGGCTTGAGGTGGGCATTAGCAAACCATTGAGCACCGGTCGGTGCCCTCCCACCGTCAGTGACAATGCGTGGCGCTCGTACTCTACGCCAATCGAGCTGTGAGGTTATAACTCGTAAACCTGTTGTCTCCCATGGCTAGGTTTAAGGGAAGAGGGCCATCGACCTCTCTCTAACTTCCGAAGAGAATCGCGTTGTGAGACTCAGTTAGTTTGACCCCTAACCATTGACCTGCATGGTATGAGTGACTCTGAAGGCACTTGAGAAGTTCCACCCAGCGTAGCTCAATGGGTCACGAGGGTATGCAAACCGTCGCATCACGCTAGGCTCCAGTCTCGTTGCCATGGATACAAACTGATGAAATCAGACACTATAGATTACAATAGCTTAAAATGTCTTTGCTAAATATTATATGTAATGCATGATTCTTGAAATCGTTGTCCAAATGAATATTAAAAGGGAGGTGAGGGACAAAAAGACGCACAACGCAAACGCCACTGGGGCCCGCTCTTTGCCATGTCAGCTAGTATATCCAACCAAACGTATTCATCGTCCCAGCCCGGCAGATGGCAAACGCCAAGTTCAAAGCAAGCGACATCATTCCTCTTGACCAATTCATCGCTTTGCCTCCCCTCTTCTTCCATTCAGCCCCTAGTCACGCAAACGACGCGTCGCGCGAATCGTGCGCTGGCATGCGCAACACCTAGCCCGGCCATCGGATCCTTGTGTATGAAATAATGGTGTTGAGCAGTTCAATCACTCTTCCTGCACCAAAAGCACGAGTCCGAACACGCTTATTGCTCACGCGGTGTTGCCACCAGACATGAGCTAAGCTGTGGAGGCATCGATGCTCGAAAGTAACCAGTCTCTTTATAACTGTCAACTTGTTTGGGCAGGTTTTGCAACCATACAGGAGGGTTAAACGCACGGCTGCATATTAAACTTTAACTTCAGGGGAAGAGTGATGTCACGCCGGCGCAACTGGTGGCGGAGATTAGCAAGGGCGCTTCGAGCTTTTGCTATACACTTCGTGATCTCATCTTCCATTCCACTGGCACTGATATAGTTTTCTCAATACTTGAATTTCCTTACGACTTCTAGCTAATCACCACCAAAGGGCAGCGCAGGAGTGGGTCTTTGCCAAATTTGGAGGACTTTGCACTTCGACGATGCACAGCACAGCCCGAAAGAACTGGTAGACAATGCTACTTGACACGCTTATGAGCTGTCACAGATAATGGCATTGTCGTCGGCGTACTCCAAGTCAATAAGTCGAGGACCTTTGAGCAGCTGCACGCACTGTAGATCGCGTCCAGTAAACACGGTCTCATGACTTCGCCAATGGAGAAGCTCAAAAAAAGGTGACAGAGCGCATCCTTGTCTCACACCACTGGAGATATTGAAGGACGGTGATAATTTGAGGTAAACCTTCACTCAGTTCAAACTATGCGTGTGCAGTGCTCTTTTGATATTTACCTAATGCTCGGACACACCTTTCCTCAGCAGACAGTGGCTTCACAATTTAGTTGTGATCATCTAAAGAGCAATCCCGCTGAGTTGGACGAAGACTGTAAGAAGTCCATCTGCTCCGACAGCCTTGTGTAATTTCGGAAGTCTGACTTCTGCGCGTGAAAGCGGGTCCAGGAGGGATGGCCCAGGGTGAGCGGCGATCATTGGCGATGGAGAAGTTATTAACTCTGGCTGATTAAGCTGCTTCTTAGTGTTCGACCCAACGCTCCAAACACTTAGACCAGCTGTGGATTGGCTGTCCACTCTCATCGCATATGGGCGCCCTAACACCAGGTCCGATTCTGCCCTTTTCGCGTATCAGATGGAATGAGTTCCGATGGTTACCAAGGTCAGCGGCTGTCTCCATCTCCGGGGCATAATGAGACCAAAAGGCTTCGCGTTCTCCCTTCAGGCTACCACGCAGTTTCGCCCAGAGGGCTTTGCGAGTCCAAGTGTATTCGCTGTCAGCCGGAACACGATAGCGTGCATTCAGAAGTTCCAGAGACTGCATGGAGATCCAATGTCTAGGTTAGCAATTTGATTTGACATATGATACATGCCTGCTGCTAATGACGTCTGGTGGCTATGCGACCAGTGGCCATCCACCATGTTCCGAGTGCGATAACTCAGCTCGGATGCGAGCGTACTTTGATACGCATTCAGAACATATGGCTCCGTCAGCTGGTAAATATAAATGCGCTCACAGCGTCGCCACATGCACCTGTCGAAGCGAACTGTAAGATCGGCCCGAACCAGTGTGTGGTCAGAGTCCCCCATCGTGCTGCAAATCGAGCGACAGTTTTAAACACAGCCTCTCCAGCGGTAACTGATCGCGATGTGATCAATTCACGTCCATGAATAGTGGGCGCTATGTGACCCTCCGGCGGGTACTGTGTTGGAAGTAAGTGTTCGCAAGAATTAGGCGGGCATCTTCACACAGGTGCAGCAACTACTTACTGTTCTCATTACGGGAGCTTACAATGTGTTGGCTGCCCAGATGAAGCTCATCAGTGGATAGTTTTTCTATATGCGCATTCAAATCACTAGCCAGCATCACAGTATCCGTACTTTCTATATAACGGATGTTCGCGTTCGATTGCTTTTAGAAATCGTCTTTCACGGAGTTAGCGCTATTGTGGTGGAGGCGTAGGCTGCAGTTGTAAACAAGCACCATTTGCCCCAACGCGACTTCGAAACTTTGAACGAGCCAGCCATTATGATGGCACACATCCGACTGTTCTTTGGGATCCAATCGATTAGGGCAGCTACAGCCTCGGGACTCAGAGTAATACTCCTACCGGATTGACCGGCATTTGAAGCCGTGTCATCTCCTGACAAGCTCAATGAGAAAATGCCGCCAGTGTCGCACGTTGTTTATCGGAGTGTAAGCGCAGAATTGGAATTTTGTAGGCGATTTTGATTAGCTGCACATACTGATCCACAAAGTCTCTAGTGTTCGAGCAAGAGCTGCATGTTGGCCAGTCTGCAACGAAATACGCCCACTGAGGCATGACGGTCTCAGGTAGGATTGAGGGTTCCAATTAGAAACAGTTGGACTGACGTTATCCCTTTGGCTGGACATGGACTTGTCGACTGGACCAGAGCGACACCCTGCGATTGCGTGTGAGTCGAAACTAGAAAATAAACTATTACGGAACCAAGATGGGAAAGGGCCGAGAAATGGGGGGTTGCAAACAGGCGGGGATAAAAGGGAAGTTGGAGCTTGATGATAAGGATGCAAAAGCG
Organism: Dicrocoelium dendriticum; assembly: GCA_944474145.2. Lineage (NCBI taxonomy): Eukaryota > Metazoa > Platyhelminthes > Trematoda > Plagiorchiida > Dicrocoeliidae > Dicrocoelium > Dicrocoelium dendriticum. The sequence continues at coordinate 57,954,695 of OX104063.1, forward strand.
TAAGAGTGGGAAGGAAAAAACGCAAAGGCTTGCGCAGAGCATCCTGAACCCTATCCACACTGCTCGATTCAACAGCTAGGGCACCGTTGCTCATCCTCTGCGGTGGCCAGTGCATCAGGAGATTGTTTGAGGGGAGCTTCATAGTATTATCTGGTCATCATCATCATCAACAGCAGTACATCAGCCATTTGCCCTGATGGTTCGCTGTCATACAACCATGAGGATCTATGAAATAAAGTATAAGAAGAGGAGGAGAAGGGGAACTTACCTGAAAACCTTAGTGCCCTAAACAAACATTCAGGGTCAAGGCGCCTACATCTTGTGTAGGCAACATACCGTCACAAACAGCTGGCTATCGTGCAAAGATAAGGCGGCATCGGCGAGACAGCTTCCTTGCGGCTTTCACTGCCACGCGTCACAATCAGCCATTACCCCGCAGATAACTCAGCACCAAACACACTTAAAACAGGCAATCCGATTAGGAGACGGCATCAGACGCGCCACTGGTGTCTACTGCGAACCATGTCCTGTAAAGTCTCGAGCCAAGCACAAGGCGAGTCACGTGGTCTCCAGCCCGGAAGGTGAGACGGACCAACGGCACTCAGTTTGGTCATCAGTGACTTCATTTCCCGTTGCCAAGTCAACTTCTGTCCACCGCGAGCCTTGCGCCACCCTACACCTGGCAGACTAAACAAGGCCCTCCTAGGTAGGCGGTGACCAGGCATACGTAACACGTGCCCGAGCCAACGCAACTTATTCAGTGCTATCTGTTGTTCTAGGGAGCTAGCGTGATTATCGCCACCTAGTACTCGCCTACGCACATCATCGTTGCGGACACGCTGGTGCTATCCGACTGCAGTAATGCTGCGCAGACAACAATGATCAAAGACTGGAAGGCGCCTCAGATCTTCAGACCGAAGGGGCCAAGTCTCACTACCATACAGCAGAACGGCCCACACTGTGGCCTTGTATACCAGGCCTTTCAGACGGATGGAAACTCCCTTCTGTCGCCAAAGATGACGCAGGTTCAAGAAGGCAGCTCTGACCTTTGCAATGCGTGGGCTGATGTCAGTTTCTATGCGCCTATCATTACGGATGCAGCTGCCCAGATAAGTGAAGTGATCAACCACCTCGAGTTCCTCGTTAGCAAGCGTCAAGGGGTCATCAAATGGCTGGTGGTCCTGCAGCAACACTTTGCACTTTGAAGGCGCGAAGTGCATGCCAAATAATGGTACCACTCTGGACAGGCTATTCAGGGTTGATTGTGCCACCCCAACATTATCGAAAAGCAAGACGATATCGTCCGCATAATCTAAATCAACTAACCTTTCACCAGGCAGCACTCCCAAGTCTACATCGTGAGATTCCGCAAGGGAACACTCCATGATAGAATCCACGACGAAATTGAACAAAAATGGGGAAATCGGACAATCCTGACGAACGCCACTTGTGGTCGGAAAGCTATCCGATAGGACACCGTAGACCCTGACGCGGCCTGTAGTGTTCAAGTATAGAACACGAAGGGTGTTCACATATTTCGTGGGAACACCTAACCGCGCAAGTATTTCGAACAGAATCGATCGATCGACTGAATCGAACGCACTCTTGAAATCGAGGAACACAGCTATTGTCGGTCTGCGTTATGCGTGGCGCTGCTCTAGCACCTGCCGCAAAGTAAATATATGGTCTATACAGCCACGTCCTGGGCGGAAAGCGGCCTGCTCTTCTCTAGTCCAAGATTCCCGTACCGCAGTGAGGCGACGAACGAGAATCGAGGCCAGTACTTTTGTCACAACTGGTGTTAGGCTAATACCCCTGTGGTTAGAACAGTCTGCGACTGCCCTTCTTGTATATTGCCACTATAATCGATTCGCTCCAATTAGCCGGGACGTTCTCTTCTTTCCAGACACATCCGAATAAGGAGGTCAATGCTTTGCAGAGGACCTCACCTCTATCCTTAAATAGACAGGTGGGAGGGAATCCGGGCCAGCGGCACGAAAACGATTAAGGGCTGTGATCGCGTTTCGGACCTCGGCTTCCGACGGAGGCTCTAAACTAACCGTCCATGGCTCGTCCTGCATCACCTGAGTAGGAAGAGGTCCGGGAGCAGGGGGCCAGCTGAACTGATGTTCAAAGTGCTCAGACCAACGAGCCATACGGCGCTCCTTATTGTGTATCAGCGCACCCGCGCTGTCTGATTGTCTCACTGACGCCTGGTTTCCTGGGACCAGTGGTGCGGATTAGCTGGAAGAGCTTGCGTAATTGCCTACTGCTCCTGCCTCCTCCATTTCTTGAGCCCGACTGGTCCACCAGGCTTCCTTGTCAGCACGTAGGCTCCGCTTTAGTTCACGCTTACTAGCCGTCTGGTCGCATTGTTTTCAGAGCCAGCTGGGAGGTGTCTTTTTGATTCCAACGGGTTCACCGACCTCTCAGATATCCAGTGACTGGTGTGGGGACGATGGATAGTGCCACAAGCAGATGCTCCTGCCTCATGCATGGCGGTCGAGATCCTATTCCACTGAAGCTCAGTGTCATTATGACAAGACAGCGGAAGTTCGGTATACATTGCTTCTTGATAGGCTTGCCTGATCGAGGACTGCGACAATTTCTCCGTTTTCAATCGTAGGGGACACTTGGTGCGCCTCCCGGTAAAGTTCATGGAGAAACCACAACGTACCACGGCATGATCAGAGTCGAATCAGGTACTCCAGTATGAGCTGCAATCCAGTATGAAACCACGCTACCTGTAACTTATGGCTTTGTGGTCAATTTGGGTCCATCGCTGGCCAGCTACAGGTGGACGCCAAGTGGCACTTCGGTGCCCACTGTGTCTAAAAGCAGTACTACTAAGAAACAACTGGTGCTCCGCACACGGTTGCAGCAGACGCTCACCGTTGTCAGTCCGTTCAGAGTTAAGCCCACAATTACCACCCACCTGAGCTTCTGAAGAGCTCAGACGCCCTATCTGTGCGTTCATATTCGCTGCAAGTATCATATCTGAACTAGTAGCACTGCGTAGCAGCGCGTTCAGTTCGTGATATAATGTGTCCTTGACTGCATTAGAACTGCAGTCGGTGGGAGCATAAACGGAAATCACAAACAAACAGCGTTTTGTTTTACTTCGCGAATTCACCTTAGCTGATGTCGTCAAACGGGCTGCACATAAACGGTTGTTCACCGGAATCCAATCAACCAACGATGGCTCAGCCTTGGAGCTTAGAATGATACCTACACCAGATTGACCCGTGAGTGCTGCATCGGCGTCTCGGGGTGCGTGCAATCAATAACGAGAGAATAAGCCGGATGCAGTTAATTCAACCACCCCGTTAGGGTCATTGATGCTAGTTTCGGACACATAACACACATCAATACCCAGTGTGTCCAATGTGCGTGCGAGTGCAGCCTGTTGACCTGTTTGTCTTAGAGTGCGAACGTTGAATGTCGCCATGGAAACGGGATAGCGTGGTCTTATAAGAGACTTTTGTCGATAGGTGTTGTGCGATGGTGGCTGCAGATGGTTATACTGCAGTAGCAATTTAGTTGGTGTCAATTAAGCTGGGAATTATAGAAGGGAGGTTAGTAATGGGGGTCGGGATGGGAGTAAGAGAAAAAGGTGGAAAAGAAAGAAGGGAGGCGCCAGCAGTAGCATGTTTTCGCTTCTATGGGCAGGATACTGTCAGTGGAGGGTTTCGGTGTGGCTATCCCTGCACTCCAATGATACTGTCAGGTTGCGCAGCCGGAGGTTGGACACTGGACTACACTGAGTCCATTTTATGCAGTAAGGTTCCAATCCCAATCCTGGAGGGCCAGGAGACTGGGTTTGTCTGGCCTCTAATTCAGTGCATCGCTGCAACACGCAAACCATCGCACTACGAAATGTCTATTCTCGTCGCTATCACGTTAACGCAACCCCATGTGATTTTTCTACAACGACGATAGCCTCGGCGCAAGAATAGTTTACTGCCTTCAGGAGTTCAGCTTCGTCTAGGCCTTTAAGTTCATCGTCAAGCGTTGGTAAAGCTGCATGTGGGACTAATCTTTTTGGCTCGACAATTATCGACCTTCGGGTTCTAATGAAGCATTACTATTGCTTTCAAGTAGCACCAATGGTGTTAGGCACTGATTCACCGGTGTAACTATTGTTAGTAATTTCTGATTCATTGATGTACATATGCTATTATCTATTTATAAGTAGTATATTTTTATTCACATTTATATTACGACGATCGGACAGCTCACCACTATTGATCATATCCAGATCCAAATTCACTGATGAACTGCCTCTCACAGTTTCTTCTTAGTCTTCATAACCTTTGTTTATTTGCTGACAACAGTGGGCATAACAGACATCCGGACACTTTAATGCGCCACTTATTACGTACTTTAAGGAGTGCAGACTGCTCGAGCTGAACACGTGGAATTATATCTGTGCCTAATTATGCTTCTATTTTACCCCTTAATCATTTATGTAGAACCCCAAGTCAACCCTCTTTCTCTACCTGGGCAACCGGAAAGCACCATTCTTACACAATTTTCGATCCATGTCTCAACAATTCTTCGTTCACTCTCTTTTCGCTGTCACTCCGTCTCACTCTCTGAAACTGCTCACCTCGGCCGAGGTGCAGACGGCCGAACTTGCCGAACCACGTTTTACCGCACTAAAGTTTAACTACTTTATTTCACATTTGTTCACTCACCCCCCCCCATTCTTGGTATTCCTCCGTTTCGGATTCCTCAACATCGCTGGCTAATGATTTGAATGCCCATATAGAAAAACTATCCACTGATGAGCTTCATCTGGGCAGCCAACACATTGTAAGCTCCCGTAATGAGAACAGTAAGTAGTTGCTGCACCTGTGTGAAGATGCCCGCCTAATTCTTGCGAACACTTACTTCCAACACAGTACCCGCCGGAGGGTCACATAGCGCCCACTATTCATGGACGTGAATTGATCACATCGCGATCAGTTACCGCTGGAGAGGCTGTGTTTAAAACTGTCGCTCGATTTGCAGCACGATGGGGGACTCTGACCACACACTGGTTCGGGCCGATCTTACAGTTCGCTTCGACAGGTGCATGAGGCGACGCTGTGAGCGCATTTATATTTACCAGCTGACGGAGCCATATGTTCTGAATGCGTATCAAAGTACGCTCGCATCCGAGCTGAGTTATCGCACTCGGAACATGGTGGATGGCCACTGGTCACATAGCCACCAGACGTCATTAGCAGCAGGCATGTATCATATGTCAAATCAAATTGCTAACCTAGACATTGGATCTCCATGCAGTCTCTGGAACTTCTGAATGCACGCTATCGTGTTCCGGCTGACAGCGAATACACTTGGACTCGCAAAGCCCTCTGGGCGAAACTGCGTGGTAGCCTGAAGGGAGAACGCGAAGCCTTTTGGTCTCATTATGCCCCGGAGATGGAGACAGCCGCTGACCTTGGTAACCATCGGAACTCATTCCATCTGATACGCGAAACGGGCAGAATCGGACCTGGTGTTAGGGCGCCCATATGCGATGAGAGTGGACAGCCAATCCACAGCTGGTCTAAGTGTTTGGAGCGTTGGGTCGAACACTAAGAAGCAGCTTAATCAGCCAGAGTTAATAACTTCTCCATCGCCAATGATCGCCGCTCACCCTGGGCCATCCCTCCTGGACCCGCTTTCACGCGCAGAAGTCAGACTTCCGAAATTACACAAGGCTGTCGGAGCAGATGGACTTCTTACAGCCTTCGTCCAACTCCGTGGGTTTGCTTTTTAGATGATCTGTACAACTAACTTGTGAAGCCATGGGAGCAGAGAACTGTCCCAGCAGACTGGGGCCGCTCCGAGTTTTCATAGGGGGCTTATGTTCGGGATGTGACAGTCATAGAGGGATCGCTCTAATCTCACATGGCTCTATGATGTTCGCCTTTGTTAATCTTTTTAGACTTACTGGCATCCTTGAAAGTCAGCTACGTGAGGAACAAGCCTGGTTTCATCTAAGTCGCGGCTGTGTTGATCACATCCTCACCTTACGTCAATTGTTGGAGCACCACCATATTTCTCGGTCAGCCACCGTTCCTCTATATTAAAAGTGCCTTCGATTCGGCGGATCGGTATGTCCTTTGGGACTGTCTGTTGAGGAAATTGTCCCAGCATTAGGTAAACATCATAAGAGCACTGCACACGCATAGTTTGGACTGAGTGCAGGTGTACCTCAAATTGTCACCGCCCTTCAATATCTCCAGCGATGTGAGACAAGGATGCGCGCTGTCACCTTTTTTTGAGCTTCTCCATTGGCGAAGTCATGAGACTGTTCACTGGACGCCATCTACAGTGCGTGCAGCTGCTCCCAGGTGCTTGACTTCTTGTGACTTCTGTGACAGCTCATAAGCGGGTCAAGTAGCATTGTCTACCAGTCCTTTCGGGCTGTGCTTTGCATCGTCGAAGTGCAAAGTCCTCCAAATTTGGCAATGACCCACTCCTGCTATCTAGAAATCGTCCAGAAATTCAAGTATTGTGGCAACTATGTCAGCGCCAGTGTAATGGAAGATGATATCACGAAGTGTCTAACAAAAGTTCGAAGCGCTCTTGCTAATCTCCGCCACCAGTTGCGCCGGCGTGACATCACTCTTCCTCTGAAATTAAAGTTTAAAATGCAGCCGTGCGTTTAACCCACCTGTATGGTTGCGAAACCTGCCCAAACAAGTTGACAGTTATAAAGAGACTGGTTACTTTCGAGCATCGATGCCTTCACAGCTTAGCTCATGTCTGGTGGCAACGCTGCGTGAGCAATGAGCATGTTCGGACTCGTGCTTTTGGTGCAGGAAGAGTGATTGAACTGCTCAGCACCGCTATTTCACTCACTATTCTCCGATTTCTGGTTTTGCGCATGCCAGCGCACAGACTCCCCCGACATGCGGGTCTGAATGGAAGAAAAGGAGAGGTGGCCAAGCGATGACTTGTTCAAGAGGAATGATGTCGCTTGCTTCGAACTTGACGTTGGTTGGTGTTTGGCGTCTGTCGAGGTGGGATCCGAAGGCGATGAACACGTTTGTTTGGATGTACTAGTTGTAATGGTGAAGAGTCGACGTCATTGGCGTGTTGTGAGTTTCTTTGTTTTCCTGACTATCCCACTTATCCTCCGTTTCCAACCGCGATCTCTCTCCTTAGGCGTGGTATGTCACTAAGCAGTACGTTACCTATTGTTTTTGTATTCTTTATTTATGGTATCTCGCATGTATATAAATATAAACATATAATCTGCTGATGTCTTACGGCGCGATAGTTGTAGTGTGTTTCTCACCTTTAACTAATGTGTGATGATTTTAGGAATAGACCCTTAGGAGTTGCCATTCGCTACACTGCCAGCACGCGGATGGTGGTTTCGTGACTACAGATACCGCTGTTACGGGATGGTTGTCTGGAGCACTTCTTTTGGCACAGAGTGGAGTTGGATGTTCCAACATGGCTGTATCGTGCTTAAGATTTAGCAGACGCTAACCCTCATGGGTTATTTGTTGTAGTGTAGTACCAAGGGACAGTTCAAGCTCTCTCAGTAACCTGGTCCTTATCTCTCTGTGGGTATGTTACTGGAACTGCTCTGTCATGGCAGACAGCTTGAATTGTTGGTGCTCAACGCTGACTCTACCAGCACATGTGATAATATCGCCGCTCTCCTGTTTGATTGGCTTCATCCATTGATGCCGAGTGTCAAACAAGGAAGAACGCTCACCAAAAAGATGTTCTGATATCTGATGGACGCTTTCGTCAAATGTGAGATCTCTGTCGTCTTTTGGCAGAATAAAATTTTTAGTACACCGTTTGCTCAGTTATACCAAGTCTTCTTAGCCATAGCCTGACTCGCCATGTGTCATCCGTCTGCTTCAGTTCCATTTGGATAATATCCTCATATCGTTTGAACTACCACTCAAAAATCAACTCAGCATCAGGTTCATAGTGGAACTGCTTAATGGTGTTTACTATTACTTCGGTATCATTGTCTTCTGGGGCCTGAAGTGTTGATTTAATGCTGAATTGTCGCATCAAGTTTTTCATTAATCGGATTTGAGCCGCCTCGAACTGAGTTTGTTGTCGGTGCAAGATTTCCTTTAATTCCTCTGTAGTTATTAACATGTTGCCTGGGTATCCACCGCTAAATCGGTTGTGTCGGACGATGTGAGAGTAGGCACATCCCTAATAAGAAAGAATAAACATGGCGAGTCCGTGGGAAACTAGATTTTATTCAAGGGCAAACGATGAACCCAACGTGAGTTGAATTACACTGCTCAGGCTGCTCTAGCCGTGGCTCAGTCGATCATCGGTATAATTTAAAATCAACACTAGTCCGTTGATCGATGTGTTTCTTGTTTGTTTCGATTTGACCCTTAGGCATCAGTTAATTCTGATTTTTGGTTAATCTGCGCTCTAGTGATCACACCTTCTTAGCAAAACGCTGCACAAATTTTATTAATTCGTGCAGCCACCTATTCGGTGGTGTGAATACTGGGGGCTGTACACAGCTACCCGGATAAGTAAACCAATGGACATATTCGAGGGGTTCGGTGCAAACCGTAGTTGAGTCGGCTTGGTTCCACAACAGTACTTTGCACTTTGGAGGGGCAAAACACATCAAATCATGTAGCAGTGCGAGTCGGCATATTGAGTTGCACTTGAATGGTAGGTGATCCGAAATGCAGCCATACTCCGGCACATCGTACTTATGCTTCGCTGCCACGCGAGCACTAACATTAGCCCTTAAGCTGAGTAGTATACCGCGAGGTCGCCCGCACCTACTTGGATTCGAATCGATGACCTCCGGATTACAAGATCGGCCTTTCGGCTACTGGTCGACGTTAACGCTGAAGCACCGGATTCCTATGGACTCGAGCATAGAGGCAACTCAGTGATCGTTTGTGTATTGCCTCGCGGCTACTCCTCCATTGATATTGCGCTTCTCTTCGACACGATTGTGCGTTTATTTGTTAGTTTATCTCACTGGTAACCACCTTTCCGATGCGGAGCTTCCTTCATCGTACACGATTCGCCTGCATAAGATGGGTGAAGGGTGAGCACCACATTCTAGCGATTGCATGGCTACATCATTTCGGAAAGAAATTATGCCGGATTCTGGTGTCTAGTTCGGCTGTTTACATAATGCTCTTAAAAAACTACTATACAAATCCCGTTTTCTACCAAGGAAATTTATACAGTACGACTCTAAACACTCATGCTGATTCTGTCCCCATGCCTTTTGTAGAAGCAACTCTAATAAAGCCACGTTTACCACATTGCCTGTGAAACGCGATCTGCGGCAATAGAGACAGTTACTTTAGGTTTTAAGTAGACCACGCACACCTACGCGGATTCGAACCGATGACCTCTATATTACTAGGCAGGCGCGTAAGCGTTTCGGCTACTGGTCGACAATCCCTGGAGGGCGCTGTGGTCCGCGTGCTTTAGATTTGATCACAGTTCACTAAGCAGATACTTTGTTTCACTAGAAGTAGAGAGGTGTAAGAGAGGATTACTTATTTCCATCACAGTGTTGTAGATGAGTTCAGAGATGCAACTCTGATTCACTCAATTTACTGTAGTGCGCTATATCGGTCTCTTGTCAACCCTTGTACGACCATCTGACCATGGCATTGCTATTTTAAGATGGGAAATTTTTCTTATACATCCCTCAAGCTTGGACCATATCATACACTAGTTGGATTAACGGAATCATAGGTATCCTTCAAGCCAGAGAGAGCTGCAGTGATGGGCAGTTTGCAGTTGTTAGTAACTTTCAAGCATATGCCCCAGAGAAAGAGACACGGTTTATGCATCCTGTAACGCAGCAGAAGCCAGTCTGATTTTCACTCATTCGTCTCTCTCAGAGAACGGTAAGTCACTGCGACATACTATACACGAACAGTTTGGGGGCGATAGGAATAATTTTTACGGGACGTACATTAACCCCGTTCAAGGGCAAGAATAGCGGTCCACGACCCATAATCAGTGGGCTCTCTCATTACGCCAGCTGAAATGAAACGGAGCAACCAGGACGACTGCTAGTGAGCCCCCACCTTCTGATCTGATGTTCGCCTGTTCGCGAAATACTCTCTGTTGTACCATTACCAGTCAGTCTATCATTTCCCATTGGCAAGTTTTACGATCTTCATCAACAACCTAACTTTTTCTCGTTTCAGCCCGTGGAGGCGGTGGCGCTAGAGGCGGCGGTCGCGGTGGGGCCAGCGATCGAGGAGGTTCTACTGCCACTGGCGCCGGGGGTCATCATGCTCGTGGCAGCTTTCGTGGGAAGTGATGTAAAGATTTCCTCTACGCATATTTTGTATTGTATTTATAAAGTTTCTGTAAATACACCATTCTCATTTCGCTTTTCCAAGCGCAATCTTGCTGGTTTTTTGAAACTTTGAATTTTTTTCTTCTCGGTCATGTTCCTTCTGGAACAAAACTCCCGTGGTGTTCAGATAATGAGCCAAAATCCGTGCAAAACATACCTACATCAGTCAGTCCTGTTAGACTGACAGTTCACGACTACACGCAATTGCGAAGACTGCATGGACCAACTACTGGCTCTGTTGGTTGCCGCGTCTTCGTACGTTGACAGCGGTACAAACAACCACTAAGCTAGTAGAAAATTATTGGTTTTGATTACGCGGACGATATTGTCTTGCTGTTTAACGATGTCGGGATGGCGCAGTCAACCCTGGGCAGCCTCTTCAGAACCTGTGTTTCGCACCTTCAAAATTCAAAATGTTACTGCAGGACCACCAGCCGCTTGATAACGAAGAACTCGAGGTAATTGATCTGTTCACTTGCTTTTACGGTTGCATCAGCAACCATGTGTTCATTACCGCTGAAGTTGGTTCAAGTATTGCAAAAGCTAGAACTGCCTTCTTGCATCTGCTGCATCATTTATGTTAGACGGGGTTCCTATGGGCCTGAAAGCCTTGTTTACAAGACCACAGTGATGGCTGTCCCGCTCTATGGGAGTGAGACCTGACCTCTTCGATCTGAGACGCCCTTAAATCTTCATTCATTACTGGTGTCGTATATTGCCTATAAAAATGCCGGAATGTAACATGTCCCACAGGATGGTGGATTAGGGTTTTCTAAAGGAATAGAAAAACAACTGAACAGTGACCTCGCCGAGAAAAATCTTCTCAGTCTGTATCGTTTGCATGTGGTTTTTCCCATAAAAACTTGTGTGGCTCAGTACACTTTGGTTTTTTTTGAGTGTGTCTATGATTCATGCGTCTTATGTGGTGTAGTGTGATACGACCAGCGCACTGTCTACACCATCTTTGACCAAATCTAACGTAGAACTTAAATTAGCAGGTTTCGGGAAGGAATTCCATGTGTAGCAGACATGCAACGAGAAAAAATTCCGTCCACACCACAGCTGGCTGTATTATTCTGCCAGTTTGTGATGGTGTCTTCAGTCTTCTATTATGATTGCGCCCTGGCTGATGACAACACGAATACTTAAGGTTGCTTAAAATCTGGTAAATCGCGTTATTGTCACTGCGCGAATGCTTATGGTGTCCACTGAAATCCCCCAATAAAGGCCTCATTGCCCTTTGGTGTTGTTGTTGGTACGACGTTCTGGAATCTTCAAACAGTGAGATCACGCTTCTGTCAAGCTTAAATCACGTATTCCATGTGAGGGAGTTTGTATACGGAAAGCAGTTTTCAGAAGCCAGATGTGTCGAAGTGACCAGAGCTCTCCTTAAAAGCTCCAAATTCAGGATGCTCTTTTTTGATGCTAGTTAAGGTTGCTGCTAGAGACCATCTTCCCAAACCGACACACCGAGCTTTTTTCCACAAGAACAGTGCTGGAGATCGTGGTCACTTAGCTTATAGACATGAACCATTTGATTTAGTAAATGGAGCAATCAATATTTAGTTACATTAAGTTGTAGACATTTCTGTCTTGACCACCAACTAATCCTATCGAAATCGTTTTTAAGCTGCATGCGGCAGTCTGGCACTTCGATCGGCCGAGCAACTTTGATGTCGTCGTCGTAAATAAAACTGTGAAGTCCACTACATTGTTTGCGAAAATCGAGTACGGGGTCTCAATACCCATCCTTGCAGCATACCGCATTCCAGTGGTATAAGATTTGTCATGGGTTCACGCGCTTTCACTTCCAGACGCCGGTGCAAGAGGAAGTTGCTGATCCACCCATGCCGTATCCCTTGAGCTTGGCTAGTAGAATGCAGTGGTGCAGCGTCGAATATCTTAGAGAAACCGGGATAGACAACCTCAACTTCTACACCAACATGCACTGTTTTTGTCTAACTGTCTCGTGCTAACGATTAGTTGGTAGTGCATTATCACTTCCGGCGGAAGCCATATTCCTCTTGCGCGATATAGCCAAGTTCGTCCTGATGAGACATGGACGCGTCAGTAATGCCAATCTCCATAACTTTTGAAAGAATTGGAAAAAGGGTCACCGGATGGTAGCTAGTCAGCTGGGTCGGAATGGATGCTTCCCTTGTAAACTGGAGTTATCCTATGCCTCAATGCTACAGAAACATGCATCTCTCCAATGCAGTACCGGAAGCGGAGGCGTAGCAATGGGGGGGGGGGCGTTCCGCCCCGAGTGGCATGTGTCAGAGCGAAATTTTAGTACGGATGATTGTTTATACCAGGTGTAAATTTATCAAAATTTATCCCATGACTGAAGTGGTAAAAACGAAGGATGATAATCACATTGTGACCGAAGATGAAATTGATACTGCAAACGTTGATATCCGGGCAACAGAAAGCGATAATGACAGTATGACTGCAGCGGAAAATTTTCGTAATGCTGATGCGGAAGAAGCGCGCGAAGTTGAAGAATTGGAAATGCAACCACACTTACACGCATGTCAACCGATTACATGGATGTCCGTCACTGGGCTGTTAAGATTGTTCATGAAATTCTTACTATGCTTGTCCGGCTCGGATCTACAGCAGTATGTCAATCATGAATTTAATACGTGTCCTACCTGAAACCAATACAAAGCTGAGACTAAGAAGCTAACAACGAACTGGTTTTTTTTCTGGATTTGCGAAACAGTGAGCAATGATTGCGAACACCGATATTGTATTCTCCTTCAAAATAGGCCCTGTTTGGTTTCGGGTGCAACATGTCTTCAGAGGGATAGTCTAGTTTTTCGACTGGTGGAAACTAAATCTAAAAGCATGTGAACCCGAATCCAGTAAATCGCGTGCTCAGTCATTCTTCAACTGCAGGGAGCTAGTGATCTGGTTAGTTAAAGGAAAGGCAATTAACAAAATGGAGCAAGTGGTTGTAGAAAAGTGGTTGCGTGAAATCTTAGCCACTATCCTTGATATCGTCAGGTTTCTCACCAATCAAGGCATGACACTGTGCGGTCACGGAGATTACATCCAAGATGACAAAGGAGGCCACAACATAGAGGGAACTTTTCAGAATTGTATATTTGTTGATCAAACTTCTCTACTACAGTTCAGCTGTGGAGGGAAATCAGCATCTTTTCTCGTCGCCACAGTTCGAAATGAATTACTGAGGATACTGATAAATCAGGTGTGAGAGAAAATCATAGATCAGATCAAAAAAGCAAATATGTTTGCGAACATTTCGATAGCACTCAAGATGAGTCTTATAAAACTCAGATGGATGAAAATATAATGGCGGTAGCGGAGTCGTTTCTGAGCTTCATTCAGACCTGCCGCAAAGGGGCAGAGGAAATTTCTGGACTGGCTTTGAGAGAATCGGAGAAGGATGGAATTTAGATTGACGACTGTCGTGGCCGGGCATTTGTAATGGGTGCTCTTATGGCGCGCTAACGAACAGGTATCCAGTGACGTACCTATGAAATCAGCCCAAAGTCTACCTTCGCGTCATGCATAAACCAGCCTCTGTGTTCATGCAGCTTCTGCGACGGTTCATCCCGTTACATTTTTGCTACACTGGACCAATAAGTAACATCCTTTTTTCAGCTAATTATTACTTGAATGCCTTCATTCAAGTCACCGGTATACGTATCAGGTGACTGTAAAATCTATATGAAATCGTCGAGCGGGTAATGTAAGCATTGTGATGAAGTAATACTGGGAACTCGTCGCTTCTGTGAAACATTCCACTGAATAAGGAGAAAAAGTAACCACAAAGTCAGCTGCATATTTAATTCCGATCACGGTATGGTTGCTTCCGTTCATTTTGTTTCTGAGCATTTAGGTGCCTGTACTCATAGAAATCAAGGATACACAGATATGTCTGAACCAATGGTCTGGATCTGCAGCGAAGTTCTGTCAGGCTTCCAAAGTTAAGAGTTTGGCTTTTTCGGAATAGATAGAACATGCTGCATATTGCAATAGATGGGATAAGCATGAAGCATCGAATTCACCAAACTAAACGAATGGATGGTGAAGAATCGTTCGATATATCGATGGGATTTGATGCGGTTTAACCGGGAAATGCTGTCTCATATAGACAGTTGGGCTGATAAAATGCTGTACATTTCAACAAATGTATGATCTTACGAACAAATGTGCTTTTTTTACACCGTTAAATATGCTTGATAATAACTATGGGTGTCCGCTTAGTGATTTTGACGAAAAAATAGTAAAAGGGGAATTCTCGCCGAAAGGAGTAGATTGCAGTATTTTGTGAAATCTTCAGGAAACGACAAAATTAATGGAACTTCCGAGCCTCCTACAGAAATCTCACCTCGGGGAATCTGCTGCGCATATTTCCTACTCTAACTAGTAGCATTGCCAGCTGTGAGAGCGCATTCTCGAAACTCAAGCTTGTAACGAACTACCTGCAATCATCCTGGAGCCAGAGAAAGCTCACGGATTGGCAGTTCTCAATATAGAGCACGAACTTCAGGATGGATAGGTATCAATACTACTACCTCAAGTAATGCGCGAAAAATGTATCTGCAAATCTTGTTCACGAGTACTGTAACAATAAAAATACCTGCATTAATGCACGCACCGTAAAATTAGATGTTTGCACCTTGTTATGTGAAACGAAATATTTCAAGGCTGTTCTCAATTGTAAGCCTTTATGGATTTACAAGCCGCCAGTAGGGGCGGCAATTTTACGTCCGCCCCGGGCGGCAAAAATAGTTGCTACGCTGCTGATTGGAAGAATTACAGAGGCGGTGTGCCAATGGAAGCGCTACCTCGACATCTATATGTGGATCCCAGTGTGACCCGTAAAACTTTGGACTCACTGTGATGTACATCGCGTTTTGATGCCTAAGGATGCGTTGCTGATTGAGTCGGTTGCACACGACCCTCCTCCACTAGGCAGTAGCGACTATTCAGTCATAATATTAGGTTATATGTGTTATGCCAGTATGCTTGATAAAAAAACGCGAAACTCAAGGAACTATTACTGACTATTCCAAGCTTAACAACCTAGTGACAATCCTTGACTGGGACCTACAGACTCACAGTCAAATAATTCGTATATTCTCAACTAGTTGAGGCACGGCCCAGCTAAACTGGTCCGATCATAGGGTACAACGAAAATTCATAATAGTTTTGCTGTACCAAAAGCACTTGTGCTTCCAACTCCATTGATTCTCGTGCGATTGATTCCGTTTCAAAATTCTTTGGAATCCACGGCAATTGCAAAACCTTCAGATACGTTTAGGCGGATGGTTAGGAAAAGAAAGCAAAATAACAAAGTTTTAGGAGGTAACTGACAATGTATACATGGAAAATGTAATTTAAAATTCATAACATTGATATATAAAAACAATTTATAGATAATGAAAGTGTGTGAGCATACATGATAACACGACAGCCGGTTAAACTGAGAACTGCCTTTATCATGAAACAGATGTATTAAAAGTAGTTACGTACCTCACACAGTGGGTAAAATGTGATAACACAGGGAAAATGGAATTGCTTACATACATTTGGTGGGTTTGTTGCGGCCACCAACAATTCACTCTTTCAGTGGGTCCATGTCTTGCAGACACTCATGCCTTTCACCTAGCTGTGTAATAGAAAGGGATCACTATATGAATGCTAAGGAAAAAGCTTGCTTACCCAACCCACCAATGTGCACATATTTTTTCCAATGTCATCAGTGGGTCTTCAAGCTAAATAAGAGCACAGTAAGAAGCAGTGTAGAAGAAAAAATCGAAGATAAATCTCATCTATCCAACTCATCGATGTGCCCATGTTATCACAGGTCACCAACGAGCCATAAATCTGAGTAACACGAAGAATATAACAATAGAGACTAAGAGAAAATCAGAGATAGATCTCATTTACCCAACCTATCGATGTACCAATGTTTTCATAGGCCACCGGTGGGTCATCAGTTTGAGTAATACCGAAGGATGGGACAAAGTAGGAGGAAGGAATGAGAGACAAATCTAAGTTATCTAGCAAGAAATACTCATGATAAGGGAACACTGTATTTCACATTGTGTAGACAAGCCCTTCACGCCATCTTTATCTGTACTTTTAAATTACGAATTCCGCCAGTACTTAGATGTTACCAGGCCCGTTCTCGTACACCCATTCATCTGTGCAACTGACACGAAACAGTTCCCTAACTTTCTTAACAGTTAAGTACACTTTTAGTTACATCTTAAATTTTCCAAGTAGATGTACTTCTGATGGCCTGAAGCAACCTATTCCATAACGTGGGATAGTTATGTGTATGACTGTTGTACCACAGACGTGTGTAACAACGAGATAGTTTTATCATCTAGTCTTTGTTTCTTAGGTCATACAGTGAAGATTCTAGGAACACCGGCTGACAGTAATTAGCGTATGTTAGTCGATCAACAATTTTGAATACTAGACATAAATTCAGCCTTAATCTTCGAAGCCATAGCGGTTCGATTTTTAACAAATGACATCTATCTATAGGTGTTTAGACATGCAGCCCACGATTCTTTTGGTAAGCGACTTTTGTGTAGCTTCGATTGCACTCATGTCGCATTTTCTAATACCGCTACAACAGGTGGCACGAAATTCTAATAATGATCTGGCGTACAGTTTGAATGACGGGAGCTTAACATCGCTTGTTGTAAACAAGCGAGACCCCTATCATTCCAATAGTGTGCCGTATTTTAGCCACCATAAACTCAACTTGTTCTGAATAACGGGGACCTAAGTCACACACCGCTTCACATAAGGATGGTTGGATTCCATACAAAAACAAGCATTCAGGCGTAACCAAGCATCTATAGCACATAATGCTGCATTTAAATGTTGAAAATTTCATGGAAGATCTGACACACCAGCCTTCCAGGGCAAACTAGATCACTTTGAATCGCAGATATAAAAGATGGAAATTGAGAATCATCGGCATACAATATATATATATATATATATATATATATATATATATATATATATATATATATATATATATATGAAGAGGGCCAATTACACAACCTTGTAACACGCAACTAGTTATTTCTTGTTTCTGACAGGTACTCATCTATCTTGGCTGTCTGCTTTCGACCAGTGAGGTAAGCCTCTAACCGGGATAGTAGTACCATTCCACAAAGACGAATTATATATATAAGCGTTGTGTGAAACTGTCAAAGGCTTTTTGAAGGTCCAAGTGAAGTACGATGCAGTCCTTACCAGAGTCTGTCGACTTTGTTAAGTGATCAAACAAGTCAAGCTGGCAAGTGACACTTGAACGCTTTTGAAGAAGTCCGTACTGCATATATGACAAAAGGTTGTTTGATGTCCGGAGTTTAACCATTTCCATTTTAACTAGGCGCTTCATGATTCGGAAAATTATAGCAGTGTGCTTTATGAGCCGATAGTTATTAACGTTTAGGCTCTATTTTATGGCATGGTATCACTATCGCCAGTTTCCACTGATCAGGATAAAAAGCCAATCGTCATTGATGTAGTAAATAAGTTCAGTACTAAGCAGGGGACATCACTCCCATCGGAGTTTAAATTACTGGACTGATTCCATCTGGACCTGGATGAAATGTAGTCTTTAAAGCGTTAATTTGACGCTTAATTGAAGCTGTGTCGAAATCTATCTTAATGATTCATGGCCCACAGTATTGTGGGTGATCCCAAGGTGTATAGTTCTCATTAGTCAAAGAATCTGCAAGATCATTGTTAAAAGCTGCAACTACAGAAGTATCGATAAGGACACCCTCAGGCGTAATAAGATGTAGCGGTGGGTTTCATTGTGTGCGCTTCTTTAGTAATCATGTTATCTAAAGCACCGGATAAGCGTTTTTCATTGTTTCTGTCTGTTCTTTCGTAAGACAAAGGATTCTCAGGTTTTCATTTTTTGTCAACATTCTGTGAAACCTAAATAAAACTGTAAAGTCATTAGTCTGTTGAAACTGTTTGAAAAGAACAAATCTTACGTTCGTGCTGTTTCCTGTGGTTGTGACATATTTCGACTGCGAGCTAGAGAAGGCGACAATATATTGTTACATCGATTTATGTTCTCATAAAATGCTTGCAATGACATTTGAATTAGATGACAGGAAGTAATCGGTCCAGTCAGAAGTATGCACAAGGGTGGCAGTTTCTCCAGTTTATTCTACCAAAATTACACACGTGTTTAAACGTAGCTTTAGGTGTATATACAATGTTCATTTTGCAACACAATATTATGGTCACTACCGTGTAGTCAGTGCAGTGCGTCGATAAGAGCACTTATTGGTCCAGCAGTGAATATGAGGTCGATACGTGCTTAATGAAACCGACTGAGGGGTAACATTCGGCACTGCATCACGAACGACTGCAAGGGATTGCTAGAAAAGGAACCATAGCTCGACAAGCAGCAATAAGGAGAACTACGACACCAGGCATGAGACTCACACGTGGACGCCGTTCAGGATTGTTGAACAATTCAAGGTACGGAAC
The DNA here is from genome assembly GCA_944474145.2 of Dicrocoelium dendriticum. NCBI lineage: Eukaryota > Metazoa > Platyhelminthes > Trematoda > Plagiorchiida > Dicrocoeliidae > Dicrocoelium > Dicrocoelium dendriticum. The sequence goes on from OX104063.1 coordinate 57,973,548, forward strand.
GACGATCGTCCAGATAATGAAGGGTTAGGTGCGAGCAAGTTCAGGGAATGCTGGAAAAACCCCTACACCGTACTCGAACGGAAAGGAGCAAACTTCTAAATCGACAGTGGAGGAACAAAGCATTGGGTGAACGCCGCCCTGCTACGACCGTGGTACGGGAGGGAAAAGCAACTTCGAGATGGGACTTATGTAGTGGCGGAAGCCAGTGACTACTCGTGAACCGGAACGACAACAAAAACGGGATAGTATAGCATTAACCACGAGCGCAATAGATGAGATGAGACAAGGGTCTGCGAACGTTAGGGATCGAGACGACAGCGGATCACGGGCGGCATCTGTTGACGAGCCTAGGTCCAGAATAACGGAGGAAGTATTTGTTGAGAATGCAATGAATCAGACAAATACGCTGCTAGTGAAACCCACGGGACTGGACGCAAGCCGTGTGATGCATCTATGGGAAAGCAAATCGCGCGCTTTCTAACGACTCCTGACTGGACAGAATCAAATAATAACGAATCGGAGAAACGGGATGGAAACATGGAGGGATTGTTTCGAAGCTCAACCTCGTAGGCACCTGGAATGGCCCGTTACGCAAATCCTCAACCGCGTTGCGTCCTGGGTAGGTAACGCGGTCCAAATCTGTATGGGCTTGCGAGTTGTCCGTGGCATGTTCTAGTGCCGATACACACTGCCCCTTCGCGTCGTTTTCGCTACAATTAGTCTGCTTGAAACGAACTCTAACCTTACGTTCATGCTGTTTCTCCTGTGGCTGTGACGTATTTCGACTGCGAGCTAGAGCAGGCGACAGTATTTCGATGCATCGATTTATGTTCTCATAAAATGCTTGAAATGACACCTTTGTATTAGACGACGAGAATAAACCAGTCTAGTCAGAAGTAGGCACAAGGGTGACAAAGTTTTTCCACTTTATTCTACTACAACACACGTGCCTAAACGGGACTTTAAGAGTATATGCAATGTTCATTTTGGAACTGACAATATTATGGTCACTACCGTGTAGGCAGTGCAGTGCGTCGATAAGGGCACCTATTGGTCCAACAGTGAATATGAGGTCGAGTGTATTACGCAACCATGCGGAAGGGCTTACATGCTGTGTCCAGCCTCCCACAAGAAGGCAGTTGAAGATTTTAGCTTGTTGTCCTGTACCTTTGCATTCGATCCATTGGATGTTTGGTAAATTCAAATCTCCAACTACCTTAAAACAAATTGGAAATGCAGGGGCATGCCTCATCACATTCGGAAGCAGTCCCTTTTCAAGAGCACTAGACGACGGCGGTAAATAAACACAACCGACCAACATTCTATTCATACCCAAGGATACTGTTATCCAAATGGGCTCATCGAGAGATGAGAATGGATCGTCACTGCATTGTGAAGCACAAAAGTTTCTCATACATTAAATGATACAACCATCTCCCCTACCATGATATCGGTCCTTTCGGAAGAAATAATATTCTTGGATACCAATAAGATGTCCGCAGTCTCAAAGGTACATCATGATTCGGTAATAAGAAGGATATGGGATTGATGAAGGGCGACGAAGCAGTGGAGTAAGTGCATTTTATGTACTGGAGAAAGGGCATTGATGAGCACCAGTTTGAATGTACCGTCACAAAAGGCATAATCCATGCGTTTACACAATATATTTTTTAAAGCTATCCTCTATTCCTCTGGAGTTGTCAAGTGTTAAATGGCTAGCGGTGGTGGAGGATTGGGGTGGGATTTAAGAAAAACCCTGTCGCTGGATGCGGCCTACTTGAGAAAAATGTATTCTCAACTGGAGAATATAAGAGTAAATTGGTAGTGCCTTGATGGAGCTGATATATTCTTATGGACTTTTATTCCGTGCGCTTAGAGGCGTCTCTCGGAGTATGGTGGCGAATCCCACCTACCTAGCGATCCGCAGGGTGACATGAGGTTTACTATATCTAAAGGTGGCACAGTATTATTGACTGATGTCACCTCAAAAGGGGGGTTCGCCGTATTTGAAAAGTGTTGCCTGTGTCATGGTCTGTATTTGAAAATATTGTGTGTGCGCTCGTTCGAACCAGTTCGACGAGCTCTACTCAGTACTTCCCAACTCTAGGATCTAACCTGTGTGGATTTTACTCTTGCTCCAGTTCTCGGTTTTCGGCCTATTCTTTATCTAATTCTGCGTGTGTAACTACATCAAACCGGAGTTGTTCGTGGAAGATTTTTCTCTCATTCGGAAGAAGAAGCTGGGGGCTCTCAAACTACGCGTCAACTATCCCTCCAAGTTGCAGCATAGCAAATTTACAGTCGTTTTGTTCCGCTCATCAACTGAACAACTCTAGGGACGCTTATCAGCGCTCCAACTGCATTGTCGCTTAAGGCAGGCCGATCAACACACGCTGCCGCTTTGTGTGTGTGTGTTCAACTGCGAGTCGATTGCTCGCTGAACCCGACAGTCTGCACGTTACGACTACATCTGTCTCGACCGCCTGACCTTGGTGCGGTTGAACAACTCTCAATTCGTGTGTGTGTTTTGACGTATTTGTGCGTCACGCCTGGCGCAAAGAACACTCATCAAGATGATCGCTCAGCTGGGCCTTGCTGCAAACGGTAAGAGGACGACTAGCATTCTAATGCTTCAGTATCGCCTATGTTGCGCAGACAATTGCAGTAAATTCTTTACGATCGGAATAACCTGTTTTAGCTGCATTAGCTCGTATTGTCCTCAATGTGTGAGCAAATTCGTCCAATAAGTGGGACAGATAAACAAAGTTTCTGACAAAATTTGGTTTTGTCAAACCTGTCAAGTCATTCCAGTTGTCAACTGTTTATCTTTGCTCATGAAAAAGTGCGATAGGATGACTGAGGTAATCGCGCATTTTGTAAATACTAAGATCGATCCCACGGAGGTAAATATGGCCACGCTAATACCTCAACCAGCCAAAGTAAGGTCTGGATCTAAGCCGAAGAAGTGAGCTAGACGCTCCAACCGCACTGCAGCGTCTGTCAGTCTAAATCCACTGGGTCACTTCACTCCCAAAAGTGGACAAGCCTCAACCAACCTCTCCAAACCTCTCCAACCATAGATGCTTCACCGGGAGATTTAACCATGACACCGACAGCTCAGAGACGAAGACAATCCGGTGCAGATAACAAGCAGGTAACGTACACATCGATTGCCTCGACAAACACACCGGGAGCGACACACATAGGTCCATCCTCTATACCGAGCACGCGTGGCGCAACGCAGCTTTCACCGTCAACTCCAATGGTGCCTTCTGAACAACTCAAATTGCCGAAAAAAAACTATAAAGCCGACACTCACTAGACAAAACCACGCTCTAGTGTGCACCAATGTTCCCGAGTGCAAATCTGGCACAATAAAAGGCAACTTGCAAGACGATCGGAACCAGTGGAGTTCCATCTGCGATACGATTGGTATTCAGGTTGAGCCTGCAATGCTGCAACGCGTAGCGCGTCACCCGACCTCAGTGTACTCTGGTGAACCTCGAATTCTTCGAGCAACACTAGACTCAGCCGATGCGACAGAGGCTGTCATGCTCTCAGCAGTTCCTCTTCGCAACTCACCGAGCGGATTGCGCATATGACCGGATCTACCTTGGAAAGATCGCCCAAAATATGCAGGTGACGAACGCGGCATTCCTAATATGGATAGTAGGAAAACAATATTTGTTCATGGTGTTCGCGAGCTTCTGCATTCTTCTGACCACGATGCGAAAACACATGACCGAGAGCACTGGTGCTACATCCGCGAAGCACTCTCTGTTGACAATGTTATTGCCACATCCCTGACAAGAGTTCCGTCATCACTTAATTACAAGGGTTGCGGTCCAAGATTAATGAAAGTAACCTTACACTCCGAGTGAATGATGCAAGTCCCTTTGAATAACTGGTTAACGTTTCGAGCCAGGTTCCCAACAGAGATCCGGCTAGAGGCAACAAGCCAACGACCGAGAGTCGTAAGCAATTCAATGGGACTTGCAAACGCTGAAATTCTTTCTGCACAGTCCTGCGGAGAGACCGATACAGCAGCACCCACGGCACACACCAGGACAGGGCACAGCACGAGTGAAACGCCTGTTCAGGAATGTTCTATAATGTCATGCAACTTGACTGAAATACATAAACCAAAAAGCGATTAATGGCCGGCCACCTAACAGCCTGCTTAAAAACTAACACAAAATTGAAATCCATCAACGCACTCCTGGCAACAAAAACCCCATATTGTATGTACACAAACGCCCAAGGCTTTCTAAGGTGGCCGAACTTGGAGAACTCCATAACTCACCACCGCGGGATCTCGTCATAATTACAGGGACATGGTTAAACCTTGAGATAACCTATTCTGAGATCAATTTACCCGGTATGTCGCTACTTCGGAACAATAGAACTAAAAGGGATGGTGATTTGATTCTTGATTATAATACAAACCTCCGATGTGAAGTTATCGAGCACCCGGAAATCCGCGCTCCTGATTCGCTTTGGTGCCGCTTATGGATGCGAAACAAAGTCACATGTGTACTGGTCGTGATTTACCGCCCACCAAACTCAACGTCGGAAATGGACTCCAAACTGAACCACGTTTTTCAGTTTGCTTTGAACAAGTCTTACACCCACATTCTCATCGCTGGAGACTATAACGTGTACGACCTAGTGTTGTGTCCTCAAGACGTTTGCACTTCTGGGGTGGAAATCTAATGGGGTTTAGAATCTGTTGTGTCCTCAGGGGTTCGACTTAGCAGCTTCTTAGATTACACCACGCGAGTCAAAAGACAACCCACCGGACGAGAAGTATATTTGCGAAATACAGAACGGGCCGACGTGGGTATGAAAACACACCGAGTTCAGTTCAAATCACGGCTGTGTGCTAGTTTGAATTTATCGATCTCAAAGAATCACGGGACGTGTGAGTGTCATGAAACAAGTGGTAGTAACAAATGTTCTGCAACACAGAAAAATTCTAGTCTGCTTGTAACTGCGACTGGTCTGAAACAATGCTCAAAATTACTTGGGGAAATTACGCACTTACCTTCCCGAACAAGTTAACTTGTTTCGTTTCTGTGCACATTTGACTTTGGTCTGACCTAACACCTAGAAATGCCAGCAACCGACGGTACGCAGTCTAAAGCCTGCTTACAAGAGGCAATTGCTAGCCACCCTCTGTATATCCACGTAATCTCTCCTACCAGATTTCTAACTGCTAGCAAGTCATCGATACTTGATCTTGTGCTCACTAACGAAAAAGTCATGGTTGAGGGAATAGTAACAAGCACACCACTGGGTCGTAGTGACCATGTTACTCTACTCTTTGACTATATATACCATGCGGAGTATCCTGAAAAGGAGGATGCTAAAGTACATTCTGTCACGCATTATAATGAGTTATCTACGCTGGTTAAGGATACATCTTGAACTTTATTGACCGAATGCCCCCCAGATGCTGCCTGGGAAACTTTAAAAGAACGTTTAGCACACTGCTTGCGCACGCATCGGAAGAGAAGTCCTTCCAACCCAAAACAAGCAAAGTCATTTCTGAGGAGCAGAACACGTAACTGTACGTCCCGGAAGGATTTGGTATGACGAACTCACAAGGACTGCTCGAATGCCGAAACCTGGACTGCATACGTGGCACATCGTAACTTCTGTGTGAAACTGATCCGCGAAGACAAGGTCACGCATCAGCAGGAGTTAATGAAGCGATTCTGCACGAACCCTCAAACTTCTGTATAGGCACAATAACGACCTTCGAAAGGTGAAGATTAGGATTCCAGCACTAGTCACGGCTGATGGATACACGCGATCAGCATTGGAAGCAGTCGATTTCCTACGGCTTCATTACCCCCAAACTTTCCAGCAGGTAACGAGCCAAGTATTCTCCTCGTTTCTATTACTCCACCGTCGGGTTTAGACAACATCACCTTCACTGCCGAAGCTATGTTGAAGTAGTTGTTATCCTTGCGTATCCACAGTTCTCCTGGAGTCGACAACATCCGACCAAATGCTCTGCAGGTGGTAGCTAGTGACCTAGCAGAACCACTAGCTTTTTTCTGTCAGCGATGTCTAGAAGAGAACCATATTCCACCAGTATGGAAGCGATGGGTCATCACACCCCTTCATAAAGGAGGTAGCTGCACTGACTCTACCAACTACCGTCCAATAACACTAATTTCTGTACCATCCAAACTTATGGAATCAGTCATCGCGGATGCGCTGATGCAATATCTGGAAAGCCACAACTTAATAGCTTCGGAGCAACATGGCTTTTGTCAAAAGCGTTCATGTAATGCTGGCCTATTAATTGCACGTAATAGCTAGACTGAAGCTGTTGATGATGGAGTGGAAGTCGATGTCATCTATCTGGAGTTCTCGAAAGTGTTTGATCGCTCAGACTATCGAATTCTCCTCCAGAAGCTTCGGAACTACGGCATTGGCCATCCAATTTTGAGTTGGATTAGGAATTTTCTACACGAACGACGGCTAGAGGTGAGAGTCCGAGAATTATTGTCCGATGCAAAGGATGTGATGTGTGGTGTACCACAAGGCTCGGTTCTTGAATCCCGTCTATTCTTGGTGTTCATTAACGAATTGGCGAGATCATTTGCTTCCGATTTCCTATTTTTCGCTGATGATATCAAGATATGGCGAAGGATCAGAGGACCGGACGACTACGAACGGCTACAGTGTGATCTTAACACAGTATCGAACTGGTCACTTCAAAACGCCCTACCATTCAACGTAGACAAATGTCGCGTTGTACAATTACGCCATAGACATAACTATACCTATTTGTTTGGGACAAACGGATTGCAGACCAGCTACCAGGAATGTGACCTTGGTGTGCGCGTACAGAGCGACCTCAACTGTTCAAAACAGGCTGAGGTAGCTGCGAAAAGTGGCAACCAGCACGTCGGCATGCTACAAAGGGCATTCGAGAGATTTGACCCATCAATTTTCCCAATGATGCACAATTCCTACGTGCACCCGCATGTTGAATCCGCTATTCAAGCTTGGAAACGTTGCTTGAAGCGCGACCTAGAGGCGTTAGAGGCATCATGACGAAGAGCAACAAAGAATGTAAAGAGCCTGCGCTATCACTCTTATCACCGAAGGTTGAAGTTGCTGGAAATTTTCAACGGACGCTATCGAAGGCTGCACGGCAATCTCATCTTAGCGTCTCGGAGATTGAGTGACTCCAAGCACGGATGCTGCCATTTGCTGAAAGTTAGCCACAACACGCAGCTCATGGGTAGCTGCTTAAAAGTGAAGGTACAATCTAGCCGTCTAGAGTGTCGACGGAATTACTTTACCATTCGGGTTTGCCAACCTTGGAACGCACCCCCATTCACAATTGTATCCTCCCCTACCTTGGACGTTTTCAAAAAACGATTAGATGTTGCTCTTAGCTCCCAGCACTTTGTTACCTAAACTCCTCTATTGTGGATTACGCCAAGCATGCTTTTCAACAGGATTTATGTATCAAATGGACCCAAGTGAGCGACCACATTTTACTTTGCTCACGCCTTATATCAACGATCACTGCACCCCAGTGTATTTCCGAATGTTCACGCTCGACTCTTTTTTAAATTTTACCCTGCTGGCTGGCTTGCCGAACAACCTCCTCGTGGTGCCAGCTGGATGGTTCGGAATTCTCCCGTTCCAGCAAATGGTTCGGCAGCAGTGTTCCAGGACGCGTTGGGTTTCCGCCTGGCAAGCGTTCTCCCTATAAAAAGCCACATATATCCGTTTAACAACACTGTGACGTGGCGGACGTGACTCGCCACTAAATAAAGTCACTGCCCCTTGCTTCATCCTGGCGAAGCATTGTATCCCAGCAAGTTTGTGCTGTAATTCTAGGGAGCATTGGGCCCCTGTTTGACAAAGGAACAAACGAAAGGCGTATGAACTGAGCAATCAGTCACCGACTCCCAATGGGCGCGATTCCCTGAATTCGTTCTGCTGCCTTACGGGCAGGCTATTCAACCAAAGGCTCGGGGAGGTGTCCCCTAAGTCAACACCCTACTTCGGCTTGGGTAACCGGGTAGTATCTCGCCCTCTGACAAAAGCATGGACTTCAATGTTTTGTGTTATGTTTTCTTTTATTATTTCTGTACCCCATGGTTTCTGATGGCTTTATGTCTATTCGCAGATACCTGCAAAAATATATATATATGATGTTATTTATCAAAGTAATTATCTCGGTAGGCGTTCGTTAGATGACCCAGATATATTTTGTTATCATCATATTCATCCCAACCATCCTGCAGGACGTGTCAAGCACTTGCTTTTATCCCGTGCTAAATCATTGCTCATTTGCAGTGAGCTTAGGTCGTTCATCCATGGCGGACACCCGTGCTGTGGTTTGTCTAAAGTAGTTATGCTAGCACGCTTACTTTGGTGACACACTGCAGCTCTAGGGTACTCAACAATTGGCTGAGAGAAGGTATTCGTGTTTACAATGTTTGTGGGTGTAGTAGCTGGGGGTGGTAGATGAACAGGATGATAGAATCGAGATCCGCTATCAAGTTCAACTTCAATTGGGACCGGAAAAGTAAGAAGATCCCATACGTGTTCCACTTTCGAAATCGTCGTTGGGCCACAGTGAATGCGGTGGATGGATCTGCCAAAGGAGAGCCAGATCAACGCACACGGTTGACTTGCAGGGTACTCGTTCACGGGCTGCCCCAAGTTTCCAGAAGGGAAGTGAAGAAGTGTTTTACTCATAATCGAAGGTTGGTGTCTGAGGTTAGAGAAAAGATTTTTCCAGCTAGTATATTATTACTCGTAAAACATAGTTGCACGGTATTACTGGTCCGGTTTCTAGCGGTCATATGACCCCTCTGCTAAAGAGCATCGTTACAGATAATTGACCTTGTAGCTTTGTTTCGGTTCCGAGTTGCTCTCAGTTTACATTGTTGTTCGGACGCAATTTCGTGTTTAAGGATCATTAGTTTATCTGCATTGTCATCTTGCCGGTAGTCAGTGAGAAGCACGTTAACTGCCGTCTGAAAACTAAGAGGTACTTCGCTGCTTCCTGCGGTCGCTGAGGCGTTAACGTCGTCTATTACAATGCCCAGATTATTTGTGTTTGTCTGAGGATAACTATGGCCAGTAGATTTGCAAGACTTCTCCAAAGCTAAATTCGAGGCCGAAGTCATAAAGCAATCTGAACTTAGAACTTTAGAACCACACCCGCACGGGGACAGATCTAAATCCATAGTAAGTTGGTCTTTGGCTTCTATATAAGTTTTGTGACTAACAATATTACAGAGTGTAGTTTTGTCATCGTATTGTACTTGATTTACCCTAATTTCCTTCTAAAAGAGAGTTTGATCAAGTTTGATCATGATACGCTTAAATGCAGTGTTAATAGCAATTCAACTCCTTCTCTTGGGAAATAGTTGAGCAGAGGTATCATCTGTAAACTTTAATAGGATTGGACACACGTACTTAAGATTTGCTTTTCTTCGACGTTTAAGGTGACAGTTTGTTCCACCCATGCTACTCTCATTAAACAAGACACGCTTCACAGTTTCCAGGTGTATTTTGTCTGGTATATTAAAGATAACACTTCTATCCCGATCTATTCTTTCAAGAATTTAAGTGGTGAGCGACGATAAGATCGATGCTGTTCCTTGCAAGTGATTTGCATTCGATTTATAGAGCACATTTACTAAGTATGAGATTGATGTCAGCTTATCCAGTGCTTGACTGACTTCTATACCATTTTACAGGCATGTTAGCGCATTCTACCAAGCTTTTAGCGTGACACATTTTCGAAATCGTATGCAATGCTTTCAAGTTAGCGAGGCTAAGAACGCTGTTTTGGCGTTGTTGACACTCATTGGTCATGGGACATTAGCCAATGGGACACCGGTTGGAAGCCCCGAGCATAAGCGACAGAGAGTCCAATGAAACTGGTCGAGCACCACCTTCTGTTCTGTCTTGATGCCCATCTGAAGTAAACCTCGATGATTGGTCTCCAAACTGAAACCGTCCAATGGGCAACTTGTGATGCCTGTCTAAGGAGGAGATCCTAACTACCACATGATCCGAAGCCGTAACCAGTGCGGACAAACATACTAACCAGCACATGAAGCGGTCTGTACTTAGTGATCGCTAGCCGCTAACTGATGGTGGCTTATTCAGTAGCCTAACCATGGTGGCGTAGACAGGTAATCTTCTAACTGGTATTCCGCAGTCCCATAGGTCTAAGGGAGTGAGGCACGCCTGTACTTTGTAGGACTAGTTAATACTAGTCCGAGACGATGCGCGGAATTAAGCGCGGATATCAGAAGGCAATTGGAGTCGGACACAGCGGACTGTATTCGATGGGCTACAACAAGAAACGGACGGATGAAGCGAGACGAGAGCGTACACGTGGGCGCGGGAACTTACAAGGCAGTTGTGTCGAGCCGGTTGTAAGATTAAAACAAGGAGGAGTAATGTACAATCAGTCAACAAGTAAATTGTACATGAAAGATAAGAGTTATCTTTTTGGGCGCTACAGAGCTCCCCCTAGAAGGCTGAACATAGAAAGTCTCCGAAATCGAAAGGGAATGTTAAAACGAGGTTCGTAATGCGAAATCGTGACGAGTAGAAAGGAGCGTACGTTCGTGTAAATGGGGAATCGTCGGAAGTCGGAGTCCGCTGTGCCGTTTATGATTTGTTATTTATTGAATGCAGGGCAGGGTGCATTTCGGCGAGCCGTTGGAGCGGGCTTGTCGGACTACAAAAAAACTGGCTAGCCCAGAAAAAGGCCGACAGGACCTCAACCTCCGCTGCTGCCAAACGGTGCGCTTGGGAGTGGTCTCTCCCCCCGCCGCACCCCGCCCCGCGCCAAAACGACCCTCGTCCCACGTAGAAACGACCATGGTCCCACGGAGAAACTACACTCGTCCCGCGAAGAAGCGACATTCGTCCCGCGGAGGAACAACCAGTGTTCGCGTCAGGGTCCTTGAAAACATTCCTCGTGTGGGCCAGTCGATCGAAGGGGAGGGTTGGGGCATGTAGAGACGAGAAAATAGAAAAACACGCGCAGAAAACGCCAAAAAGAACAAACGAATGATCTGCGTGTTTAAATATTTTTTGGTTTTTGAATATTTTTTCGAAAAAGGTTTTTCGGAAGTTTTTGATATTTTTGTTTGTTTTCAAAACGTTAATCGACCAAAAACGGGGCAAATATATACAATATCTACAAAGCTAAAAATATTTACGCGGTACATAGTCGGAGAAACGGACGGGCTTACGCACCTCCCGACCGCGGCGATTGGTCGTGGGAGGCGTCGGGCTAGATTCGGGAGAGGTTGGGACGGCTTGTGGACCGAGATCGTGGTCTGGTTGAACTGCACTAGGATGCTGTAAGTTGGTGCGATGAGTTGTGACGTCGCACGATGCACTACTAGACGAAGTAGGCGAGGGGTTTTCTTCCATAAAGGCGGGTTTTAGACGGTCGATGGTGACGACTTCGTGTCGACCACCGCGGTCAATAGTGTACGCCTTACTCGCACGATGTAGCACCTTAAAGGGTCCTATGTACGGCGACTGAAGAGGCTGTCGAACACCGGCTGCGCGAAGAAGGACGTGTGAACACGTAGACAGCTTCTCGGGCACGTACACTGGTGTCTTCTGCGATCGAGGAGCGGGTGGACGTAGCTCACGCATCTGGTGAGCCAATCGGTCAGTGTAACTTCCGTAGTCAAAAGTGGAAGTACATGGGGCTGGTGCTACCAGCTGTCCGGGCAACCGCAGCGTGCAACCGTAGACTAGCTGCGCTGGTGTGGCGTCGAAATCGGTTTTAACCGTGTTTCTTAAGCCTAGAAGAACGAGGGGAAGCGTTTCAGACCATGAAGGATCTGCGTGCGCTCGTAGCGCTGCCTTCAACTGGCGGTGAAAACGCTCCACCATGCCGTTAGCGGCCGGATGATACGCCGTTGTCTGGACGTGGCGACAGCCTAAATCCTTAAGCAACATGGCAAATGTTGATGAGAAATGTGACCCTCGATCGGTGGTCACGATGGCGGGACAGCCGTATTGAGCTACCCAGCGCTCCATAAAAGCTTTCGCTACCGTTTCCGAGGAGCAATTTGGGATGGGGACGGCCTCAGGCCATCTAGTAAATCGATCGATGCAGGTCAGTAGATATACAGAGCCTTTGGAAGGCGGCAGAGGACCTACGGGGTCGACGTGCACGTGATGAAAGCGTGCGTCTGGCGTCGGAAACGTGCCTAATGGGCTTCTCGTGTGCTTGTGCACCTTCGCACGTTGACACGGAAGGCAAGCAGCTGCCCAGGTACGGACGTCCCGATTAACATTGCGCCAAACGAATCGTGCGGTTACAAGTTTAACCGATGCACGAACGCCTGGATGAGACAAGCTGTGCAACGCGTCGAACACGGTCTGTCGAAACTCGCGTGGGACGACTGGGCGCGGCGTGCCCAGAGATAAATCGCAGAGTATCGTTTCATCTGCTGATGTCAGCGGAACGGGTCGTATATCCAATGAGGGAGACCTGCGTAGTAGATCAACCTCAGGATCGTTGGGTTGTGCTGTGGCCATGGCTGCCAAGTCGATAGCAGTGCCGGCGTCAGCGGAAATAGCTTGAATGCGGGAAAGTGCATCGGCGACGGCGTTGTGCACACCTGAGACATGCCGTATATCGGTCGTAAACTGAGCGATATAGTCAAGGTGGCGCGACTCTCTAGGAGAGTGTCGGTCGGTAGTCGAGCCGAGCACGTAAGTCAGGGGTTTGTGGTCGGTGAAGACGGCAAAGGAGCGGCCTTCTAAGACGTGTCGAAAGTGACGTATCGCTAGATACACTGCTAGTAGTTTTCTACCGCACGTGCTGTAACGAGATTCGGTAGGTTGTAGGCGATTGGAGAAAAACGCTAAGGGCTGCCACGTGTCGGATACTCGTTGCTGCAAAACAGCGCCGACTGCGACGTCCGAGGCGTCAGTACTAAGGGACAGTGGGGCGGTCGGATCGTGATGCGCTATAGAAGCTATGTTGGTGATAGCCTCTTTCAGCGAATTAAAAGCAGCGCGTGCTGCGGCAGGAAATTCGAACTTCTTGAGTTTCTCTCGGAGAAGGTCCGTGAGGGGTTGCATCAGCGAGGCGCAGTTGGGTATAAATCGTCGGTAAAAGTTGACCAGGCCATCAAAACGCCTGAGCTGTTTGAAAGAATGAGGCTCGGGGTAGTCGATAATGGCTTGAAGTTAATCCTGCAGTGGCACGACGCATGCAGAAGAGATACGATGGCCCAGGAAATT
>OX104063.1:57987320-58200261 GCA_944474145.2 Dicrocoelium dendriticum
GCCTTCCGCAGCAAATCCCTAACCGGTAGATCTGCCAGTTCTAGCGGGATTAGAGGTGGTGGGGGAATGGGTGGGGGAATGCAAAAAGCATGTTGTGGTAATTTGGGGCGATCAAATTTAAGCGGATAGGGTGTTATTACCAAGGGGCTTGCAGAGGGCATTGTGAGAGGAGGAGACGGAAGAGAGTATGGAGAAGGGCATACATAATTGGTTTATGTTTCAGCAAATCTATGATCCAGCTCTACGTTTGGAGGTGCCGTGTGACAGCAGCCAAAGCGGAATAAGTGCCGTTCTCATGCAGGATGGTAAACACTTGAATTTCCGCAGCTGGACGCTCACAGTGACGGAACAGAGCTATGAGCGGATCGAAAAGAAGATGCCCGCTGTCGTCTACACAATGAAGCGATTCAACGACTAAACATTTTGAAGGAAGATTACAGTGTATACTGGCCACAAGCCGCTCGTGTCAATAGCTAATAAACCCTTACATCATATCCCTCGACGTCTTCAACGGATGCTTATCCGGCTCTAAAAATACGACATGGATCTGGTTTACACTCTGGGGACGCAAACGTTCATCGCGGACGCTCTGTCGAGAGCTTATCTTCTGATAGTCGAACACCAACAGGAAGAACTCAAAGCAGTCAACCTCGTACAACATCTGGCGGTAACGACAAATCGCCTGAAAGAGTTAAAGCGTCATACGGAGGCAGACGCGAAGTGCGTAGCGTTGGGCGACGTGATTTTGAAGGGATGACCAGATATAAAGGATAAACTTCCGAAGGAAGTAACACCGTTCTTCAACTTTCGGGATGAACTGTGTATGACGGTTTGCTGTTTAAAGGAAATCGCATTTTGATCCCACTGTCGCTTCGCAAAGAAATTCTAGAACAAGCTCATCGAGCCCATTTGGGTGTAAACTATGATACTAGTACAGCACACGAACTGCTGCTCTGGCCGGGGATGACAAGTCAAATCCGAGAGCAGGTATCAAACTGTTCAGCCTGCCGGTTTCACGACGCTCGCCAAGTCAGCGAACCAATGATGTTGTGTGCGATTCCAGATCGACCATGGCAGAAAGTAGCGGTGGACTTGTTCTGTGACAACGGGAAGGATTATTTAATCAATGTGGACTATTACAGTGACTATTTTGTGCTCGACCCACTCACCGCTACCATCGTGGAAGCAGTTATCAACAAGCATAGATATCAGCTTGCCAGACACGGAATACTGGAGGAACTGATCTCCGACAATGGCCTGCAATTTACAAGTGCTGCGTTCCAAACCTTCGCGAACACGTGGGAATTTTCGCATTGACAAACCAGCCCGTATCACAGCCAGCTTAACAGAAAAGTAGAGACAGACGGCAAACAAGTCAAAGCTGTTGTCAAAAGCCAGAGTGACTCATGAGGACCAGTATGTAATGTCGTTGAAGAGTCGCAATACGCCATTACCGAAAATAGGTCTCAGTCCAGTACAACGTTTGTACAGAAGGACAAGAGCCCAAATGCCTGAGACTGCTGAACTCTTAAACCCTGTTTCGCCATCGCATGAGCAGCTGCAGAAGGCTTTAAGCAAACGGATGGCAGATCCGAAACGGAATTATGACCGTGGGAACTGGGCGTTACCGGAGGTGTCAGTAAATGATGGTGTGAATCCAACAAATACCGGGTGTCAGCGAACGATGGAAGGATGGAGTGGTGATCGCGAAGGTTGGAGAAAGATCTTATGATGTCGGTACCAGAGGGAAGGTAATCAGAAGGAACCGAGTGCAGTTAGGGCGACACCGCGAACGAGAAGGTGAACCTGCAGCAAAACACTTGACACCTTACGGAGAGGTCGCAACCACAGAGGCAGCAAACACTACGCGGAGCGGGAGAGTGTGCGGCCTCATCTGAGACACCGATGCAGCTGATCCCGAAAATGGGAAGGATATGATAGGATTGTGCAAGCAAGCGGCAAGCGTGCAGCATGCTAACAGAGCAGTTGATTGGACAGCTACACATGTTGTCTACGCAGTGAGTGGCTTGCTGGAACGAGTTTGTTTAACTGATTCAAAGGAAGAATCTTATGAGTGCCGCAGCGTCGTTAGTTATGGGAATGACTTAGTTATTTATATTTAGGTTCCTACCTGCTTGTCAGGCTGTCAATTTTGATGAGTTCGCTTTGCTGAATAAACCGATTGTTCCTGAAGGACCGACTTTTGTGACACCTGATAACCGTATCGTTTTCCCAGTTTACCGTCAAAAACATTGAAAAATCTGTTGAGTGCATCCTGCAAGCGCCAAGTAATGGACATGAACTGCACTGTCTCTAGCGTAGCCGGAATGCATTTAATCCAGTCGCTCCTAAGTAAGTTTGCACAGTCATCCGCCACAACCTATACCCGTAAGGTCCGTTTCTACCCATGATAATCAAGGTACACGGTGCACTTTTCCAAGGCTGGTATGGGTCGCCCGGTGTACGTCCACAACGCTGATTCACAGAGTGATAACTTGGGTAATATCTTAACAGATGCAGAGCTAATTATGGTAACTGTGGCACCGATATCAACTTCTATTCTAACCAGTTGACCTACTATTTGCAGTTGTACAGGGTAAGGTGGATGAATGACGTTATTTCTCAATGCATTCATCACGGTAGACGCTCGGTAGATGACCCATATATATTTCGATTTCGTCGTATTCACCCCAACAATCCTACAGGTGTCAAACACTTGGTTTTATCCCGTGATAAATCAATGTTCATTGTTCAGCTGCTTTTCTTTTAAGGAGTATAACGTTAACTCGGGAACTCTAGTGCAGCATACCGATGCCACACAATGGGATCACCACATCACATTTGTGCAGTTTTGGTTAAGGTCCACTGCGCTGAAGGTCTGCATAAAACCGGTAAGAGCTGTGTACGTGAAGGTTTGCCTCGTTTAGTTATTTCGGATTCGAAAGGAGTAAATGAAGGCCTAAGTTTCGGTACAGGAAATCCCGTTCCAAGCACCACTCATGTCAGCATCCTTCTGAGGTTCCGGAGCAGTCTGATTGGTGCACGATGCCGTGGTCGAAATTACTGCACCCGGACTGGAGGTGGTCCGTTCTGACGTATCAGGACAACTAGTGTTGTTGTCACGTTCAATAGCATCCAAAGCTACAGGTGATGCATTTTAAACACGCTGCCCAGATTCCTTGCACAGGCTCGAAACCAGTCAGTTCGGGGGTAGAATGGGTCTCACTTTCCTTCATGCTTTCACCTAGTAAATTGTTTTTGGTGTGTTATTTCCGCAATTGTTGCCACCAGTTAGTTAGCTAGTTCAAATACTATTCTGATCAGTGAGGTGGTCATACCTACTGAGCAAACCAAGAGAGATGCTGAGCTGCTATGATATTGCTTCACCGCAGTTGGTGAGAACTTAGCACTACCATGATGGAAATGACCTGCGCAACCGGAACGTTGGATTCCTGTTCGTATAACTTTTGCAAGAAATTTGCCCACAACCCCCATTTTGACAGCATTAGTCGCAGCTTCTTTTGATCGATTGCTTTGATCAATCACTTCAGCGCGTCTTTGTACGTTGATGCCTATCAGATCACCGACGCGGCGTTTCACATCATCTTAGTGCGCGTGGCCGTCTAGCTCTCCCTGCACGTTGAACTGGCTGGCTCAGACTTCAGCACTTTTGTCGCTCGCCGCCATGCGTCACAGAGTTTTGTGAGGTCTAGTAAGCTGCTACCTCGGTCGCTTAAAAGCGGCTCTGATGTGTAACCTGAACGATCAAGTAACAATGGACACAAGGTAACATTGTCGTTCGACCTCTGTGATTGATAAGTGTAAGCCAGATTTCAGATTGCACCTCCGTCTTAGATCACAAATATCTTAGTAGGGCTCGGAAGTTGAAAATGGCTTGCAGGTGTTTCTGCGGGAAAGGCGCATAACCGCGGTATGGAGGTAAAAGGCGATCCGCAAAAGTTATACTCAAAAGAGGAAATGCACTATGTAGTGCCCATAACCTCCATCAATTTAGTATGATGATTGGGAAGGTAAATGCTGACAAAGTGTAAGAGCAGATGGAATGCAAACACACGGTAGAGACAGGAACCGGACCAAGTTAATTCTGCGACGCGTCCACTCAAGATCGATTGGTGTATTCAGGTGTTTGAGACAATCATCTGCAACCATTACAGATCTGGGTACGTTAAATATGACATGACAGGATCCAGAGACGATACAAACGTTCGCTTATAAGCGTCCCGTTTCGTGTGCCAGTAAGCGAAACAAAAATCCCCAGCAATTCGACTTGATAGCAGATTCTAGAGCATATACTAGAAAAAGACAAGGGCAAGACAACCAGCCACAACATTTTCAAGAAATTGCACAAGCCACTAGGATGTGGTTAGTTGCCAACCAGAGTTTGGCTAGGCATCGCTTGAAGTCCTCTACCGTTTTACACTCCCATATCGCAGAGGGAGGTTTAGTCCAGCTTGATGCAACCCTATTTACGAAGAATCTAGCTCTTAAATTGAGTCTAGATATTTGCCATTTAATTGCAGACAATGGTCCTAAAAGTGGTTTTATGTAGTTGGCTCAGAGATCCGTAGGCCTGAGACCACTGAGACCCTTCATGATGTTGAATGTCTCCATTAATTCCCTTCTCAATCTGCGTCTCCTCATTGAAAACAATCCTAAGTTAGCTAACCCATCTTCAAACGGTAACCCACGCCAATCGAGGGGAAAGTCTGCGCACATTCTCAGTACAAATGATATCTTTCGGCAGACAAGTTGCCCAGGTATAAAAACAATATTCCAGATGTAATCTGGTCGTTGTACTATACAAGGGGGAAAGACCTCTGGTTTGGTGCAAAAAAGAGCCCTCCTGAGTCGAAATAACTCCTGTCGTGCTGTGTTGGCAACATGGTTGCACTGGTGGTGGGTGCGTGGCAGCGAAGCGTCGGTACTGTGTACAGGTGTACTGATGACGCCTCTCTTGATTTCTTACTGAGGCATCTTCGAGTTTGAAGTGGCCGTTACGGATTGCCTGAGGAAGTAACTCGGCTAGAGTTAAGGGGCGGCTTCATGGCGATGACCTCCCAATCCGGTGGTACCAAAGGGCATTACCGCCAGCCCCTCATTTTCCTGGTTATGAGTGACAGAAGTCCCCATCAGCCTATTTAGACTGACTGCGACGTCGGTAACAGCAACATTCACACTATGAGCCACAGCACAGTACCAAAATGAGGAACGTGCACTGACCTTTGTGTTACCCAGTTGAACACGTTCTTCAGGTAGCAAGAAACAACTTTTCTTGTGGGGTTACCGTTTCACGTACTTAGCTGTCTAATAGCCTTGCGACAGCAAGTACCTTGGCTAAATGCCAGACGGTTGTTTCCAAGGTACCTAGCACACATCCGGTGAGCCAGGGTTTGGCAGTTCTAAATTGCCTACTGGTCCAATTTCTTGGTCGCTTCCTTAACATACCTTGTAATGCACCTGGTGGAAAATATTTACCTGATTAGACTCTCATCTCTGAAGTTTGAATCCTTACACATGCGTGACATAAATCAGACAAACCACACAATAATAAGTAGTATTTACTATACGAAAGACAGATAATCGGTCCACATCTGTGAAGTATTATGTGATGTGTAGCTTTGTATCACCATATTTCATCATCTACACAAAGGTGGAAGCAGAACTGATCCCTCCAACTACCGCCCAGTAACCCTTCTTCCTATACTCACCAAGGTCATGGAATCCATAGTTGCCGATTCACTAGTGTGCTATCTGGAAAACTGCAACCTCATCACTCTTGAACAGCACGGTTTCCGTCGACAGCGGTCATGTACAACGAATTTACTAATTGCACGCAGTGGTTGGACCGAGGCAGCCGACGCTGGAGAAGGTGTTGATGTGATCTACCTGGATTTTTCCAAGGCTTTCGATCGTCTAGACCATCGGATACTATTATCCAAGCTTCAGCATTATGGGATCGGAGACTCTCTTTTAAGCTGGATCGCCAACTTTCTATTTCAACGGCAATTAGTGGTCAGAGTTCGAAGCTATTTATCGGACCCCATACAAGTCGAGTGTGGTGTGCCGCAAGGCTCGGTTCTAGGTCCACGTTTGTTTTTGGTGTTTATTAATGACATTGCACAGGGAATCGCTTCAAACTTCCCAATGTTTGCCGACGATATCAAGATCTGGCGCAGGATCCAGGCGAACAACAACCAACATGTGCTTCAGAGTGATTTAGGTACGGTGTATCAATGGTCGACCCAAAACCTATTGCATTTCAAAGTCAGTAAATGCAAGGTGCTTTCCATCCGACATCAAAGCAGCCACTCATACCGACTCGGAACGGATGTACTGCAACAATCAACTCACGAACGTGACTTGGGTGTCCTGGTTCAAGATGATTTGGGTTGCTCCAGCCAATCCGAAAAGGCCTCGAAGACCGCGAACCAACACGTCGGGCTGTTAAGGCGGGCGTCTGGACAAATAAACAGCTCCATATTTCGACAAATGCTCAGTGCGTATGTTCGCCCCCATGTGGAATATGCAATTCAAGCCTGGCATCCATGGCTGAAACACGACCTTAATGCATTGGAGCAGCCACAACGCCGGGCATCTAAGAAAGTAACTGGAATGCGCAATCTTTCCTACCAGAAGAGGCTGCAACGATTGGGGGTTTTCAGTGGAAGCTATCGCAGACTACGAGGCGACCTGATTATGGCATACTTGATTCTGCGAGACCCACATCATGTGTGTCGCCCTTTATTGCAACTCAGCAGCAATACAAACCTGAAGGGCCACTCTTTAATACTCGCAGAACAATACAGTCGTCTGGAGTGCCGCAGAAATTTCTTTTCCATTCGTGTCTGTCACCCGTGGAATGCTCTCCCAGAATCGGTCGTCTCTGCACCGATACTAACAGTATTTAAAAGACGGTTGGACGATACACTCATCCACTTACACTTTGTTACTTAACACTACGTCTCCATCGTACACCTGGAGTTTACCATGGAATTATTTGTTGTTAACTGTGGATGCTGTGAATCTAAGAGGATCGCAGGACTGCAGCGAAGCAAACGATAAGTTCTTATTTTCGTATTTAAAGTATTATCTATTTTACTATCCTTATCATCATTATTGTTATTTTGATATCCCCTGCAACTATCCAACGGGGCTTGTAAAGCAACGCTTCTTAACCCGTATAAATTCATTGTTCATTGTTCTACATGTTAGATAGGGATGAAAAACACCTTAGCTAGTGAGCAGCAAAACAATTAAATCTGGTAATCACAAAAACGAAAAAAGCAGATAAAACTTTATGCTCCGATTTCTTATCTACATACATAGTGAACGTGATATTAACGGAAGAGTAAGGGACAAAAAAGCTCACAAAGCAAACACCAGTGACATTGGCTCTTCGCCATATCAACCAGTGCCTCCAATCAAACCCGTTCGTTGTCATTCAGAGTCGGGGGTCGGATGATACCAACCGAGTTTCAAAATGAGTGTCTTCATTCTTCATGATAAAGTCATCCTGCCAGAAAGTAATCGCTCAAACAAAGCACTTCGATGGAGTCGGTGTGCGGGGATGTGTAACACATGGTGCAACCCTTGGAGTCTGGCATGGGAAATGATGGTGCCTTTCCTGCGCTGAGAGAAGTCAGCGAACGCACTCACTGCTCACGTGGTGATCCCGTCAAATACGAGCGAAAGCGTGATAAAACTGGCGGTCGGATGCAATTAGTCACTTTATGTCTGTTGAATTCAGGGGCCAGACTGCGTAATCCAACAGAAGTGTTGAGCGGATGAAAGCATTGTAAACTGTTTTTCAGGGCGTGTGAAACTGCGCCGGCCACAAAAGTGGTGAAGATTGGCAAAATAGCTTCGAGATTCTACTGTACGGCCTGTAATTCCAACTTTCATTCCCCATGTGTAGATACAGCCACCGAGCTAATTGAATTGTTGAAGGATTTTTAGTTTCGTTTGCTTGCGGTAGTCTAGTCGCTTGCATCGTCATGTAAATCCGTATAGTTTCTCTGAGTGTAGAATCCCATCGTCAGCTATCACAGCCTATCGCAACATAGTCGACATACGCTAAGTTAAGATGTTGGTCATCTGGAAACAGCTTCATAGCTTCCAACTCGTGTTCTATGAACGTAGTTTCCATGACTTTGTCAATGGTGGAGTTAATCAGGAATGATGATGGCCGGCAACCCTGTCTTACATCGGCATAAGTCCTCATTTTACCCCAACTACGTGTGTAGACTCCTTATAATTAAGCAATGTGGCAATGATTTATAACGGGTAGAAAACGAATGAGTGATGATTAAGATAAAAATTACGATATGACGATGCAGGGTCAATGAAATAAGGTGCATGTGGAAGAACTCACCAAGAGCTTCGAACTAGTAAATATCTAAGTATTCCTACCGGATGTTTAAGGGGAGTCTGATTTAGGTTATCGTCTGTTCTGCGTTAATGTTGAGTGTAAATGTGTCATCATGTTCTCTTATGAATTTTGATAACAATGGGGTATTAATTACTTGCGCTGGGAGTTCCGGGGATAAAAGTCTTCGTCAGCATCCAAGTCGGCTGTAGTGCGTGGCAAGCTTAAACTTATCGTCCATCAGAGAGATGTTTAGGTTTGGTTACAAAACGTGTTGAGTATAGTAGTTGGGGCTTTTTAGGACCTGAAACACCATTTTGAGATCGCTTAAGAGAGACGCATAACGTTCGCCATGCATTGTTTTAGTTCTCAAACTAATTTGGTGGGGGACATGGGACAAGCCCTTACCATTCTTTGTCGCACTGTGCTGTTCAGTCTCGAGCGCGTTGAAATGGTGCATATGTCAGGTCTGTATAATGCAATCCACGCGTGGCCACATGTGCGCACCAAGTATTTTACGGAAAGTAGGATGCGTCAAATATTACGAAGGCCCTACGCAGGAAGTCGAAGAGCTGATTTGCTTTCTTTGAGGCCTTTTCTGTCTACCTCAGACAACCAAGATCATTCTGCGCGATTCGTCCGAGATCATTATCATGAGAAGCGCGACGCTGAATTTATATTCTTAGCCGGTAGTTGTGAGTGCTTTGATGACGTACAGCTAGAACTTTGCACTTGAGCGCGTTGAATTAGAGTGTTCCCAGTGGACCACACGTAACCTTGATTCCGGTCCCTTATCTGTGATGTGCGATACTCCATGCATTGACAAAACACCATATCTTTAGATGATCGGCGAGTAGTGGAAAATCTGAAAAGAGCTCCCTCCCGAGAACGTTTATGAAAACCGGAAACAGACATGATTTGAGTACCTGGCGTTGGAGTAGGCCTCACCAGACTTCGATTGGATCGATTAGGGTGCTACGAACCATAACCTTCGAATGATGTTGTAAGAGAAATTTGTCTGCTCAAATCAGAACGGTGTCATCGATGTTTAAAGTCAAGACAATTCGAAATAGGCTTTATGAGTCCGACTGGGAACGTTTTCAGCAATTTACGCTATCAAAGCGGATGTACTATTGGCATGAGATTGCAATCAAAGCGTAAAAAGACGAAAAGATGGATGCATATTATTAAAGAAAACGTTGATATGTGGTGCTGATACGTTTCTTGGAGTCCACAAGAAAACGGGATAAATAAGATCGAGCTAGGAGAAATTGCGTGAGAAAAGAAAACGCATAAATTTGGAGTGCGTAGACGAACAGGAGAGTTTTTGATAGCTCATCGTGCAGCGAGTGAAAAGGATCATTTAAAATCTTTAATGAAAAGTTGTCACACGCACCAAAATCCTTAGTAAAGATGAGGTCAACCAGACTCTCTGGACAATCCATTACACCAGGAAATGAGTTTAATGGAACGCACAATCAATGTGAAATCCTGTTGCAGAAGACCAGGTGATAGGTGAGCAATATAGCCAATGAGGAAGAATACATACAGTCTGAAATTTGTAAATTATTAGGCAGGGTACTGAAACCATTTTATCTCAGCGTATAAAATGAGAATTTTAGCACTTTGCAGAACATTTCGTCAATAAGTTTTGACCAAGATAGATTATGAGTTTAATATACACCAAGGTACTTGCCAGCATATGAACTGGGTATATTGTGGTCGCTTCCCACCATAGGGCGAGAAGCGTTTGCTAAATTCAGATAGTCGTAAGTGAGGATAAAAGAGAAAGTTGCATCTAAGCATTTTGAAGGGTTGAGAATAAGGGAGATCAGGACAACGATCACCACTGATGAAGATCATCCAGCCGATTTTGGAGAGCCGTCGATGATTTAGCAGTTGGATCAGTGCTGTCCAGAACTACGTTTTCAGCGTAGTTACATCCGTTAAAGCTGGAGAGAAATGGAAGAATTTTGATATATATAGAGGATAGCGGAGGGAAGAGAATTGCTCATTGTAAAACGCCCCAAACATCAAGAAGCGCGGGGGAGTTTTTGCCGCCTACCTCAGTGAAATAAGAACGAGCTAACAAGTAGTTGCTCAACAGTTTGCACACTGTTGGCTGAACATCATTTACAGACAGCTGATTAAGCAGGGTTGACGTGTCCAAACTTCCAAATCGTTGGTGTAATCAAGGAAAAGAAGCCGCACAGTGCTGCATTTCGCATTCAATGAAGAGACAATTGAGTGAACAAGGTATAGTATGTCATCCAACGTGGAACGTCGGGGTCAATCGGCAAACTGAGGTACGTCCACGGAGAAGTGCTTGTTGAGACCCAGGCATGACGGAGGTACAGGCGGAAGGGATTTCAAGGATCCCTTCCTTGACACGGGCGTTATCCTAACAGGCCAACAAATATTAAAAATAATTCCACCGTGTAGGCACCGATTAAAAGATCTTTCAAGAGTATGTTGTGGGTATCGGCATACACTTTCAAGCCAACCGTTTAAAGAGTAGCGAGCACACTAGCATTCTGTGGGTTCAAATACATGAGTTCATAATGGATTACAAAGTGTTGGAATGTAAGTTTTGTGTGGAAAAACAGAACTCGGTATTGAGGTTCTCTGCATCCACAGATTTAAGGTATTTACGGAAGCTTTTACCGCATAGCTCCTTTGTCTCTACTGGTCTCGGCAGTTGTGGCTGCATAAAACGGCTTCAGTGTATAAATTATTCTATTGTGAAATCTGATTTTATTGCCAAGGAGAGTTGTCAGACTCGGGCAGTCATTTTACCATTATAGGCCCGCTTTTTTCTTCTAAATTGTTTGAATGATGGTGAAGAGAATCTAAATACCCGTAAGTATATGATTTTGACTGAGTGGCTCAGATCGAAGTTAGGGTAGCATTAAGATGATCCCACTGAACAAAGAGATTTTGTTCGGTAAAAAGTGTAAAATCAGTAGAAGTCAGCGTTTGCTGGAGTCTCGCAATTTTGGA
Source organism: Dicrocoelium dendriticum (assembly GCA_944474145.2). NCBI lineage: Eukaryota > Metazoa > Platyhelminthes > Trematoda > Plagiorchiida > Dicrocoeliidae > Dicrocoelium > Dicrocoelium dendriticum. The sequence continues at coordinate 57,998,707 of OX104063.1, forward strand.
TACTGAACAATCTCGTAGCCTCCCAGTTTTGAAGAGCTTAATAACTAATAAACCGGAGTGAGTCTTACCACAAACGACGAGACACACTATTGTGATCCAATGATCGGAGGTATAGAGTAGAGTAAAAAGCAACCAAACATGGTTTGTGCAGACGAAATCTAGTTGCGCTTCTAATCTGGTCGGAAAAGCCACTATGATAGTCAAATCAATTGCCTGAATGAATAAGGCATCACTTTTATTGAAGTCCCCGGCGATGACACTGACTAAGTGTTCAAATTCCGGCAGCAACGACGATGATAGACAAACTGGAAAATTTTCAACTCTGATGTTAGTGTGCCAATAATAACAGAAATAATCCACTCAAAAAATCTGGCTTATATTCGATCAATTGACAGCTGATTGTGACTGTTGAGTAGGTAAAAAATATAGCAGACGGGTTACACCAGCGTTGATGGACGTAGCTGATGATAACCCCACCACGACTGAAGTAATCCAATGCGGTCGGAGCCGATGGGAAGATTATCAGCAAATTGAATAACATCGTAGTCTACTCCGAAGGTAACCAGCTTTCTTAACGCATCGAAATTGTTCCAATAGAATATTCAGTATACTACATAACAGCAGTAAGATCCAGTTTTTTAAAGAGTGATCGAATATTGCTGGATAGGATCATTGGAATTTGTGTCAACTGCAGGACGTCTAAGCTCGACTTGCCCGCCAGCACAGCGCTTCTCAGTTTGCCAGGATGCTTCCCTATAACTCGTTTGAATGTATTTCTTACTTTATGGCGTATTAAACAATACGCGGATGTAGAACAGTATCTCAGAGATTTCAAGAGATTGGCGGAATAGGATGACATAAAAGTCAAGAAATAGGCTGGATAAATCTGCATAAGTTAGAGTAAAAATGATTTATCAATGAGAAAAGCAATGGCCTATTTGAAGGCCACGTCGACCTAAGTCTGGAGCTTGTGAAGTAGAATGTAATAACTCAGACGGTCAAATTACTGAAAACTAGATAAGTGACATCCAATCCTAGCCGAGTATCAACTGACTCCGCTCAGAAAGCACTGGCTACCAGTAGATTCGCAGTGGATGACCGATTCGGACGAAATTCTTGCTGCGGCAGGGAGGAAATCTTGTTACTCTCCAGCTACCTCATGAGTGTCTCAGTAACAATGTGCCCCATGACCTAGAAGATCAACGGAGGTATTCACGTAATTCCTAAACACACAGACAGTCTCAATGTGTCCATCTATCCACCGAATCGAAAGGAACAGGACCAGGGTGGGTCGCTACCGCACGTGACATTCTAACAGCTGGTGAAACAACTCAAATGAAGAAACTGCGCTAGTATTGTAATGCGATATTTCTACGTCTGTACTTCTTTATAGCAGCGTGGAAATAACTTGGGGCACTCGAAGCTCGACAACTCTAGCCGACCGACCGACCGGGCAGTTTAAACGGCTCTATTGTAGTCCGGAGTTCGCCGGTTCGTGCCTACGTAGATCCGGATAACCTTGCACGATCCTGCATGTGACCCCTGGTGGTACTGTGGGAGTAAAGAGGCACGAATACAGAAATAAATAGTTTATCCTAGAAGTGATGGAGTGGTTCAAGGCATTATTGAATTCACATTTAGCAACTATTTGTATTAGAAATCGTTTACCAGCTACTAATGACAACTTGCATTTGTGTTTTTGTTACTGTACCAGATATGTTACAATCTCATACGGGGACGGTGCGAAATGATAGGCTAATTTACAAGTGACAGTTTGTTAAGCATCTTTGATCATACTTTGATGTAGTTGTAGACGATGAACTTCTTACTAAGAGAACTAAGTACTAAGTGTTGATAAAACCTTCCGCTACACTGATTAGTTTAACTCGATGATTGCATCTCTCTTCACGTCTGGTACAAAATTACTTCATCACACAATAGCAGAAATATCACATCCCAATTAGTGGGAGTAACGGAGGAGTGTGTAAATGATAGGTATTTGTGTCTGATGGATGGCTTGCCAAACAACTTCCTCGTGGCCCCAACTGGGTGATTCGGGTTTTTACCGTTCCAGCAAATCGTTCGGCGGCAGTGTTCCATGACCCGGTGGGTTTTCACCAGACAAGTGTTCTTCCTATCAAAAGCCATAAATGTTTGGTTAACAACACTGCAACGTGGCGGATGTGACTCGCCACTAATAAAGTCAGTGTCCCTTGTCTCTCCCTGAGAGGCATTGTAATTCATGGGTGCATTGGACACTTGGTCCTTCACGGACCGAAAGGCGTAGGAATCACCTATTACTTCACCGGCGCCCAACGGGTTGCGACACTCTCATATCGCCCTGCTACCTTGTAGGTTAGATCTTGATCAAAGGCTCGGGGTAGGGCCCCCTAAGACATCCCTCTACTTCGGCCTGGGCAACCGGGTAGTATAACGCCCACTGACGAATCATGGACCACACCGCATACTACTGCTACTGCTATGCCTATCTTCTGTGCTAACTCAACCGCTCAACCTCCAATCACAGACCACCCCATCTCCCGTCCTTCATCCACATGCATTCTTATGTCTTCTACGCTCACCGCCACAAACGACCCACGTCTCGCAGCTGATGGAAGTAACAGCCAAACTCCCGGTTTTCAATGTCCTGCGATCGCAACCGCCTCTCACTCCACCGAAGCTCCACCTCTTCTCCGAGCTGGTTCTCCATTCATCCTCACAGCGTTTAATGTTCGAACTTTGATGCATATCGGACGACAAGCATGTCTGGCCCGTACTCTTGAAACGCTCTCGGTAGACATCTGTTGCCTTTCAAAGATCAGATAACAATACTCTAGCGCCGTCATCAGAATGGCTTCACCGGTAAACCCTGACACCAAATACCACTTGCGGCTTTCCGGAGACCCAGAAGCTGCCGCCACTGGCCAAGCTGGTGTCGGGGTTGCACTGAATGCCAGGGCTGAATCAGTTTTGCTTGACTGGATCCCAGTCAACATTCGGCTATGTGCAGTCAGACTACGAGGTTCATGTAATGTAAGCAGGCGTCGAGACGTTAAGCGTACCTTGTTTGTCGTCTCCGCCTACGCCCCCACAGACAGCAACCCGGATGCAGTTAAAGATAGCTTTTATCAACAACTACATGAATTTCTGCGTTCCTGCAAAAGGACTGATATAGTCATTCTTGCCGGGGGACTTTAACGCATGGGTTGGCCGTCTTCCACCAAACGAGCACCACTTTGGGGGTAGTTTTGGTCTCGGTGGCAGTCGATCAGACAATGGAGACAGACTGCTTGCTCTTTGCTCTGATCATCGTTTGTTTCTTTCGAGCACTAGTTTTCGGCACTCGAGCAGACACACTGCTACCTGGCTCCCGCCCTCACAGACGCAGGAGTGCTCCCAGTTTGACCACATTGCAATCAGCTGAAGATGGTGCGGAAGCGTAACGGACTACCGATCGTACTGGGCTACTTATCTAGACTCCTATCACGCATTGATTCGTGCTAAGATTTACAGGCGTTCCGGATGATCACCCAAGCGCATTCATTACCGACCGCACGTCACAAATCTACAAAACCCTGCGATTTCAACCAGGTACCAAGCCTCACTGTCAACATTACTTGGCTCAACTATTGACGGTGACCTCGATTCGCAGTGGGTGCAGATCAAAGATGCTTTAGTTTCCACCAGTATTGACACTTGTGGAGCTGCTCGTCACTCACTGAAGCATTGGATTTTCACCGTCTCCTTGTCGCTGATGGACAAACGCCGCTTGATCCCGTCGGATTCCAGCCACAGTGAAGAACGCCAATCCCTGTGTCGAGAGTTGCGCAGGAGTCTGCAAATGGACCGCGAAGCTTGCGGTGTGTGAATGTGCTAGGAAGATAGAGCGCGCTAGTCTCTGGTAATACCAGGAAACATTTCCATCTCATTCGAGTCGCCGAAGGTGCTCGGTCTGGTATAAGTGAAACAATATGCGAAGAGGATGGTACCTTAATCACCAATGTTTAACGACGGTTGGAGTGATGGGCCGAACATTTTAGCTTGCAGTTTTGTTGCCCCCAGCTCCATCTGCTACCTCTGGCGCTCGCATTGGTGCCGAGTGGTCTATCCCCACAGATCCTCCCTCTTACCACGAAATCGAGCAAGAGTTCCCCCACATGAAGTGTTATAAAGCCCACGGTCCGGTCCAGTTTTAGTTAAAGATGGTAGCGCTTCGCTGGTTCGAGAACTCACTGTATTGTTCTTGAAAGTTCGGTCGAAAGACGAAGTTCCATCATATTGGGGTGAATCGTTAGCCGTCCCCATCATAAAAAAGGGCCTGCGCACAAGCTGCTCCAACTACAGAGGCATAAGCTTAGTCCCAATCGTTTGCAAGCTGCTGGTGTCCATCATACTTCGCAGGCCAGCCCCAACACGCGAATCGTTGCAACGAGAAGAACAAGCTGGGTTTCGCCCTGGTCGCGGCTGCGTCGATCAAATCTTCACACTCCGCCAGATCCTCGAGCTCCGCCATGTGTATCAGAGGCCAACGATTGCTGTGCTCGTGGATATCCGTGCAGCCTTCGATTCTGTCGATCGGACGATACTGTGGCACTGTCCGCTAAGGAATGGCGTCCCCCAGAAGTTCGTATCCATACTGCCTGGTCTCTATGGTCTGACCTCTGGCAGGGTTAGGGATTATGGCAAGCTGTCGCCTTCCTTTGTGGTCCCCAGTGGAGTTCGACAAAGATGCCCTATCTCCATGTTCCTATTCAACTTTGCCATTGAGGATGTCCTAAAAACAATGGAACAATGGATTTATGCGGGTATAAAAGCTAAAGCTTGACAAATCCCGTAGGGTGATCAGTGCGAAAATCATAGAAGTGTGAAAAATTCAATGGAAACAAATACAGTAAAATCGTTTAACAACGAGTCACTACAAGCTTGTGGACTCACCGAGTTTGAAGTGTCAAAATAATAATCCACTATAACTCCGGAGGGGATCATGAGGTATGGAGTATTTGATTAAAAGAGTCACCGCCCCTTGAAATTCGCATGGGGCAAAGTGTTTGTGTTTGAAGCGATTCGTTGAATGCTGGCGTTGAGCTCTCCTAGGTGGTCGAGTTGGTGATTTGGATTTTGTTGATGATATCGTCTTGCTGGGCGACGATCCATACGCCGTCTATCTTGCACTAAACCGCTTGGAGATTAAAACATCAAAGTATGGTATGTACTTTTCGCCATCCAAATACAAGACTCACTTTCAGGACTGGCAGGTGCCTGCACTCACCTTTGGTGGTGAGACACTGGAGGTTGTAGAGGGCTTTGTCTACTTGGGAAGTTGCATCAATGCTGGCGGGCTGTTGGAGACGAAATTTCAATGCGCATCTCAAAAGCACGCCTCACTTTTCCTGGGCTGAGGCACTTGTGGCATCACCACGATATTCGTCTCTCCATTAAAAGACGGGTCTATTGTGCAACTGTTCCTGCTGTACTGTTGTACGGATAAGTGAGCTGACCCATTCGGAAAGGTGACTTGCGCAGACTATCCGTCTTCGAGCACCGCTGTCTGTGGTCTATTGACCGTGTGTGGTGGCACCCCGTAAGCAATGTGGAAGTTAGACAGCGAGTCTTGGGACGAGGAAGCCAGTCGCTCAAAGAGCTCGTCTCACTGCATTAACTGCGGTGGCTGGGACACGTAATGCCCATGCCCATTCAGCGTTACCCGCGTCATGCGTTGTTTGCGGTTTCTGGGAAGGGCTGGAAGAGACGGTCTGGTGGACAGCCTGCAACTTGGAGAAGCCGCGTAAAAAAGCGGACGAAACAGTTGGCCTTGGCCGATTGTTAGCGACTACCTAGTTGGAGTCCGAGAAATGCGGGTAATTGCTGGTTGAAGACCTTGGAATTCATGGCTCAAGATCGATGTCAATGGCGGACGTGTGCATCGGTGTGTTGCGGTGTCCCTGCTTCCTCTTCCTAAAAAAACTGAAAAAATTCAAAAAGTGTGTGGAAAACTGGACAAAAAAGATTTTGTTATCGTTATTTTCTTATCGTGTATATTGTTTTCCTATTCAGCCATGATTCCGATGACACAATAGTTGTACCACAGATTGTGTGTAATATATATATATATATATATATATATATATATATATATATATATATATATAAACACTGAGTGCATGGAACCACACTTCGAGCCTAGCATGACCACAAGGACCGTGCACCCCGTCCCCTCAAGCAATGACCAGCTGTCTCCTAGAGCGGACTACAGTCCAGCCACCGCCTTGTGTGCGATAGATTCCAAAATACAGCGTGTTTGTGTTTGTCTGTGAAGGAGTGAGGGCCGGCTACGATAATGAAACGTGCCTCCCATCCACATGCTTCCCGGTCTTATTCTTTCGGGTTTACACTGAATATGGGGTGTGTGGTTGGAGCTGTGGGTGGTGCAGCGCAAGCCACCCATGGTCACTCTGTAGGTGCAGGAGCCCTGGGGCTGGTCACAGTGACAGGCAAATCCGAAACCGGATGCCGTCAACCATATATGTATGAGCTCTATGCTGAGGCTATGTTGCATTCATGATGCTTCTTCACCGCGGTTTGCCTTAACCAACTTACACTTAAACTAGGTCTTTTTAAGCTGGATGAATTTTATTCCACTATATTTGGTTTGTTTTGCCTAACTAACTAATCTACTAACTGGCCACGTGGCTTACGCGAATTGTGGTTATCTTCGTTAAATTTCTTGTGTTAGTATATTTTAGTAACTTGTGGACATTTGTACTAATCGCGGATATTTGATAACCAATTTAATTCATATGCAATTTAGTGAAGAGTTATGTCTGCATAGCGTATTCTTAACAATTTTATATATGTGTTCGGTGTAGTAGCTCCCCTATGGGTGTTGGTATGGCCCTGGCCACGTGTTGTTTGGACCCCGCTTTTAAGGGTGTGGTGGTGGGCTCTCCTGCTAGAACAACGACGAATTTTATATAATATATATATTCGTGGCTGATTCGTTGAACAGTTTCTGTTCACAGCTGTTCTCGTTGGTGATCTCCCATTTGATGAATTATGGCGCTTCGTAGAGTAAGAATTACAGATAGTCACCAGTGATGAGAGCAGTTCAAAGGTACCACTGGTTCAGCTTATATGGCCGCAATCTTGGCAGCTTAGGTTTAGCATTCCTCGTGCTCTCCGGTACTCATACCGACATTTGCCGCAAAAGTTAGTCGACTTAGTTGATTGTTCTTGTGTCGGTGAAGCCCACGAGCTCACGGTTGGAAGATTAGTTTATTTATTTAACTACTGATGAGACTTTTCGTGATCAAATGTGCGGAAACCTAGGTGCTTCATGGTGGAGATAAAACAGTAAACGTTGAGATATGGCCAACCTGATCTGCGTCCGGGTTCGTACATATTACCAAGGTTAACTGGAGTGAAATGATTTAGACCGTTAGTTGATACAAGGAGCACTAGCCTTTTAGATTTCGCCGAAAAAGTGATTTCGTGGCGTTTTTCCTTCATTGCTTTGGTACACCGAAAGATTTTTTTTATCCTCAGTTCGAAATGGGGGGGTCAAAAGTGTCCCGTAACCGGCTGTGACCAGTTGCTCTCGAAATGCGTCACAAGCGCATAGAGCGGTCGCCTCAAAAAACCAACTGCAATGAACTGTGTAGCACATAGTAAGGGCTTAGTACCTAGGCGTGTACGTGCACATCCGATTAATGCACCATTACTTGAGTTAATATGATTCCCATCTAAGCCAAGGGACCTTTGGTATCCATAGTGTTTCGCTCTTGGGGGGCACCGATTCTTTCGTAGGCGAATTTCCGTGAAAGTGTCTTAATCAACCAAATGTTGGAATAGTAGTTATGGACGCACCTAGTGGCCAACGCTAACGGTGAACTCGGCTTCGCCAATAATTCCGTGTGCGAAGCTTGGAGTCCATATCACACTGAGTACCGGTTTAAGCACATTTTTTCGAGAGATCATCGCTAGGCCAATCGCACCCCTTTTTATCATACCAAAGTATGTATGGAATAGAATTCACGGTCCATGGTTCCAGCAATCTGCTCCATTATCGAAAAAAACGCCAGTCAGTCACAACGTACGTAAGTTTGTTTGATGACCACAAAATTACTCGTTCAAATGATGTTACCTGCATGATCACGGACGGCCCCGAACGCAAATGCGTCCGTACGTGACCGATCCGAACGACTAGAGACAAGCTCTATAATTCACTGGAGCAGCCACCAGCGTGACTATCGATCACATTCACATGTTCCGTTAACCTCGTAAGCTGAACAAGAGCAACGAGTCTCCATGGATTTATGTCTCCGTTCAATATTTTCGGCCGGATAGGCCAACGTCAGCAAATACGAACAGCCAGTTACTTATGACTGCAGTCTGACTGCGTTACACTAGCATAGTCGATAAGAATCACACAAAGTGGTAGGTTCTGGCAACGCGCATTTGTTTGCGATAAATCGGAATACTTGGAGTTCGGGTTGACTGTTCTGGTTTTCGTTTATTCTCCGAGCTGAGGAATTGTGTTGCATACGTTTCGTCACCAGCCGAGGTGACATCCACAGGGCCTCACTGCTTAGCGTACAGCTCGTTGAGTGCGTCGTCGGCTCTTGATCGATGGGCAAGTGACGTTTGAAATTGGTCTTTTCACTTTATATCATGTGACCTTCGGTGGTTTTTTGGTCGGCCGCCGCTGCTTCCTGCCTTAGATTATGCTTTATGATCCGTCCAAGTTCGTTCTTTCTCAATGGTTGGTACACCGGGTATAAGCGTATGCACAGGTTTATGTACTGTCCTGTAGTAAACCTTGCTTCAAGGAATACCGTTTTCCCGCGCGAGAATTTCGATTTTGTCCCAATCAAACACGTGACCCTCCTCATGAACGTGTCGAGACCAGAGATGATGCGTAATGGTTGGATGGATCAGAAATCATAACATAAGGCAGGAAGCAGCGGCGGCCGAACAACAAACCACCGAAGATCACATGACATGAAGCGAAGGGGCCAATTTCAAACGTCACTTGCCCATCGATCAAGAGCCGACGACGCACTCAACGAGCTGTACGCTGACCATCATCATCATCATTACACGTTAGCTGGAGGTGGAAAACACCTCAGCTATTGTGCCGCAATACAAAAGGCAAGAAAAGAAAAAAACAAACAGTGGCACACCCGCTGAGTCCCCAGTAACGGATGGACATCGTTCCGGAGAGCTAACAGCTGGCTGCCGTAAAAGAGAGTCATATTATGCCTAACGATTGAGATCGTCATTGGAGGGGATGCTAAACAGGAGGGGGATGGACAAAGGAACTCACAACACAAACGCCATTGGGGCCGGCTCCAAGCCATATCAGCAAGTGTGTCCAACCAAACGTGTTCACCGTCCTTAGGACCACAGCCAGGCAGTCGGGATGCACCAACCGACGCCAACTTCGAAGTGGGTTTTCATTTCTCTCGACCAAGTCATCACTTGGCCTCCCCTCCTCCTCTTCCAACCGCACCCACAACGCGCAAACAATGCACGTCGCGGGAGTCGGTGTGCTGGCATGCGCAACACGTGGCCCAGCCATCGGAGCCTGGTGCGTGATATAATCGTGCTGAGCGGTTCACTCGCTCTTCCTGCACCAAATACGCGACGCCGAACACGCTCATTGCTCACGCGGTGTACCCACCAGACATGAGCTAAGCTGCGAAGGCAGCGATGATCGAATGTGACGAGTCTCTTCATGTCTGTCGACCTGATGGGCCAGGTTTCACAGCCATATAGGAGAGTTGAACGGACGGCTGCGTTGTAAACTCTGCCCTTCAGGACGAGAGTAATGTCGCGTCTGCGCCACAGGTGGCGGAGATTGGCAAAAGCACCTCGAGCTTTTGCTATACGGTTCGTAACCTCATCTTCAATCCCACGGGTGCTAATATAGCTGCCCAGGTACTTGAATTCCTGAACGACTTCTAGCAGATCACCACCAAGCGTTAGCGCAGGGTTGGGTCCCTGCCAATCTTGGAGAAGTACTTTGCATTTCGATGGAGCAAAGCATAGCCCAAAACGATTGACAGCCAGTGCTAATCGGTCCAGTGCTGTTTGGCATGTTTGGGAGCTGTCACAGATTAGGGCAATATCGTCTGCATACTCCAAGTCAAGAAGTCGCTCACCAGGAAGTAGCTCCACACCTTCTACGTCGTGTCCAGCGAACGCTGTTTCCATGACTTTATCAATAGCGAAGTTGAAGAGGAAAGATGACAGCGGGCATCCTTGTCTCACACCGCTGGTGATACTGAAGGGTGGCGACAGTTTGCCATAAACCCTCACCCTGCCCGAACTATGTGCGTACAGCGCTTTGATAATGTTTACATATTTATCAGGCACACCTTTCCTCAACAGACAGTCCCAAAGGGCACGTCGATCGACTGAGTCGAAGGCACCTTTTATGTCAAGAAACACGACGACGGTGGGTCGCCAATAAACATGGCGGTGCTCCAACACTTGACGCAAGGTGAAGATGTGGTCGATGCAGCCCCAACCTCGACGAAATCCGGCTTGCTCTTCACGAATCTGGCTTTCACGAGTGCCAGTCAGTCTGTGGAGAATGAGAGAGGCAAGCAATTTAGAGGCAATCGAAATCAGACTGATCCCTCTATGATTGCAGCATTCCAAACGGGAGTTTCCCTTGAAAATTGGGACAATGACGGAGCGGTTCCAGTCTGTCGGGACTGTCTCCTGCTCCCAAAGTTTTATTAGCAACTCGTGTAAATCATCTACTAGAGCAGGTCCTCCGAATTTGAAGAGGGCTGGGGGAATTCTATCTGCCCCTGCGGCCTTATGCAATTTCAACAGCCTGATCTCACGTTCGACTTCTGTGCGTGAGGGCGGATCCAAGGAGACGGCCCAAGGAGAAGGGCGCTCAATGCCCGAAGAAGAAAGCGATAACTCAGGTTGGTTAACTTGCCTTGCAAAGTGTTCAGCCCAACGCTCCAAGCGTTTTGACAGGCTGTGGATCGGCTGCCCACTCTCGTCGCGTATGGTCTCGCTAACACCAGGTCTCCTGCTGCCAGTTTCCCGTATCAGACGGAATAACTTACGATGATTACCAACGGCAGCGGCTGTTTCCATCTCAGAGGCACGATGAGACCACCAGGTTTCGCGGTCCTTCTTCAGGCTAGCACGTAGTTTCGCCCTGAGATTTTTGCGAGCTTCATTGTATTCGCTTCCAGCCGGAATACGTCGGCGAGCATCCATAAGTTCCAGAGACTGTGAAGAGACCCAATGTCCGGTTTGGCAATTTGCTTTGCCACATAAAGACATGCCTGCTAACAGCAACGCTTGACGAGTATGCGACCAGTGATCTTCAACGGTGTTTAGTGGGCGCTTACTCAGCCTAGATGTCAGCGCATCTTGGTACACATTCAGAACATCTGGCTTCGCCAGCTGGCTAGTGTCAATCCGTTCACATCGACGTTGCGGACGTCCACCGAAACGCACCAGGAGGTCGGCACAGACAAGTGCGTGGTCAGAGTCCACGCTCGTGCTCCAAATCGAGCGACAGTTTTGGACACAGCCTCTCCAGCGGTAACTGATCGCGATATGATCGATTTGCGTCCATGACTGGCCCGAGGCTGGTGGCCGCCAAGTCACACTTCTGCGGGTGCTGTGTCGAAAGTTAGTGTTCACGAGAAAGGGACGAGCATCTTCACACAGCTGTAGCAATCGCTCACCATTATCATTACGGGAGCCTACACCATGTTGGCCACCCAGATGAAGCTCATCAGAGGACAATTTTCCGACTTGGACGTTTAGATCGCCAGCCAACACCACAGTATCCGTGCTTCTTCTGTAACGAAGGAGCTCGTGAAGTTGCTGATAGAAATCATCTTTTACAGAATCAGTGCTACAGTTTGTAGGGGCGTAGGCCGCAATGACAAACAGACACCGTTTGTCCTCGCGCGACTTCATAGCATGGAACGAACCAGCTAATCTAACGGCGCACATCCTACTGTTTACTGGGATCCAATCAATCAGGGCAGCTTCGGCCCGGGGACTCAAAACAATGCCGACACCAGCTTGACCGGCATTTGAAGCTGCATCATCGCCAGACAGGCGCAATGAGAATGTGCCGCCAGTGTCGCATGTGGGGGATCTCAGGTCAAGCACGGAGCTCGAACCTTGCAGGCGGGTTTCTGATAAACAGCAAATATCGATCGACAGGGTCTCTAGTGTGCGGGCAAATGCTGCGTGTTGGCCAATCTGCAGCAAAGTGCGCACGTTGAGGCATGCCAGTCTTAGCGAGGATGGAGGACTCCAAAGGGAAACGGATGAACTGACGTTGTCCGCTTGGTTGAACATGGACTTGTCGACTGGATTGGAGCGAGGCTCTGCGATTGTGTGTGATTTGAAATTAGAAGACAAGCGACTATTGAAGTAAGCTGGGGGAGGGCCAAGAATTGGGGGATTGAAAATGGGGGGATATAAGTAAAGTTGGAGCGGGACAATAAGGATGCAGAAGCGCAAGAAGGGGAATAAGAAAATGGGATGGCTTGAGCAGTAGCATCCAAACCCCTATCCACCCTGCTCGATGCAGCAGATAGGGCGCCGTTTATTATCCTCTGCGACGGCCAGAGCATCAAGAAATTGTTGTAGGAAAGGTTTATTGTATTGCGTGGGCAGAATACTGTCAGGTTGCCCAGGCCTAGACAGGAGAACGATTAGGGTTCTCAACCAAAGCCTTTGGTTCAAAAACCTTACCGCAAGGCAGCGGGTTTTGGCACTGGACTACAGAGTCCGTTTTATGAAATGAAGAGCCACCCCCATTCCAACCCCCAACCTGGAGGACCAGGAGGCTGAGTTTGTCTGGCCTCTAACCATTGACCAATCTGGTATGAGTGACTCTGAAGGTGCAAAAAAGCACCACCTAGCATAGCTCAATCGGTCTCTGAGGCACGCAAACCATCGCACCACGGTAAGGTCCAGCCTCATTGCGATGGAGCTGTACGCAAAGCAGTGAGGATGTCACCTCGGCCGGTGATGAAACGTCTGCAGCACAATTGCTCAGCTTGGAGAACAAACGAAAACCAGAACTCGCATATGTTGCTCGGACTCGAGGTGGATAAGCCGATACAAGAAGAAGCAATTAAAGAGACCATGTAACGTAAGCTACTCAGAGCTATCAGTTCTTCTTTATTATCATGGAGGAAAAATGCATTTTATTGAATGCAATCATTGTCCATTGGACAATTATGCCCCACTAAGGCCAGGCAAACACAAGGTGTCTATCAGTGAGGTGATGAGTTGCAACGGATACGAAGTGGAGTGAATGGAATGAGTTCACGGATAATACAGCTACGAGTTGTAGTTTGCGGCGTTCGCGAAACACAGATGAAGAGTGGATTCGCGAGCAATGCCACTAGAAGGCCCAGTGACTATAAACTCTAAACACGCGGTCCAAATACTTTGATAAACAAGGAGGTATATCGAACTGAATGATTATTTTGCATACGTTTCGTTGCCAGACTAGGCAACATCATCAGTGCGGTTTTAAGGTCCTGTTTTGCAGAGCCTCGTAAGCGACTTCGAGATCTAAGTGCTTATTGATCGAGTTCTGCTTTGAATACCAGGCTTCAATAAACTCACATGCTTGCCGGCCTGTGGCTCTTCCGAGAATTTTGACGTGTTCCGAGTCGAACTGGTGGCCTTCGGCATCCATATGTACGGACATCAAAGAGTTCTTATGATAACGGTGGATGGCTAGATTATGTTCATGTAGCCATGTGCCAAGCTTTCTTCCTGTTTGTCCTACGTAGTATTTGTCGCAATCTCGGCAGCATATCTTGTAGATTACACCAGATGTTTCCAACTTGCAGAGTTTATCCTTCACTTTGAAGAGGTTACTTCGTATTGTGTCTGTTGGTTGATGGGCAACTTTGACTCATAAAGGCAACACAAGTCTCGCTACCATTTCCGAGATTCCGTTGACGTAAGATAACACGGTTTGCTTTTCAGTCGTTACATTTGTTGTGGGTGTGTTGTGTTGCTTTATCTGGGGCCGAGCTACGGTTATTCTCTACTATTTCAAGGTATATCGAAACCGCCACAAAACTGCCGATAGACTATAGCAGCTGTTAATGTGGCCTTCCAGGAACAAAAATAACAGTGGGCTATAATCGAAATCGGCTCCTCACTGCTCGGCGTGTAATCTATAGGACGTATTATAATGTCGTAGGTAGGTGGCATAGGTGGTCTATACAGCAGACTCACACACCCTGTAACCCGATTTACAAGATCAGCAAAAAGTGCCAAAACTCTGCTCGAGTGCTCCCCTACAGGTTGACCATCTGAGCTAAAACAGCCTTATACCCAGTCCACCACCATAGATGTCGTCACACCTACCTTCCCCAGTAGCAGCGGAATTCCCTAGAGTAGGCAAGGCAGAGTGGGCGGTCCATTGTAATACATAAGCCCCTGCTGCTGCATGCCCGGAACTGCAGCGCACCCGCATCCTCACTGCAGTGGCCGTTCGTACTAGCAGTCACAACAGGTTTACTTGCGGATGCGACCACATTTGGTAGTTACAAACGCTGGCGGTGTAGCAGAATGGTTACCATGCTTTGTGGTGCTAACCGACTTGACCACACAGCGCATGAGTGACGATTGGTAAAACAGTTGGCATGGTGAGACCCGATGAAAATGACCTAGTGATAGGTCAATCGGTCCACGCGTGCACCAATGCACGAAATCTGAAGCTTTACGCTGCACTAACTGCATGTAGTCGCGTTTGCACGATGACCAACGATGTTAGAACAACTACCAAAACGAGTCTGCTTTGTCATTTCAGAAAGTGGTAAACGATACGACTGAATCAGGGTGAGATAAAACCGCGAAAGCTAATAATAATAATGCATATTCCCTGGTTTACGAGGCATACCCTTCTCGACATGATTAGATTTTTAAAATTAATTCGTATAACATTTACAGCATTTTACAAATGTCAGGCAGAAATAAAATTGTGTTTAACCTCCATAGTTGTCCAGTTCAAAGCCTGGAATGAGCACAGAATAATTCATGGCGTCCTGAAGGAGAGCTCTGTGTAGGGAGGGAACCAAGTTTTCTTTTCGTTGGGTAAAGGATGAGGAGCAATTGTGTGGTGATAAGAGAAACATTAAACCTGAAATCATACGTATGGAATATGGTAACTAATTCAGGCTAAAAGCTTCCTATAGATTACGGCGTTCTTTTTCATTGGTGGTGGCGGCTGATGGTATCTTTGACCTGGGTTCATCTTGCATATTCTCCCTGCTGCGCTTAAACTCTTGCACCCAACATGTAACTGTGGCATATGAAGGGGCATTGCCCTGCAATGTATTGAGCTATCTTGGTGAATTTCAGATGGTGACATTCCTTTGCGATAGAAATATCTGACCACTGCACGATGCTCTCATTTCCACATTTTCGCAAATTGCAGACCAGACTCCCTACAATAATCTGCTGAAATGGTAGTCAAAGAGGTAGAAACATGAATTTGTATAATATGAACAAGGAAAAGTCGTAGTCCATAAAAAGGGTTATTTGGTTTGCCTAGTAATTTGATTTCTGTACCAGATTCAAAACGTTTCATTCAACCCACTTAAAAACGAGTAGTGAAAGATGGAGGTATTTGGCCATTTTCAATTCCGCGGCTGTACATACGGACCAAGACAGATAGAGGTGAATGTGGTTGGCATTTGTCAACTGGCTCAAGCGTTTTAGTTTGACTCTACGTTAGGCGTAAGCGAGGTAAAGGGGAAAATAAAAGCAAAATACTACAACTGGGGATGGAGATGTTGGAAGCAGAATTTGTTGGCTTCACCTTACTGCCTGGGATGTTTACATGAGAGCAACAAGGGAAGAATAGTAGAGTACGAGAAGAACGAATGGTAAAAGTGAGTGACGATGGATAGATTCAATCAGCGTTTCCCCTTCTTAGCTCACAAGGTTTAGTATGGCTGTAAGGTAGGCGTGGCTACGTAAGAAGAATTTGAAGAGTGGACAAAAATAGTTATCTCAAGCTCAGTTTACAATTTCTCTGCAGGTCGCACTTATTGGTGTGTCTGTGAAGTATGCTTTCCCGAGTAAAGAAGTGTGGAGGGGGTTCTGTCAAACTCACTTTTTTAATGCACCTTTTCAGGAGGGTTTGGCCAAGTAAACACACTCTAACGCATTTAGTGTATATAACACACTTACATCTCGGCCCCCCTCCTCCACAAATAGCATATTTTTATTGCAATTTAGTCGCAACATGGGTTTTACGTATTGCACTGGTAGGCAGTTTGAAGGTGCCGTTTTAAACATGGGCTTCGATTCGCATGCACTTAGTTCAATAGGGAGGCTGTTCCAAACTTCACTGTAGCCATTTAGGTAAAATTTATGCGAACACTACTTTACGTTTTAGACACCAGGAGTTTATTCTTCGTATTCCTAAGTGCAGATAAACTCTCGTGTTTGAAATGAACAGTGATATTTAGCGAAAACGCACGCTTATGGACTAAGGCTAGCTTCATGCGCCTTAGCCACAATGGCATCAGTTGTAGCGTACTACAACGCTCAGAGTAGTTAAGTTTAGATGAGTCAAAGAGGGCCTTTGTGAATGATCACTGCACGTTTTCTATGCACACACACATAGTCACGTTTCCTGCCGCTTGTAAAAATAATCGAGTAGCACTCTAGTACAGGGCGAAAACATGCCTTACACGAATGCAGCATTAGATTCGTGCAGAGAATGATTTTACGATGAGTTTTGCACCTCTTCGTGATCTGGCCGTTATGAATTCAACTTACCAAAATTCAGAGTGCTTGATTACCGAATGCCTAAATCACCTACAGTCCTATTACATGGGATGGGTTTACAAGCAAGGTAAAACGCATTTGGGGAAGTTCACACTTACATGCCAACACACTGCATTTGTCTGCTGTGAAGGATATTTGCTAATCGGTGCATCACGGTTCCAAGGTCAGTAGGTCTATGTGAAGGTATTCTAGATTTTCGCTCAAACACCGGATATCGAAGGTGTATAATATTTTTATATCATCCGAAAAGATATATGGCGTCTCAAATTTTATTTTTCCAGCCATATCATTGATATACATTAGGAAGAGCAAGGGACCTAACACACTTCCGCGAATCACACAACTTTTAATCTTCAGTGGTAATGACCTAGTAGGTCCTATTTGGGCCTGTTGTGTGCGATCAGAGTAGTAAGATTCGAACGATGCGTGCAAGGGATCAGTGATGCCGAAATTGGTTAACTTCGCCTAGAGGCTGTTGTGCGTCACTCTGTCAAAGCACGTCTGCATATCAATAAAGAGAATGATGGCTGCTTTACCATTGTAAATGGAATCAGTCAGATTGTTTAGAAAGGCTAGCTGACAAGTCTGGTATCAGCACCTTTACGAAAACCCATGCTGATCCGGGTTTATCCAATTCAATGACAGCAAGTGCATAAGCGTTTTCCCTTGCCATTATTCTCGAAATAATCTAGGTGTGGCTATTTTGGCGGTAATTTTCGAGGTCTGGTTTGCAGACATTTCTATGCCTAGACTCTATAGTAGAGGGTTTCCATCGATTTGGAAATTTCCCCGCATTCACAGACAGGGTAAACGTGGTTAGAAGTATAAGCGATATCAACCAGCATACGTATCTATGCGGAGGTAATTCAGAACCACTAATGATAGTGAATTATACAAAAAGCCAAAGATACTAAGGACTTTAACAGTGTAGAGAAAGAGGTAAACTGGCCTGAGGACTACGCGGGCCAAATGCGACCCGGACAGTGTATAAACAGTCGGGCGACAGTGTCAAGCTTACGTGTGCTAATGAGATGGGTAGACTGGAGCGAGATAATGAACTTGAGTACGGCAGCCATCTGTACAAGATCAAAGGGAGGTTAGTCTGCTACTATGAACACCGTGCTGCTTCCTTTGGTGAAAATACTGATGCAACGTAGCATGCTTGCTCGACCACCTGCGCCCGAACAAAGGGTTTACAATAGAACAGAAGACACTTATTTATGCGCTCGGAAGCCCCAATGGATGGATGGCGGATTTCGAAGATTCCTGATGACCTGAGTGAACAAAAACACCATGGGAAGTACGTGTCGATAAAGTGATATAGGAAAAAAGGGAACAGAGATGATACATATGTGAGTTTAAAGTCAAGAGAAGAGGGGATAAAAGAAGTACGAAAAAGAATCATCTCCCAGGTATGGCAAGTAAAATGCTGAAGTTCGAAGATGTATTAATTGTCTTCGGAACTTTCTCTTTCAGGACTACGGAATAAAATAGGGTCATATGCGTCGCCTAAGGTTAGCAGCATTAGCCGCTTGAAGCGAGCTTCTAGCTCATGTGCTTTGCGAGGTCTTGAGATGGGGAAGGGTTTAGGGACCCAACACTTGGCCAAATCAGCAAACATAGAAGTGCTATAACGTCCCCTGGATTTGGTGTATTCCAACAATTGTCGATCTTCTTCCAAATCCCAGGAGTTGTCTATTACATCTGGCATCCCTGGAGCGGATTTGAAGGAGTTCGCTGGAGAGGACTCTGGGAGAGCGGTATGGGTTGTGGAAGACGCGAAAGCCTCCGTATTGAAGCACGCAGCATCATCATCCTCGATAAACCAGTGTGATGGCACGTTGCGCTTTGGCAATGGAGATAGATTGGATCTAGCCGCACAATCCGGTGAACCGAGTCCTAGCGAGTCGTCGGCCGCTTCGCTGGGTGATGGTTCCAACTCCTCGTCATGCCCATTTAAACACTCGGTAACAGTTGATAGTGTTGGTTGGGGAAGGAAGTTTGGTCTTGGGGGTGGAACGTACTCAATGGCTACATGACGCCGTGCCATATCCGGCAAAATGGAAGCTTGATTATCCTCGAGATCCGTTGTAGTAGAGCGTGCATGCAATTCTGCAAGTTGAGCCAATGTTGCCCGGGTTGAGGAGTAACCAGAACAATGGATGATACCATAGCGACAATGAAGTATTTGTTTCGCCTTAGAGCGTTGGCTAACCTTGCTGGAGGACGCTGGTAACAAAGATGCCTTAGGTTTGAAACCAGGTGGCCATGTGATGTGAACTGGACGCAAACGTATATTGCACTCGCCCACGTAGACGATACCCCGGTGAACCTGTGAGAGAAAAAAGTGAAATTATCCCCAAAGCCCAAAAAGTGCAATAAAATAGCATTCATGTCATTAATCGTAGTCATTACTAAAGGTCTCCAGTATAAACACAACGTTACAGCATGAGGCGGGCAAAGTGAAGTGGAAATCCGAGTACTCTACAGGCGGTTTAAGACAGAAGCATCGATACTCATTACAGAAGCTGAAACTCTGTCCCACCCACGCTCGATGCCATAACATCCTCTTTAAATTCGTCATTGACGAAGTCATGGAAACGGCGCTCGCTGGACACGATTTAGGTGTGGTTGCTTCCAGGTGAGCGAATCCTTGATTTAAAGTACGCTGAGACATTGTCTTTATCTGCGACAGCTCCCTAACGTGCCAACCAGCACTGGACAGATTAGCACCAGCTGTCAGTTATATCGGACTATGCTTTGCACCCTAAAGTGCAAAATGTTTCCTCAAGAGTGGCAGGGACCCACTCATACGCTGAGCTTTGGTGGTGAGTAGCTAGGAGCCGTGCAGATTCAAATAGCTGGGCAGATACATTAGTGCTCGTGAAATTGAAGATGGGGTCAAGGACCGTATAGCAAAAGCTCCAGGCGCGTTTACCAATCTCTGTCACCTGTGGCGTCGGCTTAACATCACTCTCGCTCTGAAGAACGGAGTTTACAATGCAGCCGTCTGTTCAACTATCCTGTACGGACGCGAAACCTACCCCATCAGGTTAACAAATCTAAAGAGGCTAGTTATGTTCAATCATCGCTGCCTTCACAGATTAGCTCATATCTGGTGGGAACACCGCGTCGCGTATTTGGTGCGAATAACCGCTCAGTAACGTTATATCACACACATTGCTCCGATGGCTGCGCTAAGTGTTGCGCGTGCTAGCACACCGACTCCCGCGACGTATGTTGTTTGCGTAACCGGGGTCTGGATGGAAGAAAAAGAGAGAGGCCAAGCGACGAGTTGGTCAAGAGGAAGGAAGGCCCTCACTTCAGACTTGGCGTCGGATGTTGTCTCCCGATTGCAGGGTTGGGGATCGAAGGACGATGAGCACGTATGATTGGATACACTTGTTGAGACAGCAAGTAGCTGGTCTCAATGGCGTTTGGGTTGAGTTTCGTTGTCCCCCTACCTCCCGCTTAGCTTTTCCCTCCAAGCGCGATCTCATTCTCGATGCACAACCAGATTGCTAGTTTATTTGGTCATCATTTCGTTTGTTGTAGTGATTGGTACCTCGTATTTTTCAAATATGTTATCTGCTTGTATTTCGGTTTAATATCTGGGTGTTTCTCCCCTTTAGCTGGCGTGTAATAATATGTAATAACGTGATATCCTTAAATTATGGTGACCGGGCACAAGCAGCAGGTGATCACGCAAACGTAACACACTCAATGCTGTCTTTTGTTCTAAGAAACCTGCTTGAACATCCCTTCATGGTACTCACCTACATATATTATCGTAGCGATTGCCATCCGACACCAGCAATGCTCCGTAGGCAGCGATGATCGAAGAATTTATGGAGTGTCAGATACCAATACCAGATTCTCCTTCCGTACAGTATAACCAACCGCATAGTGGCCTTGTAAACAGGGCCTTTCAGAGAGAGACGGAATAGGTCGCAGGTTCAAGAGGGTGGTTCTAGCTTTGGCAATATGTGAACTAAAATCAATGGTTAGACAGGTAGACACTGGTGGGTGTTGTCCGCTCAAAAACACTGCATTCCACGGAACGCTTCGATTTTATGTGATATCATCAGACGGAGATAGCAGACATCGAACCTAGGACCATTGGGATGCTAGCCGAAATTACGACTTCCTTAGCCACCGAGTAATGACAGGCAACGCTTGGTAGAAAAGTTAATGACTGGTTGGAGGGTCATTTTGGAGTACTGGTTATGTGAGTGGATTGCGAAGTGCAATCGCAAAGTGGACCGCGATTCGCATTGAAGCAAAGCTTGGCCAATTCGATCAATAGGACCGTAGTTGAACCAGATGGAAATTGGGTGCTGCCCATCCGGGAACAACGCATTCCATGATGCGTTTCGACCTTGTTTGATTTCATTAGATAGAGATAACGGGCTTCGAAGCCGGGACCATGGCGACGTTAGCCAATATCTACCTACTTCACCAGTTGCGGTTCCAATGATCGATTTGAGCAAGGTCCACTTCGATGTGCATCGCTGTTCATATTTAGACTGCGCGTACCAATCCATTGACCCAACGAGCACTTGAAATGATCCTCCAACCAAGTTCGGTGGTTATGTGCCCATCGTTGTTGATGCAGCTGATGAGCTAGGTGAACTGAGCAATTACGTCTAGTTCCCCGTTAGCAAGGGGTCATCAAGTACCTGATGGTTCTGCATCAACACAAGGCACTTTGAAAGTACGAAGTGCACAGTAAATAATGAGCCACTCTAGAGCGGTTATTCAGGGTTGGCTGAGCCACCGCACATCGTTAAACAACAAGACGACATTATCGGCATAGTCAAAATCAAGCAGTTTTTCACTAGACAGCAGCTCAATGCCTACACCGGGAGATTCCTCAAGGGAACACTTTGTGATAATGTGCACGACGAAGCTGAACAAAAATGGGAAAAATTGGATAACCCTAATGAATGTCACTCATTGCCGGAAAGGCATCCGACAAATCACTGTAAACCCTGGCGCGGCCTGTGGTCTTTGAGTGCAGGACATGTAAGACGCTCGCATAGTTCACTGGGAAAACTTCCCGCGCAAGCAATACGAAAAGGATTGATCGATCGTCTGAGTCTGCGGTATATTCGCATCGAGCTACCTAACGCCCACGAATGTTAATGATGACGTGGACTGAATCTGTCCCTATCACCTACGGATGGTGAACACCAGCGCAAGACTGTCGGTCGATTTGGAGTTTCCGTCCAGAGTTGAATCATGTCTCATTGCGCAATCGCATGGCGGTTGCTCTTCAGGACTCATAAGAGCATTCAACTTGGAGGTTATTCACTAAGTATCATCTAGGCAAATCTAACGAAGGAGATGAACTGGGACACATGTAATACATGGTAGAGAATGTAGTGAAAACCGTTTGCCCGCTTAACTCGGGCGTCTGAAAGTAGATGAACGACACTTCCATTAATCATGTCGTATCAGTGTAGATGACTCCCTTGCGTAGGCAGTTGCAAATTGTCCGCAACCAGCTGAAAAAGATGGACGATTGAGAGAGCCGGAACGGATCGCTAGCGGCGATGGATGGCAAGATCAGGGAAAGTAAAACAAGCTTGTGGTGTCGGGAAAAACCGAGCACCAATTGATAATTCACAAAAGTAGGGAAAACTAGACGCGTTAGTGAGTGAAGTGCTGGCCATTCGAAACAGCTATTCAAACTCAAATTCACCGAGTTGAATGTTAAGTGGAATGCGCGTAGGAAACGTCCAAGCAGCTACTGTTCAATGAATCAGCTGAAGTCTTGTGGGTGTACCGATGACAAATCCCTCATTACCAAAGGAATGCGACGTGAATTCGTGTTGTCGAAGCGAGACAATACACATGTACCCGAAGACATTCCATAATCGAGCAACCCAACAGCAATACACAACCGAAAAGTGGCCAGAGAGGACGGAGTATGCTGCAGGGAAAATGAGTGTAAAGCATACACCTCTTGTGTAACCTTTTTCTATCTATCTACCAACCCTGCACATCAATCTTGGTTTGATTAAAAACTTAAAGCCCTCAAGTGAGATAGTTTTGCGTTTCAGTACCTGAAACAAGTATTTCTGAAGATCAATGGTGCGAAGCTCAAAGAAGGGGTACTTATTGGGTTTGATATTCGCCGAATAATAGCAGACAGTGCTTTCAAATGCCAGTTGACTTCATTTGAGTTAGAAGCATGGCGATCATTCAAGGCAATGTGTACATGATTTTTGGCGCAACGAAGGCAAATAAATACGAATACAACACAAAAAACACCCATTGTGGAATGTCGGGCTGTTAGTGCTCGAATGTCACTCAAGAGGAAATTTTGCATAATCACCTTGATTTTCTCTCTAAGGACTTGGGATTTGTTAACGATGAGCACGGTGAGAGCATTCACCAAGACATCTCAGTCATGGAGCAGCGTTGCAGTGGCAAGTACACGCCTTCGATGATGGGTGACTTTTGCTGGTTTCTGCAGCCTGAGGGCGTTAGATGCTACAGCGAGGATATCGAAGAAGTCATCATTTCCCAGTGAGAAGCGACAATCGGTAGTTAGCAGCGAGTGTTGCAGTGATGTATTAAACCTAGTTGCCACATGGATGCATCCGGCGTATGTTGTGATTCAGTACGTTTAGATACAAACCGTACGATGTAGCCTTGACATTACTGAAAATAATCATTTCCTTATAACAATGTAACCTGACGTTCTGGGTAACATCGGAATACATTTCTACGATCAGTGGAGTGCATTCTATAAGGTAGGGACATTGACATTGCAGTCATAGAAAATAAATTGTTTTGTCGCACAGTGTTATTAGTCTGACGCCAGCAACACTGAAGTCGCCGGCCTCCACTTTCGTATGTCGATTTATTAGGGAAAGTAATTCTCGGGAGAGGGGGGGGGAAAGGTTGTATAGACCATAGTTTCCTCCTGCGAAAAGTTCCATAAAATCGCCACAAGCATTGCAGATCAAACAAACTGTACTTCCTAATTCCAAAAATGGTTAGGTGAAGTTGATCGTTTCACTCCCTTCGGTATATTTGTTCGGAAGTGATTCTATAAAATACTTGAACAATTTAAGTGTCTTGTGCTAACACTATAGTTCGCGTCAAACAGTAAAACTGTCTGACTGTTTGTCGACAACCAATTCATCAGCCAAGTTTTGCACCTACGATATTTATACAACCTTATTGTTGGCCCCAACATTTAGCGTGCTCCTGTGGTATTTTATGACACAGGCATTGTGATGTGGCGAGGGAAAAACTGCTTGATAAAGAGTATCCGGACGATACTCTTTTGCTGCATGACGATTTTAAAGTGATACAGTCACTCTGGATAAGTTCCCAAAAGGTCCCATTTTCCGGTATAGTAGTCTCGCAACATCAGAGTGTAACCTATAGTTGTAGGGCCAGCACCGCTTCGAATAATGAGGAGAAGTTGACGCTTGAGGTGGTTCTCAACTCTAGCCGTCGCTAAGAGACTGGACCTTAACGTGGTGCGATGGTCTGCGTGCTTCCTTGACCCATTGAACTATACTGGGTGGTGCCTGCGGGCACCTTGAGAGATACTCCTACCAGGTTGGTCAATGGTGAGAGGTCAGACAAACTCAGTCTCCTGGTCCTCCAGGTTGGTGGTTTAATACGAGATGGCGTCCATTTCTGTAAAACTAAATCATTACCATCTCCCCGCTGCCTTGCGGACAGGCTTTTGAGCCCAAGGCTTTGGATGAGGACCCTAATTGTCCTCCTGTCTAGATCTGGGCGCGCTGGTAGTATCTCAGCCCACATACAACCATGACTTTTCTTCCAACGTAAAGTTCATCCTGCATCCGCCGTCGAACAAGTTATCAAGGGTCGCCTCATCTGCTGCATACAGCAAGGCGGATAAGCGAAAACGTGCTACTGCTGGCGCCTCCCTTCTTTCTTTTCCACCTTTTTCTCTTACTCCCATCCCGACACCCATTACTAACCTTCCTTCTATAATTCACAGCTTAATTGACAGCAACGGAAAGGCCACTGTAGTAGAACCATATGCAGCCACCATCGCAGAACACCTATCGGACGCCCATCGGCAAAAGTCCCTTATAAAGCCACGCTATCCCGTTTCCATGGCGACATTCGACGTTCGCACTCTAAGACAAACAGGTCAGCAGGCTGCACTCGAACGCATCTTGGACGCACTGGGTATTGATGTGCGTTGTGTGTCCGAAACTAGGACCCTAACGGGATTGTTGAATTAACTGCATCCGGCTTATCCTCTCGTTATTGGTTGCACGCACCCGGAGACGCCGATGCAGCACTCACTGGTCAAGCTGGTGTAGGTATCATTCTAAGCTCCAAGGCTGAGCCATCGTTGGTCGATTGGATTCCGGTGAACAGCCGTATATGTGCAGCCCATTTGACGACAGCAGCTAAGGTGGATTCACGAAGTAATACAAAACACTGTTTGTTTGTGATTTCCGCTTATGCTCCCACCGACTGCAGTTCAAATGCTGCCAAGGACGTATTCTATCACGAACTGAACGCGCTACTACGCAGTGCTACTAGTTCGGATATTATAGTACTTGCAGAAAATATGAACGCACAAATAGGACGTCAAAGCTCTACAGTAGCTCAGCTGGATGGTCATTATGGGCTTAACTTCGAAAGGACTGAAAACGGCTAGCGGCTGCTGCAACTGTGTGTGGAGCACCAACTGTTCCTTAGTAGCACTGCTTTCAAACACCGAAGTGTCACCTGGCGTCCTTTTGTAGCTGGCAAATGATGGGCCCAAATCGACCACATAGTCATAAGTTACAGGTGGCGTGGCTCCATCCTGGACTGCCGCTCGTACTGGAATACCTACGTCGACTCTGATCATGCCTTGGTACGCTGTCGTTTCTCCATGAACTTTACCGGGAGGCGCACCAAGCCTCCCCTACGATTGGCAACGGAGAAATTGTCCCAGCCCTCGGTCAGGCAAGCCTAACAAGCTGCACTGCATACCTAACTCGCTGTCTTGTCATAATGAGACTGAGCTTCAGTAGAATAGGATCTCGGCCGCCGTGCACGACACAAGAGCATCTGCTTGTGGCACTATCCATCGTCACCGCACCAGTCACTGGATATCTGGAGGTCGTGGTACCTGTTGGAGTTCAGAAGAAACCACCCGGCTGGCTCTGACAACAATGTGACCGGACGGACTAGTAGGCGAGAAATAAAGCGGAGCCTACGTGCTGACAAGAAAGCCTGGTGGACCAGTCGGGCTCAAGAAATGGAGAAGGCAGGAGCAGTAGGCAATTGCGCAAGCTCTTCCAGCTGATCCACACCACTGGTCCCAGAAAACCAGGCGTCAGTGAGACAATTAGAGACAGCGCAGGTGCACTGATACACAATAAGGAGCGCCGAATGGATGGTTGGGCGGAACACTTTCTAGATCATTTCAGCTGGCCCCCTGCTCCAGGACCACTTCCTATTCAGGTAATACAGAGTGAGCCATGGACGGTTAGGTTAGAGCCTCCGTCGGAGGCCGAGGTCTGAAATGCGATCACAGCCCTCAATCGCTTTAGTGCTGCTGGCCCGGATTCCCTCCCACCTGCACTATTTAAAGATGGAGGTGACGTCCTCTGCAAAGCACTGACCTACCGTTCTAATAGGTATGGAAGAATAGACAATCCCGACTAACTAGTAAATGGATTATAGTGGTAATAGACAAGTAGGGCAGTCGCACTGACTGTTCTAACCACAGGGGTATTAGCCTAAGACCAGTTGTGACAAAATTACTGGCCTCAATTCTTCTCTGTCGCCTTACAACGGAAAGGGAATCTTGGATTAGGGAAGAGTAGGCAGGTTTTCGCTCAGGACGGGGTTGTATAGATCACATATTCTCTGTGTGGTAGGTGCTAGAGCAGCGCCAGGCATACCACAGACTGACAATAGCTGCGTTCGATTCAGTCGATCGATGCATTCTGTTCAAAATACTTAAGCGGAAAGGTGTTCCCACGAAATACCTGAACTTTTTACGGGCTTTATAGTAGAACACGACAGACTGCGTCAGGGTCTACAGTGTATAAACAGATATCTTCCCGACAAAAAGTTGCGTTCGTCAGGTTTGCCCAATCTCCCGAATTTTTTTCCACATTGTCGTGGAATAAGAATTATGGCCCCCGATAACGAATTGTCTTCAAATATATGCAAAAGAAGATCTGTATTCCTCTGACATGAATAAGCTTATGAAAAGCATTGCTGTACACTGACTTTCAGACAAGTTCGTTATGCTGACCGCTAAGTCAGACGGTCACATCTGGGGAGTGGCAGCAGTGCATTAGTTGATTGGCAAGGTCCCTGTTGTGTTAATGATGAGGAATATCAGTTTTACTGGCTCTCGTCCGAGCACAACATTGCCAACGGTGATTGCCCGCACGGTAAACACATGCCAGGCAAACGATGAGGTTCTCCTACAGAAAAACATTCTGTGATTCAAATATCATTTTCAGTGTTAGTATCTCAAGCATATTTATTGCACTTAGGGAGGGGAGAAAAAGGCGACCAGTGTTTTCCACAGCTATGCGGGGATAATGGGTGAGGGAAAAAATTGGCTAACCAATCAAAACGTAAAAATCAAGTCCAACGCAATCGGATTGATTGCCTCAAGAGTTTCTGTGCACATGGCACTGGTTGATAGGCCCTAATTAGCAACGCTTCACTGATTGCCAACATTATCGGATTCCGGCTACGTAATAGCACTTTGAACGCAGTCTTGCGGTCCACATTGTGACCAGTTGTCACGAGGCGCTTGGTGATAGATGAGGACAAAATCCGGTTCATTCTGGGAGGCGCTACATTATGTTGCGTCATCATTTGCTCCACCCACTTTGGCAAGTGTTCAGCCACCCTCTGAGTCAACCGACGGTTAATCCTGCCTACGTAAACGTCACTGCAACTGCAGCTGAACTGATAAACCCCAAGAGAGGCCGAACTTTCCGAAGAGTAGCTTTGACGGTCATGAAGAACAAGTTTCCGAGTCGTGTGCATGAGGCGCAACTGGGCAGTCGTATACGTGCGCGTTAGAGTGGACCTGAGCTTGTGTCCGATGTCGTTTGCCACATGGTCTCCCTTGAAGGGCATGAAATGACACAAATCATCTACTGTTTCTTGAAGTGGCACGTCTGTGAATAGAGAGTCCACGTCAATAGAGTACAGTACTTCCGAACCGCTAGTTCAAATGAATCTTTCAAACTAGAGGAGACGTTAGAACAATTCTCACTGGGTTCGGAAGTATTGACGTGGACTCTCTATTCACAGAAGTGTCACTTCAAGAAACAGTAGATGATTTGTGTCATTACATCTTGAGTGAAAACATGTATGTAGGTCCCCCTGTGGAATATTTGCGGGATATGATTCTACTGTGTACAGAGAATGTACGTTTCGAGTTTGAGGGGACAGCATACAAGCAGATCGACGGAGTCGCCATGGGTAGCTCTCTGGGACCGGTCTTGGCAGATATCTTTCTCGGCTTGATCGAAAGGCAAGTCGCTGCCAGTATTGGTGAAGCGAGGTTATACAAAAGGTATGTGGATGACATTCTGGTGTTCACCAACAGCGAACATTCTACTCGCCTGTTAACCACTTTAAATTCAATTTACCCCAACTTATCAGTCTCCCACGAGATGGAGCAACACGGCTCCCTGGCATTTCTGTATATCCTAACTAATAGGCGGGACGGAGGTACATTGCAGCGCACCGTTTGCTGCAAGACAACCTGGAGTGGACAGTATCTTCACGTTTCCAGTTTTGCCCCGGTTGCATACAAACGCGGCCTAGTGAAAGTGCTATTCTACAGGGCCAGACGTATTTGTAGTCCGGATACACTAGAAGCCGAAGAGAACTTTCTGCATAGGACCTTGGTGTCAAATGGTTATCCTGAAAAGTTCATCCAAGTGCACAACAGACTCTCCAAAAAGAAACTGCCGGTGCTAACGGCAGAGAAAAAAGCTGTTTATCTATTCATGCCCTTCAAGGGAGACCATGTGGCAAACGACATCGGACACAAGCTCAGGTCCACTCTAACGCGCACGTATACGACTGCCCAGTTGCGCCTCATGCACACGACTCGGAAACTTGTTCTTCATGACCGTCAAAGCTACTCTTCGGAAAGTTCGGCCTCTCTTGGGGTTTATCAGTTCAGCTGCAGTTGCAGTGACGTTTACGTAGGCAGGACTAACCGTCGGTTGACTCAGAGGGTGGCTGAACACTTGCCAAAGTGGGTGGAGCAAATGATGACGCAACATAATGTAGCGCCTCCCAGAATGAACCGGATTTTGTCCTCATCTATCACCAAGCGCCTCGTGACAACTGGTCACAATGTGGACCGCAAGACTGCGTTCAAAGTGCTATTACGTAGCCGGAATCCGATAATGTTGGCAATCAGTGAAGCGTTGCTAATTAGGGCCTATCAACCAGTGCCATGTGCACAGAAACTCTTGAGGCAATCAATCCGACTGCCCTGGATTTGATTTTGTCATAATGGGTGTGGTAAATTGAGGTGCATTGGTAGCCATGCGATAGCCCTGTAGCTGAGCCGAACGTAAAAAAGCGAAAAGTAGTGTCGCAGTAGCGCGCAATTGGAACCGGTGAAATTGCAGCTAGTAGCTCTGCATGTGTGCACCAACACTAATTCGGAAGGGGCTACGAATGTCACTCGATACGTTCCCTCCTATATTTCACCGAATAAAGTTGTGAGAACGCGAACGAACAGAACATTCGATGGTTGTTGGATGTGCAGGTTAAAGAGAGGGAGGAAGGTGTACTCCTTGGAAGCAAGTGTTAAGTGAATATAGCCACAGAGAACACTAGCAAATAAATGGAGCTCAGGATAACTGGAGTTGATGAAGCGGTCGCTTTGCCTTTTCAGGACCTAGACAAGCATAAAAAGGAGGAAGTCCGATAGGTGCTTGCGATCAGGATTGTGTCGTCTTTGCTGTGAACGATAACTCGCAGTTGTAACCGGTCATGATTGGAAGCAAAGAAAATCTCGCCCTCAAGTCTGAGGTAGCCTAAAGCTGACTAATGGCTGCCTTTGATTAAAGAGCACCGGTTTAATCCGGACATATGAGTGAGCCTTCCGTTTTTTCAAACCGTTTTCTTGTCTGTTTAATGACGCTAGTCGCCGGTTACAAGCGTGGGCTATCGTCCACAATACCAGCGATGTGGCATGAAATGCGTGTTTGCGAGACGTCGCCTACTTACCGTGACTCACAGTGCTTGCCAGTGCTGCACATTCCCCCAGGCAAGATGGAACTTCCGCAAACAAGGATATAAAGCTAAGGGCCACAGCTGAGGTTTGCGCCTGACGTACTCAAGCGACCAGTTCTCATAAAGCAAACATATTATTGGATAGCGAAAGTTGAACAACGAGACTCAATCCTATGCCAGGTCTTGAAAAATGGTATGAACGTCCATCCCTTTTACGTACTGTAAAATATCCTTTTCCGTGCCCCCCCCCGTAAACTCAAATCTGTCCAAGGATGATCGCTACTCATTATGTGCTGTATGCGGTAAAGGTATCTTAACCACAATGATACTAAGAGATAGAGTCTTGAAAAGGAAGCGGTTCAGACGTGGCAACAATGTCTACCACTTAGAGTGAAAAAATGCGACAGTTCGTGGTAATGGACTGAATAGAGACGGCTCAATTTGTGGACAAAATCAACCTGTAAATGTTAAAGATGAAACGGAAAGTGGAAACTCACTCTCAAACTGCATGAGATGCAGTGCCTGGAGCCGGCCTTACTGGACTTGCCAGAGGTGGCCATCATCGAGTTTGGGTGACAAGGACAAGGACAATTTCGCCAAGATGCACTAGATGTATGTTCAAATCCATAATACTTCGTGGCTGCAGATAAGCTAGTGCACACCTCCCAACCATCTTCCGAACCGGAGAGCGCAGTAAAGGGATCCGCGAGTGCAGGTGAAAGAGTGGTTGGTGACGCACTTTCTGAGGCAACAAAACTCGGTTTACCAAGTGGCTGTCGAGTGAGCAGATCGATTTCCTCGAAGCTCTACAGACGAATGCAATAGTAACAGAGGAAAAGGAAGTGGAGTTAAGGACTCAGCAGTAGAGATCTAATAGCTAACTCCGGACTATTCCGGTGACACGATAAAAAATAAATGAAGCTGGGCACGAACAAAGGGGCCTCAGTGCCAGTAAAATAACAGTGTCCGCAATAAAATCCGTCCCCTTATAAGCAATACAACGTCCTGCAGCACCCCCGGTGAATATTTCATTAACCATAATGGGTATTCAAAATGAGAGGGATAAGGTGATGTAAAAAAATAAACGAGAAAATTTCCAACTATTCTGCTCCCAAGTAGGCAGTACGCAATATATAGTACAGTAAATGAGAAAAATAGTGGCTATCACCAAGCGAGACACTAGTTACTGTCAACTAGAATCGATAGGCTGAGAGAAAAGTGCATTGACGCAGACTGCATAGATAATGGTAGATATGTGCTGGTTGTTTGACGTCCCTAGTGTGTGCTGAACTAAAGAACGAAAAATAATTTGATCAGCCATGCAACTCACGTTAGCGACTTCACAGATTTCGATAGAACACACGATACAGCATCCGTGGTGGCAGGTCAAACTACCGTGAAAACCGTAGGCTAGGATGGTTGGTAGCAAATTAGTTCCAACGGCCATGGGCGCAAGCGTCAATTTGCAGGCAAAAACAGAATGTTACCTCAACCGAACTAAATTCTCAAGATAGTTTCTAACGACCTATTAAAAATGTCGCTCTATGAAACATATGTTTAAAATCGTGCCTCGCATAGTCGAGAACAAACTATTTATTTATTTATTTATTTAGTTGTGAACAACGGAAACGGTTCGCCAAAGACGCCAATATAGGGGTCAAAATAGGATAGGAGAAATATTAATTGTTATATTGCTCACTACTAATATCCGAAAAGTAGCCACATCAGTAGTTAACAGAAGTAAATACGAGAGTTCCAGCATGGCTGATGCGTAGTGGCATGCCCCCGAGTTCTACCGCGGGATAATCGCCTCAACTAAACGTCACAGGACCCATTAAAACAAACATGGAGATTCGGCATGGTTGCGAAAAACATCGCTAAACTGTCACGGAGCATTCTGGAGACGATTTTGTGACACTAACAGCAAGTCTATTCTCATTTCCGTTACACGAGTCAGAACTAGTCGGTTTGAGTGGTAGAAACAGGGAGGCAATACCAGAAGCGGACTGCAAGCACACGAACTGAATGTCATTCCGATGCCGACGTACATGCCCGAAGGAAGTGCTGACGAGATATACAGGCTGAAATACAAAGTGTGCAAACTGGACGAATCATCTGTTTTCAAACCCTCAAGGGATGATGAATTATCGATCGCCTCTAAGCATATCCAAAGACGCGGAGTGCTTGAATAGTTTCCAAAATATAGCAACTTATTCTCTAATTACGGAGATTCACAGACTTTTGTTTTAGTGAACGGTTGCTCCGGTTTCGTCAGTAATTTCAGATTTTAGAGAGCAGGTTAAGTGCAACTATAGGTAGAAACATCCGCTTACCATTTACATTCAGTGCAAACGAGCATTGTATTGCCCTATTCGCGCACAGATTGTACTAAATTGCAGATAGCGGTTACATGAAGAAAAAGTACTCATTTACAACAAGATATGGCGTTTTACGACTACATAATCTATTTCATTCGCGGTCGGTATTTGAATCTTTCACGCGGCAGGTTTCAATACTAGCCCTGCACAAAAGGGCAGTATTGGTACACACCAGCCATTCGTGCGTGCGTCGAGAACAGGCGCGACTGACTCGTAAGTTAAGCCAATTTGCGACTCGAGCAATAGAAGTGCAGTTTGTGTTAGACGGGTGCATTGAGCTTACACTGGGTTTCGTTCCCAATGGGGAGAGCAGCATTAAGTTAACCAGAGCAGATAAGAAAAAAATACAGACAGTATCGCCGTGGCGGTTTTGATCGAATGAGCAAGGAACCACAGTAGTTCATAGAACGTTTCTTCGATGGCTCAGCTGCAGTCGATTGGGATGTGCACGGAGATAATAACAAGGCGCCTCGCCTTTAAACTGTAGTTGTTAACCGTTATGGAGGTTCCTACAAACTTGGCCATGCTTTACGACTCCTTTCTGTGGAATTTCTAACATACACTTGATGTCATAACAAACACCACGTTTTGCTTCGTTTTATTTGCGATAATGGTTATTATTATGACCTATATGCGTGATATTTTAAAATTGTTACGTGTTTCGGCGCTCACCAGCTGTGCCTTTATCAACAGCCATGTTATAAGGAACAAATTGAAAGGAATTTACAAGAAGCGCAACAACTTTGCAAGTAAACACCGTGCTGGATGGAAGGTTACTCTTCGGAAGAAAAAGATAGGGAGCATGAGCTTAACGATTTTAAGTACTTCAAACATCCCTACACTTTTAGTGAAAATGGATGGACTAAGAAGCAACATCAACTCCCGGGAATATTCGCAGTTAGGCATCGTTTTGCTACCAGAGATCTGGCTTCACGAATAGGGGGATGACGCACTTGTATCCACAGGAGGGTTCAAACGTCATCGGAACGAACACACTTGCACCTCCCGTAATTGTGGAAGTTGAGTCATCATTTACACCAACACTTACTGGTTGTTTTGTTTCTCTTCCCAACTTAGTTCTGAGGTGCAAGCTGAGATGTATCAGTGCGTACCGCACAATTTTACTGGCTAACATCTATATTTCTCCTAACTGTCCGAAACTAGAAGCAGAGGCATTTTACGATTAGTTTAATGTGGCTGTAATAAAACGCACTGATTGTTCACTATGCATTTTTACTGGTGAGTTTAACCGATTTGACACCGCGTTTCTCACAAGTCTTGGGTTACAAAACATCGTAAATTGCCCCACCAGATCCAATGCGACTGCGCCTGGCATTTGTTAACTACGTGAAGCTGTTTCCCGTGTGTAATAGGTCGCCTTTAGTTAGTTCTGATGATGCAAAAAATAAACTGTGTCCTGTGGTCTACTCTAAGACAAACCATAAGGTGACTACTTGTTGCAACGAACGCAAGCTCAAATGGAGGCAGTGTTCCGCGCAGAATGTTGACCGACTGCGAGCAACGACCTCAGTTTATTTGTTAACACTGATGTATCCATATATTGCTATTAGTTAACAAATTACATGAACATTGTTTTATTAGTTGCAGTTCATGTGAAACTCTGTTCATCCGTACGGACAGTCTCTTCTCTTCAACTAAAGCGGCTAAGTAGACAAAAAGAAAAAGCTTTCAAAGGTAAAGACGATATTTTGGTAAAGTCACTATCTGTTCTTATAAAGGAGAATTTGCGCCGTCTCAACAACGTGTACGTTCAGGCTATACTTGGGAATAGTAGCTGCCGTGAACTCGGGATGATGTCAAAACAACTAAGCGGGATTAATCGACGTACACCAACCTCCGAGGTAGATGTGGAGAAACTGAACAATGACATATGCAATTGTTACAACAATCCAATCCCTGACTCATCCTTAGCTTAGCCTAAATTATCTGCACACTCACTGCCCCATGTCCACAACAGCATTGTATACAAGTTGCTGAAACAGCTTCACTCTGGGAAAGCAACTAGTCCAGACACTGTCACCCGTGATCCTCAAGGAATGTGTTGACTTCCTGACCAAACTGTCTATTTCATACATAGTATGCATACAAAAACAGAAAATTGCCGGCAGCTGGAGAGGCAGAAATATCACACCAATATCAAAAAACGGTTAAAGCAAACATCGAGTAACTGCTCGTACTTCAGTAGCCTTAAACGCGTTCGAAAATATTATTCTTGTGAGGATTCTGACACAACAAGTAAAATGATCCTCATTAATTTGCCCATCTCAGTTCGAGGTCAACATAAGACGCAGCAGTGTGTCTTGTGCACTCGATTCTGTCATCCTTGGAGAAGTCTGTTTTTAGACTACAACAATGCATTCGGCTGCGTAAACAGAGAATTGCTGTTAAAATATCTCGGTGCTGGAATATATACTTCCATCGTCTATTTTTGAGGAATTATTTTACCGGTAACACTCAGGTTACCCGATTTGGAGACAGAAGCTACTCGCCTCTAATCACAAATACGGGTTCTGCAGGGAGCAATTCTGTCATCGTAGTTGCGACCGATACTGCCGACTGACAAGCCTAATCACCAAACGTAGGCACGATCTGGGCGGTAAAATACGTGGGCAGTGGGCGGAATAATTCGACTATAAACCATGGTTCTACTAGCATTTATAATCAAAGATACAGAGTCGATTTACGAATAGGTGAATAGACTAGCAAACGGATGTAATGTAAACGTCACAATTAGCCGACGATCGAGATAACTACCAATCCGGAAAAAAACGCCAAAATCCTTCTACTCATAAGTAATAAATCCAGTCAGGTTCGGACGGCAGCAGTAATGGAGTCTCAGTAAACGTAGTGATACAACGAAGGACTGTAAACACTCGGGCTACCGTTATGGTTAAAAGGCGAAATGTTGTATAAATAAACTTAAAATATCTAAATGAATGTCAGTTAGTTCGTTCGGATAGTTATCAGTGGCAAACCAACGTCCGTCAATGGACAAATTATCCTAGGATGAAGGAAATGCGTGGCGTGATGAAATGTTAAACAACAGTGCACTACTCATAAACTGTCAGTACTATTATTCAGCTTCGTGAATTAAAATTCACACTTCCCGGGGTCTTCGGCTTCGTTTCCAGCCTCTTCATTTGAGCGTCTTTTCCAGTAACTAGACGTATGTCACACCCCATCTTATTCTTCCTCTGTTTGTTTGAACAATCACTTCTCGAACAAGTCCGTTGCGCCCGATCTTCGCCTCTTCAACAACGCCCTTGGGCCACATACCACTTGATGTGCGTACGTCTGCCACTAGGACTAGGTCACCAGTTTTCAAGCAACGCATCGTTTCATGCCACCTTTGACATGTTTGCAATGTAGATAGACAGCACCTCAAGCACCCATACCAAATTCATTAGACAACTGTTGCACTTGACGCCACTGTCCGGTCAGTCTGCCGTGAATGACTGTCTGCTCCGTCTCCAGTGATCAATAAGCAGTTAAGGTCAGCAGCTGGATGGGTGATATGGCTCCAAACTCATCTGGGTGAGCGGAGTCAAGTATCAAAGGTCGATGATTGTTGGTTCGTTCTGTCTCAACAATCGTAGTCTGGAGAACTTCAACACTGACATGCTGTTTCCCAAGCGTCACAGGAAATATCTTTTGTATCGAACGAATGAGACGTTCCCAACCCCCCCACAATAATTGCTATAAGAAGGGTTGAATATCCAATCACAATTCCCTCCGTTCAACGACCGATGTAATCTGTTTTGATTCCATGTTTTTAATTCGCTTTCGGCCCCACGGAAATTTAATTCATTATCACATTACTTCAAAGGAACACCGCATCGTGAGACAAATCGAGAGAACGCACACGAAAAGGAGTCTGTGTTCATGGCACGGGTAATTGCAATGTGTACTGCAGCACTGAAAGGCAGGTAAATACGCAAACCTAATGCTTTTCTGTGGTTCGTCTTTGGCTTACAAGTAATGGCCCAAACTAGTCGACACCAGCTGCTGTAAATGCCGGCTGAAATGCTAAACAACGGTCCTGAATCAACGGGCCAACTGTTGCCCACAGGGCTGAACATTCCAGATCTTACAACGCGAATAATGACACATGGTATTCCGGACTTCCGAAACGCCACGTACTATCCAATAGCGTTGGCGCAGAGCAGAGAGCACGTAAGAAGTTCTAGCATGCGCATTGCTCTCGTGACATTCCATGATGACGAGGCGAGTCACAGTGTCCAGTTGGTAGTAGAATTGGAATGTCTGGCGTCGTAGGGCAATGGTGACCAATTCAATCTCCCACCTACTCATATAATATCTTTGTGCAAGAATGGACAAGATCCCTTCAACGGACCGGATGAAAGTCTAAAGCGACTAATGGATTAGTCCGGCTAGTTCGATTTCAGTACCTCAACCACTTTTGCAAAAAATTCACGTCGTACATTCCGCACTCTTTCGAGTTCAGCTATTTTTCAGTTCGGGTAGCGTTATAAGATCTTCGATAGGATTGGTTGGACGTCCGCTGTACTTTTGCAACAAGTAGCGCTTAAATCTGAGCGAAATTGCAGTGCGCCTCTTCAGTATGATTCGACTGCCACAATTTATAAATGTTTCTAACCAAATCTTCCAAGTTGATACGCAGTGGACCCAAACATCCTCCATTTTCAGCCACTCCTCCGGGAAATTACGCAAAATTAGAGGAGATACTGGTCAGTGACACTGGTGACGATGTAGGAAATCAGGATCATATGTCCACATCTTCATTCGTGATTCGTCGATGACACAGAAGCCATGAGAAGCCAGATAGATCCCCTGGATTCTCTGATGTTTTAACATAATTCCACTGAGTTGAATGAGAACACTGATGAATCTCAGAAACCACTTGCTACGGACGTCGTGAACCGTCGAGTCGTACAATGTATGGGCTGCAGAGTGACCATCGAATCCGTCCAAAACACCGATTGTTCTTCTATTTGTAACTTGTGACACTTAAGTGGCAGCTGTAAGCTCTAAGCGAGGTAATGTGATTGCTTTTTATTGGCGTCAGGAGGGGAATCCGGAATCGATTGTCTGGACCCGCGATTGTTGCGTACAACACTGCACCATATCCCGCTTCTGAAGCATCTGAGAAGCAATGTAGCTGTATTGAACCGCCAACACTATTCCGCCATAATGAATATTGGCATCAGTAGCTGTTCCAAAAAACGAATATCGCTTAAAAATCGGAGCAATGCATTCCGTTCTGACTGGTTGAGCGGCGCATCTCATGGCATTCCTTTCCGGACGAACGATTGTAGGAGTTGTTTGGTTTAGAGCAATACCAGGTTGTAAATCGATGCAACGTAGGATAGAATTTATTGTCGAGAAAAATCTCCTTCGAAATTTGCTATACTAAAGCATATGCAATCGTCAGACACCCCAATATGGGGTACACGTTATCGGATGGTAAAATAAACTTAACAGAATTCCAAGCAGCTTTGTTCACTGGTGATTCTCGTAGTACCACACAGTTGTTGCACTTTAATTTGGTTAAACGGAAGCCTCCTCTGAATGCAACTTCTTGAAATTGCGCAATTAAACGTTGGGCTACTTCTCGACTAATGCAATTGAATAGGTAATCACCAACGTAAAAACTTCGTCGCGTTACAAATAACGTTAGATCTGGATACTCATTTCTGCTGAGGGCAAACGAGGTGCAGCATGGAGATGAGGTTGCACCAAGGGGGTGGACTGTCATACGGAATACCTTCGGGGATCTATTAATTTATGCATTAGGCCACCACAAAAAAATATAGACAGTCTCTATCCTTCGGTGCCACTTTTGCCTGATAAAACATCATCTCGACAACGGCCATCACAGCGACAATAGCAAGTCTAAACCACAAGAGCACACCAACCAAGTTGTTCGTCATATGTGGTCCTTTCAGCAGCTGTTGATTCAACGAAGTTTCTTGGTAAATACTAGCACAATCGAAGACAATGCGGATTTTGCCTAATTTGTTCGGGTGCGTTACAGCATCATGTGGCACGTACCACGCTCCATTCTTGTTGCCAAATGCGTCTGCATCAACTAATTCAGTGAAGCCGTTGTATATATATGCTATGACAGCCGTGTACATCTGAGGTAGTTCGGATTTACTAAGAGCCCCATCCGCGGAGACACTAGTCTTCGATAAGCGACAGCATAGTTATTCGGAAGATTCGGCACCCACTCATCCACGTTAGGCTGAGTTGATGATGGTAGCCGCACTTGGTGACGGATGATACAATTTGCTTTAAAGCTTGTTCGCCTTCTACGGACATACCGAGGCTCGGTAAAATTTTAGCTCGTACATCATTGCGAAAAAGGCGGATCTGTGATCATCCACCGAAATTTGTACCAATGCACCATGCGTCTTGACTCCGGACTGGACCGAGCAGAACCCAACCCAAAGGAGTCTGTATAGCAAAAGGTTCGGAGAGTTTACTATATCTATGCTCCAGCACCCAATGGGACTCTGGGAGGTACACGTCTATAAGGATACCTATGGTTCCTTCGTAGTTATCAAGAAATTTCAGATCCTTTAAATGTGTCCAACGTTCTAGATACTTTAAATCTGATATAATTCGTTTGACGTGAGGCATCACTTTAACGGATCAGGAATGATCCACGTAAAGGTTTTTCTCTGTCCAACGGCAGTAACTTTAGCTTGGCCACATGTGAGAAAACCTGCGCGTCACCGTTGACAGTGGATATTCTGACTAACGACCGTTCAGTCGGTAGGTTAAATTCCCGTAATAGCTGTTACTTTACAAGTGATGTATTTGACCCTGGAACCAACAATGCATTCGTCAATATCGCCTTGTGATAAACACCACAAGGCTTGACGGGAATCACTCCCAGAAAAACCTAGCCGACGGGTGCTACCGCTTCACTAACTGTAGCACGCAGTGAAGGCATTTGAACTGTAGTTGCAATGTGATGTTTTAACTGGCAACCATCTAGCCCACAAGCGTACCGAGATTTACAATTATCCGACGGATGATTCGGCTTCATACACACACAAGAAACAAAAACCTTTCCGAGCTACGACCGCTAACCGTTGAACATCATCCATGGATAGAAACCGGGAACACCGATCCAAATAATGGTTCTCTGTGCACACCAAACAAGGCGGTAGGACTCGATTGTATGAATTATTTCGTTGGTAAGGCATTTACCCTGTTCTTCCGGGTTTCCAGTCGACTCGTCCGTTGAAACCCTTCTCGCCTCTGCATTAGTTCATCCAAATACATCGCCAGAGTTTCGGCGACTACGGCACACTCGCAAACGAAGTGGTACAGATCTGTGAAGGGGACTCCCTTCCCGACTGAATTAAAGCAGACGCTTTTTTTGACCACTCGAGCTGCAAAGCGTAGGGAAGCCTCCTAACGACTGTCGCTACTGTTACGGTTGCATTTCAATCGGCCTCGTAATTCAGCTGCTGGAGTGTGTTCAGGCACGCCTTCAATTGTGTAGTCAGTTTGTGTAGCTCTTCGGAAGCATTGACCCCCACTTCGCACGTAGCACAATACAGCAAAAACTGCTTTAAAAATATTGAGAGTGGTGTACTCGGCTGTCGAAAGCGGTAATTGAACTACAAAGACCGATTATCCAGCAATAATATCTATCAAAGTATTTAAGTTATGCACATCTACATGGTATTATTAAGCATATTTTAGAAATGTACGTATTCTAAACGAATTTTGGCTAAAGTGAAGTAGTGATGAACACCTTCAGCTGTACCGTGGAATACACCGTCTGTTACCTACTGCTGTGTCATTCTGGCTTCGATCTGTGTCTGCTCCACAGTTACCAAGTAAGTGTTGGCATGTGTTAACGGTAAAAATTTTACTTATCAGATATGCAAATAACACAAACAGCGTTTTTTTCCACATAGATGCGCTATGTCAACTTCAAGCTGTTTTGTCGTTCGTATGGATGAGAGCGGTGTTATAAAAAAGAACAATAATAAGCAACAAGTGGCTGCTGGCAGACCGCCGGCGTGCTGTCATCTCAACCGTCTCGGTACACAGCTATCACAGTGCTCTGCGCCAACATTGTAGACCTGAGCAGCAGGATCTATGGCATAGCGTGGAGGTGATTCGCCGTACCGGTAAGTGATTGCCATTATAATCTACAAACAGTAGACTTCGATAAAGCTCTGCTTAGTGTACGCGGCATGTGTGATGACGATCATACAGGATTCGGAAGCAACGGTATTCATGGGATTGCCATCTAGAAGGTTTATGTAAGGTTTTAACTTATGTATTCCGTCTCCTAATTTTGGCAGTCGTGTGCCCCAGAGAATCACATCTATGGATGATTGTGAGCCACCTCAAAGAAATGTGAAACCATGTACGGTCGACTATGGTGATCCTCAGGAACACGCAATTCTGCCTATGTCCCCTACATCTTGTATGCGGAAATGCACCGCCGCTGTGCAAACCACGCTTCATGGTGAGGAGATCTCACAGGTAAGCGCATGAATCACCTAACTACTTAACAACAACAATAGCAAGTACTAGAGGGGAAGCGGCACTGGTGAATAAATCGTTTAATATAACCAAAGGTAACCCTCACGTTCGCTGATTGGTGACGCTTTATGCAAGGATTTCAAATACATTGGGAGTACCAGCCAATAGCTCGCAAGACAAAGACCAAGGTACGGTATATACCTTGCTTCTAATTACACATGGTTCTTCGTATAAACCCCTGGACAAATCAAGACGCATGTCGCGGTTTTAGAGATTCAGGTTCAAATACCTACCGGTATGATATTGCATTACATCTACGCACTCTCCGTAGGCCTTCCAAAGAAAGTACGCGCTATAGTGCCGGATTTATACACTTTGAAGACATAGGTGACTTGCAGGGGGTATACTACCCGAAGGTAAGTACGAAACCCTTGGTTGTGGGCGACCAATAGGACAGCGTCTTTAAGATCAGCTGCAGGCCACTTGCCATTGGTGTATCTGTCAGTTGAACTTGAAGGAAAAAAG
Organism: Dicrocoelium dendriticum; assembly: GCA_944474145.2. NCBI lineage: Eukaryota > Metazoa > Platyhelminthes > Trematoda > Plagiorchiida > Dicrocoeliidae > Dicrocoelium > Dicrocoelium dendriticum. The sequence goes on from OX104063.1 coordinate 58,040,184, forward strand.
ACTATAAGTCAGAACCCAACGGTGTAGGAAAAAGCAGCGTTTTACAGCATTTTCGCATAGGCAGCAATGACAGCATCTTTCTGTAAAAGTGCTGTAAAATGTCTGTGCTGTGCTAGGTGGGTTGAGGTCTCTTGACTAAATTGTCATTGTGAGCCCGAGCAATCAAATGTGGACGACTGAATCTTGCTTAAAATGTTCCCAATGCGTCACAGAAGCCTTCGAAGGTTCCTTAGACCCCGAGGACCTCTGGATCTAGGATTGCGCAACTTTTGATCGCATCGCTAGCGAGTCCTTCACAATAATTGATAAAGTATGACAGTCTTATCACTGGATTCGCCGTAGCGTTCACGCTAGATTGGAAACTGCGAATGAACGTCCAATAACGCATGGGATAACTATTAAAGCAGAGGATTCTACGCTTTGGCAGCCCTGACAAACTTTCGAACGCCCTGGTCTCCCGTCGGGCCCGACTTCCGTATGGGCTGCCCGACAAAAACCGGAGGGATTCGAACCGGTGAAAACCCATTGCGCGCTGAACGACTAGAAGTCCGAGCCAACTTGTCAGTATCCCCCGGAGCCATAAAGCTTCCTTCAACTGGTTGTCTACAACATGGTAGTAAACAAATCTTCTACCATGGTAGCGACCAAATTAAACAGAAATTAGAGAAATAAATGCCGAGATCGTGTTAAGCTGCCATGATAGCTTATAAGGGACCTGCCCATCCCGGATATAGGCTAGTGGTCTACTTGGACTGTGGTTTGCGCGGCCGGAGTGAGAACCCTGGGCGCGCCGCCTGTTGTACTCGCTTCAGTAGTACATGTGCTAAAATTGAAACGATATAGAAGATTGCCATGGCACTTGCTTAAGGATGATATTCAAATTTTAGAAACGTTATACGTCTGAATCTATCCGTGAAGGCTTCTCCGCATTCCAACGTCATACTTGCACCTTATTCTAACTTGTAAAGCTGCTTACTCCATCTCCGTCATCTTCTTTGTGTCATCCTTATTCAATCGCGGATGCAAGTCGCGCTGGGGTACCGTTGCACTCTAGAATGATTAACCACTGACCTGCTTAGAACGGATGAGTCACACCTAACCTACCTTTATAGTGCGTACCTAACGGTTGTATTTCGCGGTTATTTCAAATGTTGCCCACTACACTGTTGTACTCCTCATGATCTATGATACCCTTACAACCTACATAAGTGGAGTTTAGTACGGTGGCATACCGAGACGGTGAGCTACGGCATCTTCCCTCTTCGTATTATCATTCGGCCGCAAATCACATCACCATGTAAGCTTCATGATATTGCTCACCAGACTATGCTACCTATATTCGGCTCCTTGAAATCGATTTGAAGATTACATGACCTTAGTTTGACCGGCAGCCCAATGCTAACTAGCACGACGCTTTGAGAGTCGATGGATCGTCGGATAATGGTTCAGTCTATCCATGTGCTCATTCGTATTTGATGTGCGCGCGGTTTCCGAGCGAACTGTGCTGTTGATACGGATCAATGCTAGGGTGGTAAATTATTGAGTATGTTTCCAGTTGGGTAGATACGTGTGAAGTCAAGGGTTACCAGCGTTTGACCGTTTACAGTAAGCATAAAGTGTAAAGTTTGACATCTGGAGCCCACAATGCTTAACGATTGTTCCTCGTGTGACCACGAAGGGCCTATTAATGTTGACTGCGTTGTCGCACAAGATCAATGTTGGGGCCGCGGCTATTCCTAGAATACATCTACGACCTTGCGCGTGCCAAAGAGACAAATTTCCTACTTTTTCTCGATGACATCAAGAGCTGGTGCGCAATCCGTTGTCAGGACGATCAAGACGTGCTGTAAAAGATACTTAGACTGCCTTTGAATGGTCAAAGGCAAATCTACTTCCGTTTAACACGGACAAATGCAAAACTATGCATGTCCGCAACAAACCCACGTGTGCATATAAGCTTGGAGAATACATGCTGAAAATCACCTCACAGGAGCGGGATCTTGAGGTAGTGATGCAAGAAGACCTCGCTGTTTTGCACAGTATTTGAAGGCATCCAACACTGGTAACCCAGACGTTGGTCTGCCTTGGAGGGCGTTTGGGAGTTTCGAACGATCCGTCTTCACCTAAATGCTCAGAGCGTATGTGGGCCCATGTGGGGTAGGCGATTCGGGCCTGGCAACCCGGGCTAAAACGCGATCTGGTTGCATTGGATACGGCGCAGCGAAGGGCAATCACAGATGTAAAAGGATTATTCCACCTGCCTTACTAACTGCGACTGAAAACCATTGGAGTAGACAGCGGAGGATTTCGAAGTCTACGATGCTACCTCATTCTGGTGTAACAGATCTTGAAAATCCTCGGTCACGCACGCCGCCAACAGAAACTTAGCCGCAACCCAAAAGTGAGACTTCACGAGCTGAAACTGGCTACTCGATAAAGTCAGCTGGAATGTCGCCTGAACTATTGTTCTCTTCAAATTTGTCACCCCGGGAACGCCCATTCAACTTTCCTCATTTCCGCATGCACGATAATAGTTTTTTAACAACGAATTGATGATGCGCTACACCACCGTCTTTAACTAACTGGTTTTCTGTTCACTTAGTGACAACAGGAGGCCGAGAAACTTTGTGCTCGCCAGCCCTTACAAAATCGGTGCAAACGGATTTATAAATGTGTGTAAACGGATACACAGGCGCGTTAACGAACATAGGGTGACTTTCGATGGATTTGCATTTTAGACTACAAAATACCGCGGTGAGTCCACCGGTGTGAACTTAAATTTGCTGACCATAATTTTTCTTTACTTGGAACTTTCCCCATAATCATCCTGCGCGGCCTGTTATGCTTTACCTTTTTTACTCATATAAAATCATTATTCAATCATGTGGTCAGTAACCTCACATCCTTGGAACGCTAATGTGGATAGAGGTGGTGCTTGAGAACCACCTGGTTCGTGCACATTCATATGTTTCATTTATATGCCAATTGAGTACCGTTGAATTCTGGTAAATCACCCTCTGCTCACGACGCTGTGTCGCATCATTCTAATTGGTAACGTCTCATAAATGACTTATACTACAAAAATCTCCCGTATTTCGACGCCATTTATTTGTGCATGTGGCGCACTACATTTGGAACTTCAGTAGACTACGTTTTTGTCCATCAGGTCGCTCTATTCATATATACTCGAAAAACGATTAGATGAATATTGAAAATCAATTCTTACTGGGTGCAGGTGTTATTAGTGCCTATTATCTTGAACAATCTCTTTTTTCTTTTATCTCGTAGTGCTAAAATATCTGGTGATGCTCACATTACTTTGCACTGAGACAAGTAAGGGTTCAGCTGGTACCCTACACAGCCATCCAAGGAAGCATTCCCTAGATTTTCTCTACTATACTTTATACAAGACGTATGGAAATATAAAATACCTTTGGTACCCGTCAGTGAGGGATAATGTGAATTCGTCCGATTGTGCTGATGATGGTACTCTGCGTTTTGCGAACACACGCTATTTAGAAATGGATGTGTTAACACCAATTTGATACACAAAACCTAGATAACGGCAGCAATTATGCTGCAGGAATGCGTGTGTTACATTTCTACTATTCCTTAGTGCACTAACCTTCTAAACCACGGCTGTCGAACGCCTGGACTTGTCAACTCAACACAATCCACGAAAGACTCGAACTGGCAAAGTCGGGTAATCGGCTATTTGTAAGGTCTTGTTATCTACACACACAGAGATGAATCGACAGCATACACTAGGCCACAATTTTAGCTATGATGGCTAGTTTAAAATAAAGACGTGCCTCATAAGCAGAAACCTGTGTTTACTCATTTGCTGTGGTCTGAACCCCAAGCCTAGATTTTGCGCACGTTTGCCTTGGAATTTTATGCCAAGTAATCTATCCCAAATGCATTTGATTTGCCTCACTTGTGCAATGGTTGGAATTTAGCATCAGCCAAATTCAAAGTAAAAATAGCCTTTATGAACCCAACTGGGAACATTTTCAGCCTTTTTACACTAGCGCTGCGGATATTGTGAAGCATAACGTAGGCATGGAATTGCAATAAAAGCGTAAAAAGAAGAAAACATGTATACACATCACCTTAGTAAGTGTTCCCGAGTGGTGCCGCTAAATTTCTCGGAGCCCACAAGAAAACTGGATAAATGCAGTAAGCTAGAGTTGTGCTAACTTGTTGTGCAAGAAAACAAAACCCTAAATATAGAGGGGGTAGACGAACAGGAGAGGGATTTAGTTAAATCAGCCTGAAGGGGGTGAAAAGCTTCATTTAAAAGATTTACTGCAATGTTTTCAATGGGGGGCTTAATAACGATAAAGTTAACCAGTCTCTCTGGACATTACATGACATATGAAAACGAGCCTAATGGAATGCACAATCAATGTGAAGTATTTTTGTATACGATCAGAAAAAACGATAGGCGAGCAATCTAATCAATGAGGTAGAATACAGGCAGTCATAAATTTGTAAGTTAAAAACAGAGTACTAAAATAATTTGTGTCTGAGGGCATCGAAAGATAATTGGCGCACCTTGCGGAAAGCTTCGTCAACGTGTGTTGACCAAAAGAGATGGTAAAATAAATATACACCAAGATACTTAACAGTGAATGAAGCTATGAAAACACTCGGAGTGCAGGGCTACTGCATTACATACGATAAGTCTATTCTTTTGACAGTAGAACTACTAGAACTACGTCTATGGCTGGAGTGCTTGTCGAAATCGAAGGCATAAGTAGTCATTCGAAGACTTTCAGCTTGACGGATGTACAGGCGATCGGACGAACTCTTTTTCTTTGACGGAATAGGACAACAATGAGGTTAGGAAATCGTTCAGAAAAGAAAAATAGCAAAAGTGTTTTGTAAATTGGATAGATCCGTGGTAATTAGCAAAAAGGATCTCCGACGAGAAAAGTAACGACCAATTTGAAGGGTCCACCACAGAAAGTATGTGGTGACGATGCTGGAATAGCGGTTGCAATTCATAGTAGATGCCGGTAAGAATTTAAAACACATGCTTTAGCAAAGTGGAAATACTCAGTTGCAGATTCGCAAGTGGATAGTGTATAAAATATTCGGAATGCTTTCTCCTTTTATTATAGGTATTTGGAGTAACAACGAAAGTTTTCATTGAACACATGTGTACGTTTATTTTAAATCGAACAACTTATTGCGAGCATATTTCATCTGAGATGATGCAGAAACTTGTATGCATCGAAGTTGTTGAGAAAGAATCAATCAGAATTTTAAATGTTAGTGGCAATTTTTGATGTTTTTCCTCTGTTTACGGACACCCGGGTTCTTGGTTTGTGACGCTAAGCACCGAATGAACATTTAAATCGTGTGGCTTAAAACGACATTTAATAATCCACGTCTGCCGGAAGGAACCACAGTTTGTGTAGTGCCACTTACTGTGGAACAATAGAACAGGGGTATATTACGGGCAAAAAAGTGGACACTTGGCAAGTCCCGTAAAATGGCCAGAATGAGAATCACAATAGGATGCAGAGAAAACAAAGGGATAAAATGAAAATCGTTATAGTGGACTCACCACAGTGTTTGCACAGGCATGCAGGCAGAGCCAACATCAGTTGTGTAGGTTAATACTGGATGTGCTATTTTCGTCATTTTATATCATCTGTCGAGACACACTGGCTACATCTCGTAGTGTAGGTGGGTTAGTGTAACGTCAAGGCGCTTTTTAAAATTGGGTTAAGTAGGGGCGGACATAATGTGTAATTTGGGAGAGTGTTCTATGGCTGACACACGTAAGAGGGTTTAAGTTTCTTCTATGTTCTAGACAATTGTATTACGTAGCTAACTTGAACTAGTAGGCTGCCAGGTCTGGACTACTTTTTCCACATAAGCAAGTAAACAGACCGAGAGAACAAACCGCCCGAATGCGCTTCGTAGCATGCCAACGCATTGGTTCCCAGTCCTTGACGCCTATCCAGATTGTTCTGAGCAGCCCAGATCAAACTGCATTAGTACCCCAAGGTCGCGCTCCTGGGTGACTGCTTAAGGGGCATAGTCTCCAAGCTTGTAGGTGATGTTAGATTGGTGGCGAATGTGGATCACCTTCACGTCCCCAGAATTGAACTGGACTAGATTGTGGCGTGAAAACTCATGCAATCTCTCCAGGGCTCGCTGGAGTGCATCGTGATCACCTGGGTCGGCGATCGTTCGCGACATCTTGACGTCATCAGAGAACAGTAAGAAATCGTAGACAATCAAACGCGTAAGCTCGTTGATGAATACGCTTAGCAGACACGGCCCCAGAACTGATCCTTGTGGAACACAACATTCGACATAAATCGCATCTGACGACGTACTTCGAACTCTGACCTGCAGTAGCCGATCCTGCAAATAATTCCTGATCCACCTAATGTTAGGATCAGCAACTACACAGGTTTCGAGCAGATGAAGCAGAATGCAGTGGTCTAGTCGGTCGAAGACTTTTCGTAGAAGTCGTGGTAAATGAGGTCTGTCGCTATACCTTCAACAGCCGTTTCCGTCCAACTACTGCTTGCAATCAGTAGGTTGGTAGTGCACGTTCGGTGCTGTAGGGAACAGTGTTGCCTGGGTGCTATATTGTTGTGGTGTCCAAATGGTCTACCAAAGTCTCAGATATGAATACCTCTATCACCTTTGACAACAAAGGGAGGCGAACCACTAGGCAAAAATTGGTGGTTTCCCAACGATTACCGCTTTCGAAAATTGGAGTGATTTTGCCATATTTCCACATGGTAGACACAGTTTGCTGTTCCAAGCAAATTTGAAAGAAACATGCTAATGGCTAGGATGGTGTTGCTGCTGCTACTTTTATCGCCATGGAGTGGACGCCAACGATTTAGCGCAACCTGTAAGTGGGTAGTCGAAGTAGTTACTTCCTCACAGATGCTGAAGTCAAAGCAGTGTCAGTAACTGCTGACATTGCGCTAGGTATGAAGGTATGTAACATTGGCGAACCTCTTGTTTGAAGGTTGTGGTATACTGTATCCGTAGGGCGTTGGCTGCTTCTTCAGCACTCTGGGTCACTCTGACTGGCGTCTTAAGTGGAGAGGTACTGTGCTTCCCTATCCGAATAGTGTTAACATGCTTATATAGAAGCCCGTTGTTGCTGGCAAATTTACAAGCCAAATGTTTGAAGGGTCAGTTTGTCCTCACGGACAAGAATACTACATGGTTGCGTCGGGTCACGTAGACGCTCCAGGTTTCGCGACCAGGACGAGCTCGGTAAACGTGTCAAGCCGCATTCCTTATTGACATGCACTGGCGGGTTCTACTTCTGATAAAAGAAGAGGAATTAGTGGAGCGAGCCCTCTTAGTTGCTATTAGATTGCTGAAGTGCCCAACAATCCGAATTAACGCTCTGTCACGTAGGCCACTTTACAAAAATTCCAAAATCGGCCGCAACTCACCACTATGTAAGCTCCATGGTATTATTCACCAGACGGCGCATAGCGACAATCGTATTAGGAGCACCGAATGGCTGCACCTGAGAAGTACAATGCATATCGTTGCCAAATAGCTTACGGCCACAGCGGAGTACACAGCGGGATGTATAAACGGTTGAGTACTTAGATGACAGCCATGCTACGTCTTGGACATTTGCACAACCATGCGAACACTGTTTGGAAAACCGCATGTTTGACAGTGGGTGGCGGGTCTTAATCGATGTAGCACTGTGGTAGTTGTCGTGCTAACGAGACCGTAGGCGGCGACTATATGGTATTGCCACCTGTCAATACTTAACGTTACGCAACAATCGTCATTTGAGAATGTGCACGTACCTGGGGCATCAGATGACCGGACCGGTCGGCAACACAGAGAGCCTGAAGTAAAGGCCCCATCGCATGCGGTGCGATCTCCCCCATCAGGTACGCAAACCAGACTGTACATAAAGACGACAATACCTAAGTATACCCTATTTTACTCTACCACTTGTTTATTTATCATACTACGTGGTAACCGTACTGATGGCAGTTGCTTCACTATTCCTATATCGGTTTCGTTCAAATATGGATGCCCAAGATTTTAGGCGGTCATTTATGTCCACGTGTAAAGGTTAGAGAAAACACCACCAGTTCGTACTGGGCACTCATTCTCATGCCTACGAAACAAGGCTTTTAGCCTGACCTCCAAACGAAATGCATACACGTTTGTAGTACTATTGTTCATGAGATTTAATGTGTATCTATCCAGTTTGTGGCAGTTCAGAGTTAACTTTTGGACAAAAGCAAGTGCATCTGCTGTATCGGAACTGCCGATGGACACGGATGACGCCAATCCATATATATATATATATATATATATATATATATATATATATATATATATATATATATATATATGCGAATGAATTCAACGGGGATACTTAGCCGCTTTTGTACGGCCAACTTAGTGCAGGGAAGCGGCACTAGGGGAAACCGTAAATAACATTACCAGGACATGAAGAATGTGAGTTTATGACAAACTCATGTTAAGTTTTCTTTAAGGAACTCCACCCGAAGCTATTTTGGTCAGCGATGAGGAATGGGTCCATCTGGGAGGTCCGACTGCTTAGTCCCAGTGGAAATTATTTGACACCGGCTGTCGTAATACGCTCTCCGAGAATCAAAGACAAAGACTGGGCTGAGATCAATATCAATTTTGAATAAAAATCACGATATTTATAGGGGAACCTACACCTCGTTGAGTGATTTTGATTTGGTTTTCCTTGATTAGCTGCCTCTGGCGGAAACCTAGCGTAATCATAGAACGAACCATTGACCGTGCGGGATTACAAGACGATGCTCGCTCAAGCGTGTAGGCGTTGCAACTCGGCCGGTTGTGATCGATCAGTTTTGAGACTGTAACGAAAATCCGTTCAGCTCGCCCGTTCAATAGGTAACCCGCATGCTCGATGTAGTATCTTACCATCATACCGGCCACATACAATAACGAAAGAGTCGGAAGCATTTGTGCAAGTTGCACGATCCTTGTTAACTACAGATCTGAGACTGCGGTTAGTCAAATTTTCGCATTGGTGAATATACAATTTATCAATATAAACAATTTAGACGGAGGCTGTTGGTAGAGAACTAGATCGGCACATGTTATGCTAGCCAATTGTCGTAAACCGCTGGTGTCCCTCGCGTTTCACGCCATCCAAACAAGGGTAACAACCCCTACATCACGAGTCCCGATAGAGCTATGAAAGAGCAGCATTGATATCTTCGCGATCTCCAATGAAAAGGTGCTTAGACTGAGTTTACCTGTTTCCTAATCATTGACGGATGCGGTGGTAACGGTTTGGAATGCAGTTAAAAGATGCTAAACCGTCAGGATCCAATATGGCCAGAGTGATCGAATAGACCAAAGCTCAGTTCAAAGTGACTTGCGTTCCAGATGGAGATTGAGTATTGTGATGCATTTTACATACGACACGCACTTCAAAATGACACCTTACTGTGAAAAGATAATAGTATCTAGAGTCTAAACAACTATGGTCCTCGTGACGAGGCTGAACAACGTGGCGTGATGGTTTGCATGTGCCACTGATCCAATGAACTATGCTGGGTAGTGCTTTTGCACGTTTAGAGCCTCTCATACCAGAGTTGCCAGTGACATGATAAACTCAGTCTCCTGACTTTTTAGGTTGGGGGTTGGAGTGAGGGTGGCTCCTTTCTCCATAAAGCAGGCTCTCTGTAGTCCAGTACCAAAACTCCACTGCGTTGCGGTAAGGCTTTAGTTGAGAACCCTAATCGTTATCCTGTCTAGGCCTGGGCAACCTGACCGTATTCTGTCCACGCAATACAATAAACCCTTCATCAAACAATTTCTTGATGTTCCGGACATCGCAGAGGATAATAAACGGCGCCTTAGCTGCTGCATCGAGCAGAGCGTATGGAAGTTTGGATGCTACTGCTCAGGCTTTCTCGTCTTCTTATCCCCTTTCTTGCGCTCTTTTCTTCTTATCATCCCGCTCCAACTTCCCTTTCATCCCCCGTTTGCCACCACACCATCCTTGGCCCACCTCCATATTGGTTCAATAGTCGCTTGTCTTCTAGTCTCAACTCACGCACAATCGCAGGGCGTCGCTCCAATCCAGTCGACAAGTCTTTGTTCAACCAAGCGGACAATGTCAATTCATCCTTTTCCCTTTGGAGTCCTCCTGTCTCGCTAAGACTGGCATGCCTCAACGTGCGCACTTTGTTACAGATTGGCCAACAGGCAGCACTTGCCCGAACACTCGAGACCCTATAAATCGATATTTGCTATTTATCAGAAGCCTTCCTGCAAGATTCGAGCTCCGTGCTTACCCTGCGATCCCCTGCATGCGACACTGGCGGCACATTCTCATTGCGCCTGTGTGTCGATGATGCAGCTTCAAATGCCGGTCAAGCTGGCGTCGGCATTGTTTTGAGTCCCCGGGCTGAAACTGTCCTGATCGCTTGGATCCCAGTCAACAGTAGGATGTGCGCCGTTGGAGTAGCTGGTTCGTTCCACGCGTCGAAGTCGCGCGGGAACAATCGGTGCCTGTTTGTCATTGCGGTCTACCTCCTTACAAACGGTAGCACTGATTCGGTGAAAGATGATTTCTGTCACCGATTTAATGATCTCCTTCGTTACAGAGGAAGCACGGATACTGTGGTGTTGGCTGGTGATCTAAACGTCCAAGTCGGAATATTGTTCTCTGATGAGCTTCATCTGGGCAGCCAACATGGTGTAGGTTCCCGTAGTGATAACGATGAGCGGTTGCTACACCCGTGTGAAGATGCTCGTCTCTACTTCGCAAGCACTAACTTCCGACACAGCACCCAGAAAAGTCGACATAGCGCCAACTCGCCTCAAACCAGCCATGAACGCAAATAGATCACAGCGCGACCAGTTATCGTTGGAGAGGCTAAGTATAAAACTGTTGCTCGATTTGGAGCAACAGCGTGGACCCCGACCAAGAACTTGTATGTACCGACTTGCGGGTGCGTCTCGGCGCACATCCGCAATAGCGCTGTGATCGCTTAAATAATTGTCCACCGGCGAAGCTAGATATTCGGAATGCTTATCAGAGTACGCTGGTATCCGGGCTGAGTAAGCGCTCAGTGAATAGTTGAACACCACTAGACGCATATCCACCAGACGTTATTAGCAGCAGACATGTTTTCATATATCAAATGAAATTTCCGACCTGGACATTGGGTCCCTAAGCAGTCTCTAGAACTTCTAGGTGTTCGCTGACGCTGGAATCGAAAAGAATGAGACACATAAAAACATCAGGGAAAAACTACGTGCCAGCATGAAGAGAACCCGCGAAGCCTGGTGGTCTCATCGTACGTCGGAGATGTAGATGACCGCTGCTGTTCGTATGCATCAGCAGTTATACCTTCTCATACGCGAAACAGGTGGCAGCAGACCTAGTGTTAACGAGGCCATACAAGACAAGAGTGGATAGACGACTCAGTTTGTCAAAGCGCTTGGAACGTTAGGCCGAACAGTTTGGGAAGTAGCTTAATCAATCAGTTGTTATCTTCCTCATCGGCCATTGATCGCTCTTCTCCTTGGATCCCCCTCATTCGCAGAAGTCGAACATGAGATCAGACTGTTGAAATTGAAAAAGGTCGCGGGAGCAGATGGACTTCCTGCAGCGCTCTACAAATTCTGCGGACCTGCTCTTGTGGACGTGTTTCATAACTTATCAGCGAATCTGTGGAAGCAGGTGACTATCACAACAGACTGCAGCCACTCCGAAATAGTCCCAATTTTAAAGGGAGCTCCAAGCTCGGAATGCGGAAATCACAGAAGGATCGGTCTGATCTCAACTGCTTCTAAGTTAATTGACTTTGTCGTCCCCCAAAGAATGACTGGCACCCGTGAAAAGCAGCTGCGCAAGGAGCAAGCTGGGTTTCATCGAAATCGAAGCTGCAGTGACCACATCTTCCGATTACACCAACTGTTAGAACACCGCCATATTTGTTGACGACCCACCGTAGTCGTGCCCCTCGACCTCGAAGGCGCTTTCGACTCGGTGGATGGATGTGCCCTTTATGACCGTCTGTTAAGGAAAGGTATGCCCGTAAAAAGGTAAATGTAACAACAGCGCTGTACGCGCATGGATCAGGTAGAATGAAGGTTTATAGCAAACTGTCGCCGCCGTTTAATATCTCCATCTGTGTGATACAAGGTTGCTCGCTGTCACTTTTCCTCTATAACTTCGGCATTGACTAAGTCACGGAAACGACATGAAAGTCGTGGAGCTGCTTCATGGTGAGCGACTTTTTGACTTGGAGTATGTCGACGGTATTTCCCTAATCTGTGACAGCTCCCTAACGCGCCCAGCAGCCGTGGCTGTCAGTTGTTTCGGGCTGTTCTAGGTCCCCTCGAAAGGAAAGCCTTTCCTTCAAGATCGGCAAGGACATAATCCTGTACTGACCCTTTTTGGCGATCAGCCAGAAGTTGTCCAGAAGTTCAGGTATCTCGGCAGCTATATTAGGGCCCATGGAATTGAAAATGAGGTCAATAGTCGCGTAGCAAAAGGTCCAAGCGCTTTCGCCAATCTCAGCTACCCGTGGCGCCGGCGTGAGATCACTATCGCCCTAAAAGGCAGTGTACAATGTATCAGTGCATCCGACACTACTATACGAGTGCGAAACCTGGCTCATCAAGTCGACAAACCTAAAAAAGCTAGTTACGTTCGATCACCGCTGCCTTCACAACTTAGCTAATGTCTGGTGGCAACACTGCGTGAGCAATGAGCGTGTTTGGTGTGGCGTATTTGGTGCAGGAAGAGCGAGTGAACCGCTCAACACCGTTATATTACGTTTCAGGCTGGGCCACGTGTTGCGCATGCCTGCGCGCCGACTCACGCGACGTGCTTCAATTGTGCGACTAGGGTCTGGATGAAAGAGGAGGGGAGGCTAAGTGAAGAATTGGTCAAGAGATATGAGGACCTTCACTTCAGACGGCGTTAGTTGGTGTCTTCCAACTTGATGGCTGAGGTTCCAAGGAAGATGAGCGTGTTTGGTTGGATACACTAGTTGATATAGCAAATAGCCGCTCCCAATGACGTTTGTGCTGTGAGTCGCTTTGTCCATCTCCTCCCCTTTAGCTTCCCCACCAACAACGAGCTCACACATGATGCTCAACATGACACTAAACATTATATTACGTTCCCTTGGTTTGTGTTGTACTCTGTATTGATGACGATGGTGCTGATGATGATGAGAAACAACCATGGTGAAGCGACAGAACAGGTAAAGTAAATCCATTAGTGGCACATAACTCCTTCGCTTCAAATGTGAATAACAGGGGGGTGTACGTAGACATATGAAGCTGCCCTATCAACAAACGTATTGCTCTGTGCTCGTCCAATAAACAAGGGTTGGAGACTCCAGGTGACAAATTGAGGCATTTTCGAACAACTGTATACAGACTCAAACGTTAGAGACACGGTGAGTCAACGAGATACTAGAAGTGTGCTGGAAAACGAATGATGAACACGGCAAAGCCATGGGTCTGTTCGAAATAATAGTGGCTCTTATCTATTCTGAGTGCAAACTATGCAAATCAAATTAAGACATTTCAGATAGAATAAATAAGAAGTATCATTTACCGAAACAGTACAGTACACGTTGTAATCTCGTTGCATGTGTGCGACTGAGGTTGTCCCACTACTTCGGTGGAAGTCCTCAACGAATGCAGTTAAGAGGCCATGAAAGGTAGACTTTGCGGGATACTAGTTGTTTTCATGTGGGTCACCAGTCGGAATACTCGATCAATGTTTACTAATAGACACATCAAACTGCTATACCGTCGCGGAGACTATAACGCGAATCGATGAAGCATGTGGATTTTTAAAAGCCTAGCATCTATGAAATGATATTGCTCTGTCATTAGTCGGGAGCAGCGTTCTTACGGTTGTAGTGCGGCCGCTGTTACGGTGAACGGACCAGGGGCGTGACCAATGCAGGTCGATGTCAACAGAATAGTTGGTCTTGTCCATCGGTGCCTGGGTGCAACACTACTCCCACCTGATGTGAGCACCCAGTTTTTAAGAAGAGACTCTCTGGTACCGCATTGGAATCACTGCAGAATTCGATTTGTCTACATTGGCCAATCGTTCTCACGGGTGCCCCATCGTGTCAAGCCCCAAGATAGGCAATGGATGATGTCACAAAAAGTCGAAGACTGGATCGGGCGTATGCATATCGGCCTTGTGATCTGTAGTCTAGAGAGCATTCTTCATTGCAGGTGGAGAGTCCAGCTGGCATGATGTAACCGAGAGTTCGGAGATGCCCCTTCCTCCAACCGTTAGGTCGTAAGTCGCAACCTTACAACACAACGAGTTGCAAGTTTGCCTTCGAATCTGTTTGGGAATATTGTAAACTACTGTTATCTTGCCAGACCAAGTTTAGTGATGAGTACCATTGTGGCAATAAACGGGACAACGTTGAGGCCGGTACGTGCTAGAACTGTTGTAAGATTTTATCAGAGTAGCGATCTTGAGGCTTCCCAAAACCAGGGGCGATCGCACAGATGGATACGCAGCGAAGCACGTGACGAAAAGCACATAAAACTCAAGACCTGGAGAATACATAAAGCACAATTGCAGTGGACAGTTCCTTACCGGTAACCAAACTGTGGTAAAACGAAATAACCTCGGATGCAGCCCCAAAGAGTTGTCGCGGTCAGTAAACACGGATACAAGCCCATTGGAAAACTGCTTGGAAGCAGTGACCTCAAAGAAAGCAAATCACGCACCGATTCGATCGGTGTGTGAAGATCAAGCAGGAGATCCCACGTGGCGGTATCATTAACCGAGGTTCCGACTAATGAGAATCAAAAAACGGATCCCAGAATGAACACACGGCCAGATGGTGCTAGCGAAAATGAAATGGAAAAACGCACCATAACCAGCTTTGTTCTGCTTAGAAATGAACAGTTTGTGAGCTATCATATAGAATGCCATCGGTGGCGAGTGTTCTTAATGTTCGTTGATGGTTAGTTTGGGAAAATGTGGTAAATGGATAAAGCACCGTTGACAGACAGCGTGGCCAAGTGCCGCATGTCATTATGTGACATTCGAGCAGGTTTTATCCAAAGTCTGACCAACCTAAAGCTGAGCGCCAAGCTGGATAAACAAAGTAGAACAAAGGAATGGAAAAGCGTAATACCTGGTCGAATCCTGAATATGGCTTGTGCGTCACGTTCAAAAGGCAGGCTAGCTGTGACAGAAGGACGGGACGGTTTCTCCAAGTACTCTCTAACAAGGCCCAAGTCTTGGTGACAGGAAAACGGACTATTCTGCTGCGTCTGAATGGCTTGCGACGTCCTTTGGGGGGTGCAGAGGCCGTAGCGGATAACGGCGACACAGTAGCAGTAGTACTCGTAGGGCAATTGCCACCCTTTGTCCCATCGCTTGTGGGTCGCCGATTTTCTGAATAACAGCTGTCTGCCAAGTTTCTCAACCGTCTCCAAAATCGTTTTCCCCGAGGGATCAAGTCTTGTAATATGCGTTGTGCACGGTTAACGCGAGTCAAATCGAAATACGTCGACAACAGGCCTAGTTGCTGTGCCTGATCTGCCGTCAGCAAGCAAATAAAATCGCCCCACAAAGAAGGCTTAGTTTTTAATTTATCCAAGATTGAAACGAGGCCGGTTAAGATGTGCTTCTTGCATTGGGATAGCGTGAGCCCCGAACCGTTGGAGCTGTGCACTAAGTGATTCAGTCTTCTAAGAGTGAAAACAATAGCTCCATATTCACCGGGGGAAAGATACGCACGACATCGATCAAGAATGGATCTCGCTCGATGGACGTCATGTTCATCCGCAACCGACTGCCGCTGTGGGACAGCAGAAGAGGCGAGGGTAAACAAATCGGCGGAAGTGGCTTCACCACGAGCTTTGCAACGGTTCAAGAAGCGACCAGCTGTGAGAAGACACGATGTGGGGAAAACGGAAATTTGCTGTGGCTGCTGTTGGGTGATCCACCGCTCAATCGGAGCAGTTAGGTAATCACTCCGCGCTGGATGGGGAGGAGGAGGGTCATTCGCGTGGAACAGAGATGCCTTGGCAAGTGGAGGGAATCGCGCGGGTCCCAAAACGGAGGTTCCATGTACGTTCAACAATTTGTCCATACCAAAATGAAATTGTTTTATCAATGAGTCCACATATTCTTGACAACGGAGCAGGCCAAGATCACCGAGTGATTTAGGGCTACGCTGTTCCTGACGAGCCGTCGACAAAATACAGCTTGAACGAGTGACCACTTTGGGTACCGAAGTGATGGGAGTGAGCCCGGTCTTCGCCACCGAGGTGACTGCAGCGGTCCCAGTGTCCTGTAGAGCCTTGGTAGGTTGTGTGATAATGATAGAAGAAAGAGGACGCCTATTCCGACGTCTTCTGCCCGACTTATAACGCTTGTAAGCCAAGCGTTTAGCGACTGCGATAGAAGGCTTGTGCAGTGGTGGTAAGGGCAATTTGCCCGTCAGACGAGGAGCGTTGGACAATTGCGCAATCGTTTTGATGGTCAATCCAGTAGTCAAGCGTCGGGTAGCTGGTCGGGTTGGATCTAAGCCTTGAGAGCGAATGCGAGAGAGGAGAGTCTCAATATGATCTGTGATACTCGGCTTTGTTTCGTCAAGTGGGTTGACGCATTTGACATACTTTGATACGTTGGTTATCGTCCTGGGGGTGCGAGTAGCGTCAGATGTTCCCTCATCCATGTGAAGCTCGATCAGCGTGGGCTCCCTTCTGGTGTTCAGAATCACATTACTGTAAATAACGAAACGATTGGTGTGGATTACTTCAATGGCTAGGAAATTCCCGAAGAGAAAATAAGAGAGACTACATATGCACAAAACTAAACCCAAGTGGGTCCTTGTGTACAGACGAACAATCAATGCGTAGTCAACCCGTAAACAATGATTCCATTTGATCGATTGACATGATAGTCTTCATCTCACAAAAGCAATTGGCTTCGTAAACTTTGCAGGACAACCAAAATAGCCATACAGGAGTGGCAACGTAGAATATTAACTGGTTAAATATGTGTGGAATGAATGTCAGACAAGGAAGGAAATACGCAGTGACTCGGTTCTGCCACGTAAGAGTAGAGGATAAAATGAGTCCGCTAGGCAGAAAGTTAAAAGTGCTGATATAAACCTCAAAGTGTTTGATGTATGCTAAATGGTGTCGGCAGAAATTCATCATATATAGACTCAGTAAGATAGTCACCACACACCCAAAAAAGCACTGTACAGCCGTTTCATCCTTTCGGGAATCGTCAACAGCGCGCATTCCATTTGAAATTTGCAGGGCACAAACCCGCAACTCGACTCTTACCAGTCTGTGGTTGAGACCACTGAGCTACACGGGGGACGGCAACGACCGTGGTGGCTAAGTTACTAGATGTGATGTAGCGCCGCTCACCATCCACTGATGTGATGAATCGCCATGTATGTCATTCAGATCCACAACCACCACTCCGTTGTATTTCAAATGCAAAAGATTGACATGGAATTGCAAACGTGCTGAGGAGACTCGCTCGTCTCAGATATGAAAGGGTGCATAGAATAGACTGGTGCACAGGTAATAACCCCCGCGTAACGAGAGCTCTTACTCATTACACACGCGTGATTACGATCAAATCCAGTGGCTTCATAAAAACAGTGTTGCTGGGCTAGTTCACTGACACAAAAGGCCTATGTGCGTATCATGTGATTTACGAGATCTGACAAGTGCCGATGCTACCTAGTTTCAAAGAGCTTCTCCCCGTCATAATTTATTGTAGTTAGATGATAAATTCACAATACTAGGTTGCTTTGCAAAGAGTATAATGTGCTTACCCATCTGGAGTAAATTCGACTGGCAACGCCGGAAGAAAGGTTGGGCCTCCAAGCATGGAGGGCGCCATATGATTTGCATCGACTTCCTCTGGCTTCAAAATGGGCTGTTCCGATGTTCTGTGCTGCAGAGGGACGGGTTCGGATTTGAAAGCATTTTGATTGGATGATGGCGTAACTGTGGAATTGGACCACCATAGACATTCTGCATGTTGCACAAAATCTGTGAGTATGTCGTGAATGCGTTTTGACAATTCACCTCGGTAGCATCGCTCGGTGATCACGTTCAGCAACACAGTCTCATATCCTGCCTGAATAGGAAGACAATCAGGTCCGAACAATTCTTTCGGAGTCATTGAGGACAGGCAACCATATCGAAAGGGGATATGGTGTGGTATTGAGGAAGTTGCTACTTCGTCCGCCAGGGAGTGCAAAAATTCCCGATCTAGAGGCGTACAGTTGGAATATAGTTGGAGAAGACGTCGCGTTGGAATCGGAGTCAGACCCAGTGAATGTTTGCGTCTCATGGCCGCACGACCGGATATAAGGTTCCATCGACGTGTGCGCAACTGTAACAAATTTCGATGCGGAAGCAAATGCTTTCGAACTAAACGATAGGTCAAGTAACGTCCATGGGTAGACTGTTGTTCCCCGTCACCTCGTGTTTCTGTAGAAGGTTGGGTTGAGGTATTACAAAAGTCGGCCAAACCTAATAAAATTAAAGCGTCCTCGGAGGAGTGAAACGCCACACGACGCCGGCTTTGGAAATGATCTGAGGGTTCGTGCAAGGCAGGCAGGCTTGCTGGCATGAGATACGGGTAAGACCAAATGGGGTTATTCAACATCAGGTGGATAAGACACAATGGTAGGGGTAGATTCCCCAAACCCGATCGCTTCTGGTTTCCTAGCAATGAAGTGCTTGAATCCGGAACAGCCGAACTCGCGTCAGACCGACGTGTGGACTTCGGTATACGAGGTAGTATGGAAAGACCAGCGTACTCAGTGATAAGCTGAACAGCGTCGTCAAGACATGAGCAAGACCAGTAGCAGCTACGAATAGAGGCGTGAGACGTGTCAAGGCCAATGCGCTGCTGAGCCATCAAATCGAAAGCATCGCGCCTGGAGGCCAACTCTTTCAAAGCGCAAGCGCATGGACGAGTGACGGTTGAATGCAAGTGTGGGAAATCGTAGGAACAAAGAAAGTTCGTGGTCAGCAATTGTACGTGCATGCCGATTTGACGTTGTAATTGCAAGGATTCATCTGCGGTCAGGCTGTAACCAAAACAGTTAAATGGTTATGAGCGTAGAAACAGTATTCATGGGTTAAAGATGACAAGCATATAAGGTTGCGAATGCGCGTCAGTGAACACCGAGGGGGTAGTGGACTTCAGCAATCGAGAAGATGAATGTGTGTTAAATTAAAAGGGGGTCAATCTGAATAACGACACCCGGTGGATCAGGCGACGTCCAACAGAACGCATGAGAGTGAATCAACCAGAGACGGTCATAGACTTAAAACTAGCAAGAAACCGAAAAAGGCGAAACGATAGACACAGCAATACATATGAAAAATAGGAAAAAAAGCAGATTGTGCCGCCGAAAAAAGCAAGTTAGAACGGAATAGAGTGGAGGAAAGTGATACGAGATGATGTCAGTTCACACCATCTGGCAACATGCAGACTAGTAACATTGATTAGGACAAATCGACAACTTGAAAGCATATAGGAAGGCGGCGCGCACAGGCAAACAGACACGTGAACTGGGGGATTCCGAAAATTGGAGACTAAACGGATGTCGATTTAAACCAATGGCAATGTTTTGCTCATGCAAAGGAAAGCAAGATTCGGTGCTAAATCAGCGTGCTGCATGCACACTGTAAATGTAACGCCGGTGCAACAGGTCAACTAGTTGTACTGATGAACCAAGGGGCTACTAACAGAAGTGGGTATCGTCACAGTGGAGGACAAATCGAGTATCGCAGCAATTTTGGTCAGACATTGGGGAACACGGATTCATTCGTTGTAAGTGCGGCATCCATACCTGACTGGATGAACAATATTAAATTCACAGAGAACAAAGGCATGGAACGTCTCGTAAGACTCTTTGATTACTTGGCAGAGCGGGTTCTTCCTTCATGGGAAAAATGCAGACACTGGCTTGCCCTACTAGTCGCGATATGCACACACACATAAGTTATTCCCCAGAGTGTTTCATTAATGTGACCAAGGTATGCGGCTACTCGAAACGTGAATATATAACAGCCGTTGGAATTGCAATTTACAGTTTAAACCAAAAGCCATCTAAAGTGCTTGCCAAAATGGCCCTCGGAATAAAGCTATGCCTAGAAAACACTAACTACCATTTATTTAAAAAGCGTAGTACGGATAGAAGATCAGTGATTGGACTAGAAATACAACGATGTGGCAATAAGGTCAGCCAGAAGATTATGTCAAGTATACGGAACTAAGGCAGCCAGCTCAGTTCGAAACCCACGGGCTGATGATTCGTAGACAAAAGAGAATTCAAAACTACGGTCTGTGTGTGTGCACATAATCGGCAGCTAGATGGACATACTACCAACCAGGTGGTAACGGATTATAACGCTATATCTCCCGTTCTCCAAAACGAGAAAGATGGAGAGAATACGTTCCAAGGAGGGACTTTGCACATTATATGCATGGTACACAGTAACCGACTTTCAGAAATGGAAACCCTCAGCGGAGACGCAGTCGGCACAGTACAGCAGTCCAAACCGTTAAGCGGAACGCTTTGGAAACACAACGCGCATCATCATCGTCGATAACAATAAATAGGCAATTAGAAAGAGGGGTCTTCCTCTAGACAAGCAAATACCACTGCATCAACTGAGGTGACTAGGTCACGTCCTACGCATTCCCTGCAAGCATTTACTACGGTACGCTCAATTCGCTCACGCAGGACCGCACTTGAAGAAATTGTGTGGTGGTCAACCTACCACCTGGGAAGAAAACATCGAGATCACTGACTTCCGGTCTAGCTGTCGTCGGCCATATATGTTTTTCGGGCTAAGGAGTCGAAGATGAAGAGTACCGCTAGTTGGAGCCTTGAGGCCATGGCGGGGACAATGGAAGATTTGTATGAATTTATACATTTATTAAACTTAACAAAATCGTAATCGCTAAACTGACAAAAAAGGAAAACGGCGTGTGAAAAAAGCACAGAAAACGTTTCTTTGACTGTTGCCCACTTTGTGATTTTTTGTACTTTTAATTCATATTAATTCCATAGTTTTCGATGGTCCTATGTCTATTGTGCAGACTGTTGCTTATATATATATATATATATATATATATATATATATATATATATATATATATATATATAATTAGTTAGCGGCATTTAGTTCGCATTGGCCTGCCACAGTGGTCTTCACAGGATAGCTACAGGATGTCTGTGCTTACAGAGGGACCATGGGTGGCTGTGCTGCACCACCCACAGTTCCATCCAATCACCACACATCCAGTGTCCCCACTACACGAGGTGCGTAACAATACGGTCGTAAAACACAAGTGCAATGTTCTACATATTCGAAGGCTGTGTGTAAGAGGCCTCAAGCAGATCCCAATGTGTCTCTGTAATCATACTCCCGAGCTTAACTTGCTCCCCACCGTCTTGTGGGTCAGGCTACTGAGGTAAAGGCTCCGGGTGGAGTATCTATAGTGAACCTCTATACCCCTACTGCCTTGTGGGTTAAGGTATTGAGCCAAAGGTTCCGGGTGGAGTCCCTCAAGCGAATCTCCATGTGCCCCACTGCCATGTGGGTCGGACTGTTGAGTCAAAGGCTAAAGTTAGGACACCTCGAACAAAATCTCTCTAGGAATGGGCAGCCGCAGAGTATCATCTTCCTTCTCGACCCCGCCGACAATGCTCCCTCTTCTTCCTCTAAGTTTGCTCCCTTCATAATTGTCGAATTCCCTGTCTCTTGAGCAAGTGACTTCCTGCCGACCTCGCAGCTGCTGTCATCGATACACGTAGTTATTTCATCAAACCTAGTTTCATTTCACATTGGTTCTTTTAACGTTCGCGCTTTGGGTCAGAACGGCCAGCAGGTAGCACTAACTCTCACTATTCACTCTCTTGGTATCGAGGTGTGCTGTGTCCCTGAAACACGCATACAAGATAACAGAGTCATGGTCAATCATCGACACCCTGACTCCGAATCTGCCCATAATTATCACCCTCTTCGCGTCTCTGGTTGTATCGAGTCAATGGCTCAAGGTATTTATGTTGTTGTCCTCAGTAAAATGAAGGCAATCTACTATAATTGATATCGGTTAACAGCCGCAGGTGTGCTGTTCGACTTCGTACCTCTATCGTCTGTAGCACATACTCTTCATCCGTTTATATCCCTTTGAATACAATTCAAAGGGTATCAAAGACGATTTCCATCACCATCTGTCATCTCTTTTTTGCATGGCGAAAAATACTGACATCACGATTGTTGAGCATGACATGAATGTCCAAGTGGGTCGTTATTCAGACAATGAGCAACACCTGAGAGGCCGCTTCGGAGTGGTTGCACGTCGAACAGACAATGGTGATCGAATCCTGCAACTGTGCACCGACCACAATCACCATCTAAACAGCATTGCTTTCCAGCACAAACGTTCACATCGCATCAAACGGCGCCCACTGAATTCCTTAACGAACAGTGTTAGATCTTCAGGTTTTCACGCTACTCCGAATTAAACACCAAAAAATTTCTCCTCAAAAATTTTAGCCCAGCCGAAGAAAAATCAAAAGTCCAACGACATTGACCACAAAAAACGTGTCAACAAAAACGCTGCCAAACGTGGCCAGAAACGCCGCCAAAACGCTGTATAATTACCCCAGACCTACGCTAAATATATAGGGGGTTCAACGACTTTCGCCTTCTAAAAAAAGAAGGTCAACTAGTAAAATTAGCAACCTCACTTCCAAAACTCCGTATGCTAGCGATC
This sequence comes from Dicrocoelium dendriticum, assembly GCA_944474145.2. NCBI lineage: Eukaryota > Metazoa > Platyhelminthes > Trematoda > Plagiorchiida > Dicrocoeliidae > Dicrocoelium > Dicrocoelium dendriticum. The sequence goes on from OX104063.1 coordinate 58,063,009, forward strand.
GTACGAAGGAATGGAAGGTTCCGGAATCTTCGAAATCAATGCACGATCGAAGACAATCGATCAATTGCTAAAATAATAGGTTTCCCTTCGTGTGTTTACTTTTTCCCGGATACCTCCTTGCTGAAACGACTGTCGCGGTGTATGATGATAGCCTGGGATTGACCTGAAGCCTCCTGGAAGGGGTTCTACGCCTATCGGTCCATCGCCTTGGCTGTGGTGTTCTGGATCCGAATTCCATGCTTTGCGGTCTGGTATCATTCGTCTGATGACAGGGTTCTTCTACAGGCTCTTTAGGCAAGTTGAAACTGTCTGTCAACAAATCAAATGGAAGCTCGGCGGATTCTGTTGCTTGTGGCTGACACATGGTTGTTCGCAGTTGGTTTGCATAGCGTACCCATACTTGCGTTCCAACCAGCACGTTGTAAATGACGTGCCCTCGCTTGCCCTGGATCGTGCCTGGCGTCTAGTTTGCGTGTCCATCCCGGTAATTACGTACAAGTACTGGCTGACCTGGTTTAAACGAACGTCACTTAGCACCATACCGCCGACTAAAGTCACGTTCCATCTTGAGGTTCCTATCACCAGCTGTGGACTCTGAGGACGTCCGAACTGCATCAAATGGCATGCGAAGCTTTCTCTTCATCGTTGTCTCTGCTGGTGATATTCCACCCGGTGTTTGCGGATTTTGTGTAGATCGGTACAGAAAGAGGAAGCGGTCGATCACCTCCTCTGTCTCCCTCCCTCCTTGAGTTGAGGAGAGCGTGTATGAATGTATCCACAAACCTCCCCACATGGCCATTCGATTGTGAGTGGAATGGTGGAGACCGCACTTGTTTGATGGCGCAGCGTTGGCAGAATTCCGTGAATGTGGCCGAAGTAAACTGTGCTCCATTGTCCGTCACTAATGTCTCAGGGCAGCCGAACCTGTTGAAGATTTGTCGCAACCTCGAGACCGTTGCGCTGGTTTTCGTGCTTCTCATGAGGAACACTTCGGGCCACTTGCTATAAGCGTCGACCACTATGAGAAAGTTCTGGCCATTGATTGGGCCTGCAAAGTCGAGATGAACACGGCTCTAAGGTTTAGTTGGTTTAGGCCACGAGTGGAGTTCAGTCTTCGATGGTGCCCTTGGAGCGGTAGCGCAGTTGCCACAACCACTAGCTTGCTGTTCCAGCTGTCTGTTCATAAACGGCCAATACACATAACCGCCCAAGAAGTGGAAAGCAGCGGCTACTCATGCTTCCGCTGTGATAGACCATCAAATGATCGCGGTGGCGTTCTACCTTACATAAAGTTTTCCTTGTGTGCGAGACAAATGAGCGCCTACCAAAGCGCTGATGGTCTATGTGAGCAGTTATGGTGTTCGATCCACCTCAGACGTTGCGAGTTGATCGTGGGCGCGGTATATCACCGTCCACTGAGCCGCTGTTTGGACTGGTTGCCGCAGGTCCGTACCCACATGAGTCGTCAGATGTTCCTACTCATGAACGATTTCAACTTACCTCGAATACAGTGGCCCGAGACTGAACTTCTCCCCGGCCACTGTAAAGTCGAGAGGAAGTTTACGGAGTTGATATTTGAAACCGGGGCCACACAGCACATCAAGCAACCGACACGCATTACTGCGCGCGCGACTCCATTGTACTTAGACCTGATATTGACTAGTTGTGAGCAACGTGTGCATAACATTCAAGTATTAGAGCCTCTGGGAGCAAGTGACCACTCGATGATCATAGCCAGCTTAGAACTACCGCTGCCGTACTCTCCCCCGCTGGAACCAGCCTTCAACTATTGAAAGGCGGACTTAATTGGTCTCATTCGAGCAGCGAGCCAGATAGACTGGTCTTTATCACAGGATTCGTCTATTGAAACCTGTTGGACTATCATTAAAGAGGGAGTGAAATCGTTTTGCGCCCGATTTGTACCCCTCAAATATCGGAAAGTTGGGCCAGTCCAATCACATTGGTTCGACAAAGAGTACAGCAAACTGGCCCGACGACGACGCAGACTATGGAACAAATTCGTGTTATCTGGCTCTGATGAGGACTACAAGACGTACAAGGTACAGCGAAATCGCTGCAACAACGCGAAAAAACGCAGAAGCTTCGAAGAGCAGCTTGCAGCCGCCACAAAAACCGCTCCAAAGAGAATCTTCGCATACGTGAAGCGGCGCCTGAGGCCTGTAGCCAATGTCCCAGTGTTAGAAGGCTCCGATGGACAGCCCCTAACCTCGAGCACAGATCGTGCGTCCGCATTGGCGGCGCACTTCGCCTCCGTATTTGCAAGTGACCAGGTGTCTGTAACGAGTTCGACGAGTACCGCTCCCGCTGAACTTGACAGCCTAGACTGCAGTATTGAGGATGTACGCAAGCTTCTAGCAAATCTTGACGGGACGAAGCCTGTTGGGCCAGATGGAATCCACCCACTGATCCTCAAGTCCCTATCGGCCATCATCACGCCTTCTGTAACTGAGCTGTTCAACAGGTCACTATCCACTGGACTATTACCGGGAGACTGGAAATGCTCAGTCGTAAAACCAATACCGAAAGGTGGTAATCCAAGCAAAGTGGATAACTACCGACCGATCTGCCTGACCGCTGTTTTGGCAAAGACGCTCGAGAAGATCGTGAAGAAGAGCCTTCTGCAGCTTCTCGAGTCGAAAAGCCTGTTGGCGTCCGCACAGCATGGTTTCGTGAAAGGTCACTCGTGCATCACCAACCTACTGTTGACGAGGCACGAATGGTTACAAGCGCTGAACCAAGGCAAATCAGTCGGCGTCATTTACATTGACTTCAGTAAGGCTTTTGACAAGGTAAATCATGCAGTGCTTCTCGCCAGGCTGAGGATGTGCGGTGTTGGTGGTTCGCTACACCAATGGATCAGGAATTTCCTTGTTGATCGAAAGTGGAGGGTCCAGGTTGACAACCATTTAACCGACCGGTATCAATCGAGCAGCAGCGTGCCCCAAGGCACTGTACTGGGGCCGATTTTGTTTCTGATCCATGTAAACAATGTGCCTCAGCTACTCCAATCACCTTGTGCGTTGTTCGCAGATGACTTGAAGGTGTGGAGAGTAATCCGCACACCCAATGATTGTGATTTGCTTCAGCACGACCTCGACCGCCTATCCACGTGGTCTGCAGAGGTCAACCTTCCGATCAACCCGGTCAAGTCGCAATTCATGAGTCTGAGTAAGTGTAAGCACAGCCGAACCTACACAATGGCTGGTCAACCGTTGCATCCCGTGCCTTTCGTGCTAGACCTCGGTGTACTCTCACGCTACGACCTAAAGTCCATGGACAACACGAATAGGATTTACCAAAACAACCTTCGTATGCTTTGGGCGCTCCGGCGCAGCTTCAGCACTTGGTCCGAAGATATTGCTACTCGTCTCTTCGTCTCAGTAATACGACCAATGCCAGAGTATGGCACTCCCGCGTATTATCCTATCACCCAGGGCGAAGTAGGAAAGATTGAGCGAGTGCAGCCTGTAGCCACCAGGCCGATTCCCAACTTACGAGGTGTGCCGTACGAAGGCCGATGTAAGAAACTAGGGGTGTACATCCTACCTTATCGTCGAATGAGGATAGACCTCATCATGACGCACCGGATATTACATCTGGGTGATTACCCTATGTTGAGATCACTGCTTCATCTGCGCACACCAAGCAGCACAGGAGGACACTGGTATAAGCTTGTCGTACCGGATTTGAAGAGGGTCTCTCACCAACTCTGTTTCGAACGCAGAGTGGTGCATGTATGGAACGACCTGCCGCAGCACGTAGTTGAGGCAAACTCAGTGTCGGAATTTAAGAAGTTCCTTGACAAACACTTTGCCGACTCAAAATATATAGAGCGGAACACAACATAACGGGTACATGTCCAAGAGCGACGAATGATGCAGCTACACAGAGCAAGCTCTACTCGCTGCTTCGAACCAGTAATCAGTAAGTTCGGGTAAGCGCTTTCATCCGGTTGAGTCCTGGATGTGCTGCATACAACTGCCGCAGCACTCTTTCTTGCAATGCCTGCGAGATGACTACTGTTTTTGAGAACATTACACAATCGTTCACAATGGAGAGCGAATGTCTTGGATGATAGAATTGTTGCATTTCGGCAGATGAAGACGAACGTAGATAGCTGGTTCTGTGGAAGTGTGTAACCTTCTTCAGGATGGGATCTCGATGCGTTTCGGCCCGCACAGCTTCGGCCGTAACAGGCAGACCATGTAATGCCTCGCTAACCAGGAATTTGACATCAGGTTCGATCTCAACTGAAGCAATAATGGTGTCGTCGTGTGCTTGCTGATGGGAATCAATGAGACGTGATAATGCATCTGCCAGACCCATCGAAAGCGTTGACTGATAACGGATGTCAAAATCATAGCCCAGCAAGGTGAGTGCCCATCGTTGGAGTAGATTGGCTGTATAGGCAGGAATTCCCTTCTTCGAGCCGAAAATGGCCAGCAGCGGCTTGTGATCTGTCAAAAGTTTGAAGCGACGACCATACAGCATCTTGTGAAATTTCTTCGCAGCAAACACTATGGCCAATGCCTCTTTCTAAATCTGACTGTAGTTTCTTTCGGCCTTTGTCAGCGTCCTGGCGGCATGTGCGATCGCCTTCTGAGATCCATCAGAAAACGGACTGGAAACTACGGCACCGATCCCTAGACTCGACGCGTCTGTGGCGAGGATAATTTCTCGGGACGGGTCAAAGTGAGTCAGGAGTATGTCTGAAGCCAGCAATGACTTGACCCGCTCAAACGCAGTCTGGAACGCTGGCATCCAATTCCAGCTTTGGCCCTTGATCAGCGGGGCACCCAGACGATGCAGTTCGGATAAAAAAACGCTGATTAGGTCACAGAATGAAAGCAGCAACTGCAAGACCGGAGGCGAGGGCATCTTTTGAATAGCTCGGATATTTTCTGGATCAGGGCGATGACCGTCTTCTGAGAAAATGAAGCCGAGAAACTTGATGGTTGGTGTAAAAAATGTACACTTGTCTTCACGGATACGAAAACCATAAGACCGGATGCGTTCAAGTACTTCAGCGAGCCGCTGAAATAGTTCTTCCGCTGTAGGACCCATTAAAATGATATCATCCAGGTACGCCGCGGCATCAGAAACTCCCGCGAGCATGGTGTCTATCAGCTGCTGGAAGATGGTTGGTGCTGTTTTCACTTCAAAAGGGAGGCGGTTGTACTGGTACAAGCCACGATGAGTGTTGATGGTCAGCAATTCTCTCGAGCTTTCATCAACCTCAACCTGGAGCTAAGTATCGGAAAAGTTGAGCTTGACGAAACACTTCCCACCATTCAGCTTGACAAAGATATCCTCTGGCATCGGAAGGGGGAATTGATGGTCGTCCAGTGCGGCATTCAGGGCGGTCGAAAAATCGGCGTAGACACGCACTTTACCGTTCGGCTTTCTAGCAACAACGATTGGCACAGCTCATGAAGAGTAGTTCACTGGTGTGATGACACCGGCGTGCTCCAGTCGGTCGAGCTCCTGATCAACTGCTGCCATGGCTGCATACGGTACCGGTCTTTTTGCTCTGAAGACTGGGTTGGTTCCTTCGCGAAGGCACAACTTTGCTTTGAACTTAGTGCAGTGACCGAGACCATCCCCAAACAAGGTGGCAAACTTCTGCTTCAGCTTTCTCACCATGCCTTCAATCGACAATGATGCATGGACTGGGTCGATTTAGACTCTATTGCAAATCTGACTCATTGGAACATCAAACAGTTGTAACTTTTGCATTCAGTCAAACCCAAGGAAGTCCAAGTTTGGTCGGTCAGACAAGTAGCAGGTTCCGGTCTGTTCCACTTCGTTGAATGCAATTTTGTAAGTCATTTCTCCGACCAGCTTCAGCACTCCACCGGATGCGTTGTGGGTGACTTTGTTGGAATCAACCCTCCACGGAATATTTAGGTGCTTCCAAATGTTCTTGGAAATAATCGTTATATCTGATGCCGTATCAAACTGTAGTCTGGTTGGGATTCCATTGATAAGCACAGTGATAAATCGGCAGCGTGTTCTAGAATCGCTGTGAAAAGCAGCAATCACTGATAATGAGTCTGCGTCAGGCTTCTTGAAGTTCTTCCTTCGGTAAGACTGCTTCATGTTTCTTGGCCGGGACTGATGACAAAAGTCTTCGTTGTGGCCGCGTTTACGGCACTTATCACAAATGTGACGCTTGAATGGACACTAACGTGCGAAATGCCATTCACCACATGACCAACAAGGTGTAGGTGGCTTGTTCGGCGTTCTGTTGAACGACTTATTCGAGCCAGATTTTCTTGCTTTTTGCACAGCATGAACAGTATCGGCAATGGTGGGGCAACTCTGCTCAATCATAGCCGTGTCGTGTTTCAAGGTAATTAACCGTTTGCATTCGCGTACAAGAGACTTCAATGTCAAATCTGGGTCTTGATCCAACTTAGCAAGGAGCCGAGTGCGGACTTCCGCGTCGCGTGGAGGCTGTAAAGCACTGACAAATATGTGACGCCTAAACTGGTCATGCGTCAAACAGCGTAACTTGAAACGTTCACATTCACGGTTAACCATGTTTGCTAGTGCCCCATAATCGTCCGTATCACGCTTGACAATTTTTAGACATTAGTGGCGAATTCTAAGCAAAGACGTTGACTCATCAAAAGTATTTCTGGGTGTTGCCATTGCTTCGTTGAAAGTGATATCCTTCGGCTCTTTGGGCAGGATGTGGTCAAGGAATTTTGAACGTTTATTAGTACCGATTTTGCGGAGTAAAAGATGCACTTTCCATGAATCATCTTAACGGCTGAAATCCGTCCGGAACATGTCCTCCCAGTGTTTGAACAACGCCTCGAAAGTGTAATCGGAATCAGCATCATAATGAAATTCATTGATTGCATTCGTAAGAAGATCAAGTGAAACAGCCTGCGTGTTCCGTGTAGCTGCTCCGTTTGACTGTACGTTCAAGCACTGCGTCAAACTTTCAATCAGTTTCATTTGTGCTTCCATTTGGGATTGTTGCTGAAGAAGCAGGTTTTGAAAACGTCCGGCAGAAAAGTTTGTAACATTTTCGTGCTTGTCCGCCGCCATTGCGTTTTCTCGCTATTCCGATGTAAACACCAAAAAATTTCACCTCAAAAATTCTAGCCCAGCCGAAGAAAAATCAAAAGTCCAATGATATTGACTACGAAAAACGCGTTAACAAAACGTAGCCAAAACCGCCGCCAAAACGCTGTACAACTACGCCAGACCTACGCCAAATATATAGGAGGCTCAATGACCTTCGCCTTCTAGAAAATGAAGGTCAACTGGTAAAATTAGCAGCCTCACTTCCAAAACTCCGTATGCTAATGATCACGTGAAGGAATGGAAGGTTCCGGAATCTTCGAAATCAATGCACGATCAAAGATAATGGATTAATTGCTAAAATAATGGGTTTTCGTTTATGTTTTTACCTTTTCCCGGATAAGCCGGACCCAAATTGACCATATTGTCTTCAGCTACAGATGGCGCAAATCTGTAAAAAGACTGTCGATGAATTTGTAGTATGTGTTCGGATTTCGATTGTGCTATAGTGCGCGCGCGCTTGGCGCTCACTTTCACCGCTTCAATGAAACGCCCATCTTCTTACCTTACCTGTAACTGTAACTCGCAGTCTGCATTTTAACAATATCATGGCTAACTAGCCCACCAAATGTCAGTGATGGATGAGGTTGGTGAGCCGAACGCTGACTGGGATCTTCTCAAATGTCACTTGAATAGTGCTTTTGACACCTGTTGTGCGCCCAACTTGAGACGTCATAACTGACTGTATCACCGAACTATCGATCAGTTTGATCGGAACACAGAAACAGGTTCCGATGGCAATGAGTTTCAACCTGCCTGCAACTGCCTGAAACGACGTCTGACAAGGAGTCTTCGAGTCGACCGGGAACGTTGGTGGGTGGCAATGGTAAGTGAGATGGGAAAGGCAGCGCTATTGGGAACACCTGAGTACTTTTATTGCCCATCCGAAACACGGGTTCGAAAAAGCTATCAGTTAGGGAGACAATAGCTGAGAAAGACGGACAGTTGATTCATTCTCAGCTTCGTCGACTGGCCCGATGGACGGAACATTTTGAAGAGCAGTTCAGCAAGCCCGCTGCGACACTGCCGCTTGCTGAATTGTCTGAGCCGACATCGGAAGTAGATGTCACATCTACTTTGGAGGAGATTCGACATGAGCTTTCCGTGGTGAAACAGAACAGGGCTCCTGGACCCGACAAACATTTTTCATCTTTGCTGCAAGGTAGAGGTCGCTGCATATTGAGTGAACTTCCCTCGCTATTTAACACTATTTGAGACACTGAAGAAGTGCCTTCAGACTGGCGATTATCAACTGTCGTGCCCATCTTCAAGAAGGGTCAGTGCACACTGTGCGAAAATCAACGATGCATTAGCCTTATTTCCATTGTCTCCAAACGTCTCATGAGTATCATTCTCCGACGGTTTATTAGTGTCCATGAGAACCGAATCACTAAAAGCCAGGCTGGCTTCCGCCCTGGTCGTGATTGCATCGACCACATATTTACTCTTCGCCAGGTGTTAGAGCATGGACAAACGTACAGAGGATCGACAATGGTGGTTTTCTTTGACTTGAAAGCCAACTTCGACTCCGTTAACCGCACCAGCTTGTGGCACTACTTATCCATGAAGGGCGTGGAAGCTAATTGCTTTTCCATTCTGATCTCACTCTACCCTGATTCCTGAGGCCACGTAAGGGTCTATGAAGAATCGTCGCCTGAGTTCCCCACGACAAGTGGGGTTCGCCAGGGTTGTGCTATAGCTCCTTTCCACTTTAACGTTGTTATGGAAAATGATCATGAGTGACTTGGTTTTTTCACACTCTAGCGGAGTGGAAGTTCTACCAGATGACCGACTGATAAATCTGGAGTATGCAGACGACATAGCTCTCCTTGGGTCTGACGCAGTGGCTATGCCAACACTGTGGATAGACCGACGCATAGCGCTGCACACTTCGGCATATGTATTACACCTTCAAAATGAAAATTACTGTTGCAGAACTGGACCGACACACCTCCAATTTTAGCTATTACCGAACAGGCACTGGAAGTGGTGGATCAGTCCACTTACCTCGGTAGCCGCGTCACCTCGTGGTCACATCACTGATTGGGTTACTTTGCGTAGCAACAAGGCTCGTATGGCTTCCCAGAGACTAAACAATTTATGGAGACGGCGGGATATCAGCTCGTCAGAGGAAGGTAGAGTGTATAACGCTGCGATAAGACCAGTGTTACTGTATGGATCAGAGACCTGGCCAGTTCGTAGCGAAGGCATTAAACGCTTGGTCGTGTGTGACCACCGGTGCTTACGGAGTATTGTACACGTCTGGTGGGAACATCAGATGAGCAATGCTGAGGTCCGCCGCTTGGTTTTTGGCAAGAAGCTTTCTGGAGCATCACTCGAGTGTTTGCTGAATCTTAATCGCTTACGCAGGCTAGGCCATGTCCTCCGTGTGTTTACTGATCGGCTTCCTCGGCGTGCACTATATGCCGTAGCCGCACCAAGTTGGGCGAATCCATGACTTGGCAAAGGAAATTGAAGAAATTGACCGAGAGACTTGGGTAGGCTGGTGCATGCCGTCATCGTGGATGCGGGCCCTGGGATAGTCCACACCAATGGTTGGATAACCGTTCAGACAAGCGCAGTCACGCAGTCGGTGGCGCTCCCTCATTCGATTTCTTGCATCTGGTTGTTAACTCTAGTTCCCTTTTGATTAGTATAACACACCGGCTTCTAACTCCTACTTTACTTACGCGTTAGTTTGCATCCAACCGCACCAAATTGTCGTTGTTATCTATTGTTATCTTACGACGTGAGTCGTGACAACTGGTTCCACCACACTTTGGTGCTCGGATCATAGCTATTTAACAGTACGGAAGTGAACAATGTGGACCATTACTGAATGAAGGTTAATGAGTGTACTTTAGAGGTGTTCCTAAGCTTTTCTGTCACTCATACACAGATTTCCTTAGAGGATTAATCAGTGCTCAATAAGGAGAAAATAGGATTTTGGTGTAGGCTGTATGGATTTTATGGCATATGCTATCCATAGATTGCCTAGCCCGTGTTATTTAATATTCGGCCTACTCTGAATAATCAAAGTTGGAAGAGGATCGTTGGTGGATATGTAGCAATGAGGAGTCGTACAGTTGATACAGTTGATACAATTTTTAGTGTTGAACAACCACAACTGCATAAAAGCAGCGAATGGAAAGCGCTGTCCGCATATTGCGTCCCTGCTAACAAACCACCAAATACACATAAATAATATCCCAGGTGGAGACATCAGAACAAGAGCGAGCGAACAAGCTCGTTTTCGGTGGATATCGTCAGGCTGGTACACCACCACTCATAAGAATAAAATGAGTTAAAACAGGCGGGAGTAAAGCTCAAAGGGTAAAAGTAAAAGGTCTAGGTCACCTAAATGACAAGGTCAAGTGTTTGGTTCACAAACGATCAATGACATGTCAGTTGCATGTTTCTCAGCAGGGGTTACTGTAATAGGGGGCCGGGGAAGGGAGAGAATCTGAACGAATTGTTTTTGTGCACATAGATCGGGGTTCTGGAGGCAGATAGCGATCTCTTCGGCTGTTGCTAATAAGTGACATCTTACCGCTCGTGTGTAGCATCCAGATTTGCGGTAAATTGGATGAATATTTTGCTGCCTATCTATCTGGTGGTTAAACTCAACCTCATTTCTTTAGTTCCAACTGCACTCAGCCAACTCAGGCAATGCTCACGGATTCTCTCAGACAGTCTCTTGGTGGTTCATCCGATATAATTTGCTCAACATGAACAATTAAATGACTATACACAAAAAGAAGTACTTGACTGAGGACGTCTGTCCTTGAGTTTAAACCTTACGACTGGTGTTGAAGTAAATCTTAACCGTAAGCTTGCCGCGTAGTACGTACGGTTCATGGCGTCGGATAGCCTTCTAGACGTTGTCTGCGCTATTCCATCCCCTTAGAACGGCAACGACAGATGAACCAATTTATTTTCAACCGAATCGGTTTTAGCCCTCGATTCTCGGCACTCCATATTTCTCAGAACAAATTTTTCGGGATACCCGTTTTTCTCATAAAGGCCAGCTAAGAAATTCAACTCGTCCGGAAGCGTGTCCTCACTACATATACTTCTTGCCCTTTCGGTTAAATATCGAATCAAGTCCCGCTTCTGGCCTAGTGGGACAACGCTGGCAAAATGTAGGTATTGTCCATTCCACGTGGCTTTCCTGCGCACCCTGCGTTGGATCGACCCATCTGATCTTCTGCTAAGTTGGACGTCTAGGAAAGACATCGTACGATGACGTTCAGATACCAGGGCAAACTTAGCGTTGTCGTGCGCTTAGTTAAAAAGGGATAAAATTTGCTCTGAGCATCACAGACTGTCATACAAAATATATCATCTACATGTCGACCATAATAGGGTAAGACGCTAATGACTCCGCTCAGGTAGTTGTTTTCTAATTTGCTCATGAATACATCTGTCAGCAGCGGTCCTAGTGGTGAGCCCATCGCTACTCCGTTCTTTTGTCTGTATATTACCCCATTAAACTGAAATTGTATGTTGCTAGTATACAGCATGAGTAGCTGTTTCAACTGTATGTTCGAAAGGCCGATAACATAAAAAAACCGGATCGGTCCGCGATAAGAACGGGTTATTTTTTGACACACAATAACCATGATCTCAGAAACTAAAACCGATCTACATTCCGACGATAGAAGTTCACTCCGAGCGTTCGGTGACGATCGCACACATGAGGATCTAATGATCTCAGGAGCTGCGAACCAAGTCAAAAAGCATGTTGGTTTGCTAACATTACTTGGTGATTCTCCATTACGTTCTCTCGTCATAACTGAAACACTAAGGAAAGCTAACAGGTTCAGCAACAGACTGGATAGAAAACAATCTGTGGGCTGAGGAGAGCCGTGATGACATTGACAACTGGCTGGATTGGAAAGTTGTTCAAAGATCACGTAGCACCACCATAGAAACAGTGAGGCAAATTAGGACGGTATTAAAACCAATAGACAACTAATTATTTGTGCATCACCCACATGTGAAATCAGAAGCCCATAACTTACGATGGTGAGTTGATTTGCGAAAAACAACGAGGCGTCCGTGAGTCGGGTGTGGGCAGAAATGATACGCCGCCAAGCGCTTGCTCATCTCGATGCCCCAATTTATTCGCGGGATCTGGAGGTTCGGATTTCGGAACACGATGCGTATGTAGCAGACGGTGACATTGGGATTTCATCGCAAAGACGGCGGACGCACTGGGCCGGTCCATGGCGGAGGATCCGCCGTCGCTCTGTTCCTCCTCATCGCTGAATAAATCGCGTAAATCTTGATGGAGTGACTAGATACAGAAGTTGTGTGAGAAAGAATATGCTTAGGATGTTTTAAGTCAATAATAACGATCATATGGTATGTTCTCGTCCTGATGGATATGCCCTTTAAAGCATTGTTAATATTTTAGGATAGGATCTTAACCACGCATCAACAGGGTGGCGTAATGTAAAAGAAAAGAAAGAAAGGTAGCAGCAGTACGCCGGTACGCTGTACTGACACTTCGCTGTCGCGCAACCACCCCCAGTCGTGCGTGGGTAAAGAATACTGCGAGCGTCGCCCGGTCCACTACGCATGCTAGAAGCCACGACCACCGGATTACAAGAAAGACTTCTAATCCTTGAAGCCACGGGCTGACATGTAAGAAAAAGTGTGGTTATATAATGAGGAGTGCTTTCTGGGCTTCAAGTTACCCGGTATTCACAGTAAGACAAGAAAAAGTAACGGTTGCCTCCAAAAAGCAGCCATGATGATGGAAAGAATGAAAAAGTTAACACAATTCTATAGAGGTGGGAAATTGAGCAGTAACGACCGAGAAGGAAATTACAGCCAAACACACCAAGGGAGACCTAAATTTGTACCATAATGCGAGGCTTGTCTGCTCATAAAGCCAGCTAAGTGAGAACACATGCTCGTCGTGTGGTGGTAAATAGATTCTTAAAGGAAAGGCTTTTTAGGAGCTGGGGACACACTGTTGGGAGGTTTGTTCAGCGATTTCACAAAATCTTGCGCAATGGGTACAAACGTCCGTACAAAAACAGCAAATAATAAGAGACCAACATAAATGTAGGGGACGAATAACCACATATATAAGAATGCTGGCCACCACAGTTTATTGACCATCGGGTCCCATCAGCAACCTCATTGGAGGGTAAAAATGTTCTAGAAGTATCGGGACCAGCTTACCAAACAACGCAACGGATTAATGTACTGCTGGAAAGCAATTCTGAAAAACTTTGCCACCACAAATAGTTTAGCGGCATAAGTCGCTGGCATCGAGCAGTCATGAGCTTGATTCATGGTGGTGTCGGTTGATACGTGTTATTACCGTTCCCATCGGTGTAGGAGAAACTGTCTGGCTGCAGGGGATGATACTGACGAACCATCTTAAGGCGGAATCAGAACAACTGTGGTCGAAAGCGGAAGTGGCAATGAAGAGTTAGCTGAACTAGTAAACGAATGAGTAGGGGACTTTTTGTGCAATTTACAAGGAGCTTCTCGTAACAGATTGCAAATCAGATAGTAGTCCAGATGCCCGAAAAGTGTTAGGCAGCCGTTTCGACCTAGTGGGTTTTATCAGTAGTGTGCATCTGTCGGCTGCATCAGGATCCGAACCCATGACCACTGGCGGATTGCATCGCAAGGCAGCAACAAATGCCACCAGGCCATGGGGGATAGCAGCGAAACGTCAAGATTTGCAAGCCAAGTGCGATATAGCGCGACTCATGGTCCAGAGTTATGTAAGTTGCGAGCGATGCAGAAGATAGGGTTCGTGCCGAGAGACACAACAAGCAACAAGCATTTGTCAGGGCAAAAGGTCTCCTTGTTTCTTCACCAGTCTTGGTACATTACGACCCCAACAAACCCGTCATCCTACAGTGTGGTGCTTCACCTTTTGGAGTCGGGGCAGTGCTGGGACATAAAGGCCACGACGGAACAGTTCGCCCTATTGCTTTCGCGTCCCGCACATTACAACCTGCTGAGAAAAATTACGCACAATTAGACAAGGAAGTACTGGCTGTAGTATTCGGAGTAAAGCGGTTCCATCAGTACTTGTGGGGCAACCAGTTCGAGATACAGACTGACCATAAACCACTGTTATCACTTCTCGGTAAGGAACGAGGCACAGAACAACTTAACGCACCCCGAATGGTACGGTGGGCCCTCCTACTTTCTGCTTACAATTATCAAATCCGATACATTGCCGGTCCTCACAATAATGTCGCTGATGCGCTCAGTAGATTGCCACAGATTGGCCAACAGGAGGAAAGAAGTGACGCGCCCTACGAGTTTGTTCAACTTTTGCAACACCTGAATACTACACCCATATCTCGCGACATGGTTAGGAAAGCTACAGACAGAGATCCCGTTCTATCGACTGTGAAACGTATGCTGCTGCGTGGCTGGGGTTCGCGAGCCCCTGGTGATCTGCGTCCGTTTTTCAATTGTAGATTTGAGCTGAGCCTGCATGAAGAATGTATCCTACGTGGATCTCGCATCGTTATTCCATTGACTCTCAGGTCAGCTGTACTGAAAGAATTACATGATGCACATCCAGGTATTGTCCGCATGAAAGCCCTCGCCAGATCCTACTGCTGGTGGCCAGCGATTGACCGAGACATCGAAGCACTTTGGAGTACTTGTAACACATGCCAAAAATATCAAAGAGATAATCCAACAGGCCCAATTCACCCTTGGCAGTTGCCCGACAGCCCATGGGAACGTGTCCATGCCGATTACTTTGGCCCGATCGAAGGAAAAATGTTGCTACTTTTAGTAGATGCGTACTCCAAATGGATTGATGTGCATGTTGTTGCAAACGCTACTGCAGAAGCTACAATCAATGGCGTACGCTCTAGTCTATCTACACATGGCATACCGAAAACATTAGTCACTGACAACGATCCGCAATTTACGAGTGCAGCGTTCAAAGAATACCTGCAGAGCAACGGCGTTCATCACATGACTTCCGCACCGTACCATCCAGCGTCAAACGGTTTAGCTGAAAGAGCTGTCCAAACCGTGAAAGCTGGTCTTCTAAAGCAGCGTAATGGCTCGTTACGAACCAAACTTGACCGATTCTTGTTCGCATATCGGATCACACCGCTAGTCTATCGGAAAGAGCCCTGGGGAGGCAATGTTTGGGCGTCGACTACGTATGAGACTAGACCCACTTTTTCCAGACCCTCGTCAAACCAGGCGTTGATCAAGTACGTATGCATGAAAGTGGACGCGCACCAGTTAAGCCCCAGAAGTCGATAGTGGAACGTGATGTTTACACGAAACTACCACATGAGCAGTTATGGCAGCCTGGCACCGTGCTTACGAGCCACGTATGACAAAGCGTCCACTTGATCAACTGAATTCGGTTGTCATGAATCCACTCACAAGACAATGATCACAAGAAAAATAAAAGCATAGAAACAAACTTATAAGGTGGAGCAGTTAGCAGCCGAAAATAAAAGGTGAGAGCACCACCGGCTGATCCTGATCTGCCTGTCCGTGAGCCAAGAAGGCAACACGCATGGACTTGTTGCAGCTTTTGGGTGAGTTTTTTCTTGCTTTGTAGCCGTGTCACGGAGAGCCACTTGATAGCATTCAATGACGTGCAGTATTGATCAACAATGCCTACTGAGACAGGAAGGTTGCAGACACGAGGAAGATTTGATCTAGTCAGAATAGGACGATCGAGATCGATGGACACTTCAGTGCGTCGACCGAGTTCGCTGTTAAACAACAACAGATATGATCAACACATCGTAGGTATCGCTTGGCAAACACAACCAGCCACTCAAAGACCCCAGTGCAAAATGACCAGATCTCTGAACATATATATATATATATATATATATATATATATATATATAGATTACCGGCAGTCTCTAAGTTAGACATAGAGCCAACGAAAAAAGTGAAACAGAAGTAATAAATACTGAGGCCACAAAGAAAAGAAAGAAGGTTGCAAAAAACGTTTTTTGGATATTGCTTTTTTTCACACGCCGTTTCATGTTTTTTGCCTGTTTAACGTTTGCGATGCAAATCAAGAAAATTAAGACAAACATTTGTACACATTTTCCATTGGGCCCGGTTCTATGCCATCTCCGAAAGAATTTCAAGCCAGCGGTTCCTTTTTGATCCCCCAGCTCGGAAGACGCACAGGACCTACGACGCGTTTACAGATCCTCAAGGAACTGCATGATGCTCATCCAGATGTGGCAAGAATGAAAGCTTTAGCAAAAGGGTACCGTTGGTGGCCCAAAATCGACTCGGATATAGAAAACTTGTTGAGGAACTGCGATATATGTCAGGCTCATGAACGTAACAAACCATCCGGTCCAGTGCACCTTTGGCGTTGGCCCAACAAGCCGTGGCAGCATATCCACCCTGACTACTTCGGACCGATTAACGGGACAATCTTCCTCTTACTTATTGATGCGTGTTCTAAGTGGATTGATGTACACCCAGTTGGCTAAGCGACGTCTGAAGCCCCTATTATCAAAATGCGCTCATAATTTGCCACGTTTGGTATACCAGAAACTTTCTGCACAGACAATGGTTCACCTTTTATCAGTATTGAAATCAATAAATCTGTAACCAATAATTGAATCCAGCGTCGTATCACTTGGTATCGAACGGGCTAGCAAAAGGTGCCGTACAAACTGTAGAACAAGCGCTACAGAAGTAGCGAGCAGGAGCCTTGCAAACAAGACTGGATCGCATCCTATTCGCCTACCGTTCTATGCCTACTACTACCGGTAAATCCCCTGCGGTATTGATGTTCGGCAAGAATCTTAGGAGGAGGCTTTAATTGTTGTGCCCAAACACGCGTGCTGGAATAGGGAGTCAAAGAGGGAAGTTACATTCAGGGAAAATCAACCAATTTATACCCGATTACAGCATGAACAATGTTAGCAGCCGGTAACCGGAGAATCAAAACGACTTGCAGTTTCAGGACAGGTGGATCGTCCGCCAACATTCTGATCACATACGCGTCCGAGGCACTGACACACCAGCAGAAACGCAGGCTAGCCTCTATCTTGACATAGAGCAAGTATCGGTAGGCGAAGAATCTACCAATGAAATCTTACTTCAGTGGCTGAGCCACATTCGCAAACTGAACGAAGCTAAATTGTGACGGTGAGGGATGTGGCGAAGTGACCTAACGATCATCGAGTACGCTTCTTACTCTGATTGGTCTATTGGAAACCCTTCCGCAAGCATGCATACATACCCTTCTTCAATCTTGGTAACTTGAATCGCGTCAGAGATTGGCTACACTGTCAGTCGTAGGCACGCTGTCGCCTACTTCTTGGAGCGAGGCGTGACAAAATCACAGGAATGTTTCTCAGCTTCAAGATAATATTTCACACAGTCAATATATATAACAGTCAACACGGCCAATAGTACAATTGGCATAGTGTCACAAGCTATGGAAAATACAGTAAACATACGAAGATAGAGAGGGAAAATCCGGTGTTCATGGGAATAGTGAGTCACAACAAGTCCGCCCTTGTGCACAATTTCTTGCCATATCCGAGAGCGTTTCCAGCCAGGTGTGTTCCGGATCTTTCAGACTCCAGCCAGTAGTAGTAGTAGTAATCTCAGCAGTCTATCAACTAGACAACCAGTCTATCAACTAGACAAAGACAAAAACCCCAGCCAGGGAGCCGAGGGCGCCCGACCATGGCTAACGTTGACGTTAGCTCTTTCAGGCTCCTTTCCAAGACATACGTTCGACCCCATGCTTTCCTTTCCATCCGACTTCTGCGTACGCGAAGGGGACACGGCGAGGTAAGCGATGAGTCGGCATGCGGAGAACGTGCCCAAGCCACTGAAGTCTGCGCAGAGAAATTATAGTGTTTAGTAACCAGCAAAATTAATATGATCTGAAAATCCTTCGTCGAATATCTTCATTCCTAGTTTGATGTTACCATCGTACACCAGCAATGCTCCGAAGGCAGCAGTGATCGAAAACAGACAGCCTCTCAACATCCTTTGCGCGAACAGGCCAAGTCTCGCAACCAGAGAGAAGAACCACTCTCACTGTGGCATTGTAAACTAGACCCATCAGAGCTAGACTCAGATCACCTCGGCGCCAGAGATGGCGGAGCTTGGCAAAAGCAACCCGAGCCTTGAAGACGCGTAGAGAGACCTCATCCGCTCAACCATTAGCGCTGATGCAGCTTCCGACGTAAAGGAACTTGTCCACCACTTGCAATGAATTACCTAGAAGGGTAAGGTCATGAGCAGCGTCTGGCCAGTCCCGCAGGAAAACCTTGCATTTCGATGGTGCGAAGGTCATTCCAAACTGGGAGACAGATATCTCCAGCCTACACACAGTCAAAGATCAGGATGGGGCATCTGGTTAGCTCACGTGCACTTGTCCGTTTATTGAAAACGCCTAAGAAGACACAAACAAGGCGCTTTTAATTGTGGATAAAAGATGCGTAGAGGTGTGAGAATTGGCGAGCTATCATATGGCACAGTGGTGTACCAACGTGATATGTAAAAGTGTATGACTTGGCAAGCAAGATAAGAAGTGTGGCACGAGAAGTGCTAATGGTAGCAACAACTACTGCAGTTGGATTAAATTCGGAAGATCTTTTGAATCAAATCGCTTTTTACAAGCATGTATTGCGGGTTGATTATACAGATGATGCACTCGTTTGGAGTGACAATTGAGTAAACGTCAAACGCTCCATGATATGCGACGTGAGCAGAAAGTGTAGTTTAGATGTGGTACTAGGTAAGGTGGGAAGCAAAGAAAAAAAAGCTTACAATACCTCCGCATCAACCGAGAAATAGGGGCGTGACAAACTGCCTACGCCCAGTAAGGGACCAGTGAGAAACCATGTAGACGCCTGAGTAGGCAGCAGATACTACGGCTTAGGTGTGGAGAAACAACGTGTGGAATGACCACGAAATCATTGGGTGAAGATAGTATATAAGTCAAGGAACGGGTCTTCTTACTTTGGCCTCCATTTTAGACACCCGCACAGCTCGATCATCACGTAGCTCATCGATAAAGTCCTCTCGACTGACCTTGTCCAACTCGGCCATGACATCGAATTCGGGATCGTTAGGATCATCGTCGGCATCACTCTCGGTATTAAGAGCAGGATGGTTGGGCGAGTGGGCACATGGTGGTGGCGTCGAGTCTTGTTGCGCAGTCACAAGACAATGTGATGAGTTGGAGTAATCAGATTGCTTGCAGGGAGTATCGTTCTGATAAACACGGGGCAACAATAAGCGCAGCCAATCAGTTAGTGCCAACAGACAAAGATTGAATGTGAATAAAAGATGACGGCAAGGTTAGAAGTCATGGTGAACGACCGGTTAATGTATTTGTTAGGTGCATGACGTTTCGCTTTTGACACAAAACCGAAATTCCTGTGTTAATAAGCTGAGGATGGCAATGAGCCCATGCGGCGGACACGGGACCCACAGAATCCATACTTAAGCCCAAAGAGAAGATAATGGATTTGCAATTGGAGGTTTAGGATATCGAGCTAACCATAGCATCATCACTGAATGCAGTGGTGACTTCGTCAGAGCGTAGAGATAAGTGATGTTCCTTGCAAAAACAAGTCGCTACATGTATTTCGGACCTCACAAGATGTGATCTATCCTGATTCGTAGCTTAGTGCAGTACTCAGGTAGACTTAAATGGATGTTGTTAGGCTCATGATAATTGTTGTAACACGGGCATGATAAAGGCAACCTCACTGTTCAAAATGGTTTGCAATACTAGTAGCTAGGGTTGACGATTTAGCCGCTGTTGTTCGCCGAGCTTGGAAATTTGGTTGCAAACGTTTTCTCACCAATTGATGTGATATCATCAGTGCAGAGTTGAATGTAGCTTGGTCGCGAAAGCTTGTACCAGGCAAATCCAGGAATGGGTGTTATAAGGATACAGTCCAGATACACCTGATGAGATCCAATCGATCCATAGATTCGTAGTCAGATATAGTGTTAAAGCATCACAGACATCTTAGCATACCCAGGTGACCAGCATCAGAGACGCACGCACTGCTCGGAGAAGCCAATGTAAGGGGGGGGGGCAGTCGCCAGTGATTTACCCTAGTGCATTGGAAGCCATTCCATTTGGAAGTAGAACGCACAGATAAGCAGCCTGACTGAGGGATCATAATACCTAGTCTTGACGGTACGAGGGGGAGATGAGCAGTCATTAGATTGTCACTATGAGGGCTCTCGAGCTGCAATCATTGGAAGCGTACACCGGAAAGGATGCTACTTGTTCAGACACTGTCGATTCACTATGTGGAGGTCACAGACTTCCTGCGACTTATGAAAGACATGAGGCCTCTTCAAATTGTGGTGCAGTGAGTAGAATAGAGGCAACGCGAAAGCCTCGAGCCAGTGGATTG
Organism: Dicrocoelium dendriticum; assembly: GCA_944474145.2. NCBI lineage: Eukaryota > Metazoa > Platyhelminthes > Trematoda > Plagiorchiida > Dicrocoeliidae > Dicrocoelium > Dicrocoelium dendriticum. The sequence continues at coordinate 58,083,522 of OX104063.1, forward strand.
ACGTCACCATGGACGGGACACGTAAAGTCGTCGCCAATGAAATGCGAATCGGGAAATCGTAAACCGTTTAAGTACAGAACGTTTTGCACGCGTGGTTTACAAATGGAACACACGTTAACTCTGAATAAGTGTAGTGTGAGAGCCAGCATTGTTTGTTGCTCGATCTGACGAAATGTGAACGCTCTAAAAATTAGTGTGAAATGTGACTCGATCTGATAGTCGAGGTAAGTAAATCTGTTATAGATTGAGTAGATTGCCTTAGTCGTCGCCGCTGTTATAATTGAGGGAACGCCGCCTCTTGAGATAATTGCGTACTTGCCTGATAAGAGGGTCGCTGGCACGCCTACGATAATTGCTTGCTACGCTGACCACTCGAACGGAATTGCGCTGTCCTGATGACGCTGGCTTAGCCGGTGAGGCGGATAATTGAGCGAGCTTGCTAACGATCCTAGCCGCACGTGTTCGGATAGACGCCGAGCCTCGGACGGACGCAGACGAGAGGGGGTTTACGATAGACGCGCTCTAATGGCTTAGACGCGAAGGCTGGCCAGCTAACGATGCACACGCAATCACGCGATCCGACCGACTCCCAACTGAGGCGAAGAGAAAGAAAAGACAAGTGGTCCTCTGTAGGCTCTTTTACGACCGACAAAGGGCAATCACAGAGAGTGCTATGGGTTATTAAGTTAAGGAAAACTGTCACCACGAAGAGGTGGTAGTTTGTAAATGACCATTGTCAGAAGGTGCGCAGTTTGGGCCGCGTCTCGGAGTGGCTGAGCTCTGCTGCGTTGTGGGGAGGAATTGGCCCTCGCTTTCCACAGCCATTCTGCTGGGGTTTCTGGCGCGTTTTTGCGGGAATATTTGACGTGCCCGCAACACCTCCCTTTGAAGAGAAAGCGTACCGCTTCTGGCAAGGATTGACCTGGAGGGATTTCGGTGACCTCCGGATTCTTTCTGTTCGTCGGCAAGGTGGGTTTTCGAGACGCGGCGTCGATTGAGCGGCTTCGACCGTGGTCTCCCGTTGTGGAGCCATTCCAAAGGTATCCAGCAGGATGTGCAGCGGCAGGTGCACGGGATGGCTGGCTGGCGTGGAGGTTTCTCCGTGGCGCGGACCAAGTTGATTGCGATGGCGAACCCAGGTGTCATCACTCACGGAGACATCATGCAGCATGTCACCTCGCCTGGCTGTCACTGTTGCTTTGATCCAGCGAGGATGACCGGCTCGATAATCGCGAGCGTAGACTGGGGCTCCAACGACGAATTCTTTATGCTGGATGTAGGCACCAGAGTGACTAGGTGGCTTCTCAGTTGGGATGAGCGCTTCGTTGATTGTGCGTAGCTTGCGGCCCATCAATGCTTCAGATGGTGACTGGCCTCCTGGCGTAGCTGGATTCGGTGTGGACCGGTACGAGAGCAGGAAGGCTTGAAGACACTCATCCACGGTCCCCTCCCCGAGAGATTTCAAAAGCGCTCTCTTGAATGTGTCGACAAATCGCTCCGCTTGACCATTGGATTGGGGATGGTAAGGCGGTGAGCGGAGGTGTTCGATGCAGTGTCGGCGACAAAACTCTTCGAAGATGGAAGAGGTAAACTGGGTACCATTGTCGGACACCAAAACCTCGGGGAGGCCATGTTGACTGAAGATTCGTTGGAGACAAGCCAGAGTGGCGGATGCGGTTGGTGGGTTGACGGCGACCACTTCCGGCCATTTGGAATAGGCGTCGACCATGACCAGGTAGGAAATGCCATCGATGGGACCAGCGTAATCGATGTGCACTCGAGACCACGGTTTTGCTGGCGGATGCCAAGGAATCGGGGATTGGTGTGGTGGCATCTTTGAGGCTTGTTGACAATCCTGGGACACGGGGTCGGATTGACTGGCTTCGTCGTCGGTTCGGTCGTTTGGTACTGGCGGGGAATGTACCGCCTTGCAGATGGTCCGAAGAGGAAGATCGGCCAAGCCAAGGGTTTCGAGCCAGTCGAGACCAAGCACGTTGAGCTTCGCCTGTGTGATGTAGCAGATCGCGTTGAACGTGGCGCTCCGGAAGGAGACGGAGCAGTGCAGCTGCCCAGTTAGCTGCACGCGACCACCACAGGCGCTAGTGGCAGATTGGGAGGTCGGTTCGAAAGGTGGCTTGCCAAGGGATCGCCAGAGATACTCGGAGATGATTGTGATGTCCGACGCAGTGTCCAACTGCAATCGGACCGACTGACCATTGATCAGGACGTCGAGGAACTTTCTCCGATTCGCAGCGTTGATTTGGAACGTGGCCAGCAAGCTCAGGGAGCTGCCAACCGGACCAGGTTTGGGTGTGCGCCTGGGTCGGGACCTCTTCTTTGGATCGCGGGTGGGGGCCAGCCCAGTTTTGGCCCCCTTGAGAGATGGAGGATGGCAGTAACCATCCCGGAGCCCCACACTGCCACAACGTTGACAACGATGCTGGCGGAGCTGGCAGTCGCGGTGGAAATGCCAGGCACCACAGAATCGGCACGCGTAGGGTGGGGACTTCGCTCGGTCGGATTGGGTGGGGCGCGCGGACGATTGCGCCCTCGGTGCTGTGACTGCCTGGACCATACCAAATGCGACGGCGTTCTGGATCATGGCAGAATCGTGCTTCAGGTTGAGCAGCGTTTGACACTCCTCGGCCAAGGTCTGGAGTGTGACTGATCCATCCTGTTGTAGCTTGGACAGGAGGCGCGTCCGGATATCGGCATCGTGTGAAGATTGGAGGCCAGAGACGAAGATCAGGCATTTGAATTGGTCTTCGGTGAGCGAGCCAAGTTGAAAACGTTGGCATTCACGGTTGACCATTCCCGCGTACGTGATGAAGTCGTCGGCATCACGTTTGACCAGCTGCAGACATTGATAACGAGCATTGAACAGAGAGGACTGCTCGCCAAAAATCTGTGACAACGTTCGGACCGTCTCGTCAAAGGTTACCTCCCGTGGGTTCCTCGGCAAGATAAAATTGGTGTAGCGCTGGTTTTCGAGGGTACCAAGTTTGCGCAGAAGCAGGCGGACCTTCCACGCGTCGTCCTGGCAAGCAAAGTCAACGATGAACAGGTCCTCGTACCGCTTGTACCAGGATTCGAACGTTACCCCGGCCTGGGCGTCGTACAGGAATTCGCTGATGCCGCTAACCACATAGTCCATTGACTGAGAACTGGCGCTCGGACCTGCATGAAGGGAAGAACTGGAAAGTTTTTCGGTTAGCGCGGACATCAATTTAAGCTGTTGGTGCAGCATCAATTTTAAATCGGCACATTCGTCAATCATGGTATCCCACCTCCGTCGCCACTGTTATAGATTGCGTCGTCTGCCTTAGTCGTCGACGCTGTTATAATTGAGGGAACGCCGCCTCTTGAGATAATTGCGTACTTGCCTGATAAGAGGGTCGCTGGCACGCCTACGATAATTGCTTGCTACGCTGACCACTCGAACGGAATTGCGCTGTCCTGATGACGCTGGCTTAGCCGGTGAGCCGGATAATTGAGCGAGCTTGCTAACGATCCTAGCCGCACGTGTTCGGATAGACGCCGAGCCTCGGACGGACGCAGACGAGAGGGGGTTTACGATAGACGCGCTCTAATGGCTTAGACGCGAAGGCTGGCCAGCTAACGATGCACACGCAATCACGCGATCCGACCGACTCCCAACTGAGGCGAAGAGAAAGAAAAGACAAGTGGTCCTCTGTAGGCTCTTTTACGACCGACAAAGGGCAATCACAGAGAGTGCTATGGGTTATTAAGTTAAGGAAAACTGTCACCACGAAGAGGTGGTAGTTTGTAAATGACCATTGTCAGAAGGTGCGCAGTTTGGGCCGCGTCTCGGAGTGGCTGAGCTCTGCTGCGTTGTGGGGAGGAATTGGCCCTCGCTTTCCACAGCCATTCTGCTGGGGTTTCTGGCGCGTTTTTGCGGGAATATTTGACGTGCCCGCAACAAAATCGCTCGCTCAAGTCCCAATCAACCGGGGAATAAGTGATGCGTAACGCAAATGAGGATGAAGGAGAACTAAAAAATGGAACCCAGTGAGTGGATGATACTCTTGGTTAATCCACTTTGGGAGATGGGTTTGATCGAAGTACCAAACTTTAGTTCTGGGTGAAAGTGTATGGCTCATCGGTGGTGTGTGTCGCAAAACTAGGTCCTACAGAGACACAGGGTTTATTGGACAAAGCAAGCTCAGCGATATTAATAACTAGGTCAGTTCTATAAGTAACGACACTGCTGTATGCATGAGATTCCTCCTTTAAACCAGTCAAATACTCATTCCAACACTGCCAATCAGCGAATAGGGGAAGAGGCGTAAGCGTCCAATCATTTGCGGCAAACTAGCCGCTTGCTTCGTCATGCATATCCGTACCGTTCGTCTCTTTGTATAATCCCACCACGGTGTGGAGTAAATAGAGGTTTGCTGATGAGAACTGAATCGGAGCATTTAATTCGGCATACTCACCCACAATCGAACGAGTGTGATTACCTCAGGAGCACGGCTATTGATTGAAGAGTAGTTGGAAAGTGTAGCGTAGATAAATGGACAACGGATCAATTATCATCACAGCGGTGGCCTATCATACTCTCCAGGAGACTATACCCACTATAGTGACGAGAATTGGTGATAACATGAAGAAAAGCAATTGAACCCAGTAAGGCGCTAGTTCGGAAGATCCTAGGTTAACAGGCCTATGAAAATGACTGTAAAGTAGTCCCCCAGAGATGCCGGAGAGAAAAGGTTTGCAAGTAGGAAGGAAATAAGGTGGCAAGAAATTACAAACAAATCATGTAAGAATGAGAGAAGAAACTTCGAATCCTACGTGTAAACAAAGATGCCGGGTAGGAGCGAGGAGAATGTAAAGGGAAAACTATTTGTAGAAAAGTCGACTCACCGTATTTGGTGTAGCTTGCACGTTTTCACAGGGAGCAAACAGTGAGCGCAGGAATTCAGTATACACATCATCATCATCTTCATTGTCCTCAATCCTATCTTCTTGATCGTTCAGACTTTCGTCCACTGAACGCGATAGGGGAGTGGAGGGGGTGCTTTTATCAGCATCTACCTCATGTTCTTCCAAATAGGCGCCATAATCGGACTCAGCGGTTAACGGAGTTCGCTGGACATCAGACCAATTCAGATGACCGGTAGAATGGCTTGCTTCTTGGACAGTGTGAGTAACCACGGCGGCAGAAGCCCACTTAGACGACTGATTGCAGAAATCACTTGCACCGGTAGGGCAATCAGGCACGGCCATGTTTACGCTAGAAATGGACTGGGTAGAGTTTTCAGTATGTGATGAATGGGAGACAGAAGAATCCAATCGACTCCGAGAAAGATTTGTGCAAGCACCTTCGAGAGCACGATCCCGCTCTAAGAGATACCAGTCCAAGGGGCCAGGTTGATAGTCCTCATCATGGTCCGCTGATTCACAACATGGTACTGCATTTCTGTCACTCTCATCTTCGTTGGGAAATTCCATTTCCAAAATAGTAGATGGTTTCCTACCAGACCCAGAAGCACCAGCGGGCAGATAATCGCGTAGAGAACGACGGATGGAGCGTGCCAGGGATCTGAAGAAAATAAATAAAGAGATAGATGGTATATTCCTCAGATGCGAGGCAAAGTCCAACTATGTGTCTGACCAAAGTGAACAATTTAAACAAGAAAATTTGCATTCGTCGTATAGTCCTGAATAGTCGTTTCGTCAATGTGGTATAATTTGTTCTACTGTAGATGGTAGGACAAAGCTTTAGGATACAATGGTCTGAGTTACTTAGTGGTGCACGCTTTTGAATGGAAAACAAACGAATTTTGTATGTGTAAGTAACCTCATGCTGTGCGCTTTGTCTGACCGGGTAAGTTACTAGATTTGACCGATCAAGTGACTTGAAAAAAACTGTAGCACATTTATTAAAGTCATCGGCGATAATGCAGATAAAGTATTCTAGTTTCGGCAGCAATACCAAAGAGAGTTGCTCAACTAAAAGCTGCAGCTCGGATGATTATGTAGCAGGCGCAGTGTAAAGGTTTCCGATAACGATGGATTGGAAGCCATTGAGAAATGTACGCTTGTATTCAAGTAAATGACAGATAATAGGAGTTGTAGAGTGAGTGAATAGTTGATTTATTGAGTGGCACCAGAGTTGGTTAATCTACGTGATGACGCCGCCACCACGATTTCTTGGCTTATCTGGGCGATCGGACCTAATCGCACGGTGTCCACTGATACTGACTCCATCTTCAATAGCAGGGTACAACTGGCTTTCGTGTAACGTAAAAATACCTGTGTTTATATATTCCTTTTGTTGTGTAAGAGCTGTGAGGTCAGTGACTTTTTCTAGCAATGAACGCACATTGCTGGAGAAGATGAGTGGTAATTGCATTGTCTGCAAACGGCATCGTCGGAGGTCAACTTTCCAGTCAGCGCGATGTTTCCTCATGTTGCCAAAATGTTTTCTCACAACCCGGTTAAGGGTTCTTAGTTTAATGACCGCAGTCGACGAAAGGCTTTTTACGTGGCGCACTTCGAAATGATTTCAAAAAACCAGCAGAGTAGGATGACATTGGTAGCTGGGATGTGATTCAGTTAAACAAAACTGGTAAAGTAAAACAACAAAGGTTATAGGTCTGCAGTAGATAGCGTAAAATAAACGATGTTCCAAGAGGCAACAGCAACGGCCAAGTTGAAGACCCCGTCGGTGATGTAATCCGGTGGCTCGCGTGGCTCCACCGTGAAAACCGAGACGAGATCGTGAGCTCTAACTGCTGAGGCGTTCAGTAAACAGTGTCCATAACGAACGATTACATCGAACACCCCATCGAAGAAAACAAGTACCCGGGTCATAAGCACAACAGCAGTCGCAAGCCAATCACTTATAAGCACTTCTATCAAATACGCTTCCGCATACTTTTATTCTCCTAGATGAGTTTGCCAGTAACCACGACATAAATGTCGGATCAATGTTTCCGAGCCAAAGGGAAGTGGGCTATCCGTCGTCCGTTGGCATAACACTTGAGAATTGTTGGTCACAGAGTAATTCAAATTAGTTGACCAGTGTCTGAAATCCCGGAGAGCCAAACATATGGTTCGTCATGTCGTTCGTTGGAATACAAATGGTCCGTTAGGAGTCGGTGTCTTTGAATGAGATCGGTAATCAGTCTCAGATGTGGGCTTGGCGCTGGCTCTATTTAACACACCGCAAGAGGCAGCAGACATGACAGAGCCGCTATCTTAACCAGCCAGCCTTTTAACCTTCTTTGCTGTCGAATCCTCTGCACCTTCAACATTCTCCAATTTTGCGATTTTCCCCACAACCAGTGGCAATGTAAGTTCAAGTCAAGTCAAAACAGAGTTTATGTACTCGAGTGGTTTCAGTTGCATCAATTGCATGCGCCATGTCCTGCCGTGCTATGTGCACAAGAATGGTATCTTTTTTTGCGCTCTTCGTTTCCTCAGATATACTTTGTGCCACACTGGACTTACACTTATTCGACTTAAATCGATGAGCTGTATCGTGTGAATTCAATCTATCCGAAAAGAGTTCAGTGCATCCGGAATGTCTTTCACCGACATCTACGCGCACAAACTTGCATTATTCCGGCTACTAACTTCACATTTGGCCTCTTTCGCTATAGTTAAACGATGTTCGGACGAGTCATAGTCCATTCTGATTCACCATCGGGACGGGCAACAGATCCAGCCAATCTCGCTTAAGGTTGTTCGTATGAGCCCGCTGCACGCAACTGGGCAGCCCATCCCACTGGTGAGTAGGACCAGTGTTCACAGCTGCACCTGTAACCTTGACTTAAAGGGATAGTAATCGAAATTGACGACCTGAGAGACAACCTATCAATTGGCAAACCGATCCACGTGCTTAGTCAATAATGATTCAAGCAAGTACGAGTTGATCTAAAGGAGATTTGTGGGTCTGCAGATTTTAGCAAACTGGTAAAGGTAGGACTGGCATGCCCACATTGTGTCCGCTGTTTCCAGTTGGAGTATGGCAGGGTAACAGCTCACCATCCTAAGTTTGGTTCCCTACCGCGTGTATGACTGTTCCAATAGTACATCGTGTTCTAAGACTATCGCAAAAGTACGACGGGTCAGTGGTTGCGACCGAAGTTAGAGTGAACGCAAAAATTGCCTCGTTAGTGGTAACAATAGCAGGGCTCGTGTAACACCAACCCTCTTCAACCCTGACTACAAAACGAAAGATAGGGGTCAGGTGTTTTCGTCCTGGAAACATCAAATCAATCCAACGGTACAACCGAACGCATCACGTCCAGTTCAAACTCCCCCATACTCCTAACAAGTGCAACAACCAAAACACTTTCGGCAACACCTACAATACCGATCAACAGGAAGAATCCGAACTCAGCTAAGCCTCGGGCCACATGCCTAATGGTTGCTGTTCAACATGTCCAAGCGTTGGCACCAGTGGTGGTAACCACTTCAAATGTAACAGACGAGAAAGTTAATGCGTTGCCAAGTACATCCGGTAACTCACCCACACCACCGGCCACCGCGTTCACAATGTAATAGAAGGCAAAACTAGTGAACTCTCACAGTTGCGTGTACCAACACTTCTAACTCAGAAACGCATTGATTAGGAGGCAGACAGGCGGACGACCTGAAACGGTGGAACGCCGCTTGTGACCAAATTGGTGTTCAGGCTAAACCCACTGGTATAATGCACGTTATTAGGTATTCAAGATCGATTCACTATGGTGAGCCCCGACTCCTTCGGATAACACTGGGATCACTGAACTATTATGAGGTCGTTTTTTTGCCGAGGCATCGTCATCGAAATGTGCCCACTAGTGTAGGCAACTTCCTACAGGTTACCTGGAGAGAACATCAACGGTATAAAAATGACCCGTATAAACGCCAAACGAGTAAACGCGAAAAAATATTCTGATGCATCGTGTAATCGATCTTTCAGCGGTAATGATAACGAAGCGGGAGTGCACAAACTTGAAGAGCGGAGATACATTTGTGAAATTCCGGCTATTGATGAGATTATAGTTCAGTCGGTATCAAGAGTACCAAATTCTCATCACTAAGGAAGTGACCCAAAGCCAGTGAAAGTCGTAGTTCAATTCCGACAAATGATTCCGAACGTGGTGCATAGATGACGTGAGCTACATAGAACGCTAACTTCAGAACAGCGGTTGAAGACGTCCACCAGACAACTTCGCTGACAAACCAATACACCACCGAGAACCCATCCTATTCACCACAATAGATCATAAACCCATTTATCCAAAACCCTCAGAAACCGATATGACTGCCGTTGGGTAGCAAACACCCTTAGCAGAGGTTTGTGTCAAATTGTGCACCTTCAGCTGCTTCAAAAAAGGATTAGCCGCCGACCCTACACATCTGTCGGCGTACATTCAATCGCTTCATCCACCAAACTTCTGGTCTCCGAGACGCTCTTCCGAATGTACGCAAACGTTCAACGCTTAGCTAATTAGCCGAATTGCGACTTAGACATGTATCAAAAGCTTAGGGTTTCATTGCTATCACGGAAACATGTTTGTGCTGCGAGCTAACAGATGCGGAAACTGTGACAGGTGGTAGGTCCATTTTCCGGAATGATCAAGCTAACAAACCTGATTGAGTAGCACCGTATTCTCCCAATGATCTCCAGTGCGAACTCATTCAGGATTCGGAAACCTGAGCGCCAGATTCCATTTGGTGTCGCCTAAGATTGTGAGGAAACGACATTTGTATCGCGGACGTTTACCGTCCCCATGTTCAACCTGGTGGCTGCTTTGAGCAAAAGGATAAACAGATAGCACAGCAGCGACATGTCGGGCGGCGGCATCGTATTCGTCAGTGATCTATATTACTAGGTAAGCTCCATGGTATAGTTCAACAGACTACGCGAATCTGCCTCCATCTTTGTCTACCTAGTTTCTGCCCCTATCTCGATCTACCGCCCAAGATTGGCACACAAGCTTTGAAGACATTGTATCGCAAGATAAATGTTCAGACCATTAATGGCTGCATCCACATTAGTCTTACGTACATGTGTGCCAGATGTAGCCATTTCGTGGGGATTTTTGAGAGATTTGTGTTGTTGATACGTATCTGTGCAGTAATCGCAAATTGCTAAGTGTTATCCAGTTCTGTCTGAATCGTTTTGAGCTTGGTGGATACACGTTGATAAAAGCATCTAAGCACTTTGCCGCTTAAAGTATCCAAAAACAATGCTTCCTCGCCTTGTAAAATTTGCGATCTGGAGTACATGGCCACGTTGAATCATGCATCCCAAGAAAAATCACTCTGGAAAATCCGTCTAAAGTAAACAACCTCCATAATCAGCTAGCAATTAGTATAATGTAGATGCTTCATGCACTGGTTCGCAGGTTAGTCCGGAGAGTAAGCACAGGCATATTTACGGTTGTTTGTCCGACGAACTAATCTTATGAAAAGGCAGATACTATCGGGGTTAGAGGCGGGCATACAGATGCACCGGTTGGAAGTGGAGGTGGAAATGGCCAATGTTCGGGTAGACTAAGAAGTAGATCAGCTCAACTGTGATGGTACATGTTAATGCTTGGAGTATATTTTTCTCGGAAAGGAATCGCACAGCGACAATCGTTGAAAAGTGTCGAATGGGTGCACATATGGTTTTAAAATAGCTTACGGCCACAGCAGGGTACACAGCAACATCTGCCAAAAGTTGGGTATGAGTACTTCGATAGGGGTCATGCTACTTCTTGGGAAATTGTCAAACAGATGGAATACATTTTCGAAAGCCACGTTTTGACAGTGGGCAGCAGGTACTCATTTGATATGGTTGCACCAAACTGGTCATCAGGAAGTGGGTGATATTACCACCTGCCAAGGCTTACATTCAAATAAGAGCCATTCTTGGGGAATCCGCAAATATCTCGGACAGGAGACGATCGGACCGGCACGGGCTTAAGCGGTGGCACGGAGAGACTGCACTTCAGACGCCGTCGTATTCTCACATACTGCAATTTCGGTCAGTTGTAAGCACCCTGGAGACTGTATGCGCAATACGCAATAATGTTAGGTCCAAGCTGTACTACCGTACTTTCACTTCTGTATTGCTACACCTTGTAAGAGCATCAATGATATTACTCTTCCTACTCATTAGCTGCCTCAGTCTATCGTTGGTGATAACCCTATTGAGTTATTGTAAGGATGTAATCTTGCATCACACTTAAACCTCACACAACCACCAATAGCCACAGCATATTCTACGCATTTACCACTTGGTTTGCATTTTACGGTCCGTTCTGACAACAAATCCCTTTTTGTAGCGGTTGTACTGCTTGCCCTACGAATCGAATTAGTACCTCTATGGTGCTGACACCGCGATTCATGCATTCCCACTCATTTTCGCAAATGTCCTCGCATTTTCTACCATGTATAGCTTTTGAAACCAGTTCCTGAATCCAATGGCACCCTTTCAAACGCACTTCTAGTACTGCTGCTGAGTGTGCATATTTCCAACAAAAATAACAGCACTGTTCGTCAAAGCTCTCCGTCGCGCAATCAAGGGTTAGGTGTCACCATTCCTTTTACAAACAGCAGAGTGCCTCGGTGAAAATTACATAGCACTGGTTACGCGCTTCTACCAGGGGTTCCCTAGCATACCATATTCGTGCGTCCTTGTTCCCATCTTGTCCCAACCAATATTTTCCTCCCAACCCCTATCCGAGGCAAATCCACCCACATCTCAGCCATGCGCAACCATGGGCAAACGCAGCCGCAGGCCAGCGCGCTAAACGCTCAAGGTTGGATGCGGGAACGTGCGCACATTGCACGGATGGAGACCGCAATCATCGACCTGCGCAACGAACCGCATTAGTCGCTATGGAGCTTGTGCGCTACGACATTGATATCGCAGAGCTGAGTGAGACCTGACTGGCTGACCAATATAAATTGCGAGAGGATGGTGCTGTGTACACCTTTTACTGGATCGGAAATAACGACAGCACCACGTGAACAAGTCGTCGGATTTGCAATCGCTGACAACCTGAATAGTCGCCTGAAGGGGAAGCTGACTGGTATCAGCCCACGGCTGATGTCGCTTCGTATGTGCCTCGGACGTGGTAAGTTCGCAACATTTAGTAGTACGTGTGGTTCCACCATGAATTATCCTGAAGACACGAAAGACCATTTCTACTCACAATTGACCTCTCTTATACGGTGTGTCAAAGAGTGACCGACTATTCCTGCTAAGTGATTTCAATGTATGTGTAGGGTGTGATGCAACGCATGGATTAAGGTTATTGGATCCCAAGGCATTGGAGTAGGCAATGGAAAGGGAGAGCGCTTATTTCCATTGTGTGTCACACACGACCTGACGATCACGAACACTCAGTTCGCTCTGTGTGCTAGTGACATTGCTGCATAGATGCACCCACGGAGTAGTTATGCTCACTTGCTAGGCTACGTCATCGTATGTCAACGGGACTTGCGTGAAGTGCGTATAACGCGGGTCATGTGTGGAGAAGAATGTGGGACCGATCACAAGCTGATGTGAACCAAATTTAAAATATGTCATAGAGTGCCAATCGGCAGAAATACAATGTGTGCCCCTTTTCCAGGACGGAAAAGCGACCAGCGCCGGAGGATGCCACAATGACCCGACTTGGCCGGTGTCCATTCTCTGGCTTCGGCCGGCGTCCTATGGGATAACTTGAACAAACAGGCGACCAATGCTGTGGAGGAGACGATCGGGCGCACAAACTGTATGCGGACGGACTGGTTCGACGAAAACGGTACGACGACTGGGCCATTATTAAGTTCGAAAAATGCTGCGTTCGCTGCACCTGAGAATAAACCTAACAATGCAGTGAAGAGAAATAATTTTTGCCAGATTCACACGGAGCTAGCTGGACAGCTGCGTCAGGTACAAAATGCATGTCACACAATAAAAAGATAGCAGATAAAATCCTACGCTGAACGCCATCAACAAAAATATTCCTACGACTCCTTAAAGGTAGTGTACGTGCCAATCGTGCAACCAACGAAGACCCTGAAGGACAAAATGATAAGTACCGTCTATACACAATCCGAGGACGTCCTGCAGATGGGGCACAGACACTTTGATACACTTATGAACAATCGATCTGAGGTTGACTGGGACACACTGCACGGGCTGCCACACCAAGGCATACTATGGGAACTTGTGGACACTCCGGGACTGTATGAAGCAAGTAGGCCGCTTCCTCAACTGCAGAATGGGAAATGCGCTGGTGCTGATGGCATACCGTCAGAAGTAATGGGGGAACGGAGGAATAGTTATGAGGCGCGCACGCCATTGCCTGGTGAAAGCCTTCTGGATGAAAGAGCAAATGCCTGCAGGCGTGAAGGATATCCTTGTACTTCCACTGTATATGGCAAAGGGTAGCCAGTAATACACCAACAATTATCGTTGCAACAACTTGCTTAGCTGAGTCTACAAGGTTTTTGCCCGCGTCAAACTCAAACGTCTTGCGACATATTCTGGAAGCGGACCTATCTGAAGAGCAATGTGGCTTCCGCTCGGTCTGAAGCCTCATCGACATGGTGTGCACAGTGCGCCAACTTCAGGAAAATGTCTTGAACGTAATGAGCCGTTGCATATGCTCTTGTCGACTTTAACGAAGTGTTCGATACAATGAACCGTTAAGCGTTATGGCTGATTCTCTAAAAATTTGGATGCCCTGATAAGTTTATTTGTCTGATTGAATGCTTGCATACTGGCATGCGGGCAAAGGTGCAGCTGAGGAGACATACTTCTGATGACCCCGCCATTATCTCCAAAGGGAAGCAGGGATACATTCCAGCCCCACTCTCTTCAATATCTATCTGACTGTCGTGATGTCGTGGGCATACAACACATGTAAATACTGTAAGATCCTGGAGCACCGCATCGAAGGAAGACTGTTGAACAACGGGACGCTTCATAGCAAGAAGCCTAGTGCATGAGATTACCATCCGGATGCTGCTATTTGTCGACCATTGTGCCTAGTTTGCACATATCGAGGAAGAACTGCAATGCATGACTACATTAGCTCCCATCATCATCGTTATACACGTTAGCTAGAGGTGGGAAACACCACAACTACGGTGCTGCAATAAATAAAAGATAAGAAAAAAGAAAAAATGCAAGAGTTGCATGCTAGCTGAGCTACCAGCAACATCATTATCATTATACACGTCAGCTAGAGGTAGGAAACACCTCAGCTACTGTGCCACAATACATAAAAGAAAACAGAAAATAAATACAAAAGTTGCATGCCAGCTGAGCTACCAGCAACGGATAGGCATCGTTCCGATAAGCTACCAGCCGGCTACTAGGAAAAACAAAAACTTATTACGTTTTACGTTAACAAATGAGATCGTAGGTGGAGGGCGAGGCTAAAAGGGATGGGGAGGGACAAAGAAACTCACAGCAGGAACGCCACTGAGGTCGGCTCCATGCAAGGTCAGCGGGTGTATCCAGCCAAACGTGTTCACTGTCTTTTGGACACCAACCAGGGAGCCGTGACGCTCCAACCGACGCTAGCTCCTAAGTGAGGGCCTTCATTCCTCTCGACCAAGTCATCGCTTGGCCACCCCTCCTCTTCTTACATCCATATCACCGGTGAGCAAACAACGCAAGTCGTGGAAGTCGATGGACCGGCATGCGTAACACGTGGCCCAGCCATCGGAGCCTAGTGCGTGAAATGACGGTGCTGAGCGGTTCAGTTCCTTTTCCTGTGCCGTAAACAAGGCGTCGAACACGCTCGTTGCTCACACGGTGTTCCAACCAGATGTGAGCCAAACTGCGAAGGCACCGATGGTCAAACGTAACTACCCTCTTCATGTCCGCTGATCTTACGGGCCAAGTTTCGCAACCGTACAGTAAGGTCGAACGTACTGCTGCATTGTACACTCTACCCTTCAGGGCAAGAGTGATGTCGCGCCGGCGTCATAAGTGGAGAAGGTTAGCAAAAGCGCTTAGAGCTTTTGCTATACGGTTCGTGATCTCGTCTTCGATCCCAAGGGCGCTGATACAACTTCTCAGGTAGTTGAATTTCCGAACGACTTCTAGCTGATCCCCACCAAGGGTTAGCGCAGGAGGCGATCCCTGCTAATCTTGGAGGAACCCTTTACATTTCGATGGTGCAAAGCAAAGTCCGAAGTGGTTGATAGCCAGTGCTAATCTGTCCAGTGCCGCCTGACACGTTTGTGAGCTGTCACAGATGAAGGCAATATCGTCAGCATACGCCAAGTCAAGAAGTCGTTCTCCTGGGAGTAGCTCCACACCTTCTAAGTCGTGTCCTGTAAATTTAAGCTCCATGACTTCGTCAATAGCGAAGTTGAAGAAGAAAAGTGACGGCGGGCATCCTTGTCTCACACCGCTGGAGGTAGTAAAGAGAGCGGACAGCTTGACGTAAGCCCTCACTCTGCCCGTGCTACGCAAATATAATGCTTGGATAATATTTACATATTTCTCGGGCACACCTTTCCTGAATAGACAATTCAAAAGGGCACATCGATCAACCGAATCGAAGGCACCTTTGATGTCGTGGAACACGACTACGGTGGGCCGCCAATATGTGTGACGGTGCTCCAACAACTGACGCAAAGTGAAGATGTGGTCGATGCAGCCACGACCCCGACGAAACCCGGCTTGCTCCTCACGAATCTGGCATTTACGAGCGCCAGTCAGTCTGTGAAGGAGTATGGAGGCGAGCAATTTGGAGGCGATGGAGATCAGACTAATTCCTCTATAGTTGCCGCATTCCGAACGCAAGCCTCCTTTGAAGATGGGAACAATAGCGGAGCGGCTCCAGTCGGTTAGGACAGTTTCCTGCTCCCACAGTTTCACTAGTAATTCATGTAAAGCATCAACAAGAGCAGAGCCTCCGAATTTGAAGAAGGCTGGAGGAACATCATCCGGTCCCGCGGCTTTGTTCAACTACAACAGTCCGATCTCATGTTCGACTTCTGAGCGAGAGGGTGGATTCAAAGGGAAAGCCGACGGAGCAGGGCGATCACCTGCCGGCGAAGAATCGAACAATTCTAGCCGATTAAATTGCGTTTCAAAATGCTCAGCCCAACGCTCCAAGCAATTTGACAAATTGTGGATAGGCTGTCCAGCAACGGATGGGCATCGTTCCGGAAAGCTACCAGCCGGCTACTAGGCAACAAACAAACTATTATGTAAAATTATATTATGCTACGAAATGAGATCATGGATGGAGGAAGAGGGACAAAGTAACTTAAAGCACGAACACTATTAAGGTCGGCTTCTAGTCATTTCAGCAAGCGTATCCAGCCAAGAGTATTCATAGTCTTTCGGACCATAACCAGGAAGCCAAAAGGCTCCAACCGAGGTCAGCTCCGAAGAAAGGAACTTCATTCCTCTCGACCAAGTCATCGCTTGGCCACCCCTCCTCTTCTTACATCCACATCTCCGGTGAGCAAACAACGCACGTCGTGGAAGTCGATGGGCTGCCATGCGTAGCACGTGGCCCAGCCATCGGAGTCTAGTGCGTGAAATGACGGTGCTGAGCGGTTCAGTTCCTTTTCCTGTGCCGTAAACAAGGCGTCGAACACGCTCGTTGCTCACACGGTGTTCCAACCAGATGTGAGCCAAACTGCGAAGGCACCGATGGTCAAACGTAACTACCCTCTTCATGTCCGCTGATCTAACGGGCCAAGTTTCGCAACCGTACAGAAGGGTCGAACGTACCGTTGCATGGCACACCCTACCCTTTAGGGCGAGAGTGATGTCGCGCCGGCGCCATAAGTGGCGAAGGTTAGCAAAAGCGCCTCAAGCTTTCCCTACACGGTTTGTGATCTCATCTTCGATCCCAAGGGCGCTGATACAACTTCCGAGGTAGTTGCGTTTTTGAACAACTTTTAGCTGATCCCCACCAAGGGTCAGCGCAGTAGGCGGTTCCTGCCAATCTGAGAGGAAAGCTTTGCACTTCGATGGTGCAAAGCAAAGTCCGAAGTGGCTGATAGCCAGTGCTAATCTGTCCAGTGCCGCATAGCACGTCTGGGAGCTGTCACAAATGAGGGCAATATCCTCAGCATACTCCAAGTCAATAAGTCATTCACCCAGGAACAACTCCACACCTTCCACGTCGTATCCCGTGAATTTAATGTCCGTGAGTTCGTCAATAGCAAAGTTGAAGAGGAAAAGTGACGGCGGGCATCCTTGCCTTACACCGCTGGAGATATTGAAGGGCGGCGACAGCTTGCCGTAAGCACTCACTCTGCCCGTGCTATGCGCGTATAATGTTTACACATTTCTCATGCACATCTTTCCTGAGTACACAGTCTCAAAATGCACATCTATCCACTGAATCGCAGGCACCATTGATGTCAAGGAACACGACTACGGTGGGCCGCCGATATGTGTGGCGGTGCTCCAACAACTGATGCAAAGGGAAGATGTTGTCGATGCAGCCACGACCCCGATGAAACCCGACTTGTTCCTCACGAATCCGGCTTTCACGAATGCCAGTCAGTCTGTGAAGGATGACAGAGGCAAGCAATTTGGAGGCGATTGGGATCAGCCTGATTCCTCTAAGGTTGCCGTATTCTGATCGTGAGACTCCCTTGAAAATTGGGACTATGACGGAGCGTCTCCAATCGGTTGGGACAGCTTCCTGCTCCTACAGTTTCAGTATAAATTCGTGTAATTCATCAACAGGAGCAGGGTTCCCGAATTCGAAGAGGACTGGAGGAAGATTATCTGGTCCCGCGGCATTATTTACCTTCAGCAGTCCGATCACTTGTTCGGCTTCTGAGGGAGAGGCGGATCCAACGGGACGATTAGTGGCCGGAGAGAAATCCGGCAGTACCATTCGATTAAATTGATTTTTAAAATTCTCAGCCCAACGCTCCAAGGGTTTTGACGAGTTTTGGACAGGCGGCCAACTCAGGTCACGAAAAGTTTCCCGAACACCAGGTCTCCTGCTGCTCGTTTCCCGTATCAGCCGGAATAACTTACGATGGTTTCCAAGGGGAGCGGGGGTTTCATTTCTGACGCACGAAGAGGCCACCAAGATCTGCGGTCTCTCTTCAGGCTAGCACGGAGTTTTGCGCGGAGCTTTTTGCGAGTTTCATTGTGCTCGTTTCCAGCCGGAATATGCCGGCGAGCATCGATAAGTTCCAGAGACCGCGAAGAGACCCAATGTCCATGTTGGCTATTAGATTTACCACATGAGGATTTGCCTGCTGTTAGTAAGGTCCGGTGAACATGAGACCAGTGAGCGCTTATTCAACTCGCATGTCACCGTACATCGATACGCATTCAGAACACCTGACTTCGGCAGTTGGCTGGTGTCAATGGGCGTCCACCAAAACGCATCCGCAGGTCAGCACATCCAAGTGCATGGTCGGTGTCCACATATGTGCTCCAAATCGAGCGACAGTTCTGGACGCAGCCTCTCCAGTGGTAACTAGTCGCAATGTGATCGATTTGCGTTTATGGCTGGTTAGAGGATGGTGGGCGGCATGTCACCAGCCGACAGGTGCTGTGCCGGAAGTTAGTGCTCGCAAGAAATAAGCGGGCATTTACACACAAATGAAGTAGCTACTCACCGTTATCATTACGGGAGCTTACACCGTGTTGGCCGCCCAGATGCAGTTCATCAGTGGATAATTTTCCAACTTGAGTTTTCAGATCCTCCGCCAGCACAACAGTGTCCGTGCTTTCTCTGTGGTGAAGCAGATAGTTCAGTTGGGGATAGAAGTCGTTGTTTACCGAATCATCGCTAAAGTTTGTGGGTGCATAGGCAGCGATGACGAGTAGAGACCTAGTAGTCCCGCGCGACTTGGAAGCGTTAAACGAGCCAACGAATCGTACTGCACACATCCGCATTCGGAATTCTGATACCTAGGGAGCACATTGTCAGCCGATCTACGAATCATCGGTAAGCTGCGTGGTCGTGTAGTGAATGCAAGTGAGGCTTTGGGAAACTGGAACATGGAGTGTGGAAGGATCATCGTCTAAAGGTAAGAAAAAAGGCGACGGCGTGCAAGTCAATGGTCCTTCGGGTCCTTATCTATGAAGGGGAAACGTGTATACTGTACGAAAAGATATCCCGTATCTGGAAGGATTCCATCAAAAATTTCTGCACCGGATTCTGCGCATCCCTTAATGGGACAATGCGCCTGACACTGACGTAATCCGCAGCACCGACGTGTACACAATGAACTTCCTGCTACTGCTACGACACCTCAGGTGATTTGGACATTGCGTCGTACAGATGCGACGAGAATACAGAAGCAACTACTGTATGGGCAACTGAGTGAAGCCAGTCAAAATGCAGGTAAACTAAAGTTGTGTTGCTAGGAAAATATGAAAGTGAGTTTGTCCAAATGAAATACTGACCAACATCGAAGAGGCGACGAGTACGATAAATAGGTAATCAGAAGCACAGCGTTTGGTAAGTACGCTGCTTTCGATTCCATTTACTAACCCAAGCCAACCATGCGGTCGATGCGGCATATGTCGTACATCATCACTGCGGGTTGTTTGTACGTGTGCCTGCCTATGAATTAGTAATGTTGCAATTTACGTGTTCGCTGTTGACTGATATCCTCAGTGTGCCTGAGCTTGAGGTGAATGTCGAAAATCCTCCACCTCCATTGCTCGCTCCAGGAGACTGCCAAGCTATGCTGGGTTGACGGGGTGCATGGTCCTCGTGTCGTGCTAGGCTCAGTGAGTGATTCCATGCATGCAGTGTGAGACGGACAACGGCCAAGCCACCGTCTTGTGCACCTCTGGTACGAATGATTTCCAAATTAGATAGACAGGAATGCTGAGGCTATGTATGTCGAACGAGCGTGAGCTAGCTCTCATCCCCATGCCTGCCAGTCTGATTCCCTCGGGTGTGTGGTGCGGCGAAAGCCGCCCATAATTCCTCTGTAGGCACAGGTGTCCTGTGGCTGCCTTATGGAGGTTGCAGTGTCATTTTAGTAGAATTGGTAAGGGACCGGTTAATACATCTGCTATACCGTGCAGTATAACAAATATATTGACTGATCGCCTATCAAGCCTTCTGAAAGGATGACACACTGATCGGTTCCAAATGTAGTTCAAGAGATCGAGGTTGCAGTGACAGGCAAATCTGGAATCGGATATCGATATGTTACGCACTTGCGACCACGGCCAGCCCCAAGTGGGAGTTGACGAGTTTGCAACAATTTGACCAAGGGCTGCCTGGCTTGAGGTGGGCGGTAGTGAATCATTGAGCACCGGGCGATACCCACCCACCGTCAGAGACTCTACCCTAATCGGGCAATGAGGTTATGACCCGTAAACCCGGTGTCTCCAATGGCTAGGTTTTAAGGGAAGGTCACCGACCTCTCAGTAACCTGCGAAGAGGATTATGAGACCGACTTAATCGTTGACCTATCCGGCGTCAGTGACTCTGAAGTCACTTGGAAAGTGTCACTCAGCGTAGCACGAGTTAAAGAGGTGCGCAAACCATCGTACTACGTGAAGGTTCCGTCTCGTCGCGATGCGTTTCTATAGCGTGGTTGTATACAGGCCCGGAACAGCCCCGTGTCATTCACCAAGGTTGAACCGAGGGTGCAAACGATCGTTACAGTAGATTGTCGCGAGAGGATCAGGCGACTG
Organism: Dicrocoelium dendriticum; assembly: GCA_944474145.2. NCBI lineage: Eukaryota > Metazoa > Platyhelminthes > Trematoda > Plagiorchiida > Dicrocoeliidae > Dicrocoelium > Dicrocoelium dendriticum. The sequence continues at coordinate 58,104,136 of OX104063.1, forward strand.
AATGGTAAGCAGGAACCCACAGCTTCATAGCCCGCGCCTCCATAGCACGCCACAAGGAATGAGCGTGCAGAGATGAGAACCAATATCTCGAGATGCTCACTTTACACAACAAGTGTGTTTGGATAACAATCAGTCGTCACCACCACCGGTGCACAAAGGGTCCAATAAGAATGAGGCCGATTACGAAAATCTTGAATGTAGCAGCTAAGTATTTCTTGTTGTGAATGAGGGTGCAAAAAATGTCTCGCATTGTTCCACGAATTTGAAACTTTCGGTATGGGTTAATTAGAGGAGATAACGGTTGTTGTTCATATATCCTGCTTCGTCCATTTCCTCAGCCTTTTGAGTACAGCAAAGTTTATCGGTTAACTCGTAGCTCTCTGTGCTAGTCATATTGGTGGGGCGCCAGCTGGCGCTACTCGAGTTTGATCCGGCTTTGATGTATCAGTATCGACGCACATGCGACAAAAACCTAGAGTGGTTAGTTCAATAACAGCCTGAGAAGGCGAATTCTGGCTTCGTAGACGCGACTTACGCCAAAGATAACGGTATCCAACCTGAGTGCTAGTACAGCCTCCGACTGGTTTTAGGGTATGGATGTTGAATACTGCTGAAGAAACTGAGTAGCGTGGCCAGGTGGGAAACTTTTGACATTAATGCGGGGAGAAGTGAGCACGTGGCAGAGATTCGACTGCACCGCAGCTGTTGTCAGTCAAACTGAAAGCACCACGGAAGGCTGGTAATTGGGATGGGTGTAAGATAAAAGACAGAAAGGAAAGGAGGCGGGAAAGAATAAGCCTGTCTTCACCAATCCCCTGCGTTGTGTGTCGGATCTTTTGAGACTGCGCGATGGCCGATGAATTATGTGGCTGAAGTCCATTAGAATTCATGCTTGTGTGAAAGCCGGGATTCTGCCATGGGGCCCAAACTTCCACAGGCAAGCGAAAACTTGGTGTAAGAATCGTAGTAGCAAAATACATAAACGTGTAGAAGAGGGAAATGTTCCAATGTTGTGTTATAGGGTACTTGTCGCGTGTTTGGATTGCGACACATAATCTGTATCGGGATTTCGGTTCAAACCTAAGTAAACCTCGGTTGCTCAGGTCACTAGGGCCGTAAGCAATGTTGGGCGTTTTCGAGGTTGCTCGCTTCCAACACCCTTTGTATGATGTTGAGAGACACAAGTCAATACCGGCATTTGTAGCAAAAGGCATAATGGTCGTGGACAACAACAGCAATGATGTAGTAAACAGAACTGGTTAATTTCAGGTGTTGTCCGCTCGCTAAGCGATCGTGCAATGGCTTAGGGAATGAAGAAAAACAAGGATATCAGTAGTAAGCTGGTAGGTTGTAACGACGATTCTAAACTACACGATCATCATCATTCTGGTACCGGCTAGCGATACAGCAACGTCGTTCGTACCTATGCAGTATCAAACTAGCGACCTGTGGATTACAAACCAGACGCCTTTGGCATTCGGCCGCTGGTCGACCAGGAAAGAGGACGGACGTGGAGTAAAACCCAAGCGCCCTAAGAAACATTCAGGATCAAGGCGCCTATATAATGTTAACGGCAACGTCGCAAACAGCTGGCAATAACAAGGAGGCATAAGTGAGAAAGCTTTGTGGCTTTCCCTGACCTGCATCATAAACAGCCATTACCCTACAGATAACACAGCACCAAACACACTTTAAAAATGCAGTTCGACAAGGAGACGGCAGCAGACGCGCCACTTAAGTCGACTGCAGGCATGTCCTGTAAAATCTCGAGTCAAGCACAAAGTGAGACAGACCAACAGCACCAAGTTAAGTCACCAGTGTCCCAGCACAAGGCAAAAAGGCAGATTTTCCATGGCCATCTTTTCTCAGTTATTTACATCAAGTCATACAACCGAAATGATGGAATATATATATATATATATATATATATATATATATATATATATGCCCCATGCTGAGGCTGATGTTGCATTCTTGATGCTTCTTCAGCGCAGTTGGGCTAAACCAACTTACACTTAAACTAGGTATTTTTAAGCTGGAGAAATTTCATTCCACTTTATTTAGTTTGTTCTGCCTACCTGAATAATGTTCTATTAACTGGCCACGTTGCTTACACTAATTGCGCTTATCTTCGGTAATTTTGTTGCCTTTGCAGCATTTTTAAGTAACTTGTGGACATTTCTTACTTATCGCGGATTCGTTGCTAACCAACTTACTTCATATGGTAATTTAGCGAAGAGTTATGCCACCGTATCTGTATGCATTATTGGATTTATTTTATTTCAGCTTGTCGTTTAAAGTGAACGGCTGTTGCTTGATATCCCCGGTGTGGCTGCGCTTGATGTGCATGTTGACAAGATACCTACCTGTCTATCACCCACTTCTTCGTTCATACTGGCTCCAGCAGACAGTTGGTCGTTGCTGGAGGGGACTGGGTGCACGGTCCTTGTGGCCGTGCTAGGCTCAAAGAGCGGTTCCATGCACTCAGTGTGGAGTGGACTACGGTCCAGCCACCGCTTTGTGTGCGCTTGATTCCCCAAATACAGCGTGCTTGTGAAGGAGTGTGGGCCGGCTCCGTTGATGAAACGTGGCTCCCATACACATGCCTCCCGGTCTTATCCCTTCGGGTTTACACTGGATATGGGGTGTGTGGTTGGAGCTGTGGGTGGTGCAGCGCAAGCCACCCATAGTCCCTCTGTAGGCGCAGGCGTCTTGTGGTCGGCCACAGTGAGAGGCGAATCCGAAACCGGATGCCGCCAACCATATATATATATATATATATATATATATATATATATATATATATATATATATATATATATATATATATATATACATATATATATATGTGTAGAGAGAGAGAGCGCTGTCCGATTCGGATTTGCCTGTCACTATGACCTCCAAAGGACAGTCACAGGACGCTTGCGCCTACAGAGGGACCATGGGTGACTTGCACTGCACCACCATATCCAGTAAAAACCCGGAATAAGACCAGGAGGCATGTGGATGGGAGCCATGTTTCATCAACGGAGCCAGCCCACGCTCATTCAACAAGCAGAGCAGAAGCATATATGCCTAATTGGGGAATCATGCGTACAAGACATACACAAGGCAGTGGCTGGACCGTAGCCTGTTCCAAACTTGATGCATGGAAGCACGGCCACGAGTACCATGCACCTCGTCCCTTCCAGCAACGACCAAATGTCTTCTGAAGCCGGTATAGGTGAGGTGGTGGGTAATAGACAGGTAGGCACCCTGTCAACATCTACATCAAGTGCAGCCACATCGAGGATATAAATCAACAGTCAACACCCGAAATGTAAGCATACGCACAGATCCTCTGCAACGACGATGCGGGACACTTATCACATCAACCGCTTTATTGAATTGGGTTAGTAAATTGAATCAGAAGCAACGAAGTTATCAAGTGCCGCACTGATGATGACTACACATTTAGCATATTTGTCTTCTCTTAGATGTTGGCCCAACATGGCGAGCCTGGTGGCTTACTAAACCCGCTTGGCAGAGGCACTAAGGACCGCATGTGCAACAACACAATGCGCTCGACGTCAATGGGTTATCCACCATCAATGCCTGTCGTTTTCTCAACCGTTTCTTTTCCGCATGCAGTAATGATTTCCTTGCACCTGGGCAACCGCCCTCTTGATATGCTATCGAAATCGGCGCCGATCTACTGCCATCGACTCTCAAAACCTGAAATGAACATTACTTCGTAATAAACTCACCTTGATCATGTCCTGGTAAAAGAACTTCGTTTTTCTTACGTGCCGGTTCCCTGCACGCAGTTGGCCGGAAAACAGCTATTTCGGTATCCGGGTCGAATCCATGAGGCGAATATGCCCGAGACATCTCAAATGCCTCAGCAGAAGTCCACTGCATACATGCTACTGCGTCAGAGCACCACAATATCTGCTACTCAGTCCTCAGCCGATGCGCATAATATGACGCAGACGATGTTGGTGGAAGCACTTCAGATAACGGACACCTTTCTGATAAAGCGTCCAGGTTTCGCTGCCGTATAGAAGAATGGACAGTACCACATACATGTATAACAGCAGCTTCGTCCCGACAGTGAGCTGGTAGCTGTTCCACATACGACATTCTAGCTTGCCAAATGCAGCAGCCGTCTTCGATACGTGGCTGCGTATGTCGCTCGTCATCTGCAGATCGGTTGCAATGTTCCTAACAAAGCAAAATAGCGGAATGGATTCCAATAATTCGTCGACAACCTGGATTTGGGGAAGGCTCATGAACTCTGTACCAAGTGAAGGCTGAAGAAGAAAACAGTCTTGCTTGTGTTGATGGTGAGCCCGAAATTGGCCGATGTCGAAGTGAGAGCCGAAGTCATGTGCTGCAACTCATCTGCGCTGTGCGCAAACAATGCACAGTCGTTAGCAAACAGCAACATAGGGATAGTTGCCTCACACACTCGGGTTATCGCCCCGAAAGGACGGAGGTACAGCAACGCACCATCAATACGGTGCTCCACACGGACACTGTAATCACAAAAGTATCAAAATTACAATACATCATGGCATGAATATAAATATTAGACAGAGCAGGGGATAAGACACAGCCTTGCTCCACACCAGAGACAACTGCAAAGTCTTCAGAGGCTAACCACTGTCAGTGACAGTGGTAGATAGGTGGTGCTATATCCCAGTTAGTTTGTAAATTATGTAGCCGAGCCAACGTCCCCCATGGCTCAGCGGCTTAAGCTGCTGGCTAGTTGGCATCTGCCTCTAGCGGTCATGGGTTCGATCCTCATTAGAGGACCGAGGGAATGCGCGCCACTGACGAGCCCCAATAAGGCGAGACGCGTCTGGCGCTTTTCCGGACTAGACTCTGCTATGTAGCTTGTGAACTATTGGGACGAAAGCCTTATCTTCAGAGGTTTGTCCACACAGCTGCACCCTCGCCCGTATACCACTGCGCAGGCATACAAACTTACTCAGACAACCAAACTTACCCAACACTAGTCACAGTAACACGCGGTTCACAGTATCAAATACCTTAGTGAAGTCAACAAACAGCGAGAACAATCGCTGGTGTCGCTTTCCGCATTTCTCCTGCAACTGACAAGCCACACACACCATACCGATGGTGCTGGGACCCGAACGGAATCCACATAGCTCTTCCGCCACCTTCGGTTCAATGGACTGAGTAACGAGGCGGATGAGCAGGATTTGGGCGACCGCTTTCCCCACACACCTCAACAAGTTGATGCCAAGATAGTTCGTGCACCATCGCTTGCTCCCTTTGCCCTTGTACAGTGGTAGCACAAGGATATTGTTCGTCTTGGCCGCCAACTCTTCTTCCACCCCGTGCGTTGTACGAAGTGGTGGTGGGGCTGATGCGCCCCATGCTGAGGCTGATATTGCATTCTTGATGCTTCTTCACCGCAGTTGGGCTAAACCAACTTACACTTAAACTAGGTTTTTTTAAGCTGGATAAATTTCACTCCACTTTAATTGCTTTGTTCTGACTACCTGAATAATCTTCTATTAACTGGCCACGTTGCTTACGCTAATTGTGCTTATCTTCGGTAACTTTATTGCGTTTGTAGCATTTTTCGAGTAAATTGTGGACAGTTTGTAGTTGTCCCTTATTTGTTGATAACCAACTTACTTCATATGCTAATTTAGCGAAGAGTTATGTCTGCATAGCCTTATGCTTTAATTGATATATATATATATATATATATATATATATATATATATATATATATATATCGTAAATTGTTCATTTTCACACCGAGCTTGGCAGTTTGGCTGCAAACGTTTCACCACCATGCGACAGATGTGGAGCCATTCAAAACCATGGAGTTAGGAAGTAAAAGAAAATAACAAAGTGTGAAATACTTGGAAAAAAATAAGTAATAGCAGAAACAAAGAACATCAGTATGTTTGTCTTTTTCGAACGCCATCTTGCAATTTTCCTTTTTAAGGGTTCATGATTTTGAAATCGAGAATCCACGTAAACTTGTGTGTATCGATTCCACTGAATCCGGTTTTGCTCCACTGCCTCGAGCGTTGTGAGCCATTGGTATTCTTCATCCTAGTTCACCAAGCGGCCAGTGGTCGCTAGGCAACATGTCGATGATTTCATGCTTTGTCAATAAATGGTCGGCCGACCTTCACGTAGCCTCTTCCAATGTGGTCCTGCGAGCGCAAACAGGGCGAGGCGTAATAAACGCCCATTCGACATGTGTGAGACATGCCCAATCTATCGCAATTGGCGCAGGAAAACAAGCTCACAGAGGGGTGGACCCGTCTTGCTTAAGACGCGGTGCCTGATGTCAGCACTGCGCACTCGATGTTACCATAATGCATGGGTGATCCACTGCGAACAACCACTGTCGAAGGCCGAAAGCCTACGCATGTCATCTGCGCGGAGCGGCCAGGACTCGCAATCACACAAGAGAACCGACCGGACACCGGCACTGTAGTCCCTGTTTTTAATGGGAACGAAGTGCTGCGACAACCCCACAAATGCCTCAAATTGGAAAAAGCCGGCCGGACTTTTGCGAGATGAAAAGATACCTCTTCCCTAATACTGCTGTCGGCAGAAATGCAACCCCCTAGGTAACAAAACTGTCCATGTGTTCGAGCTGTATGTCTTCGATTGTGAGCTGAGGTAATGGCGACTGCCAATCCTGTGTCGGCACTTGACACTAGGAGGGGGAAAAGCACATACTATGCCAAGATTAACTACCAGTCTGTCAAGGATCATTTGCATATAAAGTATCATCGCCAAGCAAAGCGGCATTGTCGGCGTAAGCTAGATCAGTTGCGCGGTCCTTGTTGCACACCACTGGTGACAGGGAAGAGTTCAGAAAGTTTGCCGTAGGCTTTCACCCAGTCCGAAGTATAGTTTTATAGTGCCCGAAGTAAAGCGACGTACTTTTTAGAAGCTCCATCCTTTAACAAGCATCGCCATAAAGTAGGTCGGCCTACAGAGTCAAATACAGTCCGAATGTTTAGGAACGCGACAATGGTGGGCCTGCGGTAGAGCTGACAATGTTCGACGAGCTAACGAAGTGTGAATATTTGCTCCACACATCCCCGACCGGGGCGATTGGCAGCCTGCTCCTCCCGGTAATGTTTCACCCGTTGGTTCTAACCTGTGGAGCATGGTGGATGCTAGTAGCTTGGAGGCAACCGATGTCAGACTGATCCCTCTATGATTGGCACAAGAAGTGCGATAACCTTTCTTGAAGATTTAGACAATTACTCCCTTCAAAAAAGGGTACTCCTTGTTCTTGCCATATCTTCAGGAATAAAGTTAGCATACTGGCAAGTGACGTGCTTGAACGATTCTAGGAAAACTTCATCTGTGTCCACAGCCTTAAAGTGCTTCAAGTGTCTAATCTCAAGAGAAACCACTTCAGTGGGTGGTTCTGGTGACACTGTCTATGGCATACGACTGGGTGTGATGAGTGCAAAGGTAGACGGTGAGGAGCAACTGAAATGAGATTGGAAATGCTCAGCCAATCTGTCCATACGTCTCCGTAAGTTAGTGATTTGCATCCCATTCGTCTCACAGATGACTTCACTGATACCAAACCTGTGTTCAGTGGTCCGAATGAGTTGGAACAGCCTGCGAATACCTCTAGTGATAACGGCGGCCTCCATCTCCAAGGCACGTTGGAATACCAAACCTCCTATCGACCCGAAGGCTTCGTTTGAGCTGTCACCTGACAATGCGTCGAAGCCATTGTGGTTTAAATTTACTGGATTCCAGAAAGTAGATATCCAACCATTCGAGGAGTGATAAGTAATCATCATTATACGTTAGCTGGAGGTGGAAAACACCTCAGCTATTGTGCCGCAATACAAAAGATAAGAAAAGAAAAAACAAACAGTGGCACGCCCGCTGAGTCCCAGTAAAGGATGGACATCGTTCCGGAGAGCTAACAGCTGGCTGCCGTAAAAGAGAGTCATATTATGCCTAACAAGTGTGATCGTGATTGGAGGGGGATGCTAAACAGGAGGGGGATGAACAAAGGAACTCACAACACAATCGCCATTGGGGCCGGCTCCAAGCCATATCAGCAAGTGTGTCCAACCAAACGTGTTCACCGTCCTTAGGACCACAGCCAGGCAGTCGGGATGTACCAACCGACGTCAACTTCGAAGTGAGGGTTTTCATTTCTCTCGACCAAGTCATCACTTGGCCTCACCTCCTCCTCTTGCAACCGCACTCACAACGCGCAAACAATGCAAGTCGAGGGAGTCAGTGTGCTGGCATGCGCAACACGTGACCCAGCCATCGGAGCCTGGTGCGTGATATCATGGTGCTGAGCGGTTCACTCGCTCTTCCTGCACCAAATACGCGACGTCGAACACGCCCATTGCTCACGCGGTGTTCCCACCAGACATGAGCTAAGCTGCGAAGGCAGCGATGGTCGAATATGACGAGTCTCTTTATGTCTGTCGACCTGATAGGCCAGGTTTCACAACCATATAGGAGAGTTGAACGGACGGCTGCGTTGTAAACTCTACCCTTCAGGGCGAGAGTAATGTCGCGTCTGCGCCACAGGTGGCGGAGATTGGCAAAAGCACTTCGAGCTTTTGCTATACGGTTCGTAACCTCATCTTCAATCCCACTGGTGCTAATATAGCTGTCCAGGTACATGAATTCCTGAACGACTTCTAGCAGATCACCACCAAGCGTTAGCGCAGGGTTGGGTCCCTGCCAATCTTGGAGAAGTACTTTGCATTTCGATGGAGCAAAGCATAGCCCAAAACGATTGACAGCCAGTGCTAATCGGTCCAGTGCTGCTTGGCATGTTTGGGAGCTGTCACAAGTGATAAGTAAACCGCAGACTGATTGGCCGGAATTTAGCATTGGATGCTGCAAGAAGCTCAATGGTGTTCAGTGTCAGACGGCGGAACACAGGCCCTCCGAATCGCATGCAGATATTCGGGCAAACCAACGCGTGATCTGATTTAAGGTAAGTAGTTCAAAATGATCTGCGATATTGTATGCTACCCACCATTTGAAACCGGTTGCAATGTGGTATATTTGAGACCAAGATTGCGTTGGTGAAGGACGTCAGGTGGCAAAAAGCTTGGAAACATATACGGTTGTCATCAAACAAACTGAAAAGCTTGGCTTCATTATCTGAGCAGTTCTTGTTCAGTGCGTGATGACCACCCAGGTAAAATTCACCTGGTTACAGGTGACCAACTCGTGCGCTGAAGTCTCCTGTAGGGACAAAGACGTCCGATTTGGTGGCTTTACGTAACAGTTGATAGGGTTGGTGATAGTAATTATCATTGATTGATTCACAGCTACGAACGAGCACGAACAGATTGTGAATCGCAGCGCGATGCCTGTTATCCCTGCATGAACCTTGAAGGCAAACTGCATAATATTGGCTGTAAACCGGAAACCAATATAGGAGTGCGGCCTAATGCCATACCAATGCCAGCAGCTGATTCGGCGTCGCCAGGCAAATGCAGGTTGTATGTGGTTTCCTGACTGGTCGGATATGTCAATTTCAGTAGTGTTTGGGCCATGTAACCGTTTTTAGAAAGGAAGCAAACAACAATAGCGAGGGAAATCAGAGTATGTGTCAAACCGGTCTGCATAATTGTCCGAACATTAAAGGTTGCCAGCCGGAACGGAAATCAGTGTCGAAGGATAGATTGAGGCCAAATTTTCTGGGTAGTGGCGAAACCGGCCTATGGACTAAATCGAGAGTAGCAGGGACTAACAACAGAATAATGGGGGGGGGCATGTGATGCGGTTTTTTAAGAGACGACAAAGATAAGAGCAAGAGAGTGCAGCGAAGTAGGAGTGTAAAGTATGGTTTTGCAGAGAGTGTGATACCATTCCGTTGCCCAAACCGAATTAGAGAGTTGACTTAGGGGACCCCACCTTGAGATTCGGCTCATTAGTCTATCCGCAAGTCAGCGGGGCGAGTTCCGGGATCGCGCCCATTGGGAGCCGGTGGCCGATTGCTCAGTGCATAAGCTTTTCGTTTGGTAAATTACAAAGCTGGAGCCCTATCCTCCCCACGATTTCAGTAAGAGGGGGTTAGAGTATAATGCTCCACCAGAGTGAAGCAACGGGCAATGACTTTATTTAGTGGCGAGTCACATTCGCCATGTCACAGTGTTGTTAAACACACATGTGGCTTTTTATAGGGAGAACGCTTGTCAGACGAAAACTCATCACATCCGGGGACAATGTTGCCGAACCATTGGCAGGAACGCAGTAATCCCGAACCACAGAGGGTTTGTTCAGTATTCGGATGTATTAAATGCAAGTAGCGAGACAACTAACAAAGATGAACCATACGGCAAATAAATAGTAAGTATGTAAAAGTGAAACTAATGTTATCTGGAATTTGGTAACAAGATCAGATGCCCGACCTCAGAAGGCGAGTGCGCGGAGCTAGTGTGGACAATCAGGTGAGCAGGATAATCAAACGACTAGAAAACGGGCCGCAGTCGTACCGAGTAATAACTCTGGGTTCAAATGCTGAGTCCAGTTGAGCCCCATCTGATGCAGGAAGCAGGCCGAGAGCTTTCGCTTTTCGTTTGGTGCTGATGGACAGTTCCCCAGTTTCTGGTTCACTTAAGTTAATATATCGCCGGAAAGCGGAAACAACATCGTCGTTGGTAAGAACTGCACGCAGCAATTTCTTAACCTGGCGGGCTGTTAAACTGCGCTGTACAGTCAATCGTTCCAACTGGTCGGCCAACGAAGCACCAAGAGCGGCCTAAATGGGAATACAAGAGGTGAAGACATTAAGATCGAAAAGAAATCGTCGTAAACGCATAACCAAATATGATGTGTCCAGGTTGATGATCGGAATACGAAGGAAGTAAGTTAACCCAACTAAATTGAATAAATAAACAGTTTGTTTGCTCGGTTTAACAAGCGAAAGGGCCCAGGAAGGATAAAGGTCACTATTTACTATGGGGTATATCCTTGTGCCCGTAGATATTAAGTAGAAATGAGTTAAGCAGTCATGACTACGCAACGCCACAGTCAACAAGCTACTAAATCAAGAGCTCGATAAGTCGTCACTCGGTATCTTTCGATGACAAGGTTTTCAGCTTTCATGCCTGTTCACGCGGTTTTGAAACAGTGACATTTTCCTGCTCAGGAACAGAAACTTGAGCCACCCTCCGATACGTTTCGTTCATCATTGAGGACAGCATGGTACGTTCCAATGGAAGTCCATGGTACCTCCATAATCTCAATTACAATGGAGAAAGACGATGTATCTCAGTTTTAGCTGGATGTTACACAGGCACAACTAGTTTATGCATGTGGCGGGGAGAGTATCAGTAGATTATTGGTTTGTTACCACACACACATTAGTTCCGAAATCGGGAGTCGGGAAACAAAAACAACGTCTATTTTGATAAACGAGTAATCGTGAAATTCCAGCCTACAGTCAGACCGTCGTCCGCGTTAGTTCACAAATGAGGCGCAAGTGAGCAAGTCTGAATGGGAACCTACACCATGCCATAAAATCGTAGACGGAGCTGAAATTGACTGGATCCCAGAAGGGTCAACTAGGTGATCCTAGGTGACCTATAGAGCGATAGCAGTAGCGCCATGGGGTAAGAAAATATCTTAGTTTCGGTCTCAGGACGATGCCATGCGATCTTAATGGGTAACAAAGCGCTGGATAGATAACCCTGTCTGGTGAAAAGTGTTGCAACGCTTTGGCACTGGATGAGGTGCAAATGCATAAACAGTGACACGATTGATTGAGGGCACCTCCTGTTAACTCCTAGAGCTGATAGCGAATCAGTTAGTTGATGAAAAGTGTGCTTCAGTGAGAAGAGGTGAACTACGCGTCGTTGTACAAGATTAGGGGTAGAATTAGGATGAACCATATCAGACAAGTAATTAAAATGTACCTGTCGACTGCCGGGTAGCATCTCTACTTTCACAGACTATCCGTATCAGAACAAGTAGCGATAAATTCGAGAGCAACGTTATAAAGATGACCTAAAGCAGTAAAGCGTGTCACATTTGGCACGATGAACTGATACGTGAATTGCTTATGGATTAACATGCAGTCACAAAGGTTGCAGCAAAAAAGGGTGAATGGACGGATGTTACTTAGATACCTAGTACAGCAAGTAGCAGTGTAACAAACATGAGCAACAGGACCACTAAATAGCGAGTGTCTGAACAAATATGACTGTGTGGTCGCCTCAATTCACAGCATTCACATGCTCGTTGATAAGTAGTGAATCGAGTCGGTCTAGCTTTTGCCGATTCGACCGCGTACTGGAAAGATAAGGCGCCCGCCGTATAATACAACAGTCTCCACTAGTTCGAAGCTGCATCGATGCGTGTGACGTAGCAGTATACCCAGTCCCATGCGCGACTGGTGATGGTAGTGGTCGCGTGGTAGCCAAGCACTGGTACGGTGAGCACGCGTACCACTGATGACAGCTTGCTGACCGATGAGCGTCTGAAACAAGATGCCTGGAGGTGGCGTGAATGCTATTCAATGTACCAACTGTACAAGTGATAGAATCCAACGTGCGGATTCCGCTCATGCTGTTGAACAAGCCATATGGTATTAGTAACTGGCCAGTGTATTGAATCGCAGGAGAAATGTCATGGAGAAAACTAACCGTTATGCTGGCCTTTTGCCAACTTTATTAAGATGTTTGGTAAAGTCAACTGTCAGCTACCGTGGTAGGCAGGATGCCAGGGTAGTTGTAGCTGAGCAATTAATCGTCTGAATAGCGGAATGTGGGTTAGGGTGCAGTTCCATGAAAGAACCATGGATTAAGTTGCTGTCGTCTAGAAAGTGAAGTAAGTTGGTATCATAGTCTCATTCAGTAAGAAAGTAAGGCATCAGCAGCGCGCCGGTAGGCAGTACGGACGCTTCGCTGCCGCGCAATCACCACCAGTTGCACTTGGGCTAATAATACTGTAAGGGTCGCCCGGTCCCTACGCAGGCTCGAACCCGCGCCCTCGGATTACGATGCAGATTTGCGATCCTTAAAGTTAGGGGCCGGCTGAGTATGCAAGTACCTCATAGCGATGAGACGCCGCAAGAACACAGACGGTTTCACACAAGCTGGGATGATGCGAGGTTGCACGCACTTACGTAAGTTCCAAATGGTGGCTCGTGGAGTACAAGATGGTAAATGCCTGAATCCCTCCGCTGCTGTTTCGTTCATTTGATAAAGTCGATGGGTGAGAAGTCGGTGTTCGCATTTGCTAATTCAGAGAGGCACACCATTCATGTCAGATAATTGTCCAATCGCTGTCATGTGCACACATTGAGGATGAGAAGAAGCATGCATGTCGACGATAAGCAGACCAGGACCTTGTGAACAAAGATAGGAGAGTGTTCCAACCCTACACCTCGTCAGAAGTGGACTCGGCACGACCCACGCAAGTTTGGATTGATGAACAGGCGATGCAGAATTAGCAGGCATCTTTCCTTTTCGGAATGCAGTCCCAATGAAGCTGTGAGGATATTGCGAGCAGCTGAAGTCGTGTATCAAGAGAGACTACGGTTTTCTAACGTGCAATATAGGGTTTGAAACAGACATTATCCGAATTATTAGACCAAGCTGGCGGTGTAAAATACATTGGTGAAAAACAGTGGTCGGATGTCCTACACTTGGAGCAAATGTGGAGGATTTCCCGCACCTATTGGTGTATCGGGACAGAATGTACGCAATGGAGTACATGCTGCCACTGTTGCAGCCCACCGGACGGAGACGGCCAGAATAACAAGGTATGTGATAATTAAGGGCATACAAGCAGAGGCCGCGATAACAAGATATGTTTAAGACGAGCTGATCATAAAATGTTTTGACTTCAGACGATGGAGTGGAGCTGTAGTGAATGGCCGGTGACAATGTGGTCACATCAAGAATGGAATTATACATACATGCAGAAATCAACTAATTAATAGAGAACAAAACCGCTAGGCAAGCAGCCAGTAGGCTAAAGTGGATGCCAGCACCCCATGGTGCAGCAGTATCTGTGGAATTGTGCACAACAGAACCAGCTAAGCAAGTTACTGGCGCGGTCAAAAACGGCTCATATCACAGGCTAGGAAGCTGATTTGCTTGCCGAGCAAAATACCTCAACAGCAGATGCTACGTCATCAGTTGAGATATCAACTTCATTGTGTAACAACAATGAGTCCTGTGGGTGTATACCGATTTTCCGCGAATGCAAATAAATAGTGACTAATCGAAATGACAACAGGAGTCGAAATGATCCAAAAGCACCATCCGAAACTAAGGCTAACACTAGCTGTATTCAGGTGAAGTTCGCAAGCATTCGCCCGAAAACACTAACGTCCAGTGGTTATTGATAGCAGCGTTCAACTCGGTGACCTCTGGCTTGTCAATGAATACCTTGCGACATGTGTTTATTCGATACTGTCTCCCGATCAGACAATCATTCGCATATCAAGTGTCAAGTACATCGACTTCTGAACTCACCGTGTAGCAAACACTCCAGGTCTACAGTATACCACTCGCTATTTAGTGGTCGTGTAAAACACCTTAATGAGCGAGCCTGGGGCTCGATTACCTTGACTCACTTCTCTAACCAGACATCGACAAATCAAGCACAGCCATATGGCTAATCGCTAAATAGTTGTTTCGATCGAACGTATTTAATAAACAATAGAGCAGAAGCCGTTACCAAGTAACGGCCCCTGTTCGGAACTGACGAATTCATAGGATCGGTAAAATTCCAGTCGGTACGCCAGCGTATATCTTAGTCAACGGAAACGCTTATGCTGGAGGCATGTAAGCTGTCGTCACTAATTGATGAGGGGAAACGTCGCCAATAAAAGTGGCTGTGCGCCAAAGTGGAGTTGACCCAGTTTAGTGACTGATAAAGAACTCACATGAGGGTGAGACAAGTGGTGGAATGCATTATGACCGAAGTTATACCGTATTGGCAATTTATAATAGATCGCAGTTGGCATATTGAATACGACAACCCCCGGATATGTGTGCAGCTGTTGTTCCAATTCAAATCAATGATCGTGCAAGTAGGATATGTCCAGCTGTCTCAATTGTCGTTTCGTAGGCAGTACAAGTAGGTACCTACTAGCAGTAAATGTCAACACATGTGAGTGTGCAACCTTGGATAGTATGGCCGCCAGATGTGTAACTCAGTGAGCCTTATTTTAGGCACAACAATGTATCCAGTGCTGTGGAGGCATCGGTGCTAGGGATGGCGTGATGTTGTGGGTGAATCTACGCTGCAGTCGAGATAAAACTAGGTAACAGAATGGGTGCTATCGTAATGATCGACGCGTAACCGCATAGGTTCCTGACATGAATGTGTACAGCGTGTAAGTTGGAGAGGTGTCCAGAAGTCCGACGAAACAACTTCGATAAGTGGCTCTAACAGATCATTACTCACTGCTAAGGTGGATAAGATGCACAACTTCAGTGACGGTGCATGACGATCCATCATGGAACGACAGATCCATAGTAAGTAAGCGGAACTTAGTTTGATGTGATGGTTTGCGTGTCTTAATGTCCCGTATGATAATATTTGGAACGATTTCAAGGGGCCGTCGGGGCTATGCACAATATATAGGTTATTGGTAAGAGGTCCGTAAAAACTTGGCGCCAGTATCCTCTTTGTATGAGGTTACAGAGATGTTGATAGCTCTGTCCTTCCGGCCTCAGACACGGATGACAAGGAGCCATGGCATATAACAGACTACGGGTTGTGAATTCAGCTCATTTGACGGAGACTATGGGCACAACGGGAACTCAAAATGCGGAAGTGCTATTCCTCCTCCTCCTCAATGATTTGCTACTGCACCACCCCACCAAAGCGAGATAACTTCTGATCAAAGATGTGCAAATTTAACGAAATTCACCCGCTTCTGCGTGTGATCACGTCTAAGGTGCGAAGGCATGCTTAAGTACCCTGGATCTTTCAAGACCGTGAGCAGTTGACCTAAAAGCAAACTTCCAGCAGATTCATCAACAACACTCACTCTTCGTTCAACTATGGATTCAAAGGTTGAGGATAGAGTCCGTCGGTAAACCTCCGTTTATGCCATCACCTGTTCAGCATACCTTGCACTAAAAACTAAAATCGAGTACACTAGATGAAACCACTTTCCTGGAATGAACCACCGGAGTATAGTAGCATCCGCACACTGAAAGGCATCGTCGGTTTCACTTCCTCATTCTCTCTTAATCCTAGGTTAACCCATGACTCAAAACTTAGCAGAACGATGTAATTGTATCATATTTCGAATCAAGAATTTCATTTCATATCAGGGCATCCAGTGTTCACATACTCTGTGCGAGCACTCAATAAAAAAGATGTGCTCGCCTCTGCACTCCTTTAGTTAGGACGTACTATCTTGCTAAAACACGTGCAGGATGGTAACACCTTAACGAATCTCCGATTGGCTGATTCAGGTTTCAATGACGATTTTTATATACTTCGGTTTTATGATGACAATATTAAGAATACCTATTCTTCGCCTGATCCGAGAAACTGTGTCTGTAGCGGCACATATCAATATGTACGATAGTAACCGTGCTGTTGCATGGACAATAGGCATATGTGGAATATTGGGGCACGGGATTCATGTAATAGCGCTTTGGTGGATGCTTGAAGAGAAAGCCAAGGTTCGGAAATGTGGGTATTTAAATGTTTTGGGCCCCTCTTTGAGTAGCTCTTCGAAGAATTTTTCCATGTGAATATAGTCATTAGGGTATTCAGGTCAAGGTAACAAGAGTTTGCTACTAAATGTTGCTACTGTGTCACATGACCTGAGTGCGACTGACAGTTCATTCCCCAGACAGTTACATCTGAACACAAAGAAATTTGAACGTGTATAATCAGTGCATAATCCTTGTTGCGAAGCACTCGAGTTGAGCTGGGTTGCAGCTTGAGTGTAGGCAGAGGTTATTACTCGGGATATTCAAGCCATCAAAAATCTGTTCAGTGGAACAGCTCAAGGCGATCTACTCGAACGAATAACCGTATAGCGAAAGCTCGAAGTGCTTTTGCTAACCTTCGCCACCTATGGCGGCGGCGCTACATCACTCTCGCCCTGAAGGGTAGAGTGTACAATGCAGCGGTACGTTCGACCCTACTGTACGGTTGCGAAACCTGGCCCCTAAGATCGGCGGACATGAAGAGACTAGTTACGTTCGACCATCGGTGCCTTCGCAGTTTGGCTCACATCTGGTGGGAACACCGCGTGAGTAACGAGCGTGTTCGACGTATTGTTTACGGCCCAGGAAAAGGATCTGGACCGCTCAGTACCGTTATTTCCCGCACCAGGCTTCGATAGCTCGGCCACGTGTTACGCATGCCAGCCCACCGACTCCCTCGACGTGCGTTGTTTGCTCACCGGGGATGTGGGTGGAAGAAGAGGAGAGGTGGCCAAGCGATGACTTGGTCCAGGGGAATGAAGTCCCTCACTTCGAAGCTAGCCTCGGTTGGAGCGTCACGGCACCCTGGTTGGGGTCCAAAAGAGAGTGAACACGTTTGGCTGGATACACTTGCTGACATGGTAAGGAGCCGACCTCAGTGGCGTTCATGCTGTGAGTTTCTTTGTCCCTCCCCATCCCTTTTAGCCTCCTCCTCCATCTACGATCTCATTTCCTAGGGTAAAACAACTTCTTTTTTCTTTTTGCCTAGTAGCTGGCTGGAAGCTTACCGGAACGATGCCTATCCGTTGCTGGTAGCTCAGCTGGCATGCAACTGTTGTATCTATTTTTCCTTTGTGTATTGTATTATTTGTATGTATTTCCTTCATGTATTGCGGCACAATAGCGGAGGTGCTTTCCCACCTCTAGCTGATGTGTATAATGATGAATGATGACTTGAACGAATTCCACGAATAACCTAATATCCAAGCTTCGATTTCACGCCTACAGTAAGGACAATTGACAACATCAGAAAATGTAGCACCCACCTTTTTGTGTAGACCAACAACGACTTCAGCTTAAATGTCATCAAAGAGAAACGTTTGTGTATACTCCGATCCTTCATCTGTATTACCAAGGAGTTATCGGAGCAGGCAACATGAGTACCCAAGCCAGCGCTTACCGGAAAATCGAATGATATGTAGGAGAGACCGAGGTGGAATCGATGAGCATCAGATTGACAAAGAAAATGGGTTTTTCAATCGTGTACGGATAATCGTTTTACATAACCAGCGATTTTGAAGTGTAGCCATTCGCATCGCGTCACCTGGGGTATGCCGAACGAAATGACACCTTCGGCTCAAGTCGAGTATATGCGACAGACACACGCTAGTGCAAAATTTTCGGTGCAGTGGGAGCACCTGCATGAATTATGATCAGGTTTTACTTTCCAACTAAGAGAAGTCGCAAGCTTCACTGTTAGTTACTCTTCAGTTGAAACATTTTGTCAATCAAGTTTGCTAATTGGGGTATAAGTAATCAGTGAGGAAGTGAACGAGTCGAATGCCGATCGGCGTTGGCTCTCAGACACCACGGAGAAGGGACTACAAGGAGGGTCCGATTAACCCAAAGAGCGTAAATTTTGAAAAGAGCTTCTGAGGCATTAAGCTTGAGATGTAGGTTATGGCGACTGGCTTCTCCATAGTTCGGCGCTAGGACCAAGGTGGTTTAGCTCAAGCGAAAAGTAGATAAGCTAACTTCGAGGAGCAATCAGTTGCAGTATATCGATAACAATTTGAAGCCAGGTTATATCAGGAACATAAGAGACAATCGGGAGTGCTGGTGCGTCATAGAAGTTGGTTACAGGGAAAAGACAAAAGCAGCTGGAAACGGCCGAATTCTGCCCAACTCATACGAAGTATAGGCCGAGACCACATTAAGTGAAATAGTACTGATAAGAGTGAATACACCGGTTTGCGTGCTAAGTGGAACACCTTGATGAGTAGCCTCTAGGTGACTTTGATAGCCAACATTTCCAGTGCCACCTGAAAATACCTGAAATTCTGGCGTACCGTCTACTATCCATGGAGAGACCCGACATGAAGCGGCGATGGGGTGAAAAATCTGGATGCACAAAGCGCGTGAGATCTCCCGATCGTGGATGAGAAGCTATGGAGACGCAAGTGCTAACCCAACTACCTTATTCCACACTGATATGGTGCCTCCAGGTAAGAAAAGGTCGACCTTTTCCCGTACATTAAAAAAGCACAAGGATGATGTGCGAAAGGCATCCAAATATTAGGCATAATACAAATGCCTCCGGGCACGTTGCACGCATTATCCTACGATGACTCACACTCAGGAAAACAGTAGGGGAAACTTCCGAAATCCTCTCTGACAGTGAGTGCTTTGATGACAGTAACGTTTGTGTACTGAAGGAACAGTCCTTTACATTTAAGCAATCTACCGGTATCATCATCCCGGGAATAGAGACCGCATTTGATTAAGTTGCTTGTGGCCCTTTTTAGCTCTGTGTGCATCAAAGAAATCCCCTCCTTCTCTGTGAAATATCTAGTGCGTTTAAAGAGAATGTGTGAAGAAATGTGTGAAGCAATCTGAATTCACCGCGATAAGTGGAGTGCGCGTTTAGGGCATCAGCAGTACGCCGGTACGCAGTAGCGACGCTTCGCCGCCGCGCAACCACCACCGGTCGCACATGGGCCAAGGATACTGCGATGGTCACCCTGCCCCTACGCAGGTTCGAACTCGCATCGTCAGAGTAGGAGACAAGGTTGTTACCTTTAGGCTACCGGCCGGCGGCGTGCGAGTCTGGGCCATAACATCTCTCACCTGCTCTATGCTGTGATCAAAACGGCAATAAGTAACTCCGTTGTATGTGATTCCTTCGAGAGTGGAAGCTCTAGCCAAATAATCGACCGGCAAACATTTAGGTCGCGAGCGGCAGTTCTTTTGATCGCACACTGCCGGAGTTCAGCTGCATCTGAGTAGGATGATACGGAACTCCTTTTGCTAAGGCATGTTCTTCGTATTGTTAGGTGAATCCGAGGTGTTGTGACTCGGGCGTGCGGCATGCAATCTCCATGTTTCGGTTTCGAGTCTTCACTCCCACGTGGGTTTGGACACCCTCGCAGAATCACAGGCCTCAAAAACGTGTGGCATCAGCAGTAAGACGATAGGTCGTATCGACTTTTTGTTGGCACGTGACCATCACCAGTCGTGTGTGGGCTAGGCAAATTGCGAAGTCTCCGGCACATACGCATGGTCGAAGCAGCGACATATAGTTTACAAAATAGATGCCGTACCCACTCGGTCACTTGCGAATTACCTCAGGTCGCATAAACACACCTGGTGCCGCGTGATAACTGGTATTACAAAGCACTACTACAGGACTGTGTTGACACCTTGCCTGTTCCCACCAGTGGCGAGTAAGCAGTAAAGGTGGAAAATGAAATCACTTACCTAAGTTCCTATGTGCTAACTGGTTACAAAGCTCATCGACAGATATCCTGTAGATCCTCAAAGCGCGTGCAAAATGAAGAGACTGTGATATCAGTTCGTGGTTTAACACCAGTGTGCAACGCCGAGCACGATCAGCATTAGTTAATGGTTCAGGAACACGCTCACGGGATACTAAGAATAGTATAAGAGTGGACATGTTTGACAAATAGTGTCTGCGTAACACAACTTCAAGCCTCATTATCGAGAGAGCTGGCTCGCAGGCCTAAAGATCACAAGTCTGTCTTGTGATCCGAGGGTGCGGGTTGGAGCCTGCGTAAGGACCGGGAGACTATAGCAATACCCTTAGCCCACGTGCGCCCGGTAGTGAGTGCGCGGCAGCGAAGCGTCGGTACCGCGTTCCGGCGTGCTGCTGATGTTCTTTTTACTAGGTGCGCAGCAATCTAACACGGTCACTTGCAGAACGATCTTATCCTTACCGCTTGCGTGATGGGACAGAAATCTTCCTTTACTGCCCGTAATGTAGCTCGTCAAGCTAGTGCGAGATAATGCTTTCCCAATAGCTGAAATTTGAAAGTGTTCACAAGACGTGCTCGAATATTCGCAGCTCCCAAAACGGGGAATCTGGTTATCGTGATCTTAAGACCTTAGCTTATATTCATACACAATAAAGGTTAAATCATTTCTTGGTAATCTATGCTATGTCATTCAATGCCTTATTAGACATAATAACCATAGTAAAGTAGCCGCTGCCAGATTCAGACCTACCTGTAGCACCGATAATCTCGATGTGTACGCAGATATCAAGTGATGGGACTTACAGATTTGTCTTTCATTTAAACCTACCCGTGTCGACTTAACGTTCGTAAGATAAACCACTTGAGAATTTTCGATTTTTAATGCCCGCTTCGTATTACATTCTGACTTCTAGCAAGTAGTAACCCCTAACACATCCTTTGGATGTTGCGATTATCCCATAAGTTTGCTATAAACGCCACGATAACTATGTACTAGTTCGCTTGACCTGACGAAGAATTTGAGTCAAAAACGAAAATCTACCTGTCAAATATACCAATCGATTGTTTTCTAACCCTTTTGAAATTGTGTGCTTCAGTTTTTTTTCATATGGAGATCCATCAGTGGTAGGTTGCGCTTTTGTTTCCCCTTCATTTTCCTTATGCGTTGTTTGCCAAACATGTGTTTCGATGACGTGGTTCGCAGCGAATAGAATCATAGATAGTGTGGTTTTGCTGATGTTGACTGAGGGAGGCAAATCAGCGTCTCCACCGAATCAGTGACAGTGGTCGATTTATGAGCGCGCAAAATAGGACGGTTAAAATCGATATGATAGGTAAGCAGGATTAGTCGTACATATATACAAAAATTTGATGCTGACATGCAGCCGTAAGCGGCTGCACGCAGACTCAGAAACTGCAGAGGCGTTCAAGCCCACAGAGCAACGAGTAAAATCCGGGAGGTAGAGATTGCAAGCCAACCACACATGAACTGTGAAACTGGTGTAATTAATTCATGAGTACATAATCAGTAATTCATTTCTGCCGACCACTTTGCAATAGCGAATGCTATTCGTGGTTGATGAGGATGTGGTCAGTTGAGATTCGAGGAATACTAACATTCGGCGACGGCTGTGTAACACAATTAGAACGAATGTGCTGGAAATATATGGTAGCTATGGGGATCGTGGTTGGGGCACACACGAAAGAATGCGGTCGCCGTTGTTTGTATGAAAAGTATCAATTGCTAAACGGTCTCCTAAACGATGTCATGCTTAGAAGATCGACTTGAGCGTCTACGCGACCTGCAACGACGACGAGATCCGTAGTATTTGCCGGTGGAATAAAGAAAGTTAGTTATTTGGATCACCTTGACGGTGGTGTACGCACTATCCCGAACTGTTTGAATTCAGCGTGACACATAATGGGATCACTACCGAGAGTTCGACAAGGACTAGACGCGTCACCACATGATTGTCAAAGAGAAAAACGATGTCCGCGCAATCGCGATAACCCAATAATCCCAGGAAGGGACTTAGAAACTTGCACAGCCGAAGCAGTCGTAAAAGTCCCTTGAGGCCCAGATATGTTCATTATAACGCGGTATTCACCAGTGCTTGTAAAGACAGTTGACAAAAACTAAGTTGGCACTTTCGAAGCCATCAAAAACAGTGGAAAATGAGTTGCTTTGTTTCAAAAAATGATTGAAAGTAGTAACAGTAATTGTTTACCTGCCAACCGCTCATTTCCGCGACAGATGAATGGTCCGATCGACATGCGTCAGAAAGCAATTTGGCCTTCTTCCTGGGCACATCACAGCTTTTTCTATGCATCGAACGTTTGCACGCTAGTCCATCGGGGTGTTCGGCGTCCATCAATGATGGCACCGGGTAATCAGTTCGCAAGGAAACGTTTAGGAGTTGGTGTGTATCTACAAATAGCAAATTCTGTTAGGGTTGCGCAAACAATAATGCCCTTACCAACGCAAGTGCAAACAACACAAAATACCGACTAAACCATAAATACGAAAGGATATTTACATCAGGTTTTGCCCAAGCGACCACAGTCGCACGCAGCTTATGCAAATCACGAAAAAGGCAAAGGTACACAGGTGTTTATATGGTGGTTACAAGTAACAAATATTTTTCTTAAGAGACGTTGGCATATTCGCAGTGCACGTATTCAAGGAAATGACTTCGGAGTGCTCAAATTCGAAGTTACACCGAAAAGTGTACCTAGTATTTCGGTCAGGTTCTAGTATTAACCCGAGGAAAGGAAGTGAGATGCGCTAGACATCCGATCTCAATGGGGCGAAATCGAGTGCAGATTAGGGTAAACGAGACATTAAGTGGTCGTTGGTAGCATCACATTGATCGGTCGGTGTAACTGGAAAATAGAGGCTAGATCAGATTACCTTTACCGGGACGATGCAGGTCGCCGCCTGACTAGCGTCCCATTTTGTAGGCCAGTAAGGAAGTCAAGCCCCAGGAGCTTCGATGTCTGAATGATTGCTCTTACTCCAGCAAACTTGCATAAGCAAGAGTGGAAGCGAACTCTCTTAAACTCCAAGCAAGTAATCGAGGTATCCGCTACCGAACAAATACCACAAATTGCAATGCTCACGGTAAAATAAAAATCAAAAGCCCATTTTGAAGGATTTTCCAATAATACATACGCTCAAAAGGTAGGGAGTTTATTCAAAATACGTATTACATGGTTTGTAAAACATCCATTCGAACGCCTGGTCTGGACCGTTTCTGCCTGAGCTTAATACGGTGTCTCGTAGGTCGTCCGAGGTGGACAATTCAGATGGATCAGCAGTTAAATACTGCTAAGACCTCACGTTTTAAGCAGATCTCTCCTCAATTTGCGTCATTTCAATGAGAACGATCTGAAACCAGTCAGTCAATCACTATATGGTTTTTCACGTTGGCTTCCTGCTATGATCTACCTCTGTCTGTGGCGATTCCGGTCGAACTGAATTCGTTCACTGCTAGCTTCGAATCCCAGCCGGAAAATCATAAGTCAACGCTTAGAGGTAGAAGCGTGTTGCGGAACCAGCTACCGAAACGGGTACAAGCGGTGTGAAAACAACGGACATTTTAAGAAGTCAACTAAGGAAGATGCACGTATCCGAACAGTTAGGTGAGGTGTCCTGATTGGTAGGTCAGTTGCGCTAGTCATTGGAAAGCGGAATGCGCACGTCGTATGTACACGAACGTTCCTGAAACCACGTGGTGTTTCGCTTGTACACCATTGGCTCAGCTTGCCTTCCCATTGGATTAGTGAGTTTTCTAGGGAGATATTCCTCGCCCTGGCATCTCCCCTATTGAGATCGCGGCTGCGGTGTAGGATGATAACCTTGGATTGACTTGAAATCTTGATGACGGTATTCTCCGTCTAGGTTGAAGTGCCTTTGGATTTGGCGCAAGACTATCGGATGCATCGTTCGATTGACTATGTGCCTCCTTATCTGGTTTCGGTAAGTGGAAGTGATCCGCAAGGAGGTGGAAAGGCAGCTTATCTGGTTTCCTCGATCCTCGCCGGTTCAGCGTTGGGCGTAACTGTTTAGGATGGCGGACCCAATGCAATGAGCCCATCATAAATGAGGTCACCACGTTTACATGTAATCTCACCTGGAGTCCATACTGCATGACGTTTCCGGTAGCCGCGTGCAAACACCAAATCTCTGGATTTGAATAGGCGTCGTTTTGTCCCCTCCATCGATCGAATACTTGCTCCATTTTTCTGTTCCTCCCAATATGAAAACTCAGAAACTGATCGAAGTGTATGGACTGGCTTCCGGAGCTTCTTGCTCTGTTCGGCGCTTAAGGCTTCGCCGTATAACGGTTATAAATCCGGTTCAGGGGGACATCCAAGAGTCCTAGCCTCTCGATCCAGTCGATTCCGAGGAGGTTTAGATTCGGTTGGTCCGTCAGATACCATGTTCCAGTCTATTACACCCCGTTAAATACGATTCTACAGGCAATTTCTCCAACCAGATTCAACACACCGCCAGATGCGTTGTGATCCACTTTGTCAGAGGCAGTAAACTCCGGCCTATTGACATGGTTCCATGTGCTCCTGGAAACGGTAGTTATATCGAAAGTCGTGTCAAACTGCAGCTTTGAGGGAATCATATTGATAAATACGGTAATGAAGCGTTTTCGGTGTTTGAACTCCCTCTGTAAAGTGGAAACGACTGATAAGGAGTCTGCAACGGTATTTTGACCTTCTTCTTGGGGCGGAACGGTTTTGTGCTCACTGGTTGAGACTGCTAGTACAGTACTTTCTTGTGGCCTCGTGTATGGCAGTTCTGGCAAATATGCTTCTTGAATGGACAGAATTGGGCGAAATGCCACTCACCGCATGACAAGCAGGCAGTAGGCGGTCTGTTCTGTGACTTCGGAGCGGAACTGTCAGTCTGTCACAAAGCTCATCCAACGCCGCAGACTTCAGTGGTTCGGTCACGTCCTCCGCAAACCAGACACTGATTTCACTAGGTCCGTCGTTTTACCATCGCATTGCTAGGGTTGGTGTCGTCGCCATGGTGGACAATTGAAAAGGTGGCTCACTGCAGTGAAATCGGATGTCGATCTTCTGGGACTCCATGTTGTGCATCGCTGGAGGAATCACTGGATCAGTATCTGCGTGGAGCTTGCTGCCGACCGCCGCGCTTAGGCAGCTGAAATTCGCGACATTCATAAAGCCGGCTCATCCTGTCGCAAGAGCTAGCCGCAGTAAAGTAAATAACTGTCAGTCCTGCTTTGCTTGGAGCCTGTCACAGTAAAGACATTTCGCACTTGTGCGGAAGAATTCTCGACCATGGCGGTCATGTTTCAGAGTAATCAATCGTTTGAACTCGGCCGTGAGGGATTTCAGCGTCCGATCTTGGTTGTGATCCAGCTTTGCGAGTAGACTTGTGCGGGGACTGTAAGGCAACGATAAAAATGAGACAATTGAATTGACCATCTGCCAAAGAGCGTAATTTGAAGCGTTCGCACTCACGGTCGGCCATGTCTGCCAGCACCCAATAGTCGTCTGTGTCTCACTTGGCGATTTTCACACTGCTATAAAATGCTGAATAATGATGACGACTAAAAGAAAATTTCTCGGGGTTGTAGGACCGCTTCGGCAAAGCTGAGATCTTTCGGCTGTTTTTGGCAGTATGTGATCAACGAAACTTAATGTTCATTTATACCAAGTTTACGGAGCAGCAGTCGCACTTTCCAGGAGTCGTCCTGACGGCTGAAATCCGTTTTGAACATATTCTCCCAGCGAGTGCTTCCGAAGTCAGGAGCATAATGGAAGTCAGTAATAGAATTGGAGAGGAGATCAACGGAACATGTCTGAGTGTCTCGCGAAACAGTTTCCGAAGACTGCAGACTGAGTCACTGCGTCAAAGTTTCGAGCAGCTTCATTTGCGCCTCCATTTGTGTCTGCTGTTGCCGTAGCAGCATTGGAAACTGTTTTGCAGAGAAATTCATTGCGCCATTTGTTATGAGCTACCTCTGTCTGTGGTTGTTCCGGTCGAACTGAACTAGTGATTCAGGCACATTCTTGTCCGCAATTTTGAAGCTCCCGGAATCCCACTTGCTTTTGTTACCAACGCGAACTAGGACATCCTTGTTGATGGTGTGTTAAGACTTTACGGCATGTTGAACGTTTTAAACAGAGCGCTCCTCAATTTACGACGTTTCAATGAGAACGTTGACTTTCGATTATTTTGAGATCATAAACAGCCTACCTTAGCTAGAGATAGGAAAAACCCTGGATATTTTACAGCAATACAAACTAGACGGCAGGAGAAAACAAGAAGAGAAAACAACAATAACAACAAACGCAAAATAGAAATTATGTAGTGCCGACACCGAGATAGCGGATGAAGAGGAAGGACAAAGAAACTCACAACACAAACGCCACTGAGATCGGATCCCCACCATGTCAACAAGTGTATCTAGCCAAATGTGCCCCAACCAAGGATTGGAGAGGCTCAAACCAACGCCAACTTCGGAATAAGAGCATTTATTCCTCTTTACCAAGTCAGCAGTTGGCCTCCCCTCCTTTCCTTCCATCTAGGCTTCGGTTATGCCAACGCACGTCGTAGGAATCGGAGTGTTGTTATGCGCAAAACTCAGCCCAGCCATCGGAGTCCGGTGCGCGAAATAATGGGGCTGAGTAATTTAACTGCTTTTTCTGCGCCATAAAAAATTTGCCCAACTCATTCACTGTCAATGGGGTATTCCAGATGTGAGCTAAGCTACGTATGCACCGGTGGACGAATGTGACAAGCCTTTTAAGTCCGTCGATTTTATGGGTCAGCGTTCATAACTGTACGGATGGATTGAACAGACCACTATACCCGTCAGAGAGAGAGAGAGAGAGAGAGAGAGAGAGAGAGAGAGAGAGAGAGTGAGTGATGTCGCGCCGGTGTTAAAGTTGGTGAAAATAAGCGAAAGCCCCACTGTTCCTGACTTCATCTTCTATTCCAGAGGCACCCATACAGCTGCCCAGAAAGTTACATTTCTAATCGACTTCTGGATTGGGTAACCAATGTAAGTGGCAGCATTACGACAATTGACGCGAAGCGAAGAGTGGTCAGTGCAGCTACGGTTTCGTATAAACTCGGCTTGTCCTTCCTGAATGTCTTTCACGAATGTCAATCAATATGTGAAGAACGGTAGACGCGAGAAACTCGCACACGATGGATATCAGACTGCTACTTCTATTGCAACGATACGAAATCAACGTGGTGCGATGGTTTGTGTGCCCCACTGAGCAATGTGACTAGGTTTGGTGGTGTTTCTTGAATCTTCAAAGTCACTCATGCCTGATTGGTCAATGGTTAGAAACCTGACAAACTCATTATCCTAGTCCTACAGATTGGGGATCGGAGCAAAAGCGGCTCCTTACTCTATAATACGAACTCTGTACCCCAGGTCAAAAACCCCGCTGCATTGCGGTCAGGTTTTTGAAACAAAGGTTTTGGTTGAGAAAAACACGCAACTCAATGATCTATCCAAACAGTATCTCGATGCTCTGGCCGTCACAGAGGATAACCAATGGTGCTCTACCTGCTGCATCAAGCAGGATGGGTAGGAGAAGGATGCTATTGCTCAGACCATCCCATCCTTTTACCCCCACTTGTGCCTTTTATTTTAACCAACCAGTACAGCTTCACTTTTATCCCCTTGTTTTCAACCAACGTCTCTTACCCCATATTAATTTGATAGGCGTTTGTCTTCTAGTTCCGACTCAGGGGCAATTGCAGGGCGTCCCTCCAATCCGGTCGATGAGTTCATGTTTAACCAAGCTGACGTCAGTTCATTAATTTCTACTTGGAACGCTCGATTCTTGCTAAGACAGGTATGTCTCAACGTGTGCACTTTGTTAAGTATAGACCAAGAGGCAGCACATGCTCGAAAACAGTTGATCCTATCGGTTGATATCTACTGTTTGTCGGAAATCGGCTTGTAAGATTGGAGCTCCGTGCCCACCCTGCAATCCACCGGATGTGACAGCGACGTCACTTTTTCACTGCGTTTGTCTGATGATGAGGCAGCTTCAAATACCGACCAATCCGGTGTGGGCATTGCTCTGAGTCCGTTCGAATGAATCCCAATCAACAGCCCCTCATGCATCATCAAACTGTCTGACTCGTTCAAAGCTTCGAAGTGTAGCGTGGACAAACGGTGCCTGTTAGTCATCACTGCCTACGCCCCAACACACTTTAGTTCTGACTCAGTGGAAAACAACTTCTATCATCGACTGAACGAGCTCCTTTGTTACAGAAAAGTACGGATACTGTGATATTGGCTGCTGATCTAGATGATAAGGTTGTGAAAGTGTCCACGGATGAGCCACATCTGGACGACAAACATGGTGTAGGTTCCGATAATGATAATGGTGAGCGGTTGTTGTTGATGTTCGTCTATTTATCGAGAGCAATAACTTACGACACAGCACCCCCAGAACACTGATATAGTGCTCAAAAGCTTTGTACCAGTCATGGACGCAAATCGATCGCATCGCGATCCGTTGATGTTGCTCATCATCATCATCATCATCATCATCATCATCATCATCATCATCACCATCATCATCATCATCATCATCATCATCATCATCATCATCATCATCATCATCATCATCATCATCATCATCATCATCATCATCATCATCATCATCATCACCACCACCACCACCACCACCACCACCACCATCATCATCATCACCACCACCATCATCATCATCATCACCACCATCATCATCATCACCACCACCATCATCCACAGCATTACGTCAGCCAGTTGAATTGATGCTGTGCCGCCGTACAACCACGGCGGTCTGGTTGGCTTGCCGAACTACCTTCAAGTGTTGCCAGCTGGGTGGTTCGGGTTTACCTGTTCCTGCAAAGTTTACAATGCAGCTGTCTGTCCAACCCGCCCGTGCGGTTGTAAAACCTAGTTCATCAAATCGACAGACATAAAGCTACGTTCGACCATCGTTGTCTTCGCAGCATAGCTAATGTCTAATGGGAGCACCACGTGAGCAATAAATGTGTTTGGCGTCGTGCATTTGGCACAGGAAGAGCGAGTGAACCGCTCAGCACCGTTACATCACGCACCATGTGCCGATGATCAGGCAACGAGTTGCGAATGTCAGCACACTGACTTCGCGTCATGGATTGTTTGCGCAACCGGCTGGGTGGAAAAAGAGTAGGGGAGGCCAAGTGATGAACTGGTTAATAAAGATAAAACATTCATTTCGAAGTTGGCGTCGGGCTGCGGTCCGAAGGACGAAGAACACGTTTGGTTGGATACACTAGTTGACATGGATAGGAGCCGAACTCAACGGCATTATTTTTGAGTCTCTTTGTCCCTCCCATCCTCTTTAGCTTTTCAGTCCAATAACGATTCCGTACCAAATGCATAATATGATATTTAACATTATATTACTTGCTTTGTGAACTTGTTTGCAATTGTGATATCTTATCTTTTTACATTGCGGCACATTAGCTGAAGTGTTTCTTGCCCTTGGCTAACATGTATCGATGATGATGACGGGGAAATGGGTGAATACCCCAGAGTGCGCAATACTGCTGGCTTGCCGGACAACCTCGTGGTGCTAGCTGGGTGGTTTGGGTTTTCTAATTCTAGCAAAGGTTGGGCGGCAGTGTTTCAGAACGTAGTGGGTTTTCGCTTAGGATGCGTCCTCCCTATAAAATGCCACGTGTCCGTCCAACAACACTGCGACATGGCAGATGCGACTGGCCATTAAATAAAGTGACTGTCGTTCGCCTCACTGCGGCGAGGCATGATATTCTAACACCCTCTTGCTGAAATCGTGAGGAGGATTGGACCTTTGTTTGGTAACCGACCAAACGAAAGGCGTATGCACTGAACAATCAGCCAACGGCTCCCAAATGGCCCAATTCCGTGGGAAAGTGGTCAAAGCTCGGGATTATGTCCTCTAGGTCAGCTCCTTACTTCGGTTTGGGCAACCGGGTAGTACCTCGCCCTCTGACTATTATAGACCGTGCTCATTTGCTGCTGTTTCGGTTTCTTACACACACGACTTCATCACACGCCGAAGTTTAGTAGTTAACAATCCTTGTTATCCGTTAACTGATTCTTGTGTTCATAGACCTGTCTGCGTTTCCGGTTGCACCGCGAACCATGGAGTTCAACATGTGGCTCTTCTTCTGTCCTGATCCTAGTTCTGTCGGGTGTGCTTAAATGTATGGACAGCCATGCAGAACGGACAGCAAGCCAGCATAGCGCACATCCTGGAGTCCTTCCATGATCAGAAACCCGACTGCAGGACTCCAACACAATGCTTACACTGAGGTCCTCCACTAAGTGTACAAAGGCGTCAACCTTTGAACCTCGAGGTCCACCCCAGCTCAGGCTATCTCCACGTGATGAGTCCAAAGGAGGACGAAACTGGTTATGGGGTGTCAGGGTTGGGAGGAGCAACACCGAACCCCCAATTCGGATACGGTCATTGTGATCGTAATGGTCGAGGTCTACTTTAAAGATGACAGAGGTCTGAATAGATGCTGCGAGTCGCAATCCAACCACACAGCGGGTACACCAAATGCCACTTGCAATTCTTTACTACTGTGCCAAGCGTTGATCGCGGATCTTAGAGTCAAGGCGTCAATCTTTGAACACTAGGCCTCGAGTTCCACCCCAGCTCAGGTTATCTTCTTCTGATGAGCCCAAAGGAGAAGGAAACCGATTATGGGGTGTCAGGGTTGGGAGGAGCAACATCATCATCATCATCAACAGCAGTACATCAGCCATATGAACTGATGCTTCGCTGCCATACAACCATGAGGACCTATGAAATAAAGAATAGGAGGGAGAGAAGGGGGACTTACCTGAAAACCTTAATGCCCTAAGCAAACATTCAGGGTCAAGGCGCCTACACCTTGTGTTAACAACATACCGTCACAAACAGCTGGCTATCGTGCAAAGATAAGGCGGCATCGGCGAGACAGCTTCCTTGCGGCTTTCACTGCCACGCGTCATAATCAGCCATTACCCCGCAGATAACTCAGCACCAAACACAGTTTAAACAGACCATCCGATTAGGAGAGGGAGGAGCAACACCGAACCATCAATTCGGATACGGTCTTTGCGATCGTAATGACCGAGATCTGAATAGAGATTGTGAGTCACAATCCAAGCACACAGCGGGCACACCAAATGCCACTTGGAAGGCGATGATCATTTTCGCACAATCAAGCTGCGGCCTAGCCCGATACCTCTTAAAGGCTTGAATCTCTGCTCGCTCTCTGGAGCTGTTCTACCGCCGCAGAGATACCCTGGCAGCATAAGCTTACAATGAGCGACGTCGCTCTGCTGGTCGGCTGATTAAGCGAAACATGCCTATGGATCGCGAAGCTTGGTGGTATGAGCGTGATTTGGAGATGGAGATTACTGCCCACTATGGCAACACTTGCAAGCTCTTCCAACTCACTCGGTCCCCTGGCCTCAGGAAGCCTGGTGTAAGTGAAGTCATCTGGGACGCGGATGGGTCTCCGATCACCAACCAGCACATGTGTATGGAACGCTGGGCCAAGCATTTTGATTCCCTATTCAAGTGACCACCACCGCATACCCGTGCGCGCAGTACACCTTGTTTGCACCCAGTGGAGCGGAAGTCTACCTCGAGATTCGACGCCTCCAGCCAAACACAAGGCAGGTTACGTGGACTCCAGTCTGTAAGGCGAGACGGACCGACGGCACCCGGTCAGGTCGTCAGTGACTTCATTTCCTGTTACCAAGTTAAGTTTTGCGCACTTTGAACCTTGCGACACCCTACATCTGGTAGACAAAACAGGGCCCTTCTCGGTAAACGGTGACCAGGTATACATGGCACGTGCCTAAGGTAAGGCAACCTGTTCAGTGTTACCTGTTGTTCTAAGGAACTAGTATGATTACCACTCCCTACCACTCACCTACGCACATCATCATTGCGGACACGCTGGTGCCATCCAGCATCAGCAGTGCATCGCAGACAGTGATCATCAAAGATTTGAAGGCGCCCGATAACTAGATCGAAGGGGACAAGTCTCACTCCCATACAATAGGATGGCCCACACTGAGACTTTGTAAACACGGCTTTTCATGCTCCTCATTAATGACCTTTCTAGAAGATTTCAAAATGAATGTCTACTCTAGGCAGATGACTTTAAAATATGGTCTGAGGTACTCGACCTTGATGCCGCTAGCTCACGCTAAATCTACTACACCAATGGTCTATCAAACTGGGCTTACCCGTCAAGTAGGAAAAAGGTTGCGTCCTTCCGATTGGTGTGTCTGAGCCACTCGGTACCTGCCACATCGGTAGCTTCTTTCTCAAGAACGTTGCTCGAGAGAAAAACCCAGGTGTAATAACAGCCTCTATCTTAAAGACCAGCAAGGATTCAGTGAGGAGAGTGGCCGCTGCTAACAGGGTGTGCTCCGCCATAAGGTCATTATCCCGAGTGACACCGGATATCTTCGGCGCTCTGTTTATCACTCACGTACGCCCATTCCTCGACTATCCTGGAGCCAAATGGACGAGATAGTGGGTAATAGACAGGTAGGCATCTTGTCAACATGCACATCAAGCGCAGCCACACCGGGGATATCAAACAACAGCCAATCACTTGAGAGAAAGATAGCAAAGAAAATAAATCGAATAATGCATAAGGAAACGTGACAAAAATCTTAAATTAATGAGCATATGAGATAAGTTGTTAACAAAGGATCCGAGATAAGTTCAAGAGGTCAGAAAGTATATTTTACGGAAATGCCACAAACACGAAAATGTTATCGAAATTAACTACAATTGGCTCAAGCGACATGTGCAGGTTTATAGAGGAGCGTACTGGTAGACATTTATATGAGAAAGAAAAGCATTAGGACAAAATTGAAAACCCACCACCTGAAATAAATAGACTTAGCATACAAGCACGTGGTTAGTAAATGGAATGCAGCGTACCTACAAACACTGCGCTGGTTCTGCCTACATTCTCTGCAGAACCAGTCGTCGCTTCGGCAGTGGTCCCGAGTGGCCTCGCTCATGGCTCACTAGGCCTGTCTGACTTAGGCACTCGCGACCGCATGTGCTACAACACCATGCGCTCGATGTCGATGGAGTACAACCCATTGGTGCTTGCCGCTTCTTCTCCGCATGCATGAGGGCTTTCTCCTTCGTGATCAGATCGCGCCATGCACGCTGATCAACCGCCTTCGATTCCCATGATCTGCAATCAAGATTAGAACGTGAGAGGCTCACTTTAATCATGTCCTGGTAACGTAACTGGTTTCCCCACGTGCCGCTTCCCCATACT
Source organism: Dicrocoelium dendriticum (assembly GCA_944474145.2). NCBI lineage: Eukaryota > Metazoa > Platyhelminthes > Trematoda > Plagiorchiida > Dicrocoeliidae > Dicrocoelium > Dicrocoelium dendriticum. Next base: position 58,137,873 of record OX104063.1, read on the forward strand.
CAGCTGACCATATAAGAGTTGTTTCGATATCCGCGTCGAATCCATACGACTCACATGACCGAGCCATCTCAGGTGTCGCAGTAAAAGTATGCAGTCCACTGCATACATCCCAATTCGGCGCAACACTTCCGTGTCTGCAACTCTGTCAACCCAACCGATGTGCAAAATTCATTGCAAACACTGCTGATGGAACCGCTCGAGATATCGCACATCCCGACGGTACATCGTCCACGTTTCACTGCCGTATAGAAGAACGGACAGCACCATCGATTTGTACACCATCAGCTTCGTGCCAATGCTAAGCTGATGGTTGTTCCACACTCGGTACTCTAGCTTCCCGAATGCCGCCGCTGCTTTCGACACGCGGATACGCAGCTCACTGTGTAGCTGCTGATCAGTCGGGATCCCACTCCCAAGGTAGCATAAGCGGGAGGTGGTTTCTAATACTTCAGCACCAATGCTGATTCGCGGCAATATTGAAGATGGCACCTCCGGTGAAGGCTGAAAGAGATAGACAGTTTTGCTTGTGTTGACGGTGAGCCCGAATTTGGCCGCTGTCGAAGCGAGAGCACTAGTCATATGCTGCAACTCATCCGCGCTGTGTCAAAACAACGCACAGTCGTCAGCAAACAGCAACATACGGATAGTTGTCTCACAGACTAGAGTTCTCGCACCGAAATGACGGATGTTCAGCAACCCACCATCAATACGGTGCTCCACACGAACACCGTAAGCACAAGCCGATTCAAAAGCACAAGACATCATAGCATGAAGATATATATTAAACAGAGCAGGAGCTAAGACACAGCCTTGCTTCACACCAGAGATAACTACAAATTCATCCGAGGTCTCTACACTCAGCTGCAAACTCGCCAGCATAACACTGTGCAGACATTCAATTGAATTTACAAAGTTGCGCGGGCAACCAAATTTACCCAACACCAGCCACAATGCCTCCCGGTTCATCGTATCAACTGTCTTGGTGAAATCAACAAAAGCGAGTACAAAGGCTGGTGTGGTTCTCTGCACATCTCCTGCAACTGATGAGCCGCAAACACCATATCTACAGTGCTGCGACCCGAGGCGAATCCACAATGCTCTTCCGCCACCTTAGGTTCCACAACCTGACTGACGAGGCGGTTGAGCAGGATTCGGGCAATCACTTTGCCACGATAATTCGTGCAACATTGCTTGCTCCCTTTACCCTTGTACAGTGGTAGCACAAGGGCATCATTCAGCTCAGGAGGCACCTCCTCCTCAATCCATACGCGTTGCACCAAGTGGTGCAGCGCAGTCAACAACGCGGGTCCGCCGTGTTTCAATACTTCAGGCGGGATCCCGTCGGCTCCGGCAAATTTGCCGTTTCGCAGCTGAGCAAGTGCGGGCAGAGTGCTGTCACCGCCCTTAAAAATCGGACAGAAGATTGCTTCCTTCCATTCCGAAGGTAGGATGCAGCTGTCAAGCGATATTGAAAAAACGCATGTGAGAGGACCACTCAGCTCAGTGGCCAATTCATGCAACAGCTTCGGATGAATTGAATCAGGACAGGAAGCTTTAGAGGGATAATTGCGTTGCAATAGCTCGAAGACCTGAGTCTCCGTTATGTTAAATTCAAATAAGCAAGAATCCACTGGAACTCTTGAAACCAATTCAACCTATGGTAAGGAGGACTCCAGAGCAAAGACCCAGTATACTGATCACTAAGTATACAAGCTTTGTCATAGTTTGCGCACGGGTACAGTCTGTTCGCAATAACGCTGGTACAGACAGTTTTGCCCCGCTGCGTCTTTTAACGTAAGCAAAAAACTTCTTGGGATTAGCTGCGGCCGAGTCCGCTAAACGCTGCTCGTATTGGAGATGAACAGTCCTGAGATGCTGCTTACATTTATTACTAATCTCTCGATAACTATCATAGGTACTGGCTGATGGAGCTGCTTGGAAGGTTCGTCAGGATCTAGACCGTTTCTTGAGTAGGTACTTGCCTGTGGTATCTATCCATGAAGGCTGTGCCCGTAGATCACTTTTCCTCATGAGTGGAATATACGGAGTGGAAACCTCCGAAAAGTATGCCTTAAAATTATCCCAGGCTAACTGGACAAAGTCAGCCGTCGAGATCTCACAGTTCAGGACTGAAGCCTTAGCTCCCGCTGCACTAAAGTCTGCCCACCAAATATTCGGAAGTAATTCAACAGCGGTCTGTTGATGCCTTGAAAGTGTACACCGAATGTATACACATGCGTGATCGCTGGACCCTAGAGGTGCACCGTACGAAACGTCAGTCACGAAGTCGGGGGACTTGGCGAAAACCAGAACTAAAGTAAATGGTATTTGGTTGTCCATATATTTAGTGAGGAAGTACACGAACTGGTGCAAAGGCACCTGGAGAGTCAGCTCAAGAAAGTCTGCACCGAATTGCAAGAAAGATCGGCCCAACAGACTTCCGGGAGGTTAAAATCCCCTAAAACTAAACACTTATTCGCAGACTGAGTGCGAATAAAGTCAAGTATCCCCCTGGAAGAACTTCCAGGACTTCTGTATTTCACTATAACTGTAAACTGGGTAGAGGAAGTGCACAAAACAGCCGAATGTGCAGGTCCTCAACATATCTAAGTTACAGCTCACATACAGGACAACGCCTCCGTCTTGGCGACCAATGGAGCGATCAGTTCTAAGCAGCTTTTTTTACATAGGGCAGTGGCCGAGCCGTAGCTCTTGATATTCACCATTCATTGAGCCTAGTACCGTTATGTTTACAGTACACCCCGTCCCCACAACAGGGGCAGACAGCCATAGGCCGCATGTATGTCGCGGGTACTAGAGAGGTAGGCACCCTGGTCAACAGGCGCTGTGCGTAGCGGACGAGTCCACAGGCACAGCCGAAAAGAGTCAGTGACTAGTACTGGTAATAATGTCAGCCACCAGCTGATCATTTGAATTAGTGAATGTTGCATGAACCACTGTTCAGCATACCGTACATCCCAAAGGGAACTGCAATTCCGCTGCCACTATTGGTCACTGGTTGACATGTATTGGCATTCAGAGGAAGATCCCATTGGCTCGACCAATTCACCATAGTGATTATGTCTTTAGCCAGTGTAGCTCGGTTTACCCCACTGACTAGCTTTAAGTCATCTGCGAAGATGCAGCAGAGATTCAAAAGAGGAGCCAGGTCCTTTATAAACATAAGAAACAACAATGGACCCAGTACCGAACGTTGGGGTACACCGCTGTAGGCATGGCCCACACTAGAACTCGCTTTCCCTACCCTGACTGAATGTTCTTCCACGTAAGAATTCAGAGAGCCACAGTAATAGTTGAGGATGCAATCCAAGCCATGGCGGTTCACATGAAGCCGCTGAAGGATATTAAAAAAGTGTAGAAACATTTTAATAGCAATAATATTCATGAACGCGTAATGCAGAATGGATGATTTCAGGTTCGTGAAAGCGCTGTTATAATGGGCTACAGTAGAAGAGCGGCGCTTCTGGCGCACGTTACAAGCGAGATTCAGATTCAGATGGACTGGAACGATAGGAAAATCCCTTGAGTGTTCCTTCTTGAGCAGATCGTTGAGCCCTAACACAACTCCCTACTTCGATTCGGGAAACCGGGTGGTATCTTGCCCTCTGAGAAGACCATGGGTTTCTGTTTTAATTTTATAACAATTGTACCTTCTTTTGAGTTCCATGGTTTGTGATGACTCCATGTCTATGCGTAGATTCGTGCAAATATATATAGCAGAAGTCAGCAATACACTGCAAGCACCGGTGATCAAATGCGGCCAAGCATTTAACGTCTTCACTGCGAACTAGCCATGTCTCTGATCCACACAGTAATACCGGTCTTATCGCAGCATTACACACCCTACCGTACAGGCACACGGTGCATCAATAGCATCGACAAGTGATTGAAAGTCCCCATAGGCACAAATAGCATATCATGATAGTCTTTGTAAACCTGAAAGCTGCTTTTGACTCCGTTAACTGCACCTGTTCGTGGAGGCGTCTATTTATGGTCTACCGGAGGAATTTCGCTAATCCCAAACCTCCTCACTATGACTCCCGCGACCGTGTAAGAGTCTAGGAAAAATTCTCCCTGCGTTCGCCACGACAAGTGGGGCACGTTAGAGCTGCCCTGTATATCTGTGATCGGTATAATCATGGACGAATCCTTTGGCACTTTGGGGATCGTTGTCAGACGCAGTGTGTGAACCACACGACACCCGTTGAGTGAGACTAAGTTGCTATGCCAACGCAGGTGAATCCGTTTAGTTCAGTACCAGTCCGTGGGGAGAACCAAGCTGAGCAACTGGGTATATAGCATGCACCCACACGTGGACGGTAGGGGCCAGCTAAATAATAATTGAAGAGCTCGACTCAGCAGTGCAAACCCCTCTGCTGATCAGAGACCCATTCGTCTCGCAGACACCAGACTTCCTGAGACTAGCAGACTGAATGAGTTGGAAAAGCTTTCGAGTGTTATCAAAGTGGGCAGCAGTCTCCAACTCAAAGTTGTATGTATAACGCTGGTGAGGCCGAAATACGCGATCAGATAATTAGCTAGTAAAGGGTCGTTCGGTCTGATATCGGATTTTACCTTCATTATGAAAATTTTGTAGGGGAGATAAATAAATGCTATAGTATCGTTAAACACACTATGTGAAGTCATCAATCATTGATCAATGGCAATGATTCTCAACCTGGGGGTAATTAACCCCAACGGAGTAAAATGAAATCTTACGGAGGGGGGGAAATATAAGTATGAGGAAATCAGTCAACGGAATTAGTAACAAAACCAGCTGTATTAGAACATGTAACTAACTACCAGTTGTTAGAAAAAAGTAATATCAACCGTCTCATTAAGGTTTATCACCTCAAGATTTTAATAAAAATTAGGCAAAAATAGGTTTTTTATTAAAATGACCGAAAGTGACAGAAACCGTAATTATTTTCCGTAATTTATAACGAAACAGTTAAAGATTAACTGGCTTTTAGGCTACTATCCTTGTTCGGGACAATTGTTTATAGTGAATCTGGTTTGGGAGTAACAGGCACAAAAAAGGTTGAACACCACTAAACTATGGAGTCGATGTAGACGGTACGTACCGAGGGTAGATGGCAGTGGTAAAGATACTGACCTCCCTGTTGGAATACGTGTGGAAGGAAGACGTCATCTCAGCCAACTGGAGTGAATCGACCATAGTCGCAACGTACAAGAAGAGCAGTCGTACCGATTGTGCTAACCTACACTGGCAATAGATTAACGCCAGTGGTGGCGAAATTGTTGGTCTAAATCCCTGTTAGTCGCCTCACTGGAGAGGGAAGTTCGGATTAGTGAAAAGCAAACAGGTTTTCGACCAGGATGGAGCTGTATAGACCACATAATCACTCTGCGGCAGGCGGTAGAGCAGCAGACAGATAATAGTTGTGTTCCTTGACTTCAAGAATACGTTCGACTCAGTCGGTGGATCCATTCTGTTCTAAATAATTGCGCGGAAATGTGTTCCATATGAAATCACGTCATCATCATCATACACGTTAGCTAGAGGTGGGGAACACCCCAGATACTGTGCCGCAATACACAGAAAAAAGGAGAAAAAATGAAACTGGTGCAAGATGGCTGAGCTACCGATAACGGATGGGCATCGTTCCGATAAGCTACCAGCCGGCTGCTGTGCATCAAAAAAATACTATGCGAAATTATATAAAGCTAAATAATGAGATCGTGGTTGGAGAGGGAGGCTAAGAGGGATGGGGTGGGACAAAGAAACTCACAGCACGAACGCCACTGAGGTCGGCTCCTAGCCATATCAGCAAGTGTGTCCAACCAAACGTGTTCATCGTCTTTCGGACCCCAACCAGGGAGCCGAGACGCTCCAACCGAGGCCAGCTCAGAAGTGAGGGCCTTCATTCCTCTCGACCAAGTCATCGATTGTCCACCCCTCCTCTTCTTCCATCCACACCCCCGGCGCGCAAACAACGCACGTCGCGGGAGTCGGTGGGCTGGCATGCGCAACACGTGGCCGAGCCATCGGAGCCTGGTGCGTGAAATGACGGTGCTGAGCGGTTCATTTCCTTTTCGTGTGCCGTAAACAAAGCGTCGAACATGCTCGTTGCTCACGCGGTGTTCCCACCAGATGTGAGCTAAATTACGAAGGTACCGGTGGTCGAACGTAACTAGCCTCTTCAGGTCCGCTGCTTTAAGCGGCCAGGTTTCACAACCGTACAGTAGGGACGAACGTACTGCTGCATTGTACACTCTACCCTTCAGGGCAAGAGTGATGTCGCGCCGCCGCCATAAGTGGCGAAGGTTAGCAAAAGCGCCTCGAGCTTTCGCTATACGGTTCGTGATCTCATCCTCAATCCCACGGGCGCTGATACAACTTCCCAGGTAGTTGAATTTTTGAACGACTTCTAGCTGATCCCCATCAAGGGTCAGCGTAGGCGGCGGTCCAAGCCAACCTTGGAGGAACGCTTTGCACTTCGATGGTGCGAAGCAAAGCCCGAAGTGACGGACAGCTAGTGCTAATCTGTCCAGTGCCGCCTGACACGTTTGTGAGCTGTCACAGATTAGGGCAATATCGTCAGCATACTCCAAGTCAAGAAGTCGTTCTCCTGGGAGCAGATCCACACCTTCTAAGTCGTGTCCTGTGAACGCGATGTCCATGGCTTCGTCAACAGCGAAGTTGAAGAGGAAAGATGACAGCGGGCATCCTTGTCTCACACCGCTGGAGATATTAAAGGGCGACGACAACTTGCCGTAAGCCCTCACTCTGCCCGAGCTACGCGCATATAATGCTCGGATAATATTCACATATTTCTCAGGTACACCTTTCCTGAGTAGACAGTCCCAAAGTGCATGTCTATCCACCGAATCGAATGCACCTTTGATATCGAGAAACACGACAACGGTGGGCCACCAATACATGTGACGGTGCTCCAACAACTGACGCAAGGTGACGATGTGGTCAATGCAGGCACGACCTCGACGAAATCCAGCTTGTTATTCACGAATCTGGCTTTCACGAGTGCCAGTCAGTCTGTGAAGGATGACAGAGGTAAGCAATTTGGACGCGATGGAGATCAGACTGATTCATCTATGGCTGCCGCATTCCGATCGTGAGCCTCCCTTGAAAATTGGGATTAGGACGGAGCGGCTCCAATCGGTTGGGACAGTTTCCTGCTCCCACAGTTTGACTAGTAACTCTTGTAAATCATGCACAAGAGCAGGTCCCCCGAATTTGAAGAGGGCTGGAGGAAGATCATCTGGTCCCGCGGTTTTATTTAACTTCAACAGTTCGATCTCACGTTCGACTTCTGAGCGAGAAGGTGGATCCAAAGGGACAGCCCACGGAGCAGGGCGATCACTGGTCGGCGAGAAGTCTAACAATTTCGACCGATTAAACTGCCTTTCAAAGTGCTCAGCCCAACCATCTAAGCGTTTTGAAAAGTTGTGGATAGGCTGTCCACTCTCGTCATAAATTGTTTCACTAACACCAGGTCTCCTGCTGCCCGTTTCCCGTATCAGACGGAATAACTTACGATGGTTACCAAGGGCAGTGGCCACTTCCATCTCTGCTGCACGATGAGACCACCAGGATTCGCGGTCTCTCTTCAGACTAGCACGGAGTTTTGCCCGGAGCTCTTTGCGAGTCTCATTGTGCTCGTTGCCAGCCGGAATATGCCGGCAAGCATCGATAAGTTCCAGAGACTGTGAAGAGACCCAATGTCCATGTTGGCGAGTAGACATAGCACATGAGGATTTTCCTGCTGCTAGTAAGGTCTGGTGAATATGTGACCATCAATTGTCTCCTGTGAGCGCTTGCTCAACTCGCATGTTAGCGTACTTCGATACGCATTCAGAACAGCTGGTTTTGTCAGTTGGCTGGTGTCAATACGCTCACAGCGTCGTCGTGGGCGTCCGCCAAAACGCATCCGCATGTCAGCACATACAAGTGCATGATCGGTGTCCACACATGTGCTCCAAATCGGGTGACAGTTCTGGATGCAACGTCTCCATCGGTAACTTATCGCAATGTGATCGATGTGCGTTCATAGCTGGTTCGAGGCTGGTGGGCGCCAAGTCACCCTCCGGCGGGTGCTGTGTCGGAAATTTGTGCTCGCAAGAAATAAGCGAGCATCCTCACACAAATGAAGTAACCGTTCACCGTTATCATTACGGGAGCCTATACCATTTTGGCCGCCCAGTCGCAACTCATCTGGATAATTTTCCAACTTGAGCGTTCAGATCCCCAGCCAAAACTAGTGTCCGAGCCTCTTCTGTGGCTAAGGAGCTCGTACAATTGGCGATAGAAGTAGTCTTTTACCGAGTCATCGCTACAGTTTGTCGGTGCATAGGCAGCGATGATGAATAGACACCTGTTAGTCCCATGCAACTTCGAAGCTTTGAACGAGCCAGCCAATCGGACCGCACACATCCGGCTACTGATTGGAATCCAATCAACCAGTAGCTTCAGCCCTCGGACTCAAGGTGATACCAACACCGGCTCGGCCGGTGCTCGAAGCTGCATCGTCACAGGATAGGCGCAATGAGAAAGTGCTGCTAGTGTCACCTGAAGGGGATCGCAGAGTGAGTACAGAGCTCGAGTCTTGCGGGCGGATCCCCGATAAGCAGCAGATATCGATCGAGAGGGTCTCTAATGTTCGGGCAAGTGCTGCCTGTTGACCGATCTGAAGCAATGTGCGAAGATTGAGGCATACCAACCTGAAGGAGGATCGAGGGCTCCAAATGGAAGCCGATGAACTGGGCTTGACCGGTTGCTTGGACATGGGCCTGTTGACAGGGCAGGAATGACGCTCCGCGTTCACATGTGAGTTGAAATTAAAAGACAAGCGACTATTGAAGCTAGGTGGGGGAGGGCCGAGAATCGGGGGGTTGAAAACAGGGGGGATAAAAGTGAAGCTGGAACGGGACGATAAGGGTGAAAAAGCGCAAGAGGGGGAATAAGAAGACGGGATGGCTTGAGCAGTAGCATCCAAACCCCTAACCACCCTGCCCGATGCAGCAGATAGGGCACCGTTGATTATCCTCTGCGGTGGCCAGAGCATCAGAAATTTGTTTGAAGTGAGTTTCGTTGTATTGCGTGGGCAGGATACTGTCAGGTTGCCCAGACCTAGACAGGAGAACGATTAAGGTTCTCAACCAAAGCCTTTGGTTCAAAAATCTGTCCGCAAGGCACCTGGTTGGGCATTGGGCTACAAGGAGTCCGTTATAAGGAATAAGCAGCCACCCTCATTCCAACCCCCAACCTGAAGGACCAGGAGGCTGAGCTTGTCTGGCCTCTAACCATTGACAAATCTGGTGTGAATGGCTCTGAAGGTGCAAAAATGCACCACCCCAGTATAGCTCAATGGATAACTGTGGCACTATCAACCGTCACCGCACCAGTCACTGGATAGCCGAGAGGTCGGTGAACCTGCTGGAATCTAGAAGACACCTCCCCGCTGGCTCTGAACACAATGTGACCAGACGGGCTATTAGGCGTGAACTAAAGCAGAGCCTGCGTGCTGACAAGGAAGCCTGGTGGACCAGTCGGGCTCAAGAAATGGAGGAGGCAGAAGCAGTAGGCAATTACCGCAAGCACTTCCAGCTAATCCGCACCACTGATCCCAGAAAACCAGGCGTCAGTGAGACAATCAGAGACAGCGCGGGTGCGCTGATACACAATAAGGAGCTCCGTATCGCTCGTTGGGCGGAATTTGTAAACCTGAAAGCTGCTTTTGACTCCGTTAACTGCACCTGTTCGTGGAGGCGTCTATTTATGGCTTACCGGAGGAATTTCGCTAATCCCAAACCTCCTCACTGTGACTCCCGCGACCGTGTAAGAGTCTAGGAAAAATTCTCCCTGCGTCGCCACGACAAGTGGGGCACGTTAGAGCTGCCCTGTATATCTGTGATCGGTATAATCATGGACGAATCCTTTGGCACTTTGGGGATCGTTGTCAGACGCAGTGTGTGAACCACACGACACCCGTTGAGTGAGGCTAAGTTGCTATGCCAACGCAGGTGAATCCGTTTAGTTCAGTACCAGTCCGTGCGGAGAACCAAGCTGAGCAACTGGCTATATAGCATGCACCCACATGTGGACGGTAGGGGCCAGCTAAATAATAATTGAAGAGCTCGACTCAGCAGTGCAAACCCCTCTGCTGAACAGAGACCCATTCGTCTCGCAGACACCAGACTTCCTGAGGCCAGTAGACTGAATTAGTTGGAAACGTTTTCAAGTGTTACCAAAGTGGGCAGCAGTCTCCAACTCAAAGTTGTATGTATAACGCTGGTGAGGCCGAAATACGCGATCAGATAATTATCTAGTAAAGGGTCGTTCGGTCTGATATCGGATTTTACCTTCATTATGAAAATTTTGTAGGGAAGATAAATAAATGCTATAGTATCGTTAAACACACTATGTGAAGTCATCAATCATTGATCAATGGCAATGATTCTCAACCTGGGGGTAATTAACCCCAACGGAGTAAAATGAAATCCTACGGGGGGGGGGGTAAATATAAGTATGAGGAAATCAGTCAACGGAATTAGTAACAAAACCAGCTGTATTAGAACATGTAACTAACTACCAGTTGTTAGAAAAAAGTAATATCAACCGTCTCATTAAGGTATATCACCTCGATTTTAATAAAAATTAGGCAAAAATAGGTTTTTGATTAAAATGACCGAAAGTGACAGAAACCGTAATTATTTTCCGCAATTTATAACGAAACAGTTAAAGATTAACTAGCTTTTAGGCTACTATCCTTGTTCGGGACAATTATTTATAGTGAATCTGGTTTGGGAGTAACAGGCACAAAAAAGGTTGAACACCACTAAACTATGGAGTCGATGTAGACGGTACGTACCGAGGGTAGATGGCAGTGGTCAAGATACTGACCTCCCTGTTGGAATACGTGTGGAAGGAGGACGTCATCTCAGCCAACTGGAGTGAATCGACCATAGTCGCAAAGTACAAGAAGAGCAGTTGTACCGATTGTGCTAACCTACACTGGCAATAGATTAAAGCCAGTGGTGGCGAAATTGTTGGTCTAAATCCCTGTTAGTCGCCTCACTGGAGAGGGAAGTTCGGATTAGTGAAAAGCAAACAGGTTTTAGACCAGGATGGAGCTGTATAGACCACATAATCACTCTGCGGCAGGCGGTAGAGCAGCAGACAGATAATAGTTGTGTTCCTTGACTTTAAGGATACGTTCGACTCCGTCGGTGGATCCATTCTGCTCTAAATAATTGCGCGGAAATGTGTTCCATATGAAATCAGCGTCATCATCATCATACACGTTAGCTAGAGGTGGGGAACACCTCAGCTACTGTGCCGCAATACACAGAAAAAAGGAGAAAAAATGCAACTGGTGCAAGCCGGCTGAGCTACCGGTAACGGATGGGCATCGTTCCGGTAAGCTACCAGCCGGCTGCTGTGCATCAAAAAATACTATGCGAAATTATATAAAGCTAAATAATGAGATCGTGGTTGGAGGGGGAGGCTAAGAGGGATGGGGTGGGACAAAGAAACTCACAGCACGAACGCCACTGAGGTCGGCTCCTAGCCATATCAGCAAGTGTGTCCAACCAAACGTGTTCATCGTCTTTCGGACCCCAACCAGGGAGCCGAGACGCTCCAACCGAGACCAGCTCAGAAGTGAGGGCCTTCATTCCTCTCGACCATGTCATCGCTTGGCCACCCCTCCTCTTCTTCCATCCACACCCCCGGCGCGCAAACAACGCACGTCGCGGGAGTCGGTGGGCTGGCATGCGCAACACGTGGCCGAGCCATCGGAGCCTGGTGCGTGAAATGACGGTGCTGAGCGGTTCATTTCCTTTTCCTGTGCCGTAAACAAGGCGTCGAACATGCTCGTTGCTCACGCGGTGTTCCCACCAGATGTGAGCTAAATTACGAAGGCACCGGTGGTCGAACGTAACTAGCCTCTTCATGTCCGCTGATCTAAGGGGCCAGGTTTCACAACCGTACAGTAGGGTCGAACGTACTGCTGCATTGTACACTCTACCCTTCAGGGCAAGAGTGATGTCGCGCCGGCGCCATAAGTGGCGAAGGTTAGCAAAAGCGCCCCGAGCTTTTGCTATACGGTTCGTGATCTCATCCTCAATCCCACGGGCGCTGATACAACTTCCCAGGTAGTTGAATTTTTGAACGACTTCTAGCTGATCCCCACCAACGGTCAGCGAAGGAGGCGGTCCAGTCCAATCTTGGAGGAACGCTTTGCACTTCGAGGGTGCGAAGCAAAGCCCGAAGTGACGGACAGCTAGTGCTAATCTGTCCAGTGCCGCCTGACACGTTTGTGAGCTGTCACAGATTAGGGCAATATCGTCAGCATACTCTAAGTCAAGAAGTCGTTCTCCTGGGAGTAGCTCCACACCTTCTAAGTCGTGTCCTGTGAACGCGATTTCCATGACTTCGTCAACAGCGAAGTTGAAGAGGAAAGATGACAGCGGGCATCCTTGTCTCACGCCGCTGGAGATATTAAAGGGCGACGACAACTTGCCGTAAGCCCTCACTCTGCCCGAGCTACGCGCATATAATGCTCGGATAATATTCACATATTTCTCAGGTACACCTTTCCTGAGTAGACAGTCCCAAAGTGCATGTCTATCCACCGAATCGAATGCACCTTTGATATCGAGGAACACGACAACGGTGGGCCACCAATATATGTGACGGTGCTCCAACAACTGACGCAAAGTGAAGATGTGGTCAATGCAGCCACGACCTCGACGAAATCCAGCTTGCTCTTCACGAATCTGGCTTTCACGAGTGCCAGTCAGTCTGTGAAGGATGACAGAGGCAAGCAATTTAGAGGCAATCAAAATCAGACTGATTCCTCTATGGTTGCCGCATTCCGATCGTGAGCCTCCCTTGAAAATTGGGACTATGACGGAGCGGCTCCAATCGGTTGGGACAGTTTCCTGCTCCCACAGCTTCACTAGTAACTCGTGTAAATCATGCACAAGAGCAGGTCCCCCGAATTTGAAGAGGGCTGGAGGAAGGTCATCAGGTCCCGCGGCTTTATTTAACTTCAACAGTTCGATCTCACGTTCGACTTTTGAGCGAGAGGATGGATCCAAAGGGACAGCCCAGGGAGCGGGGCGATCAGTGTCCGGCGAGAAATCTAACAATTCCGACCGATTAAATTGCCTTTCAAAGTGCTCAGCCCAACGCTCTAAGCGTTTTGATAAGTTGTGGATAGGCTGTCCACTCTCATCACAAATTGTTTCACTAACACCAGGTCTCCTGCTGCCCGTTTCCCGTATCAGACGGAATAACTTACGATGGTTACCAAGAGCAGCGGCCATTTCCATCTCTGATGCACGATGAGACCACCAGGATTCGCGGTCTCTCTTCAGGCTAGCACGGAGTTTTGCCCGGAGCTCTTTGCGAGTTTCATTGTGTTCGCTCCAGCCGGAATATGCCGGCGAGCATCTATAAGTTCCAGAGACTGTGAAGAGACCCAATGTCCATGTTGGCGATTAGACATACCACATGAGGATTTGCCTGCTGCTAGTAAGGTCTGGTGAATATGAGACCAGTAACCTTCAATTGCATCCAGTGAGCGCTTATTCAACTCGCATGACAGCGTACTTCGATACGCATACAGTACAGCTGGCTTCGCCAGTTGGCTGGTGTCAATGCGCTCACAGCGTCGTCGTGGGCGTCCGCCAAAACGCATCCGCAGGTCAACACATACAAGTGCATGGTCGGTGTCCACACCTGTGCTCCAAATCGAGTGACAGTTCTGGACGCAGCCTCTCCATCGGTAACTTATCGCAATGTGATCGATCTGCATCCAAGGCTGGTGGGCGCCAAGTCACCCTCCAGCGGGTGCTGTGTCGGAAATTAGTGCTCGCAAGAAATAAGCGGGCATTTACACACAAATGAAGTAACTGCTCATCGTTATCTTTACGGGAGCCTATACCACGTTGGCCGCCCAGATGCAGCTCATCAGTGGATAATTTTCCAACTTGAACGTTCAGATCCCCAGCCAGCACTACAGTGTCCGAGCTTCTTCTGTGGCGAAGGAGCTCGTTCAGTTGACGATAGAAGTCGTCCTTTACCGAGTCATCGCTACAGTTTGTCGGTGCATAGGCAGCGATAACGAATAGACACCTGTTAGTCCCACGCAACTTCGAAGTTTTGAATGAGCCTGACAATCGGACCGCACATATCCGGTTACTGATTGGAATCCAATCAACCAGAGTAGCTTCAGCTCGGAGACTCAGGGCAATACCAACACCGGCTTGGCCGGTGCTCGAAACTGCATTGTCACCGGATAGGCGCAATGAGAAAGTGCTGCTAGTTTCACCTGAAGGGGATCGCAGTGTGAGTACAGAGCTTGAGTCTTGCAGGCGGGTCTCCAATAAGCAGCAGATATCGATCGAGAGGGTCTCTAATATCCGGGCAAGTGTTGCCTGTCGACCGATCTGAAGCAATGTGCGAACATTGAGGCATGTCAATCTGAAGGAGGATCGAGGGCTCCAAATGGAAGCCTATGAACTGGAATGGGCCGCTTGATTGGACATGGGCCTGTTGACAGGACAGGAATGACGCTCCGCGTTCGCATGTGAGTTGAAACTAAAAGACAAACGACTATTGAAGCAAGGTGGGGGAGGGCCGAGAATTGAGGGGTTGAAAACAGGGGGGATAAAAGTGAAGCTGGAACGGGACGATAAGGGTGAAAAAGCGTAAGAGGGTGAATAAGAAGACGGGAAGGCTTGAGCAGTAGCATCTAAACCCTTATCTACCCTGCCCGATGCAGCAGATAGGGCACCGTTGATTATCCTCTGAGGTGGCCAGAGCATCAGAAATTTGTTTGAAGTGAAATTCATTGTATTGCGTGGGCAGAATACTGTCAGGATGCCCGGGCCTAGACAGGAGAACGATTAGGGTTCTCAACCAAAGCCTTTGGTTCAAAAACCTGACCGCAAGGCAGCGGGTTTGGCACTGGGCTACAAGGAGTCCGTTTTAAGGAATAAGGAGCCACCCTCATTCCAACCCCCAACCTAGAGGACCAGGAGGCTGAGTTTGTCTGGCCTCTAACTATTGACCAATCTGGTATGAGTGACTCTGAAGGTGTAAGAATGCACCACCCAGTAAAGCTCAATGGATCACTGAAGTACACAAACTATCGAACCACGGTAAGGTCCAGCTGGCAGTCATTTCGGGCTTTGCTTGATACTTCGAAATCAAAGCGTTATCAAGATTGACGAGGTTCTATTCGCTGCACCGACCCTTAGTGGAGATCAACTAGACGTCTAGAAATTTGACTACTTGGTCAGCTATATCAGCGCATGTAAAATAGAGGATGAAAAAAGCATAATGACTCGATGCGCTTTGCTAATGATCGCTACTTATGGCACCGACACACCAATGTCACTCTGGAGGGTATAGTAGACAATGCAGCAGTTTGTCCAATCCCACTGTACGGTTGTGAAAACTGGTCTGTCAGATTAGTAGAGACAGAGTCCGGTTGCGTTCGACCACCGGTGTCTTAGAAGTTAAGTCCACATTTGCTGGGAACATGGTGTGAGCAATGAGTGTTCCGTGCCTTGCTAATGGCACAGGAAAAGAAGGGTATCAGCAGTATGCCGATACGCAGTACCGACGCTTCGCTGCAGCGCAACCAGCACCGGTCGCACGTGGGTTAAGGAAACTGCGAGGGTTGCCCTGCCCCTACGCAGGCTCGGAGCCGCACCGTCAGTTTACAAGACAAGCTTGTTAAATTTAGGCTACGAGCCGGCTATGGTACAAGAAGAGAAAATGGAATGCTCAGCGCCATTAGTGCATGGACCATGCTCTGATGGCGAGACCATGCGTTGCGCATACCGGCACGCCGACTCTCGCGAGGTGCGCTGTTCGCGCGACCGGCGTCTGGGTGAAAGAAAAGGAGAGGGTCGTCAGACGACTTGGTCAAGAGGAATGAAGGCTCTTATCTCGAATTTTGTCTCGGTAATCTCCGGCTCTCGGGTTGGGATACGGAAGACGGTGAACACATTTGGTTGGATATACTAGCTTGGAGCGATTGTACATATCTCTCTTCCCAATTGTATCTTCCTATTCCCACCATTAACTGACCAACAACCGATAAAAGACATTTTCGGGTTTCGATTCGCCTTCTGGTTTCGGCTACGCGTGTTGTGCTGTTGATCATCGTCAGTCTGCTAGCCTCGTTCAGCGATCATGTGATCTAACGCGTCGAATTATTGTGCCGACTAAGTTTCGTCTACCGACCGGATTGTGCGACTAACTGACGGCCCACCGTGGATCGTGCATCACCAAAGGTCAGGTCCAGCATTCATATTTATGGACTGAGTTCTATGTAGTTAAGCCCTTTTAGTTTGGACTTTCCACTACAAGCTACCATGAAAAAGAGCCAAACTTCGGTGACGTTTGTGCTGAGTATTTGACCATTTTCCTCAAACTAAGCATATGCTCGACGGGTAGAAAAACAAATCATGACGATACTCACCTACGTTATGCGTTTTGTATTGTATCCATTTTCAACGACAGAGGTGCTCCTCGCCGTTAACTAGCATGTAGAATGGTGATGACGGTGCTGAGTACAGCACATCTCAAGGCTCCCCACTAGGAAAATCACCAATTATGTGTGGGCTAGTGGTCCCAAGACAGAAGTGTCAGGCAGAGGTCGGGTACACGTGAACAATCCGAAGCCGTTCTACAACCAGCAGCGAGATGACCAAACTGATCAAGAGTAAGAAGAGATTTGAATAAAGGACCGAAAATACGGCTTAAATGTTCCAGGAGAAAATTCAGGATGGAGACGTCTACATCGTGCTAGAATCACAGTTATAACACCGAAAAGCAGATGTTGCGCCAATCATGTTTTCGAAAGGATTAGCTACAGTCAAGGATCGACCACAGATAAGTCGACGGGTTATATGTTGTCAGAGAACCTAGTTTGAAGGAGCGCTAACCACATAACACGGAATCAGTGCTTACTTGGCATCGCGTACTGCACATGGCAACCGTACTCTGGAGTGAATGGGGGCTGTGGTCTCTCAACAAGCATAAGCGCAACCACATTGAAATGCCTAGCAGAACGAAACACGCCAGTGAATCCCCATGGAGCAACTGCTCTAAGAAAACGGCTATATACATAATGCAAAATACAGATGGCAGTTGACCATATAAAACCCCGATATTCTTTGCGTCCCCGGACGGTCATCAAGTAGTACATTTCATTCCAGAAAGGCAAACATTAATATAGAACGCCGCGCTGTATCTTATGGTTGCGAATAGTGGGCAAAATGGGAGGCTCGCTGCAAGGTCGTAATAGGAGCAGGCAAGTTAGGCTATTGCGGAAGTGTAGACCTAAAGGCAATGAATTGCCATATTTGAACTCAAGTCTCAAGAACACACTGGGTATGCAGCAAGCTAAAACATGAACGGCGTTGTACGGGCTGACGCAAGCTGCAGTCAAAAGCGCCATGTGCTATTCAAAGTACCTAATGTTGCTATGGGAACTGCAGGGGCTCCACCTGAACAAAGCTCATCTCTAAATGAAGGCTTTGCGCCCAAGTGGAGTAATGTATTGTGAAGACCTGAGTCAATGCCGGATAAGGTAATAAGAAGCATAAAATATGAAACAGTTATCACCTTCGGAGATTCATCCTCTACACCAGCTTTGAGATAAAGATTGACGTAATCCATGAAATTATTCACAGGTAACCTTTTACCATTCAGGAAAACCTTCACATTATTGGTAGTAGCAGCTAAGTCGTAGGCGCGGCGAACGAAAAGAGCAACAGTATCCGACTCTAACTCCGTCATCCCGAAACGATTCAAGTCGGGATAAAATGTGATGCTGGTGAAATCCTCGCCTTTGTCGACAGAGATTTTTGGTTCGGAAGTCTTTGTCATATTGTCAATCCAAATCTAAAAGCTGTCGACAAGAGAAACTGGGCTTACCTGGCGGAAACTCTTTTTGTATTCTTTGCTAGATGTCTCAACAACAAACTTTTTACTAAAAATGTTGCATAGTTTAGCTCCATATCCATTGCGACCACCGGTAACTTTGCGCTCCGAGTCATCATAGTTGCTGGACGTCAAAAGGTGACCAAAGATGAGCGTCGGAACATAAATTTGCTCGACCTTATGGAGGACGACGGGTATACCCCTTCCATTGTTCCATATGCGCACCATGTTTTGTTCACTACAAAATGGTTTTAGGGATAAGAAAACATACGGATCGATATCAACTTTGATGCAAGACATGGTAGGATCGCGAACCTTGTTGTCGGCGGCATTAACTAGAAAAGTGTCAGTGACAAAAGTCACGTACCGAGGATTTCGTCGAAAATCTTGTACAGACCAGGAGAAAAACTAACATCGCGATAAACCATATGCTGCTTCTCTTCATCCATGACCCACATAGGTTGGGTGTTCTTTAGAGTAGAGCCGATGTACGAATCCGGGCGCAGAAGAATGTGTTCCAACTGGGTTTTCTTCTGATAAATTCTCTCCACCGATAAGCGTTTCTTGTCCCTAACGTCTTGTGAGATTTCATCGGACTGGGAGAGACAGACAACTGGTAAAGGGTCCTCCATGTTGCCGCTGAGCAACCGACAGTTTAGCGAAGACCGTAAAAACCCACAGCAGTTATTCTTGTGTAAGTTAAATGCAAATGATCTGACAACAGGGCACTTCTTATGGAGAAATAATCCAAGGCGAAGTGCGGAGGGAATCACAAGAGATTAAAAACGGCGAAGAGACCGTGTTTCACAACGGTCAGTTATAACCGGCAATTATGGAAGCGCGGTGCAATACTGGAAGGCGAAGCCGTTTTAGGGATTGAAGTTGCCAAGTATGCCTTTCATAAACGTTAAGCACCACCTACTTGCTTTAGGAATTATAGCTATACTAACGCCAAAATGTAATTTCTTGGTTGAACGAAGCTCAGACTGTAATTTACCGCGACTATTCAAACTGCAAATAAAGACTTTATTAAAAATTTGGTCACTTCCTATCTTATTTACAGACTATTGTGCAAACATTGCTCATCAATACGTAAGATGTTTTTGTATTACATATATATATATATATATGTATTGCAACTTTTATCCTTTTGTTCACATACTTTGACATTGCTAAAAATGCTTGTATGTTTCGACAAACGGATAATTATACAAATATATTTATATTAATTTTTATACTTGCACAGATTTTTAACTGCCTTATTATTCTATACGACCAATAAGCAACCAGCATAGCTTGCAGCAGCGGTTTGCTATTCGCAGCGGTGGGCGTCTGTCGATCACACTCCCAAAACGCGAAAAATCAAAAGAGCACGCCGCGCCCTTTATGACCTTAAAAATTTACGTTCTGTTTCGTTATGAATCACAACAATAACATAGGTTCGTAATGTTCATACTATAGCGTATCGTTAATTCGGCTGTTGAGAAGTCAGGTAAAGCTATTAGTAAGACTGAAACATAAAGTTTAGCATGGCTGTGTCATAGTCAATGGTCAAACGGTTCCGCGGCTGTCACCCATGGCGAATCGACACTAGCTGCTGGCACCCAGAAGCCATGGGAGCGGAACCAGGCATGGGTCCGCTAAAAAAGTGCACTAGTGACGAGCCCCAGAATGTCAAGACGCAGACACATTGTGTTTTTCCAGTCCAGCATGCGGCGGCTAATTGAGGGTGGCAATGATGAATTAGCTGGAGTGAACCAAAAGCCACATCACAACCTGACCTGAGTATTTAACGTCTGCATTTGCTGCTCAGTTGTCCCTGCAAGCCCGGTTTATGTGGCGTAGGTAAGAGGGAATGGTAAGCTAAGCAAACAGAAGGAGTAATGCCAATTAAATAACGATAATACCAACATTTGAGAAGAACTGCATAAAGCAAAGAAGAAAATGCATGTACATCATCTTGCTTTGACCTTTACACGGTAACACGAGCTTAGGGCGTGCTATATTTTCGATTGTTTTATGTGCATACCTCTGGCAGAAAGTGCTTGAATAAACACCTGTGACGAAATTTGAATGTCATTGGACTTACCTCTCGGAACAAATGACGTATGGGTGCGTGGACTGTGGGGAGTTTTCATTGTACGAAAATAGGCCGTCCAGTATGCACTCTGCGAGAGAAGAACGCACACATTGTGGTATAACATTGATCACGATCTTCACCGTTTCCTTCAGCGTACGGCGTCCAAAGGCATAAGAATTTACGGAGACCGGTGGCTGGCAGTTGTCAGTGGCAAAAACTTTTGCTGAAAATTTGCCCTTTTATTATAGGTACAGCTACCGCATAATTCATGTCCCACGCTGCCGGCGAGACCACGGTGTCATTAGTGAAATTACCCTTGACTGGTTATTCCATACCCGACGTTAAAAGAAGCCGCACCTCCTCCAATACAATGGCGCAAGCACTGCTGTCCAATGTGGATAACTTTGGACTAAAGGATAAGCCGAAGATCTGTGTCACAGTATCAAGTGTCAGCACCACAACGACAGCTAGATTAAGGCCCGCCGCACTCCAGTCCACGGGAAATGGACCTAAGCCACAAAAACCGTCGATACTAGGTAATTAAGCAATATCCACTATCCGTCCATAATCTACCAAGTCTGGCTTGAGGACCACAAATATAAATGGTAGTCGAAATCATTCTGGGTGTTCCCAGCGCCTCTTATACCTAGGAGCACAATACTCATAGACAAACATCTGATGCCATCGTAGGGCGGAGGAAGAAAAAGGCGGCCGCTGTTTGCAACGATAAACTTAAAAGCCATCAGACATGAGGCCTAGAAATGCTGCTCACAGCCAACGTTGAACCTGGTATTATACAAGATGTATCAGCTGGAGAAGATGATTAAAACAAATGCAAACTTCACAAAGCCAACTGGTCCGGCACGAGAAAAATCCTCTTCAAAATAGCTGCCTCATTACCGTCCATATCCCGGTATCTCATACGGAAAGGTCATCAGAGAGAATACTAAACAAACAACACTTATTACAACACATGGTCACCCTAATGTTTTACGACAATGGACAGCGTACCAACATGGTCTCCGCATTTCGTCTCGGTAGAAAGCAGGGGACTCTGTTAAGTTCAATATTGTTTGCCTAGACGAGGCTGAATGCCACCGTATACTATGGGAGTACCACTCTATGTGCTTAGAGAACTTGCCTTGAGACTGGGTTAAAGCGAAGCTGGCCTCTGATGAGCCGAGAATCCAAAGAGCACACGGCGGGACCCACCTTCATCTTCTCGATTTTCGAATGATGAATAAAATCTAAAGAGTAAACTGGAGGCCCATCTTAGTCCTGCTCGGATCTTGGAATCAAAGCCCATAGGTGGACTGCGCATGGTGTCTATCGGCGTGCGCAGCATACCAAACCAACGTGAGACGCTCTCCCTCGCTACGCAGCTCCGCCGAGACCTGATGGCCTGGGCTGGGAGCTGGCTATCTTCGGCTACTCTCGTGGCGATGCTAATATTTCCGGCTACCAGGTTTTTGGAGCGCATCGCCATGAAATGAAGACACGGGGTGGTAATATACCTTACTGGGGAAGAGAACTTATAGCGCGTACTGTCGATGCGCTTATCGATGGTGGTACGGAAAGGCTCTGGTGTTGAATTCACGACAGTTGCAACCACTTGCAGTCGGCGTTGTGTACACAGCCTCATCCGGCAACCGTAACGGGGTTCTGAACTCACGCATCACTTATAGGCGTGACGGGGGCCGCTTGGTTATATAAATAAATAAATAAATATTTATTCTCGGCTTTGCGAGGCACGCCCATGGAGACATGATCGGGTATGTGCAACTGTACAGACATATTATGGTAACTGTAGCAGTGACAGTAGCAACTTGGTCATATAGATAAATAGTTTGTTTTCAACTTCCTTGAGACACACCGAATCAGGCGTGATCAATGTTTAAAGGCAGTTGTGTATCACGACGATACTTCGGGTTCAATCGTGTGTAGTTTAAACGGTCAAGGCACTATAAGCGCAATGTAACAGTGCTTGTGGACGGAGCGTAACATATTCTTGCATGTGTCGGGAAGAGTTGAGAAGAGAGTCTAGTCGACGTGCCAGTATGTACTTGTGGGCAGTGACTTTATTCAGTGGCGAGTCAAATCCGCCACGTCGCCGTATTGTTAAGCAGACCTTTGTGGCCTTTTATAGGGAGAACGCTTGTCAGGCGAAAACCCACCACATCCTGCGACACTGCCGTAAAGCATTTTGAACATTAATGTATGACTGGTTGCTTGCAAGGCACCTATTATTGCCCGGAAGCTGCTTCACTGTGGGCTTACGCCCACATCATTTGATGCTGGCTTTCTTGTTGCAATCATGGACACCTACTTACTACAACACATAGCTACGCCTACAAGGTTACTTCCGGGTCAATCACCGCATTTCGCTTATCTGATACGTACAGCAGTCTCTTCTGACGTCGCTGGATTGACTGCTGTGCTGCCAGTTGGTCACAGCCAGCACTTTACCCTCAGCTTCAATTGGGCGACTTCTTGTCACTTCTGACCAAGGAACCTAGCACCGCAACTTTTGGCGCAACGACCTATGCCGCTTTAGAGAGGTGAAAGGCAAACCCGACTGGAACTTGAAGCAGGATCTGGCGCCCGGGTGTGCCCGGACCCTTTTGAGATCCAAAATGCACTTGACGATTATCCAGGTTGTACCACGCACTAAAACGACGGCGTTTTGTGCGAGGTCCTGCTGGATTGATCGAGAACTACGGGTCTTACTGAACCAACCAAAAACTATGGATAGAAGCACTGTCGCTGAACGGATCTGGGATTATACCCACTATAAGAAGGATAGAAATCTTGGTTCCATTACGAACGAAACTTGGCTGAAGAATCCCGATCTAGTCCCAGAAAGCTGTATGCATTCACTAACAGAATGAGCAAAGACAGCAGCTGACTACGGGGCTAGAACCATTAGCCAAGGCTTCCACTTCTTTTAAAATAAGGCCCTCTACTCCTTGATTGGAAAACAGGTAATTTTATGCCAAAGCACAACGGCTGGAACCCTCAAGGAACAGTGCACTATCGTGATGTTTTCTTGATATCGACTGTCTGCAAGATCATAGAAAACATTAGTAACCGTCCTCTCTGGAAGCGCTATGACAAATTTAACAACACATTCTCTACAAAGAGTGAATTAGCAGAGGGGATGACCTGGCACCACCGAAAAGCTGGTCGCCAGGGCAATATGGAAAAGGTCTATCGATGCCAGTAAACGATAAAGCGTTGTCTCCGTCAAGTTTAGCGAAGCATTTGATAAGGTCCCACTAGTAACTAGAAGGCTGAATCTAAATGCCAATGCTGACCACTGATACTCTGACTTCTAGTGATTTATGTGTCCTTCCTCTTATCTGCGGCATTACTATTCAGCTGCAGCCATTCGTCGTAGGCTCCACGTATCTTTGCGTATGTCTGGAGCTTGCTAGGAGCCACTCCTTAGCTCCCCAACATTTATTCTCTCGGAATGTCTGCCTCACTTACCTTCGCTGGTTTGTTGACTTATTCATTGCGACTGTACGTATCCACTAGTGACCAAATGCTTTATCGACTGGCTGCACTAGGCCAATGATAAGCTGTTCACTTATGCAATTAAATGAATAAATAAATAAATAAATACTTTATTCTCGACTATGCGAGGCACGCCCATCAATACCTCTGTTTAGCTACAGCGATTCGGGGTAGGCTCCTCGCAGCCCCACGCATATCCGCAGCTTACTAGCATCCATTCCTTATCTCTCCAACTGCGTTTTCGTGCAATTTTGCATCAAATGCCATTGCTAGTTTGTTGAGTTTTCCTGTGCCATTGTTGCTAAGCCCGAAGTACTAGAAACCGTAATCCAAGGCTATTGCTGACCACTAATACTTTCTCTCTTAACGCCATTATCAGTCCTTACACCCACTTTCCTCCCTTCTGTTTAGCAACAGCTAGTCGCCATAGGCTCCGTACGTCTCTGTTCATATCCGGAGCTTGCTAGGAGCCACTTCTTAGCTCTTCAACCTCCCTTCTACTGGAGTGTTTGCAGCACATACCTTTACTAGGTTGTTGACCTATTCTGGGACACTGTAGGTAACCACTAGGAACTAGAAGACCTTTTCAGAATGCCAGTGCTGGCCACGGATATTTACTTATCAAGCGCCATTTTCTGTCGTTCGTCTTATCTTCGGCACTTCTGTTTAGTTGGTTCGAGTCATCGTGAGCTTCAGGCATCTCCACGCATACCAGGAGAAAGCTAGGAGTCACTCCTTACCTCTCCAACTTTATGATACTGGAAAGTTAGCATCACATATCTCTACTGGTTCGTTGACAGAATCTGTGAAACTGTATATATCCACCAGTAACTAGAAGGCTTAAGCCAAGTGCCATTATTTACCACTGATACCCTCTCCTAGCGCTAGTATCTGTCATCCGTCTTACCTTCGACACTTCTATTTAGCTGCAGCTAGTAGTCGTAGGTACCATGTATCGCTGAGCATATCCAAAGCTCGGAATAAGCCACTCCTTATCTCTCCGTCCTTCATTCCCTGGAGAACTCTGTATCACTTATCTTCGCTGATCTGTTGGTTTATTCTGTGACACGGTAGGTGTCCACTAGCGATCAAACTTCTTAACTGAATGGATACACCTGGCCAATGCTACCCTTTCCCAGATCCTTAATCTTTTGATCGTCTTACCTTTGGCATCTCTGTTTAGAAGCAGCTATACATCGTAAGCTCCATGCGTCTGCGCATATCCACAGCTTGCTGGTAGCTACTCATTTAGTTCTATAATTATTCTCTGAAGCTATCCGCATCACATAAAATTGCTGTTTGTTGGCTTATTCCGCGACACTTTGGATACCCACTAGTAATTAGAAGGTGTAATCCAAATGCCATTGCTCGCCACTGATACTCACGCTTCCAGCACCATCATCAGCCGTTGTCATCCCTTCCCTTTACCTCCGTTTAGCAACAGCGAGTCGCCAAAGGCTCAATACATTGCTGTCCATATCCTTGGCTTATTAGGAGCCACTCGTTGTCTATCCAGGTTGCACTTCAATGGATTGTTTTCGCCACATACCTTCGATGGTTTGCTGAATTACTCTGCAAAGCAGTAGGCATCCACTAGTAACTAGCAGGTTTAATAAAAATGCCAGTGCTGACCACTGATACGCTCGCTCCTGGCGCCTTTATGTGTGATTATGCTTACCTTCGCATTTCTATTCAGCTGCAGCCATTCGTGGTAGGCTCCATGTATCTCTGCTCATATCCGAAGCTTGCTAGGAGCCACTTCTTAGTTCCCCAATATTTGTTTTCTTGGAATGTTTGGCTCACGTACCTTCACTGTTTTGTCGACTTATTCTGTGACACGGTAAGCATTCACTAGGGACCAAATTCCTTATCGACTGGCTACACTTAGCCACTGATAAGCTGTGCACTAGCGCTATGATCTTTCGTTCGTATAGCCTACAACACTTCTGGTTATCTACCGCGATTCGGCGTACGCTCCCCGCTTTTCTGCGCATATCCGCAGCTTACTAGAAGCCACTCCTTAGCTCTCCAACTGTATTCTCGTGGATTGTTTACATCACATACCTTTGCCGGTTGGTTGAAATCGTTTGTGCTACTGTAGGTATCCACTAGTCTCTAGAAGGCTTAATCCAAATGGCATATGTGGCCATTGAAACCCTGTGCACTGGCGCCATCTCCCGTTTATCCTGCCTCCAACTCTTAGTCACTTGTTCATATCCAGTTCATCTTAGCTGGCTACAATTATACTTAGCCTTCTATTTTCGTACACCTAGGTACTGGACGCTTTCCTGTGCACTTTGATAATCTCCATCCTCTGGAATCTGCCTAAACCTGGCTATATCGTCACTGTACCCTCTGGTTGCCGAACACATCCAATCGAGGTCACATAGCTACATTTTTGTCTCCGGGTGATATACTGCAATTTTAGCTATTACCCATGTCGCACTAAAAAGTTGCTCAAAACAAAATTTCTGCGGCAAAACAATTTAGTTCGCATTCCTATCATTATGAACAACATTCACACATCGTTGCACGTTTCATAAGGAAACTTCCTCGTTAGTCCAATTTCTTAGGCTTTCTCGACCTTACTTTATCTTTTCCTAATTACCTAAAGGATGGAGGGAGTAGCAGCAAAGATTTTCTACGGAGGACTTACCTGTAACCCACCTGGCCCATGGGCCAACCGCTTGGACATGGAAATGTCAGCATATAAAGCACAACAATACTTCCAAATCTTTCCCAACTTGCATAATGCTCACGCTGCACTCCCAAGCAAGTAGAACACCCTCCACCGTATTGCTGCGCTCAATCATTCACCGTGGATCCTGACTAAGGCACTTTGTCAGTCAAAGAAATCTATTGAACGCAGCATGGCTAAGAATAGCTGCGAGATAAATCGGTAAAACTGCAGCCGCGCCAGTAACATTTGGCTCAACTTACGGTTCATAGAGGTGTTCCAGGTTACGGCGGGTTTTCGCCTGGTAAGCCTTCTCTTTATAAATAGCCACAGTTGTATGCTTAAAACTCTGCGAGTTGGCGGATGGGACTCAACACTGAATAAATTCACTGGCTTTTGCATCACACTGGCAAGTGCCCTAATTCACATCCCACTAATTCAAACGCATAGGCTCACCCATGTTTCGGTACTTTTGTCGATCATATTCGATCCTTCATCCTTAACATAGCGTCAACAATGCTGCCTCTTTCAAGATGACTGTATATGTTTACGTTCCCCGTATGACCTATCCTGAATTTTGCTAAAGGTCATTGCTCGTCCAATTTTAATCACGCTCGGTATGGCGTGCCTCGACACATTTAGTTTTTTACTCTGCCGGCTCCGCGAAACTGGTGTCAGTGACAAACGAACTCCTAGTTCGCGAATTTTCTAGTCGTAGGTGCCATGCAAGCAAAGGTAAATGAGACACGTTCTAAGCCAATGCATGTGACTAGTGGAGTTCCGCAAGGTTCTATACTTTCACCTGCACTTTGCAACTCTACCAGCTTCCTTGCTTGCGACAATAGGTATGTCTATTCTATGCAGAAGACTTTAAGCTTTGGTTTCACTTACTTGACTTTGATGCTACTGATAAACTGCAGGACTCGGAAGAGTTACAACACCAGTGGTCCATCAAATGGCGCCCACCAATCAAATATGAGAAATACTACTTCCGACTGATGCGTCTGTGCTACTCGGTACATAACATGTTGGCGGTTTGCATCTAATGAATGCTGCCCAAAAGAAAGGCAGTGTAGTATGTGTCCGGTGGGGGTTCCGAGTGCATTATTGTCCGGGGCATACTTGGGTCGTAGTTGACTGAAAGGTGCTGAACGTGAAAGAAGATACTTAGTAAGCAGCTGGAAAACTACTAAATAAGTGTCGTAGCTGGATGAACGATGTGCTTATGTCAAAGCTCGTGCTTAGCCGTACGCTACCGTCACAGCTGTCGATAGAGGACCGGGTGCGAGGCGACTGGGTGAATGCGGTGAAAGCGTGCGACGGTTGGTTAATACAACAACCCAGAGGACGAACTGGGAAAGCAAACAGCGATGGAAACGAAGCTCACAATTTAGGCTATGCTCGACGACCAATTACTTGTTGACTTGTTACTGTGATACTCTGACGCGTTATGCTTTGGTTCAATAACTATCTCTAAACTAAAGACCATCCAGTATACTCTGAAGAGAATGGCCGCGGTTGACATGGTGTGCACTGCCATAAGTAAGCCATTCGCCCGAATGACACCGATTAGTTCTCACCTACGCCCAGTCCTCGAGTATGGCCCACAAGCGGTCTTTTTACTTTCAAACTTGGAATGGACGCTGATAGAAAAGGTCCAGGGACGTGGCTCGAGGCAAGTCTCTTGACTACAGGACCTCCCCCACCCCTCGTCTCCGACAGCTGTACCTTTGCTCGCTGGGGTACCATCGCCGCCGCCAGGACCGCATCTTCACCAGAGGCATACAAAGGAGGAAACTGGACTAGAACTACATCAATCTTTCCAGCTCAATACAGTAGACACGACAAGAAGCCACAGCTTGAATTCTTTAAGGCAAACAGGCTCAATAAGCACTCCACTGTCGCCATCTCCGGGTTTCGTCTAATAAATTGCTAGGGTTTACTGGCTCATTCGAGCCACATAGATATTGATCGGTCCCGGCTTATCTATGTATGTTGCAGTATGTATGTTGCAGCGGAAACCACTGGCGCCCTTCCTGCTGAATGCACTTTGGAAGGCCTACAGTGGTTTAAAATGTACATGACGTAGCTACGTCCGTCTGAGTTTGTAGATGTAGTCAGGCGACTGACTAGACATCGTGCTGTCCAAGCTGGAGAGCCAAACCACTAATCGCGATTACTCCACTCTGGTGGAAAGCAACGTGCTGTTGCGGTTCACTTTTAACATGTATCTGCGATTCTTTCTTCGGAACAATATCCTATCATTCCGCACTTCAACATATTTCAATGTATATCGCTCGGAGACCTCACGTGGTTCTGCAGACGATCAATACATTATATTCAAAAAGAATATTTAGTTCCCGACCTACCAATTGGGCACAGAAAAGGACCCAGGAACGAAATAGGCACTCGCTGAACGCATCAGCCAACAGAAAATGGGACGGAACTTGACTGTGAACAACGGAGCAACCAAGCGTTCAACAAGAAACATAGCCAATTACAACTTGCCATTCAATGGATTGGCGGCAGCGTTTCAGGACGTGGTGGGTCTTTGCCTGGCAAGCTTTCTCCCTAAACAAGTCACAGGTGTCCGTTTAACAACATTGCAACTTGGCGAACGTGACTCGCCACCGAATAAAGTCACAGCCCATAACCACACCTGGCAGGTCAACTAGCGTCACCATTCTAGATAGGTTCGTTACACTGGAACTTCTACATCTGCATATACGGTCGACTCTTTCTACGACTTCACGCATATACTGTCGTCTTTTTACTTTTTACGATACCACCGTTGAACTTTGCGTTACTTGTGCACGAACTCACTGTATTGTCATATCTGTCTCGAGCGCGCTCTTCAATTATCTTCCAATTGATTATTCAGGATTCTCAGTTTACTATTAGCCGCGGTATGACTGCAATATATGGCAGACCGATTATGTCCAAACAAACCGGTCCCGATCCCACGACAGCCAAATTATTGTTTCGCATTTTCACCATTGTACAGTTCCAATCATGGACATATGAACAATTTTCTACTGTCACTGTTGCAGTTGCCATAAAATGACTGTACAGTTGTGCATACCTGATCATGCCTCAAGGAGCGTGCCGAGAATAAAATATTTATTCAGTTCTTTATGTATGGAGGAGCGTTATCTTACCTTTCAGCCAGACCTCCCGCTAACGGATAAGATGAGACGAAAAGAGGCCATCGAGGACCACAAAAACGGGCGATCGTCCGTTGAACAGTGCCTTCGGTTGCTGGGTTTCAAGATGGTCAGCCTGCGGTCCATTTCCGCCATACCAGTGCCCGTCCTGTTAGTGCACGATCCAGGTCTGGAGATGGTGAAATGTCTGCAGGTTGTGCTAAACAACGTGCGCAGCCTAAGGAATAAGATGTACAAGACAGGTCAGCTTGTATATAGGTCTCATCTTGCTAAACTACCATTCCTCGGAGCAGGGCTGGATCAGAGCATCACGGACGGCCCAATAATTCTGTCTAGCTGGGCATCATTTAGTGGCGAAAGCTGTGTTGGCCTACCTAGAGAGGGCGCCGCGCCTGATATTAGCTGAATACTCGACGGTTTGCTACCCTAAATGTTTCGGTCGACAGGAAAAACTGTCGGAGCCAATCGGTAGTAACTAGCACTTTAACAAGTTAACACAGTTGTACTTGTGTATAGAAGACCTTGGAGTGCATCCAAAGCGGTGTTTAAGTTATTCGCTCCAAATCCGAAAGCAGGCGTTTGCTACCGGGTGACTTCAATCTGCCGGGAGTTTGCTGGGCAGATCTACCTTGCAAAGCGGCGGCCGGTACTTTCGGTGCAGATCTCCTTAAGGTTACGCAACGACAGCCGTTGGCTAAGTTCGTGAACTTCCCCATTCGGTAAATGGACGGCCAAGAGTCGTCCATTTTGGACTTTGCTTTTGCCAAGTGACTAGACGTCGTAGGAGACATCACTTACGGCTTTTCCTTATGCGTTAGTGAACATGTCTATTTATCTCTCAGCCATGATCTTTCCATGCACCATCAGAGTATCGCTTAGTCATGTTAAAAAATATGGCGTGCAAACTAGCAAGTAAACTGTAGCAAGGGTCCTGCTTTGCTTTGGGAAATCTCGGTGGCCCACAAGGTTAAGGCAGGCTGGGATAACTTTACGTCGTGGCACGTGGTGTCCGACCTTTACATTTGGCTTGCGAATAAAAACTGGACAAGAGTAGGACCCCTGTGGATAGATACCACGATTAGCTCTCCTTGGACAAGGCGCTCTGCAGAAACTTCTTCTTACGCTGTAGTTTAGTCTGAGTTCCACCTGTGAGGTGATTTAAGCAAGCACCTGAAAGCCATATGTGCCAAACGAAATTACATAATACTACATAGATAGACACCACCGCATTCCATCAGCCATTTTGTAATATGCATCCATGCATATGGGCTTGCATGTTTGGATTGATGTCTCCTGTTTATTACCCGTTTTCCAGAGATATCCACGGCTACCTCGACCGATGCTTGCCGGCTCATCCTCTCGCCCTGGCTGGTCCATCCATAACAGCCAGCTGATTTGAAACTCCTGAACACTGCACCTGGATGATAAGAGCAAATCATATTTCAAACGATTGCATTTGCCCCAAATTGCAGTAGATTCACCCCAATTTGGGGGTATGCTCGTCGTACGGGGTCTAAACAAATACATACATTTTTTATCCTCGACAATGCTGGCTGGCTAGCAGAACAACCTCCTCGTGGTGCCAGCTGGGTGGTTAGGCCATACCCCTTCCAGCAAATAGTTCGGCGGCAGTGTTCCAGGACGTGGTGGGTGTTCGCCTGGCAAGCCTTCTCCCTATAAAAGGCCACAAATGTCCGTTTAACAACACTGTGACGTGGCGATTGTAACTCGCCACCAACTAAAGTCACCCATTGCTTATTCGGACAACCGCTTCAAGTCCACCGCCATCAAGCATCTATTTAACGTTGGCGACACGTTCAAGCACTTTGCGGATACCCGGAGCTCGCTCCCTTCTTACAATGTTCATTCTCATGGATTGTTTGCGTCACAGCTCAGCTGTTTGTTGACCTATTCTGTGCCACCGTAGGATCCACTAGTAACTGATGCCTTAATCCGAACTCTATTGCTGGCCATTCATCTCTCCTAGCGCGCCGTTATCCGTCGTCTTTCTTACTCGCGTTTACATGACATGTGGTCAAAATTCTTAATGATATGGTTGAATCAGCCAATGATACATCCTTTCCTTTAGCCACTATCTCTACTCTGCAGCAGCATTTCGCTGTAGGCTCTATTCAACTTCGGGAATACCCCTTAGCTCGCTAGGGGTCAGTCCTACTGTAGAATGGTTATTCTCTTGGTATAGTTTTTCACAGCTCAGCTGGTTTGCTGTCCGATCCTTTGACACGGTAGTTATTCATTAGTAACTAGAATGATTAAACCAACAGGCACCTGTGGCCACTGAAACCCCGTCCATTATCGATATCTTCTGATCGTCTTACCTCAACACTTAGTCTTTCTTTGATATCCATTTAATCTTAGCCTCTTCCAGTACGCTCAGCTTCCTATCTTCATATACCTATGTACATTGTAGTTATTGTGTATTAGGTAATCCTTATCCCGTGGAGCATATATAAATACGGCCACATCGTCACTGTCTTTTGGTTTCCGATAACAACCAATCTTGACTACACACCCACTTTTTAGTCTCAGGTAGAATTCGAACATTGTCAGCTTACACCTCATGAATATCTTACCGGAATCCTGCTCTTCATCTCTATGCATAGGAAAGTATTCTACCCATCAGGCCATGCCTTCTGCATAAGTAAAAACATCTTTAGCGTAATATCTGTTACACCTTGTACACTAGTTGTCTCAAATAAATGTCTTAAGGTAGGATTTTGATCAAATGCTAGGTACATTGACTGTCTCTTTTCGGTCTTCTCTCGGCTTGTTCCTCTCTCCCTTTTCTCTGAGGTCAGGTACCTCGGAGAGCTTCGGGATGGAACTGAGGAACTGCCTCCGTCTGGGATGGGACGAAATAACCAACAAGTACTTACCTGGACCATGGCCTCACTTCCACTCTAACTATTTGCACCCAACCACCGATGTTCAGTGAGGGTAGCTGGACACGAATTCTTCGCTCCCCGCAAATATACATAATCAGAGAAGACTTCACGTGGTTCTGCGAAGGATCAGCACATCATATTCAATAAGAATGTTTAGTACCCGACCTACCAATGGACAGGACCCAGGAACGCAATAGGCAACCAGTTATTGCATCAACCAGCGGGAAAAAATGGGACGCAACCTGACTGCGAATAACCGAGCAAACAGACTTTTATCAAGAAACATAGCAGTTACAATTAGCCATTCAATGTTGATGGCAGTTTTCCAGGACGTGGTGGGTTTTCGCCTGGCAAGCGTTCTCCCTACAAAAAACCACAAATGTCTGTTTAAAAGCACTGCAACGTGGCGTATGTGACTCGCCACCGAATAAAGTCACAGCCCATAACTTTACACTGGCAGGTCAACTAGCGTCACAATTCTACATAGGATCGTTACACTGGGACTTCTACGTCTGCATATACTGTTGTCGTTTTACATCCTACGATACGTTGACATTTTCCTTCCTTGTGTGCGGGCTCTTCCATTACCTTTCAATGGATCATTCAGGATTCTCAAGCTCTTATTAGCTGAGGTCCCGTATCTCATGACAGCCACCTATTGTTTCGCATTTTCAACATTGTACAGTTCCAATAATGGATATATGAACAATTTTCTACGTTACTGTTACAATTGCCTTAAAATGTTTGTACCGTGGTACATATCTGATCATGCCTCCACGAGCGTGCCTCGCACAGTCGAGGATAAAATATTTATTTATTTATTTATTTATAAAAACTTTTACAAACTCCATAAACACAGCTAAACACGCGCACAGGCACACTTACATTCATTTATATATCAACCTATGCAACAATCCCATTGTTCCATTGTACATTAACTGATCACATTTTGTACCCTTAACTTGAACATGCCTGTGCAGGCGTGCCTCACTTAGTCCCGAATAAACATTTCATTTTATTTTTATTTAATAACTGCCGGTACAGACATGATCCTGATGATATACAGGGACTGGTATAGTAAAAGTGGCCAGTTTATAAGTAACATAATGGTCCATAGGTTAAGCGTTTATAAATGTATGTTGGGAAGTAGATGTGTCTTGCCCCATGCTGAGGCTAATGTCGTATTTATAATGCACCTGCAACGCAGTTAGGCTAAACCTGCTTAAGCTGGGTCTTTTCAAGCTAGGTAAATTTCCTTCCCCTTTAGTTGGTTTGTTCTGCCTTCTTATTACGCTAATTGTATTTCTTCGTTGACTTCATTGTGTTTGTGGCGTTGCTGGAGTAACCGTTGGACAGTGTGCACTTGTCGCGGATTCGATGACAAGTAACTTGCTTCATATGCTAATTTAGCGAAGGGTTAAGTCTGTATAGCGGTATGCCTTAACAGCTATATTGTATTTGATAATGGTACTCAAAGCTGTTGTCTGTTACTTGATATTCCCGGTGTGGCTGCGCTTGATGTGCATGTTGCTAAGGTGCCTAGCTCTCTATTACCCATCATTTGGTCCATACACTCTCAGGGAGACCGGTGGTCGTTGCTGGAGGGGACGGGGTGCACGGTCCTTGTGGCCGTGTTGGCCTCGATGAGTGGTGCCATGCACTCCGCGTGGAGTGGACTACGGTAAGCCACCGCATTATGTGCGTTTGATTCCCAAATACAGTGTGCTTGTGTTGGCCTTTAACGGAGTGTTGGCCGGCTCCGTTGATGAAGTGCGGCTCTTATCTACATACCTCCCGGTCTTTTCCCTTCAGGTTGGCACTATGGGTGGGGCAACGTAAGCTATCCATGGCCCCACTCTAGACGCAGGCGTCCTATTGCTGACCACTGTGACGGGCAAACCAGAAACCGGATGCCGCCAACCAATTATGTACGTAAGCTTGTTGCTTGTATTCACACACGTGACGCCGTGTATGTGCTTGATTTTGTTCAGACCGTCAGCTTGAATAGAAGTGAAATGGTATCGCGGCCTTGGTGGACGGACGTCCCTACATTGGGCGAGACCATCCGGATACGTGAGATGCAGAGATGTTAGCTAGCGCCTAGTCATATTCGCAACGTCACGGTGCTGTTAAACGGATATTTGTGGCTCCTTAGAGGAAGAAAGCTTGCCAGACCAAAGCGCACCACCTCCTGAAGCACTGACGTCGAAGTATTTTCTGGAACAGCGTAAACCCGCTTCGTCTAGCTGGCACCACAGGTACGCGGTTAACTAACCAGGCAATAGGTGTAGCTTGCCTCGCAAGCACATGACCACCTGGAAATATGTCGTTTTAGGGATCCCTAGTTCTACGTTAGATGACAGGTGCTTCTTTTGTGCGTACTTTTCTTGAACTTGGATAGATCTACCGCTACTTCCTGGTGTCCGAACAACTGGGATCAGCGCTTTCCGTTACTACAATAACACGTGGACACTCCGCTTACCCGGAGGTTTACTGATAAGACTTCACGGAGCTGTTAATCGAACAAGAAGAAATTTTCTCTTGAGATTAACTTACCAGTAGGGGAACTGTTACCTACTGTGGCCAAACTATTCCGTTACGTATCATGTAAACCGCGGTTCTGCCTTGTGACGCTGATACCTCTACTCATGAATGGAAAAGCATAATTGCAAAATTCTTGTGGGTTCTGGATTGGAATGTGGAATCGCAGTTGCATCTGAGATGGAACGGAATTAGCGACAAGGACCAACGGCCTTCACCACCTGTTACGCGCAGTGTGGATGCCCGGAAACAAAGTCTGCACACCATGTCCAACATACCACAACGGAAAAGCCAACCTCCATTAGTTCGAAATCCTTATTCATTTGCGCAACCTTTTAGCTGACTCTCCTGGACATCACCTATCGCTACTTGACTCAAAGGTTAATGGCAATGTTCAACTAAGCATGTGAGCTCTCCAACGTATAAACTAGTGTCACCGGACTGGGAAAAGCCAAGTGAACAATCAATTGGTAAGGTTCGTTGTCAGTGTTACAGTACCCCTCAAAGGGCTCGAGAGTATTGCTTCATGAAGTTGCGGCTTTTCGTCTAGCAAACGTTCTCCCTATAAAGGTAGCAAACGGCCGTTTAACAAAGCTGTGACCTGGCGGATGGTATTTGCCACTAACTAAATTCACTGCCCACGAACCCACATTTTCAAGCTAACCAGAGTAACCTTAGACTACACTTCAAAATCTGGTTGTGTATTACACCAAAAGGATACTGCCTCGTCTGTGCTTTCCGTCATTAATCCATATATTTCGCATTTCCTGCTGACTCCTGCATAACCCACTTGCACACAGACTAGCACCACATCACTATCAATTTTGCGCCTGACCAGTATATATCCCATAGCAGTGCTTACTATATATTGTGCAATCAGTCTGTTTCATGCAAGCCAAAGAGCTTGTTGCCAGACATAATCACCTGCAGAGCTTTGATTATGCCTCTGAGTTGTTTTGATGTCGAATCCGTAAATAAAGTTCATTTATTTACTGACTGGAAAGTATCTGTTCCAGAAGCGTGCTAGCTGCTGGAGGACCAACCGTGCCGCTCCATCAACTAACACCAATGCTAGGTACCGCGAGGCTAGAAATAGGTATAATTACCATCTTCTGGAAGTACGGGTGTTGTACGAAAAGTGCTTGACTAATGGAATTTCAGAAAACCCGCATTTCTTCAATTATGTCATGTAGAGCTGTGGTTCAAATTCGGTGATACTAGCGTTGAGGCGGGCCGAGAGAACACATGCGTGTGCGGGCTCCTCCAACGCCCTTGTACTTGCCTAACGGAATGCAGGCGCTTTTGTACGTGAGGCTGCGTTAACTAGCATACAACTTGTCTCCAAAGCCCTTGAGGGTTATACTTTATCTGAATCTACTGTCATGGAAATGCACGTCATTAGGCTGCCTCTATTACTGCACTCTTCTAACGTAGCTGAGCCTAATTCAATTTACCCGAGGCTTCTGCGTGAATTAGCGGCGGAAATACGTGTACCGCTCACAGCGGGTGTTCAGAATTCATGTGACAGCTGTACCTTACCAGCTGAAGGGTAGGAGGGTCCTCTGTCCTATCATCAAAACTGTTGATAGTAGTCTGTCCGGAAATTACAAAGCGGTCTGTCTGCGTAGTGTTGTGGTGGAACGGCCTGAAAAGCTTTTAGGAGCTTCGTTGGAAAGTCGCGTAAATAGATTTAATCTACACAGTAGGGCAAAACACGTATTCTGAAAGATGCTTTCAAGTCCAATGGGTTTGTTGGTCGCTTGCGATGATGGGGCAGCGAACAATGGTCACTTAGTGGACGTGCTTTCCTTGAGTTTTCGAAAGAATTTGCCATAAATAAATAAAGAAAGCTTTTATTGTCGACAAAGCGAGGCACGCCTTTACAGGTATAATCATTATGAGATAACACTTCGTAATCCAAAATGCGGAAACATCCGATATGTCTACTATAACTGTGTATATTAGTGTATGGATATGTAAGTATGAAATTTTGTGTGTATGTATCCGTGTAGTTTGTGCTTTTAGTTGTGTTTCTCTATTCCTGCAGGTTTGAAATCCCCAGCAATACTCCTAGAAGCTTGGTGTCCGTAAGTTGGATACCTACGGGACAGTGACTTTAGGTTGTGGGGAGTAACGATCAATACGTCACAGTGTTGTTAAGCAGATGTTTGGCTCTTATAGGAAAAACGCTTGCCAGGCCAAACCCACTACATCCTGGTACACTGTTGCAGAACTAGTTGCTGGAACGGGGTAAACACGAAAAACCTAGCTGGCACCAATTGAAGCTATACGCAAAGCTGGGCACCCTCGGCGTATTTAGCCCCGTCCTTCACTGGGCGTTTGCACGCTTGCGAGGAAACGAACGGTGTGTACGCGTAGGTCCTACCTTATCATTTAGAACAGCGGTCCTCAGAGGTATCCCACAGGGCCCAGTTGTAAGACCAGTGCCGTTCTCCATCTATGTAAACGACACCCTTGGAGCGTTCAGTGCAAAAGCACTATTGTTTGCCGGTGGTCTAAAGACGCGGCATATTGTACACGGCCCTGAGATTTTTGAAGCAATGCAGTGTGCCCTGGAAAGACTGTAACACTGGTGTACTCCGAGGGTTATGATAAATAACCTTGCCAAGCATTCCGTTATTCGTATAGCAGTAACTTTCCTACGTTCAACGGACGTGCTCGGTGGCATCGAGGTTCCTGCTATCTCCATCCACGCAGGCACAAGCGTTGTCCAACCCTCGTCTCTGCAATTGGTAACGATGGAAGAAGACTGCAACTAGAGCGCCATAAAGGTGTAGTTAAAACGCCGCACTTCAACGTCCTAAATTCCAAGCATTTCCTGAAGATGATCGAAGCTTTCCATTAGTCCTACATGGCATACAAAGTATATTTCCAGACTAAGCCGAAAGCTGTGCCCTCGAGAAGTCTACTCAGAATGTACAGTACTCACAAGCCGTTACATGAGTAATAATGGAGTTAATGTTATGTACGCCTTGAGCACGAGTACTGCACCAGGACGACGGAAATGGCGTTTGGGGTTCGTGCTAGTTCAATAGGCGATGGCTTCGGCTGCCAGCTACTTGCGCACAGGCTGCAACGCATTCCATGTTGTAGTGAATGGATTCCATAGCCGACCAACCTGCTTCTCAATACTATCGGCTGCGTTCTACCACAAAAGTATCCGTTGGTGCACCTTCTAATCACCGTACGCCGACGCTGTATGAAACGTCGCTCTACGATATTCCTTCCAGCAAGGGTAGCCATTTACACTAGACTAATGGACCCAGTAAATGGTGGGCTTTTGCAAACAGAGAAGATAAGCGACGGAACCAGAAGTGTCGAAATAGTGCGATCTGTAATGATGTCTAGTAAAAGGTAAAGTATTTAAACCTGCTTGTCAGTTAAATACCGAAGACAATTTGGCCCACTTAGCTGAAAAGCATAAGCGTAAAATATAACAAATATGTCTGCTTAACAGAGGCACTCGGGCGCCAAACTCAAGTGGCATCAATGGCAGCCAATATTTGAAACCAGAGCCATGGCGAAAGTGTTGCTAAAAATAAATATTGCTACTCATAACAGCGGTAGCTTATTTTACACGAAAACGGCAAACTTATTGCATTAGTTGCAGTACTTCCCGCGTTTTGGTGACTGCCGATACCGTAGCCAAAAAGGTCGCTACAAATGCCGTATAATTTTCAAGGCAATACGTCGAAAATAAGAAGAGGTATGACAAGTCGCAACTTTCTATAAAATTTTAATAGGGCTAGGTATCTAGCAATGAACATTATACCTCTAAAGTAGCAATACTTGCGATGTACGACGCAGTGGCTGCAAAACACACTTTCCAAGCATACTTAACGGCACTTGGACGCATATGTTAAAAATATACGCAAAAACGCGAGAAAGCTCTCACGGAGTGTTTTACCTGCGCCAAAATACATGTCTCTTTGTAATAAGGCCATTGCCAAACGACCTCAGTGTGTCGTTTTCAACGACTAGTTGGTTGAACAAACCACTGTATAAGTAAACTTCCCAAAATTATTAAACTATTATCGGTTTTCAATATTGTCCCGAGACTACGTGAGTCTGGTTTGCATGGATAAGCTAGGACAGCTCAGGTCCATTGACCTCGAATGAGCATGTAAAGCACACCAATTTATTAGACTAATTCCGCACGCTTGCTTAACTTTAGCAAATTTTATGCATCCATATACATGGACTCACCCTAAAAATAAGTTACAAGTGTCTATCATCACAAATAAACAACTGAGCATCGGAAAACTGGCAAAAGGCTTCTAAACGTGTAATTGGCTGGCTAGCCGAACAACCTCCTCGTGGTGCCAGCTGGGTGGTTCGGGTAAATCCCGTTCCAGCAAATGGTTCGGTGGCAGTGATTCAGGATGTGGTGGGATTTCGCCTGGCACGGGTTCTCCCTATAAAATACCACAAGTATCCATTTAACAACACCGTGACGTGGCTGATGTGACTCGCTATTAAATAAAGTCACTGCCTCTTCCCTTTTCCGGAGGATCATTCACATATCACGAACGTCATCCGATTCAAAGCATTCCATTGGTTCCCTCCTTTGATGGCGAACACAATGAACAAAAGCGCACAGGGTCACATTTACCTACTCACACATCATGTCCCCTTCCAAATACACAGTTAAACATAATTTTTCACCTCAACACACATATAAATTCCTATGCTATTGGTCAAAATGTACTAATTTGTGCAATTGCCGATCATACATGTCTGTAATACCATGCTCACGCCCTTGATGGTGGGCCTCGCAATGACGGGAATACGCTATTTATTTATGTATTTATTCGCTAGAGCGTGCACGGGTAGGGCTTCAAGCACCTTTCTTTTTTAGGGTTTTCCGGACCTTAAGCATTACTGTGCCCAATGTGCTGAAACGTACTACTGTGTAACTGTTGGCTCTTTATGAGCTTTATCTCTCCAAGGCTGGCGCTCCAGTATGGATGACGTCGATGTAAAGTAAGGGGTTAATGTTTCACAAGGAAGCACGTCGGTGTATGCTCTGGCGAAAACTATTCTAGTTCTCCAGGTAGCATAAATGAGTAGTAGTTTAAGTCAGCACCAGCGAAGTAAGCAGGGGATGGCAGCTAAGTTTCCACCTATCTCTACGCATGAAACAGGGGGCAATAGATAGTTAAAAGACAAAGTTTGAACCGATGAGCAAGGTAAGGCAAGTGGTTCGAACTAGCTGAATTTCTAGCTAGCCGGTGGGATAGAGTTCTCGGGTACACGACTAGGTTTCGTGCCAGTGTCAGAGAAGCTGAAATAGTAAATGTTAGGTTGCGTGAAGGGTGAGCAAAAATGGATTTGCTTCATCATGCCGCGAGCCTACCAGTGTTTCCAATAGTGATTGGCCTATGCACTACTCAGATAACAGGTACAAGGTATGGGGCCAAGCGAAGATAACTTAGAATGCAAACCAGCTGGTTTGGAAGACTGTGCCTCAACTGACGGTGCACATAGTAATACGTTTAGTTCAGAAACTTCGTATCAAACTAGTTTTGTCCATTCTTCGTTGTGACCTAGTTTCGAACCACGTATGCATCCCTAATCGCCAACATGAACATTGGGCCTCTTCGCAATCTCTGGAACACATAGATGCTCGCAGGCATATTCCGGCTGGAAGCGAACACAATGAAACTCGCAAAGAGCTCCGGGCGAAACTCCGTGGTAGCCTGAAGAGTGACCGCGAACCCTGGTGGTCTCGTCGTGCATCAGAGATGGAAATGGCCGCTGCCCTTGGTAACCATCGTAAGTTATTCCGTCTGATACGGGAAACGGGCACCAGGAGACCTGGTGTTAGTGAAACAATTTATGACGAGAGTGGACAGCCTTTCCACAACTTATCAAAGCACCTGGAACGTTTGGCTGAGCACTTTGAAAGGCAATTTAATCGGTAGGAATTGTTGGATTTCTCGCCGGCCAGTGATCGCCCTGCTCCCTGGGCTGTTCCTTTGGATCCACCCTCTCGCTCAGAAGTCGAACGTGAGGTCGAACTGTTGAAGTTAAATAAAGCCACGGGACCAAGTGCTCTTCCTCTAGCCCTCTTCAAATTCGGGGGACCTGCTCTTATGGATGATTTACACTAGTTACTAGTCAAACTGTGGGAGCAGGAAACTGTCCCAACTGATTGGAGCCGCTCCGTCATAGTCCTAATTTTCAAGGGAGGCTCACGATCGGAATGCGGCAACCATAGGGGAATCAGTCTGATTTTGATTGCCTCTAAATTGCTTGCCTCTGTCATCCTTCACAGACTGACTGGCACTCGTGAAAGCCAGATTCGTGAAGAGCAAGCTGGATTTCGTCGAGGTCGTGGCTGCGTTGACCACATCTTCAGCTTTGCGTCAGTTGTTGGAGCACCGTCACATATATTGGTGGCCCACCGTTGTCGTGTTCCTCGATATCAAAGGTGCATTCGATTCGGTGGATAGTCATGCACTTTGGGACTGTCTACTCAGGAAAGGTGTACCTGACAAATATGTGAATATTATCCAAACATCATATGCGCGTAGCTCGGGCAGAGTGAGGGCTTACGGCAAGTTGTCGTGGCCCTTTAATCTCTCCAGCGGCGTGAGACAAGGATGCCCGCTGTCATCTTTCCTCTTCAACTTCGCTGTTGACGAAGTCATGGAAATCGCGTTCACAGGACACGACTTGGAAGGTGTGGAGCTACTTCCAGGAGAACGACTTCTTGACTTAGAGTATGCTGACGATATTGCCCTGATCTGTGACAGCTCACAAACGTGGCAGGCGACACTGGACAGATTAGCACTAGCTGTCCGTCACTTCGTGCTTTGCTTCGCACCCTCGAAATGCAGAGCGTTTCTCCAAGCTTGGCCCGAACCGCATCCTATGCTGACCCTTGGTGGGGATCAGCTAGAAGTCGTTCAAAAATTCAACTACCTGGGAAGTTGTATTAGCGTCCGTGGGATTGAAGATGAAATCACGAACCGTATAGCAAAAGGTCGGGGCGCTTTTGCTAACCTTCGCCACT
Organism: Dicrocoelium dendriticum; assembly: GCA_944474145.2. NCBI lineage: Eukaryota > Metazoa > Platyhelminthes > Trematoda > Plagiorchiida > Dicrocoeliidae > Dicrocoelium > Dicrocoelium dendriticum. The sequence continues at coordinate 58,179,767 of OX104063.1, forward strand.
TATGGCGCCGGCGCGACATCCCTCTTGCCCTGAAGAGTAGAGTGTACAATGCAGCAGTACGTTCGACCCTACTGTACGGTTGTGAAACCTGGCCCCTAAGATCGGCGGACATAAAGATTCTACTTACGTTCGATCACCGGTGCCTTCGTAATTTAGCTCACATCTGGTGGGAACACCGCGTGAGTAACGAGCATGTTCGACGCCTTGTTTACGGCACACAAAAAGGAAATGAACCGCTCAGCCCCGTCATTTCACGCACCAGGCTCCGATGGCTCGGCCACGTGTTGCGCATGCCAGCCCACTGACTCCCGCGACGTGTGTTGTTTGCGCGCCGGGGGTGTGGATGGAAGAAGAGGAGGGGTGGCCAAGCGATGACTTGGTCAAGAGGAATGAAGACCCTCACTTCTGAACTGGCCTCGGTTGGAGCGTCTCGGCTCCCTGGTTGGGGTCCGAAAGACGAGGAACACGTTTGGTTGGACACACTTGCTGATATGGCTAGGAGCCGACCTCAGTGGCGTTCGTGCTGTGAGTTTCTTTGTCCCACCCATCCCTCTTAGCCTCCCCCTCCAACCAAGATCTCATTACTTAGCCTTATATAATTTTGCATAATAATTTTTTTTGGGTGCACAGCAGCCGGCTGGTAGCTTACCGGAACGATGCCCATCCGTTACCGGTAGCCCAGCCAGCTTGCACCAGTTGCATTTCTTTTTCTCCTTTATTTTCTATGTATTGCGGCACAGTAGCTGAGGTGTTCCCCACCGCTAGCTAACGTGTATGATGATGATGATGATGACGTATGCATCCAATAACGGTGCCAGGGCGATGCTAACGTGCACTACGAAGATAAGGGCTCGTAGGGTTCCCCTACTAGCTAGATGTGTAATGTTGTTATTAACAACCATATTCAAAGGGCGGCGGTTTGAAAGAATAGGGCAATAATGAGGAATATATAGATGACTACTGGAGGGAGGTGGTTACGGTTGAGGCCATATTGATGAGCAGCGCCCTTGTAGGCAAACATGGGTGTAAGAGAGCAGCGTTGCGTTAACTAATACCAATGGGTTCCCTAGGGCTCTGATAAGAGCCGATGAGAGATAGACTCCATGGATTATCAGCCCATTTGGGCGATTACACGAATCTCAGTAGCGGAAGGCATTGCAAGCTAAGCGTTTACCAGGTGTGGCCCACTTACGCGGAGCCGCAGGACAAAATATTTAAGGGATGGTAATAGAGATGAAGATGAAGGTTAAAAATTGGTGTCAAAGCTATGGTTTAGGTATATAATCCGTCAACTCGGAGTGGTTCGCCGTTGCGATCACTAACGTGCATAGCAAAACCGAATACTAGACAAGAAAGTGTAGGTCATAAACAGGTCCAAAAACTACGACTTACGAACCGGCATGGCTGACGAATATCTGTGGCTTTAGGGTAACATCAAGGAACTGCAGGCGGAGTAAAAAAGACGTAACAGCAGGTGGTTTTTCAACTGGGGCACCAGCGGATAAAGAAAGAAGGGTTGCGACTACATTTGCTTCTTGTAACAGATGTAAGACTGACCAGTTTATAACCGAATGCTTGTTACTTCTTAAGAAACACAGTTAATCCTATTTGAAAGCCATGCCTCGAAGGTAAAGGTACGGAGTGTAAGTAAGCTTTACAGTTAAAGCTTACCGTTGCTGCGCAGTACTCCTTAGCGCAAAGTAACTATGGGATAAGGAAGGAACGACTGATTAATGGACGGCTGCTAGCGGATAGATCAGGTTTATTGAACATAGGGTGCTGTCACTCTGTTCAGTTGTGGCATGTTAAGTGGCGCCCCATTTGCACAGTAGCCAGTTGTTAAGCGAGGTAAACAGGCGTAGATGCGTAGGTACGAATTAGTCGTACTACGTCTTCTTTGCAGTTGCATTTACACTGCCACATGGGTTATTAGGACCTGAGTGACTGAAGACGAGCTAGAAATGGATCAGACGATGCTGAAAGTTGTGGAAGTTGGTCATTAACATTTATTGGCATCTTTAGGTTATAGACGTACCGTGCAATTGATCCAGGCCAGAGCTCAGAGGTAAGAATGACAACTATTAAACTAAGGATGACACAAAATCCTCGCACGAATGCTTTCTGGCTTGCCAGCCCCGCTTAGTTCTGGACAACATGGACCTCGATTGGGTTTTGGGAGTCGGTATCAAGTTGGTCGAATAGGTACGGGGCAAAACGCGCTCCAAGCGTCTACTTCGCCCGGCTACGTATTCATTGCACGACCAACAGTTTCAAGGAACCCTAATATTTATCCACCGCAGTTTAACAGGGAAGGTTGAACGGAATTTTAGTTGACCATTTAGCCCGGCTAGGTTGTCATGTCTTCGCGATTATCCCATGAAGTTCCACTAGCCGCTTTCCGAGCGGTAAAAGGTGGAAACCCGCTGATCGCGTAGAAGTTCTGGGTGCGTAACTAGCTTATGGAAATTCTAGTCAGTGCACCTAAGGTTAAGACGGTCAAGTCCGGGTAGACGCTGTTAGGTGGCAACATGAAACCTTTCCCTTCCTGACCATATGCATTTTCCAACGTTAGGTGCATAAGCTGTGCTTCTCCTCAATAGTTGGTATAGGCCATCATTTAAGTGATTTTCCGTCCCTTTTCTTTTCCAGTTTATGCTCACTGCTTCCTTACGTCGAATAACCTGCACAACGGTGACGGCTATTTCAAGAACGGTGAGCAATAATGTTTTGAGCTGAGTGTAGTTTAGGTGTTCCGTTTTCGATGAAGCATCACATCGTAGCTCTTTATCTTTACTGGCTCAAAGACCTGCTTAAGTAGGAATGCCCAAGGGGTTGTCTTATCTTTGCAGACTAAGTTGTAACTGAATCTGATCGATTTGCGTCCGAGTTTAATCCGGTGACTGTTCGAAAAATGCTACAAATGAACCAATTCTGGGTGACCATTAACCAGGCAAAACCAAATGTTTAGCGCTTCATAACGCAGTTGTTAGCTGAGTTGCAAAACCCACTCTGGTTAATTGTTGCAAGTTCACGACTGTTCAGGCAGCATTTACTAACAAAAACCCCACGAAAAGTTCTTGCAGTGCCCCCAACACGTTATTTAGTAAGGAAAATATAAATAAACAAATTTATATTCTCGTTATTGTACGAGGCACGTCAACCTGGCAGGATCAAACATGTATAGGCACATCTGCGACTGGCAAAGTTTGATCAAACTTCGGTCTTGACATTGGAAATCAGCAGCTGAGTGATTTCCATTATTATCGCGCTCTGCTTTCATTTCTTTAATTGGATTGCACGATCTTACTGCTCTGAGGTGATCTAGTCCCACTGACTTGCCTCTTTCTCTTTTATGCTCCAATGCTACTATGACTTAAGTGGTATGCGCTATGCAGACTCAACGCTCTTTTCCCCCTAAAGGCCAAAATATTAGATCTGTCTCACAATTACCCACTAAAACACATTTTTTGGTGCAACACCCCATTATTAGCAGCCTGACTGAGGATGAGTTCAGACAGTTCGGGCAACTTTTCCGTTACAGTACACCGACAAGCGACAACAAACATTTCGTCGAGCTTGGCTTTGGAAAGCATATTAACAGTGATGATATTCACAATGATCTTCGTACAGTGCAGCCAGACGTTTAGTGTAAGGATGTGTTAAGCTTCGTTACTACTTACAGTAAAATTGCATTAAGTTATCAAGCCTATGGACGAATACAGATTGGCGCGGGTTAAATCAGCGAAAGGCCTATACACACATACAGTTGCTATTCAAAAACAAAAAGAATTGTTCCGCCGGTTATCGCCTGTTGTTTGTGCAGACGTCACTCATGGTAATAACGGTTTGAAGTAAGGGTTGTTAGCAGCATTGCATGTTGTTCGAAGCAGCAAGCCAAACCAGTTTTATTAGCTGACGGAATGGGTAACGGCCGGTCAATACTTTATGCGTTGTTGCGGCTAAAGGTCTACGTTTCATTGATTGTATTGCTCCTGGTGTTATGGGTCATGACATCCACATTAGTACAATCACAATGGACAAAATGGCTGCTCAAAAGCACGCATCGCATGCGGTTTACAATCAGAAGGTTTGTTATGCTACTTCACATCCGCCAGTTCATAAGGAAGCAAGTAAGGTATTTTGCTTTGTTACATGCAAATCAATATTAACCAGTGGCGTTTTCTATTTCACCGCAACGTATCTTCGGAAGCAGAGTTGAGTACGATAGCTTTCGATAGGTGCTATCCTCGTTGTTGTTTTCAACACCATTCACAGCTCCTCCAACGAACAGGCCATGGTTTGTGCGTCACCTCACATAGCACTGGTTACACCTAAAAAGCGCTTGGGTTAACCAAGCCCGTACGGAACTGGTGCGCTTTGGAAATCTAGTAACCAGATGCGTTGAGAATGCCATCTTACGGTTGAAGGAACTGCTTGATGCCTTGAACCGCCTTTCAGCCCTCTGTTGCAGAGGCTGCAGTACCCAACGTTTGCCTAAAGGAGTTACAGATGCACGCGGATTGTTTCTGTGACAGGCGTCATCTACTGGAATACAGGGCCTACATTCATCACGCAGTTCGCATCCTGACTGCCTACGCGTGCAGCCAAGTAATACCTCACCTAGCCCAACCCCATGTTGCATGCAATTCACTCCGACCTTGAGATGGAGTGTTATACGAATATAAATTGCTAACGCCTTACGGTTTAAGACAACACACCAAGAAACCGCATTACTAACGACTGCTTTACCGGAAGCTGCGCCCGCATATTTTATAAAACCAGGTAGCCGTCCTGTGTGCATGTAATGACGGCATACAAACACCACGTGAGCCCGACTAATAAGCCGTTCCTGATGTAGGCCTCCATTTACAGGCCAAGTACTTATTTGCATCCGCTGGCCGGAAGACCGCAACCCACTAGTAGGGTCCAAGCAGTGCAGAAGGTTAAAAGTATTGGTTAATAAACCAACCCCGTGTAGTCGCACAACGTGTCGAGCGTCTGAGAAGGGCTGTAGACGTTAAGCCGTCCGATTTTTCGGAACTGTACCAGGTGGTTCTGCGAAGAACCAAAGCTTTAATTGGTGCTCCGTCCGACGAGCAAAGCAACGACTGCGATGACAGAATATTATGGCATCGGAAGATTTTTGTTTCACATGTAGCTACCCTGCTTTGGGTTATGCCATTCAACTTGTGCACAATCGGTTACTTTACCAACGAAATGGTGTGGGTGTGCAATCAGGCGCACGTTGTACGATTTGGCCTAGTGCTTTGAAAACGGTAGCTGGGTCCATGCTAACAGTGCTAGCTGCAGTACTGATAATAAAGGAAGCTATCCATTCTATGGTTAGTTGGTAGAGGTCACTAGTAACTTTCACGATGGCATCTACCCCATAAACATGCCACGTTTCCGAAATTAAGAGCCAGCATAGTAGAACCATTTCCCGCGCGGACAGTCAGGATGTGAGTCGTGCGGCTCAAAGTAAAAGCCGGCAAACCACACCGTATCATATCGCTTTTGCAAGTGATACTTCTGACCATATCCTTAGCATTCAGCGACTACTTGTTGCAAGTGAGCTGTCTATTTCCTCACAACTTGGGGTAATGTGCTAAAGGTAATGCCAGAGTTTTCCAGTCGGTTCAAACCAAGCTCCCAGTCCCACCATGATTTACGGTCAACGTGGATGCAAGTCCAGTAAAGTTGACGCTTATAAGTAATCGTTGACCATAGAAAAACTCATCCGGTTAACCTTAACTAGACTGCGCTTTGCCTATTACTTCGGTTTAGCCGATGTATAAGACTTGGTGTCCTGCTACACGGCTTAAAACGTGTGGATCCAAAGCAAAGATAAGTGAACAAAGTTACACCTATAAACATTCTACATTTTGATCAACATAAAGCTTAGTCGTTATCGTGCTTTCTGCACTCCTTCGTGATTATACCTTTTCTGCCAGTGCACTAACTTAGTGGCACATTTGGTGCTAAAGTAATAGGATCCCCGCGAGTTACACAGAGCACTGGTTTCAGCGGCTAGTAATTGAATGATAGAGGTTTCGTCAGTGGCAGATTTAGTGTCAATATAGTAGGATCCCAGCGCGTTGCACAGAGCACCAGGTTCCGAGGCTCCTGGTCGAATGCTAAATGCTTCAGTAGCGGCCTGTTAGGAGCCAAATTACTAAGACCCCGGCGGGTTGCACTGGTACCGGTTTTCGTGACTAGTGGTGAAAAGATGGATGCGCCGTCAGTAACACATTTACGGTCTGTAGTGAGGTTGCGTCAATAAAGACTTTCCTTTTGACCCATACCTATCCAAACCTGGTCTAGGTTGGACGAACTTTGGTCATTCAAATTTTTTCGGTTTAACCTGTCGGCTGTAGTATTGCGTAGTTACAACTTGGGTTTGGTTCCGGCGTCATGTTGACGCTATCTGCAACCTTGTAAGGTTCATTCACGGTAAATTTTACGGGGGCTGGCAAGGTTTTGGGCGACCATCAGTTAGTCCACAGAATATTCGGGTAGACGGCTAGGAGTTAAAAATTCGGGCTCACAGGAAACACCAACAGTCACTCTATGGGGCACCTTTCCGTCACTCGCGCGGACAGAACGCATATGCCGTCAACCTTGTGCAAAACACGATACTCAATTTGTGCTTACGTATTACCAAAGCGGTTATCCTAAACCGAAGGTGTTTTTGAGAGACCGTAAGTCACCCAAGAAGGCCAGTTGGGACAGCCAAGTGCACAACCATTTGTTAATTAGGGAGTTAAAACGAGCAATCACGCCGACAGAAATTGGTGATATATTCGGGCCAATATTTTGAGCACAGAAGGGAGGTACCAAAAAGTCAGAATATTATGTGCCAACATCTCTGGACAAACCACGACCGCACTCCTCATATTGATATTTCTCCTTCGTGCGTGACCAAAAAGAAGTTCGTGTTGGATGGCTGGCCGTCCATTTACTAGAAAAAGGAGGTATTCCATAGGTGCCAGTAGGTGTTCAACAGTTCTTCCAATGTTAAAAAGTATGTGTTGTCAACTAAGCCACCTACATGTTGCCGCGATAATTTAGGAACTCCTACGAAAATCATAATCTCAAACGGATACAGTTTCTTAACTTAACAATGGACACCACACTGCAATTCCGAGACGTTCCTATCAGCACAATTAGACACTCGGTAGTCTAGGACTAGACACTCAAAAAGCGGCAGGTATGTTAAACAACTAAGCGGAGAAACACAAAGGCTAATTTTTTACAGGTTGTGATGAATATTTCCTACTTTACTTACTGATATTGCAGTGTTGTTGTGCATTTTTCATGTAAATACAACTAATTGCATCTTGCATTTTGTTGCTGCACAATCGATACTTAGACGCTTAGTAACGCGGTTTGAGCAGTGGTACGTTTTCAACGCCGAGTTCATAGATGATTGCGTGGGAAGGTTTGCTTGCATTTAAAAACCGTTTTTCTGCACATTTCGCCAATATCATTTTTGCGTCGAAACGGAACCTAGTCGGGGCGCCGATAGAAGTATACGCGGATGCCCGTGCGACAATTGAAAACGCTCAGCAGACGCGTAAAGATTGCACTTGACGGCAGGGTTGTCGCAGAATAAATAAATAACTAAATAGTATATTCTCGAATTTCCGAGACACACCTGACCAGGCATGATCAACGTTTACAAGCAATTTAGGTTTCGCAACAAACACGTTGCTATGTATGTAATCGGCAGTAAGCCGAAAGTTGTCCAAACTTTGGAAATTGTAAAATTAATCTTGAGGCATAAATTCGTCATAACATGACGACAAGTTGGGTTCTAGTGTGCGTAGTGTAAACAGGCTGGGCATTCCGTTTGTAGAGAAAACTTGTCAGGAAAATATTACATTAGGATTCTGGTCGGCTTGCCAGTATGTAGTTGTGGGCAGTGACTTTATTCAGTGGCGAGTCACATCCGCCACGTCGCAGTGTTGTTAAGCGGACATTTGTGGCTTTTTATAGGGAGAACGCTTGCCAGGCGAAAACCCACCACGTCCTGAAACACTGTCAGAAATCCGTTTGTACACTAATGTAAAACTGGCAGAGCAGCTCGTCGACTGATTTAACCCTTGGTTAACCGCCGTCAATTGCCTTCTAATTTCCTCTGTTAGCTGAACAGGTTATTTTTGCTCGGGGCGGCCATAATGGCTGAGGCCTATGGAGGGTTAGACCTTCTTCATCTTCGTGTCCAGGTGAGCAAAACTTCCGATTCTTGCTTCTAGAATTTACAGAATTATGTATACTTCGCAGGAGTATGAAGGCGTCATGTCCAGCTACCATTACTGGACGACGGTCATGGTAGTGAGTGCATTTTTATCCACTTGTTGTACAGCCGTGTTCCATGTAGGTCCTTGGGGGTTTTTATGTCCTGTCCCAGGCACAAGCTCTTTCACGTTCCGATCTCAGATCCCCAAGATGTTCCAGACCTCCGCTTCCAGGGTACGGAAATCTAATGTCGCAGTTGGATAGTACTACAGAGAATTAGTTACATTTAGCATCACAGTATACGGAAGATCCATACTTGTGCGTTAGGGGCAGCATGCTTCTAATATGTAGTATGAGAAAACGGGAATCGAGGTTAGATTGTTCACTCTATTTACCGACTTTGCGGGTGTTCTGTAGTCAAATCGATATGCAGCTGAATCCGCGGTAGGCGGTTGATAGGGATTTAGCGCAATGCAACCCAGTTTCAAAGATAAAACAGACTAGAATGACGGATCCTTGAGTTCATTGACATCACTTCGGTGCAACGTTCAAAAATCATCGCTACCTCTACAGTACCATGCAAGGTCTCAGACTAGTTGGCAGCCAGGCAAGCTGTCGTGAAAGTAGCGGAATATGCAGCCATCCAATTCCAAGTAAAGGAACATTGCGCATGGTTGAAAGGCGTTCCTGCCGCAGCGATGCAAGGTTCCACGGTTGCCAGTCGTTGCATCTGTAGATATCTCTAAGAAAAAGGCAAGGAACAAGGGCAGTTACACAACTTGACAACAATGCTTTACCTGAAACTCAGCTAAACATTATATCCATTACGACTGTGTCTGAACCAATGAACCCAATATATACGTAGGTGTGTTTACAAAGAAACCGAACAGTGTTCCAGAACGTGGTGGGTCTTCATCTGGCAAGCGTTTTTCCTTACAGAAAGCCACAAGTGTCTGTTTAACAAAACTGCGACGTGGCGGATGTGACTCGCCACTCAATAACATCACCGCCCTTAATACACATTGACAAGTTGACCGATACCACATTTACAAATTCTCTGCATACACCTGCTCTTGCAAGAACAAGCTTACATATTTGATTAGTGACATGCCACTATTCTTAAAGGTTTTTGCAGCTTTTTCCTCATCCTTCACTCACCTGACCCACACTGTGTAAGCGACCTCATCGGACTATTTCCTCATAAACATACCACATTAGAGATCTGCTTATTCTCTCTACATCTCGCATCCTGTGGACATAAATAAATAAATAAATGTTTTATTCTCGACTACAACCTTGGGCCATATGTACATACACTACTCTCTCCAACTGTACTACTCCCGCTGTTGGTGCTGCTAATTCTGCTATCATGTACAATATTGCAATATGCTGAGCGCACCCAAAAGGCATGCCTCGCTTTATCGAGAAAAAACAAAGGAAGGCAGGCAGACCGCGGTTTTGTGGAGAATGGTAGAGATGTTCCAAATGCAGGAGGAAGCAGAGGACGGGGCAAAAGTTAAACTAAACAAAGCGGTATTTAGCCGTGCAACAGCAAAGGTGCCTTATTTGGCGGGGACCAGCTTGGTGGATGGACTGCGCCTAAGGTGTTTAAGTTTTTCTATATGATAAACCCAAAAGTTGCAGACTAAGGTTAGATAATGTATGAACAGAATAGCCAGAATAGCATAAGAAAAGCAGTGTTGCTTAGAGCGCTCGATAGGGAAGAACTTGGCGCCGGCGGGGAAGTTAACGTAAAGCGCGATTCTGCCTGCGGAAAGCCCACAAAGCATATACAACAAAACAAACGAAAACGGCGCGTTGCCGACTACATAAGTAGCCATAAATGGGTGAGCTCCGAAGATGTCTGAGGAAAGCAGATGCTAAGGAGAAAAGTTGAATATGGTGACACGGTAAGGTCGGTCAGAGAAGAAAGTAAGAGAAAAGAGCGCATTAGGGTGGTGGACAAGGCGCCTAGGAGAGCGATCAACACTTGGCAAATTGAACTTGGACAGGCATACAACTGAGAAGCCAGCCATTTATGCGAACGACTGATGTCAACCCTTCAGCAATCCGACCAGACATTCTAACACGCTGGAGCTAGTTTTTACCAACGCAGTAGCTACCATGTCAGCCCACTTATCTGGCTTTGCCCTTAAGGTGATCAAGCTCTACTTTGCGCTTCCTGCCCCATGACACACTGCGCTCAATACTGCTACATTCTTTCCATCAATTAACCACAACAATTGGGACAGCTGTTCACTAATAATGCGGCCAGCCTATTATGACAAGTTCTTTCCATCTAATGATGCGAACACACCTACGCGAGACCTGTACGCTAACCACAACGACTGCCTTGAGGTGGCAGCACCAATGATGGCCTCAACCGTGGGGAAGCACACTAAGAGTAAAGCCACCGATAGCAGAGCACTAACTAAGCGCTGAAAATGCATCGCCAATACGAAAAGACCGGAAATATCGCTCATTATATAAATTAACGAAATCTAAAGCAAATGGCGCCACTCGAAGTCAACGGTACAACCGACCGAAGAACGCGCTGTGTCTAAAACCAACGGTAAGCCATCGTCCTTGTTGCACGACCTTGACCACGCTAAGATTAAAACTGTTCGTTTTCCACTTTTTGTTGGTTATTCTGACATTTTGTTACTATTCAGTAGAATAGTTAGACCATCTGTCTTGTCATACTATCATGTTTCTAGGGAGAATTAACATGGGCAACAGTGTTTGGGTAAACAATGTGAACAGAAATTGGATTACCTCTCTCCCGTCAGATCCAAGTAGGACAAGGCGAGCAAGGCTGTCTGTGCACAAACCTGATAACAAATTGGCTAAATCAACTAAGCCACAACATGTTAATACTGACGCAGCCCCAACTTCTGACTGCAGAATAATCCTATCAGATTCACTGAAAGAGGCATGGGATAAAATTAATTTTCTTGCGATCGAATTGAATGCACTCAAAAGTAACCTCTCGGAACTGAAAGATGCCCTGGCAACAATGCTGCTACTAGCTCAGCTCTCGTAAATCACACACACCAATGATGTGAATGAACTCAAACTAGCAAAGGAGCTACTTACACACATTGCTACTGAAGGTTCCGAACTAGTTCGTCGTACAAATAACAAAAGGATATTAAATGTCTCCGACAAAACCAAATTAGCGAAGGTGAAGCACTCGCTCACCCATCTCCGTAACATGACTCCTGACTCATTCGAAATTATACGTCTACGAAAAGCATCCAAAGGTAAATTGTGCCCTATGCTTATCAGTTTTAGGGACCAACTACTGGCAAATACTTTAACAGCAAAACAATTCCTTATGCGAGAAGCAGCCAATTTGGGGCCTATCGTGATCAAACCGGACAAAACCCCTCTGCAAAGAGCATTTGCATCAACCAATAAACTTCCGCCTAAGCCAAGCGCGGAAGGTTCCCCCACCGCGAATGAACCTGTTACCTTACTCCCAGTAGCTCATGGTCGGTCTCAACAGCATGTGGACCAAATGTGACGAAGGCCTACAGCACTGAACTAACTTCGTCCAACACAGTGAAGACGCTAGCCCTCTCGGTAGTGCACTGTGAAGCTGCTTTCGGTCAGAATGAGGTTGATGTAGATAAAAGGAACGATTCCGACATGTGTGACTGATACCAAACCTCTGACAGAAGAAGTAATTGGCAACAAATCCAACCAACCTATGTCAAGCACACCACTGACTACTAAGGAACTCTCACGAGACCGCCCAAAACGAAGGTGCATAAAAATGCCTGCCTCTTGCAATTCCTATCTGCCTAGACAACCACCTAGTGGAGGTCCCAACGAAAACAGGCAACCCCACACTCCGTGCTAACTGACAAGTGCTGATCTCAGAATAGACGGTTGGCACCCTTAAAGGCAATATCTAAGAAATATGTACCACTGTGGGAGACCACGGCTACGAACAAATACTTGCCGCCCCCCAGAAAGCCATACTTGCTTCCAACTCCAACTGTTCGCCATATATAAGCCAATAGTCACAGTCAGAACATGCGCGACTCCCGCCCCGCACCCGGTAGCGCTAACACGAGCAACAATGCTGCCCCACTTCACGGCACCCAGTCAAACCAGTCGCTCAACCCGAGACCGTCCAATATAACAAGGTCCGCTGGCGAATCCACACCCCACCTCTAATGCCGCCACCTCCGCGGTGTTACCAAGCTGACAGTAACTATAAGCAATGGCAGGTACCCCGCTACAAAACTGCTTCTAACGGATAACTCCAAGAAGTAACAAAACACACCATCCCACCCTCGCCTGCAAAGGTGCATCGCCCACGCTTTACAAGCCGAATGATTACTAACCTGCCTAACAAGTCAGTACTCATCCGCGCTCCCTTTTTATGGAATATGGCGGGCTACGGCTCGCCACAACTCACGAGACTGTTGGACGAGGCTGCCCTCTACCAGCTTTACAGGCTCTTAAACATCCCACAGATGCCCTTGAGCAATGGCTACCAACCCCTCCAACAGCTCATGTAGTCGCCGGCTCATTAAAATCTAAGGATCAGAGCCTGCGAACCAATTTACCACGCTCTCCTCATCAGTGCGCGATCTATCAGCCATGAAATGCATCATATAGGCCCCTCATACTTCTTTCCTCTCCACAAGTGGTTCTTATTACGGAAACGTGACATTCACCCCTAACGTCTGATTCGCCTCTACTCATTCCTAGCTACAGTATCTTTAGCAATGGTCGTGCTGATAACCCTGGTGGAGGTTGCCTCATTTACGTCCATGAAAATTTCGGTGCTTCTTCCTTTGTCCTCCTTACTGTTGGAAATCCTGAAGATTCCATCTAGATTCAGTCCCACGATGGCCCTCTTGGCCTCAATCTGCTTATTGACTGCGTCTATAACCCCCACATTTAACGAAGGCAGGAGTAGACGAAGTTGTTGAGCTCTTTACTCATGTGTCTGAACTCTGCTGCAGACATATGATAGTAGGTGGAGATTTCCACATGCCAAATATCCAATAGCAAAACCAGGCAGCGCCTGCCCACTTCTCATCATTCCTGAACACGGTCATAGCAAATAAATGGGCTCAGCACGTAAGGGTACCTACTAGACTGTCCAATATTCTTGACCTCTAATTTACACGCCACCTCCCTCATGCGTACGCTAGTGTACAGGATAGCATCCCAGGCAGCGACCAGAAAGTGTTACACCTGTCATTCAGTCTAGCAAACCTAAAGATCACTGCGACCCAACGAGCTCCCATGTGCAGACTAATGCAACAAGTTGACTGGAACAGCTTTTCAACACTTCTAAGGTCGATGGACTGGGACTTCTTCTTCCTGACCACTGATATCGGTGCTGCGGTATACGAGCTCTACCACAATCTAAAATTCTTCATAGATGTACTTACACCTAAACCTTCACGACGAGTTACGAAACCATCACTGGGTGCAGCTTCCACGCATGCAGCGGATGTCAAACTCCAGAAACTGTTAGCCAAACATCGAAAGACGCATGACTTCTCACTTCTCATACGTATTAATAAGTTCCAGACAGAATGGAGGAATAAGCAGTCAGATGCTATGCTAGCTGCAGAACGCAGGGCTCTCTCTGACAAAACCAGCTCTAACGCTCTTGTCGATCTGAGGCAAAACAGAGGCAGAAGAACGTCAAAAATCATAACATCCTTATTGATATCGGACGACATAGCAGTTACTGACACAGATATCCTGTGCGAATTCGCTAACAGGCACTTCTGTGACTCATTCACTGACGTCCATGCGACACATCCCAGGGTAATACCTTGGCCAACTAACGACGAGCTATCCACTGTCGACTTTGACATACGCTCGATTATAAAATAAATAAAATAAATATCTTATTCTCAACTATGCGAGGAACGCCCATGGAGGCATGATCAGATATGTACAAATGTACAAACATTTTATGGCAACTGTAACAGTGACAGTAGAAAATCGTTCATTTGTCCATGATTGGAACTTTGCAGTGGTGAAAATGCGAAACAATAATTTGGCTGTCATGAGATACGGGACCTCAGCTAATAATAGATTGAGAGTCCTGAATGATCCATTGGAAGGTAATGGAAGAGCACGCTCAAGAGATATATGCCAATAGAGTGAGTTCGTGCACAAGTAAGGCAAAGGTTGACGTATCGTAGGGAGTAAAAGACGAGAGTATATGCAGATGTAGAAGTTCCGGTGTAACGAACCTATCTGGAAAGGTGACGCTAGTTGACCTGCCAGTGTGAAGATATGGGCTGTGACTTTATTCGGTGGCGAGTCACATACGCCACGTTGCAGTGTTGTTAAACGGACATCTGTGGCTTTTTATAGGGAGAGCGCTTGCCAGGCAAAAACCCACCACGTCCTGGAACACGGCTGCCAATCCATTGAATGGCAACTTGTAACTAACTATGTGTCTTGTTGAACGTTTGTTTGCTCGGTTATTCGCAGGCAGGTTGCGTCCCATTTTTCTGCTGGCTGATGCCATAGCTGGTTGCCTATTGCGTTCCTCGGTCCTGTCCATTGGTAGGTCGGGTACTAAATATTCTTTTTGAATATGATGTATTGATCATTTGCAGAACCACGTGAAGTCATTCAAGTTGACGTACCACACTGGTACTGACGGCCTACCCTCTGCTATTCGGAAACAAGGTGGTTCTGATATTCCACTTGTACTCCTTAACATATTCACGTTATTTATTCGTAAAGGCGCCTTCCAAACAGCCTGGAAGCATGCGATCGTTCTACCAAGACACAAAAGTGGTTGCCGGTTAGACATTAACAACTACCGCCCAAGAAGTCATACGCCGTTTGCATCAAGCGTGTAGTAGAGTGGGTTAAGGAAAGAATGCTTTACTTCCTGCTAGCGCGCAAACTTATTAATAGGCCCCAACATGAGTTCTTGCCGGTTAAGTCATGTCAGACCTGCCAATTTGAGTTCTTGGACTTGGCGACATGCAACATTGACACTGGATCTGCGCTGATTATAATCTTTCTCAACATGAGGAAAGCCTTTGACCCAGTCCCACACTCTGGCTTTCTGATCAAACTTAGATCCCTTGGTATATCTAAAATCCATTGCTTTGGTTCACATCGTAGTTTGCTAATCGCACACAGTCGGTTTGACTATGATACGAGGACTCAGAACCACGAACAGTAACCAGTGGAGTATTTCATGGCGGTGTCTTAGGACCATTGCTGTTCCCCGTCTACATCAACGATGTATTTGACTCTATTACGCACGGTAAACCGTTTCTATTCGCGGATGACATCAAAGTAGTGTTCATATTCGACTCATCCCACATACATAACGGAATCTCCAGTGTACAGCGTGACCCTAAAGCACCTGAACGTTGGTGCAGCCTGTGAAAAATGAATTTCTCACCTGCAAAATGCAAAGTTATAACACATCGGTGCAGTGTGTCTCCAGATGCAATAAAACTACATGGCTCATCACTTGCAGGGAGCACTACAGTCAGGGACCTTGGCTTACATTACTTCAGCTCACCTAACTTCGCCGAGCGGGTGAGCTATAGCTCTGCAAAAGCTCGTTCAACTATCGGTATGATTTGCAAGTAGATGCTACTTGTGGAATCACGGCTAGCCACCTACAAGTCCTGCGCCCAACCAATTTTGAAGTACTGTTCAATTGTGTTCGCCGGTTCGCGCAAGAGTAACCGCATAGAAATTGAGAGGGTGCAAAGAAACTTTACCAAACGTCTACTTGGTTCGTCCACGCTTAGTTATCGAGGCAGATGCAAACAGCTTAAACTGGAACCACGCTAGCTACGCAGGCTCAAGCTCAATCTTGTGATTTTGTTTCAAGTGATACAAAACCCAGAGGTCAATATTGATTGGTTTGTTCTACAAGTAGGCGATGATCTATACCCCATAGGAGCCAGGCCGTTTTCCGTTACCCTGCCTATGGCTCGAGCCAGCAGCCGCATCTACTGTCTTCTTCATAAATACGCCATTGCATGGAATCGGCTGCGCATGACTATCCGGACAACCAAGAACACCCTAGCGTATCGAAGCTCTTTACACAGATTTCTAAACATTACCTGAATATCTGAATTCCTAGGAACATGCATTCCTGAGGATGAGCTGTGGGAGCATGGACCTGATCGCTACTAAGCATAATCCCACAAGACAGCCACAACGTTTGTTGCCACCAAATTATTGGATATATAGTCCCACCCACAGCTGACCGTGGCTCCGACTGACTTACTTGTTATCTTCTAATGATCCAAGACTTCTGAAGCCTATTGCGTGAGGCAGCTCACTTGCGTCGTTAGCATGCATTCTCCTTTACAATCTTTTTCATGTATACTCCATTCTCTTTTTGTGTAGGGCTGTAGACATAGTACACAAGCTTTCTCCCACTCGGCTTGCTTTAGCACTCACCCCAGCGCGATGCAGCGCTAAGCTAAGCAGCTGCGGCAGCTAGCCCTCGTAGGCTGTACGCATCTCTGCGCATACCCGAAAGTTGCTTGGTGCCACCACTTATTTCCAAACTTTATTCTCTTGGACCCTATGCATCACGTCTCAGCAGGTTTGGTGGGCCATACTGTGACACAGTAGGTATTCACTAGTGCTACGTCTTAAACGAATAGCTCTACCTGCCCACTGATACTCTGTATTCTGGCGTCATTTTCTCTGTTCAGCAGCAGCTAGTCGCCATAGGCTCCATACAACTCTGCGGATTTCCAGAGCTCGCTAGGAGTCGCTCCATCCTTACAACGTTTATTCTCTTAAATTGTTTGCATCACAGTTCAGCTGGTTTGTTGACCTAACCTTTGACACTGTAGTTATTCATTAGTAATTAGACTGATTAACCTAGCATGCCCTGTTGGCCAATGAAACCTGGTCCTTTACCGCCACCTCTCGAACGTCTTACCTTCGACACTTAGTCTTCCGTCAATATCCATTTAATCCTAGCCTGCTTCTAGTATGCTCAGCTTCCTATCTTCATTTACCCATGTACATAATAGTTATTATGTGGTCTCAGATAATCCTCATCTCATGGAGTATTTATAAATATGGTCACACCGTCATTGTATCTTTTAGTTTCCGAGTACAACCAAGTGAAACTACATTCCCACCTTCTGGTCTCAGGCTGATTCTAACGCCGTTAGCTAATAGCTCATGAAATTTTTACCGGAACCGTGCTCTTCATCCTCATGTACATGAAAGTACGTTACCAATTAGACCGCGCCTTCTGCATAAGTAAAAACATTTTCAGCCTAATAGCTGTCACACATCGCACACCAGTTGGCTCAAGTAAATGTCTTAAAGTAGCATTTCCCAAATGCTTGGTACAATGGCTATCCTTTTTGGTCTTCACTCGGCCTGATTTTTTCTTTCATTTTTCTCTGAGTTCGTGAACATCTGAGAGATCCGGGATTGCACTGAGGCACCGCCTCCGTCTGCAGTGGGACGAAATAACCAACGAGGACTTACCAGGATCATGGCTTCACTTCCAAATCAACCATCTGCATCCAACAACTCCACCACCGATGTCCAGTGAGGGTAGCTGGACACGAATTCGTCGCACCCTGGCAAAGATACATAATCAGCGAAATTTAGACCCCATACACTGGAAATACTACTTACCTGCAAAATTATACTTCCCCTCGACTGACCTCAAAGTACATGTTGGAAGCCGACTGTGCCACTTGTCTGGTCAACAGAGGAGTCACTTGACTGCGAATAACTGCATGTACAAACGCTTTATAACCAACTTTGCCAGTTGCACATGGCCGATCATAGCAATAGACGACATTGTTCCAGGACGTGGTGGGTTTTCGCCTGGCAAGCGTTCTCCCTATAAAAAGCCACAAACGTCCGTTTATCAACGCTGTGACGTGGCGGATGTGACTCGCCACCGAATAAAGTCACTGCCCACTGTTACACACTGGAATATCGACTAGTCATTGTCCGATATTCTACTGACACGTACAACAAATTTATTCTTTCCACATATACTGTACCCAATCTAACAACTGTGCTAGTTTTATGTACTCTACGCACACTTGAAACCATTTTACTGGCACTCCACTGTGTACTTTGCTCTTCATGAGTGCTTCGATTGTTTCTGCAAATTGTACAACTTTGGCCAAAGACAATTACGTGCGTTGTAATGTATTGGTTACGCCACACAATTGCTTGTAACTTTGGATCATACCTGAGTTGGTATGGCTCGATTACTTCGAGAATGAAATATTTATTTATTTGTTTATTTAAGCTAATGTGGTACAGAAACACCCGAGCCTCTCATTTCATCAGTTCCATGAGACTTCCAGGCTCCACCGTCATCAGTGACCCCGCAAGCCTGCAACGCCCTGAATAAACACTTCTGCGGCTCTTTCACTATTACCAAGCGTACGATAGCAACGACCACGCCTACACTCGCCAACGAACAGCTACAAGACGTAGCTTTCAAACTGCGATCGAGCACTCCAACCAACTGGGCACTTAAATAGCTTTGGACCATGGCCCTGACTGTGTTCCGTCTGCGGCGCTGTTACTCGGGCCCCCCGGACAGAGCAGTCCTGTGTGTTAACTTGTTTAGGGTCTAAATACAAAGTGGTACCTTTTCAACCATCTGGAAACACTCCACAGTCGTAGCTACCCATAAATAAAGCCCTATACAAACCATTTACAGCTAATTCACGTTCAGCCACAAGCCCATCGCTTCCTGAGCAATGAAACTAATCGTGCACGAAGACAGATTAAAATTTCTACTGAATCGCAACCTAATCGACGAATCACCGCGTGGATTTCTGTCACCGTAATCCTACCAAACATGCCATGCTGAATAGTTGGGACACGTGACATTACACACACATCCGACCGGCACTACTCATTGTTTTCCTTGTTATGAAAATGCATTTCAACTGCGCCACGCCCAGCGCTACTGGGCAACCAACCTGCATTTAGTGTCGCTAAGGAAAGGTCCCGGTTTCGCTCCTACCTCACGTCCCGACCTCAATCAGTGAAGGTAGATAAATCAGAGTTGTTTCCCAAACCAGTAAAAAGGAAGACTCTGTCAAGGTGGGGTGCTAAGCTAACTGCTGTCCCTGATATACATTAACGGCATGCGTTGGACATTTGTATACGCTGAACGGTTTCCTTTTGCGGCCGACAAAAATAGGTTTACTCTCTCCCGCCGACTCGACTACGGACTTGTTAGTATTCTAAGCGACGCCAAGGCCCTTGAGGCCTGGAGCAACACATGGAAACTTGGCTTCTCGATTGGTAAATGCAGTTTATTCTACTAGTGCTGCACTATACCGCCAAATGTCCTACTGACCAACAACGCACCAATATCCAACTGCTGCACAGTACGAGACCTAGGAACAGACCACTGCAGCATGATAACCGTTTCTGAGCAC
The DNA here is from genome assembly GCA_944474145.2 of Dicrocoelium dendriticum. Lineage (NCBI taxonomy): Eukaryota > Metazoa > Platyhelminthes > Trematoda > Plagiorchiida > Dicrocoeliidae > Dicrocoelium > Dicrocoelium dendriticum. The sequence goes on from OX104063.1 coordinate 58,199,428, forward strand.
GTAGGCTACGGTCAAGCAAGGCTCGCTCTACCATAGGCAACGTCCTCGAAACTATGTTGGTCACTGAGTCCGGGTTGATACTGTCTAAAAGTTGTGCCCAACCTCTGCTGGAATACTTCCAATAGTATATCGCAAACTGCGCAAACGCAACAGCGGCCCTTTCGAAAATGTCCAGACTTTATTCACCAAGCGTCGCTTAAACAATCCCAGTCTCAACTACTGCGGGCGCTGCTAGTTATTGGAACTCGGACCAATATATCTCCGAGGAAGAAAACACAACCTCCTCTTTACGTACCAGCTTACCAGAACACATTAGTGTATGGCAAACCTCGTTCCACCAATAGAAAACAGCCCGTATCCTATCCGCAGCATGCCACACTCCATTAACCTGCCTGTAGCGCACAGCAACATGATGAATAGTTCTACCGATATAAGTAGTAAGATATGTAAAATAATATAGCCGTAGCTGGCTGGGCACCTAATAGCATAGGACAAATCTGCTCAAACCTTAAGACGCCTAAACCCGAAACACTCAGTTACTCTAAAACAAATTAATCTACCAGAAAGTGAGCTGTGCGAATAGGGACAAGGCCAAACCTAATGGTACACACCATCTAATTGGACCTACGTTTAATCTACTTTTTCCAATAACACGTAGCCTAAATACAACACATGTACTTACCTCTTATTTCGCGTTCCGCTTCTATCATTTTGCTGTTAATGGTCTTAAAGCTGAGGCAACGCTGCCCACCCATTTCACTACTACAGCAACTGAATTTGCTCATGGACATTTATTTACCTATACTATTACGTCCGACAAATATTCGGCAGACC